>CM039311.1:193720993-194364493 GCA_022316695.1 Camellia oleifera
CTTGGAGTACTCGGTGAGTTTTTATGCTTTAGCATCCTTGCATGCGTGTGAGTGGTGCCATGAATAGCATGCTTATCATGAGGCTAACTGCTTATGTGATATAACTGCCTTGAATGCCTGTGGGTGGAGGTTGTGTTATTTGCATTGGAACAATTCATCAAATGTTTGTTTTAAGCCCACTAGATAGTGGCAAAATCATGTTTTCCTAAAAGCCCACCCAAGGGTGGCAAATCCACGTCTTAGCCTACCTGCGGGTAGCACCATCAAACCATTTTCAAACAAACAAACATGAAGTGTTTTGTTCCAACTCAGACGACTCAGTCTATACTTGTATGCTGTGCGCATCACATAGTAACCTAGGCTAATAACCGGAATAAGAGCATACAATGTTTTCAAAACTAGATATCATGGTTAGTAAAGGCCGATCTTTGATCGGACGAGCGGGGGTGCTCACGAAGTGACCTTCCCCAATCGTACCCAAGTTCCCGAGCCGAGGCAACTTTGGTGATGACGGACACGTAGCCTTAGGCAACGAGTCAGGGTTTCCTAAATTTCTCAAAAATAAAATATTTAGGTGGCGACTCTGTATCTGGCAAAGCAGTCCATGTTTGGCACTTCTTTTCTAAAAATCTGTTTTCTCAAAACGATTTGCCGGATTTGGACTCTTTGATTCAAATTAAGAACCGTGACACAAAATCGAGTCCGAGCTGTAGTGAGGTCCCCCCGCGGGCCTGTCTACACATATGTTTCTCTCTCTCTCTCTCTCTCTCTCTCTCTCTCTCTCTCTCTCTCTCTCTAAAAGCTTCAACTGACAATAACAGATGATCCTATCCCAAGTTAGTGCTTAAGTTGATAATAAAACCTAACCATTTCCATTAAATAAATAATAAATAGAACAAAAACTAAGGTTATTAAAAATCAATACCAATTGAAGTAATTGAGTAGCTAAAAATAAAAACCTTATGCTTGACAATGGGAAAGGGTCATGAAATTTGAAAGATGAAAAGGTGGTTCATTAATCTCATAACATGGTGCTATATATGAAGGAATGAATCATAGAAGAGTACCAGTGCGGATGGGATTTCAATTTAGAAGTTACTTGTAGTTGTAACATAAGACCCAACTATGTTTGCCATTTGCAGAGTGTTGTGTTACAATTATTACCTCCTCTTTGAAAATATATATATATATATACTATGATTAGTGTAAAAAATCTCTAAAACATTATGATTTAGCAAGAAGCTGAACCGAGGCACAACATTTAAATAAAAAATGTATCAACACGAAGAAAGAGCACATGAGATCACCGTATACATAGGAAAATTTATATGAGTATATATACACAACTACACAAAGTCACAAACATCTAGTAGTGGGCAAGCACTTTGTAAAGGTCTTCTAAAAAACTATATTTGCATTCAAAAAGCCACCTAGAATTGGAGACGTAAAAGAATTGAGAACAAAGCAAAATGGATCAAAGGTAAGATTTGAGTTAACTTGCTTGGCTAATAATGCAAAGATATATTATAATTATAGGTTGCTTCCATGCATGCAGCTAGTTGTTGGTTAGTGTGTTTAAGTCATGGGATACCTGTTTTATTAGGTATGCTAGTGAATGCTCTTGGCGAACTAACGCTGATAAAAACAAGACTTCAACTCAAGCTATCCAATTTCCTTCTTGGAATTTTGTTTCTCTTGTAGAATAATGAATGATGTCATTAATGAGCACTTGAACAAGTTCATGGATGACAACAAAGCTAATGACCATAAGAATTTGCGATCTATTAGTAAGGAGGAAGATAATGTTATCTGGAATTGTTGATAATTGTTGCTTCTATAAACTGCTCTGGTCAGTCTGTAGATCATGTGCTGCTAAGGTCTGGTGTAATGTGTTAAGAGTATTAGGACATGGAGATACCCTGGATAACCTCATTACGAAAATAAGAAATGATTGGTTCACAAAAGATATACTCTAGTAAAAAGCTCAATGTTTCATAAAACTACTCAAATTGATATAACAAAAAGCTTACCCATTCTAACACTCTTCGAGAAATTGATTCCATCACCAGCTTATTTCATGAATCAAATCATTCATAAAACCATTATGTCCAAAATAACTAGGTACAAATGAAAGTCCAAGAGGACAAGATGCAATGTTGACCAATGCAACCAAAAAGCTAAGTTATGATAATCAATGATTACCATTCACGAAGATAGATTAAATGAAATAGCTCATACAAAAAAAATCTTTACGTCACTCATGTATACTATTAGAGGCTCATAGCAAGGCTACAGATGAAAACTAGTGAAATAACAATGTCAAAGCAGTTTTTTTAATTTTTTGATCATCAAAAAAATATTTATTAACGTAGATAACACCACTTGCCCATCAATGGGAAGGATGGGATAAAAAGGTGTAAATGTGCCCGAACAAATTGTTAATGTTCCACCAACACAGAGTTAAAAAGAAAAAAAAAAAAAGAAAGCAAATCCCAATAAATAAGGCTCCTAAAAATAGATGACATCCATGAAATCTATGGCAACATAGATATATTAATAATTTCCTTAAGATGACAGACAAAGTGGTTTTTCATATAACAATTGATATGTCAAAACTAGTAACCAATTACGTAAACTGGAAAATATCACCAAAACAAAAATTATAAAAAAAGAAAGAAAAAAAAAGAAGAAGAAAGAATCAATTCCTGGATACATATATATACACACACATTTAGGGATGCTACTATTTGCATTCCTAAAATGGTGTGCCCTCCATAACACCACCATAACCTTTTGTAAAATAAATCATAAAAATCATTATTTTCAACACCATAAAAAGTATAACTTTAACTTTACTACACACCATAAATTCATCATTCGTAACTTCTATTACAAATTGACATAACACACCACAACCATTCGTAACTTTCATCACAAATATTTATCAATTTTTTAGGATTTTTCCTATTTTAGGGTTGTGGATCATAGATTTTAATATATATATATATATATATGCATATGTATATAAACACAACCAAAAGAAACTTAATTTTTTAAAAAAATAAAAATTAGATTGTGTTTCTTCTCAAAATAAAATCCAAGTTCAGAATTTATTTCTAGTAACCGACAGCCAACATATTAAAATAGCGAGGGTTTATAGGTTCTACAACTTAATTTCATACATCACACTGTAAATCATCTTTGATTGAATTTATTATTTTTAAAAATATTAGAAATCTAAAATCTGAACTGATCTAATTAAATAAGAGATAAATCCCAATTCTGATCCTTTGTACAAAACTCAAGCTTTTTACCTAAAATTTCAAAGAGTACAGAGATTGTGTATTCTATAGTGAGTCACTCACCCCATCAAGTTGACTCGGAGATGAATACTGAGTTCACTGAACAGTTCATACATATGATCTAACCTATATCAGCGTGGTTTCCGTCTGAACATGGTCCTCACTTTTAGATACTTTGTGATAACTCCTAAACTAATTATGAAAAAACACTAATAGGGTTTAGCATTGAGAGAGAGAGAGAGAGAGAGAGAGAGAGAGTAGAAACAGAGTGAGAATGAGGTTAACAACTTATAGCGAAAGAAGGCAATTGGCGGAAGAAGGCAATGGCAATCAATCGGCAATGAAAATTTGAGAAAATGGGTTGTTGCTAGGGTTGAAAAGGAAGACTAGTGTGTTTCCAATCAATCTTTCCAAAATTTGATATTATTTTAGGGGAAGTTACTATAAATCCAAAATGTTGATCTTGTGTTCTATTTGGTCCTTAATTTTTTTCTTGTGATTTATTTGGTCCTCTCTATTGTAGAAAAGATACAAGTACTATTGGGTTAATCAATGGCTACTTTATGTAAGGTTTTTATTTGGTATATGCTTAAAACTTGTCACGTTATGCGCGTGGTTGGGTGATACACAACACAAAAGTACACTAAGGCTTTTTATACTTTTTGCTTTGTGGGTTGATGCATTGCACGTGACACACAGACCACTCTCCCCTTTCATTACCTGATCCATCACGTTAGAGTGACACATTTGGAAAAAGTACACTAAAGAGTTTTTAATTTTTTTTTAAAGTGTCACATCATTCCCGCCATGTTGGAGTGTCACATGTCACGTTTGAGAAAAGTACACTAAAGAGTTTTTAATTTTTTTTAGAGTGCCACATCATACCCACAACATTGTCATGTTTGAGAAAAGTACACTAAGGAGTTCTTATTTTTTTAAGTGTCATATCATGCCTGTCACATTTTTGAAGTGTCAAATCATATCTGCCATGTTGTCACATTAGGAAAAAGTACACTAAAGAGTTTTTATTTTTTTAGGAGTAAAAGTTTTTAAATGTTACATCATACCCGTCACGTTGTCACATTTAGAAAAAGTACACTAACGACTTTTTAATTTTTTTGGAGTGCCACATCGTTGGAGTGCCACATTAATACCTCCCACATTGGAGTATCACATCATACTTGTCACATTAATAAAAGGGTATAGCTGTCCACCAAAACACTACAAAATTCAAAAATAGGACGACACGGAAAGAAACTCTCTACTATAGGACTTAATAGATTAATAGAAAAAACTTGAGACTAATTGAAGTACTTGCTTATGAGATGGAATTTATTGGTAAATATCCCATAATTTTATATAAAAATAAGATTGAAAAAATATGTACAATCACACTTATTTAAATATTGTGATTAAAAATATATATATAATCACACTTATTTGGAATGTGAGATTAAAAATAAATATTATCTCACTCAATTAAATTGACTTAAAATATCATTTTAAGTTTTTTAATCATACTTCTAATAAAAGTGAGATATTTTTAATTTCTCTGGTGTGATGTAGCAGTAAGGGATTAAGGTTTTGCGACAAGTTTAAAGACCATCGCAAATTAGCAAAAAATAAAACCTTTTGCAATGGACTAACAAAGGGCGTCGTAAAAAATAAAAAAAAAAAAAAAAAAAACGATTTTTTTTTTTACAACGGGTAATGTACCGTCGCGTATAATATTACTCTTTGCCAACCTTTTTTGCGACAATCAATTGTTGTCGCAAAATAATTAACTTCACGATGGTTTCTTTACCGTCACAAAATGCTCCGTGTCTAAAGCTTCATTTTCTAGTAGTGATAAAGGAGGAAGCAACCAAAGCAAACACCAACCATTTCAGCTTTGCACAGTACTTCTCTACTACTTCTGGCCCTACAACTTTGATCCTTGCTCACAATCTACTTGTGCATCTAGTATGCTCCCCCTCATTTGTTGAAACTTCGACCTTCACTAACACATGACAAAACAAGCATATTTTGCACCATAAAGGATCAAAATCTATGTGAAAGTCCTACAAAGTTAATATTTAAAGACCAAACATTCACAGCCGTCAACAACCAATAAATTAGGCAACAAATCCAATAAACTAAATTTTTTTCTTATACTTACTTAGGGGTTGTTTGGGGTGTTTTAAATAAGTGTACTTTTTGACTTTTTGGATGAAAAAGTAAAAGAAAAAAAATGGTAGTTTGGGATAACTTTTTCACTTTTACGAAAAAATGTGTATTAAAATATTGTATAAAATAGCAAAATTACGAAATTACCCTCCTTGATAGTCAGCATTACTACGCTAGCTTTCTATCTCTTTTCAGTTTTATTTTATTTTTTTAATTGGGAATGTGTGGCTTCAAGTGTGTCACGTTTTCTTTTTTTTTTTTATGGGAAGTTGTGGCTACACAGTTTTGTGGCAACACTGTTTTTGTTTTTGTTTGTTTGTTTTCTTTTTTTTCATCTGACAGATTTCCCGCCAAAATAAAGCAAATAGTACAAACGTTTTTTGCATTTTTAGTGACTTTTTGACTTTTTAGATTTTATGAGTGATGCCAAACCAGGCCTTAAGAATGCGGATTCACAAATTAAAATTTATATATAACACTAACATGTCATTATCTTTCAATAAAATGTACTTTGCTACATGAATAAAAAAAAACATTTGAAAAAAAAACAGAGCCCCAATTGTAATAACATTTTTATAATGTAATTGGACAAAAAAAAAGCATTAGTCTGATACAGTAATTAAAAAAAAACAATTAAAAACCCACCGAAATTTGATACAAGAATATATATATATATATATAGAGAGAGAGAGAGAGAGAGAGAGAGAGAGGAGTTAATTTTGTTTCAAAATAAAGAAAACAAAACAAAACGAAACAAAAAAAATAAATAGATGGAGTTGATTTTGTTTTAGAATTTAGGACAAATTACACAAATAGTCCCTATAGTTTGGGGATTTGTGTCACTTTAGTCCCTGACTTTTCAATTGTGACACATTTGACCTTGAATTTGAATCTTGTTCCAAATAAAGACAATTGAAGATATCATCAGATTTTTCAAGGGTAAAATTGTCAATTTGATAAAATATAAACTAATTTGTCAAAAATAAATGTCAAACAAATATTTTTGAAATTTTAAAAATTATTTCTACCTACTGAAAATAAAATTATGTAAAATTGATAAATCTTTTAGACATTTATTTATTTATTTTTACTAAATTAATTTTTATTATGTGTTTGGATGATGATCATGTAAAATTAATTTTAAACAATTAATTATGTAATTTTTATTAATTTTACATAATTTTTTCATTAGTGGATAAAAATAATTTTTAAAAAATTTAAAATATTTGTTTGACATTTATTTTTGTCAAACTAGTTTATATTTTATCAAATTGATGATTTTACCCTTGAAAAATCTAATGATATTTTCAATTGTCCTTATTTGGAACAAGATTCAAAATTAAAGGTTAAATATGTCATAATTGAAAAGTCAGGGACCAAAGTGACACAAGCCTCAAACTATAGGGACTATTAGTTTAATTAACCCTAGAATTTAAAACAAAACCCTAAATTTCTGGAAGTGAAAACTAAGCCATAATTTTTTAGAGTTGTGATTGAGAGCCCGAATGAGCTTCCCCTGAATGCCTCGAATCTACGAAACGACGTCGTTTCGTCGTTGTAATTTTTTTTTTTTTTTTTTTTCAAATCAGAAAATCAGAAGAAGACGAAAGAAAGAAGACGAGAAGAAGAAAAAAAGAAGAAAGAGAGGGGAGGCAGAGGCGGGGAGAGGAGGCGGGGGCGGGGGGATGGAGGCAGATGTAGGGGCAAAATGTAGGGGGAAGAGGCAGGAGGCGGGCGGAGGGGGCGAGGCAGGGGGCGGGCGGTGGGGGCGAAGCAGAGGCGGAAGTGGCGATGGAGGTGGGCCTACGACAATCGGACAGAGGCGACAGCGGGCGGAGGGCGACGGCGGAGGTGGGGCTGCGACGATTGGGCAGAGGCGACGGCGGGCGGAGGGCGGCGACGACGACCTACCTCTCTCTCTCTTCTCTTTCGGGGGATTCGGGGGGGAGGGATTTCGGGGCAAAAATCATTTTTCAATTTTTTAAGTGAATAAACACAAGACTTTAGGCAAATCAACACATCTCTTCTTGGAACATATATATAGAGAGAGAGAGAGAGATGATAATACCCAAATGGCGTGTCTTTTCCCTTTACAAAAATGAATTTGATGTGTGGAGGGTTGTTCCTGTCAGCGCCGTTGCAGGTGGACGACGTGAAAGAACATGGTTGATTCGTGGTCTTTTTTTCTTTCTTTTTTTTTCATTCTGTTTTGACTGAAATTGAAAGAGATAGAATAACGTTTATTGTTTATTACACTCCATTGTTATCAGCATCGTTAGTCAAAATAGTACCTGTTTTTACGAAAATGATACTGTTTCCATTTGTTCTTACTATATGCACTACGTGGTCCATTTCAGCCAATTGGATCAACTCTTCTCTATGCGTCTTCATCTGCAGTGGCAGAGTTAGAGAACTAAATTAGAAGGGAACTTATTAATTACAACTTTCAATTTTTATTTTTATTTTTTTGCCATAACCAACAATAAGAAAATAAAAATTTTCGAATTAAATTAAGTACAAAAACTTACATAAATTATTATAAAAGTATTTTGCATAAAATTTTATAAGTAAAATTGAAAGAAAAGTATTACAAGTAACTAGTTTATCATGGACAATGTAAAAATAAAAAATAAAAAATCATATATTTAAGTCTTAAAAGAAATTACATAATGGTAAGATAAATAAAAATTTTACAAAATTTGAGTAAAAATTTCATATAATAATTTTATCATGTCATCATTAACATTTGATATCACTAACCAATAGTAAAGTAATATATGAAGGGTGAACTCTATATGCAAATTTAACTAATACTCTAGTAACAAATAGATATATAACAATGGAAGGCTTGGTTTGAATGTAAGGCTCAAAATGTATATGTGTCAACATGTGGACCATTAGATTGATTCAATCTAATGGCTGAAAATGTCTTACTCTCATTTGTCCTATTTGGACATTTCAATGGTTGAGATCAATTACCATCAAGATCTAATGGTCCAAAATATAAGTTCCAAATATCTCTCTTACATGTACTACTCTCATCTCAAAATCTCTCTCTCTCTCTCTTTCAAATTTTAAAAAATGAACACAGACTTTAGCTCTCTCTCTCTCTCTCTCTCTCTCTCTCTCTCTTTGCCTCCATTGGAGCCATTCTCATGCTCCTCTTCAATTCCTGTCGGAGCCCAATCCTTGCCAGATACCCAACCTCGAACTCCCTATTACTCTCTTCATCTTCTCCCTTACTTCCTCTCTCTCTTCGCCTTACCAATCTTCATCAATAGTGGCAGCCCTAAACCCGCTTCAATATTGATGACGCCTGAATGGAGCTATTGCAAAATGAAGAATCTAAAGGAAGAATCTGGCATATTTAACCCATCATGGTATATTTCCAGCAAGAGAGCAAACCAAAAGAATCTTGTCTACTGTTCAGGTGAGCAAACCAAAAGGAATGAAACCAACCTTTTTTGAGTATTTCTATCTTTTTCTGAATCTTTTTCTTGAGTATTAATTTTTTGAGTTTCTTCTAAATCTTTTTCTGAGTTTCTGTTGTTTTTCTTCAGTATTAATTTTTTTGGTTCAACCAAGTATATTTCCAGCAGGGTATGCCGGTGAATTTTTTTCCAGCAGGTTTGCTTCAATAATCTTTACTCTAATTCCATTAGGCATTGTGTTTGATTAATTGAGCATTTGGATTCACTTTTCCCAGTAGCTTTCAATATTGTGTTTGTTACTCTAAATCAATATTTGCAGATATATATATACAAATATATCTATTATGGTTGATAAGGTTACTCTAATTCAAATATTATAAATAGCCAAATAATTTTGAGAAATAAAGAAATTGGACCAACCTTATCAACCATGACAGTAGACAGTGATCACCTACCAATCCTTATTTCCTTCTTTAACTCCAAGGACACAAACCAAGTCAAAGAAAACAATCTCAAAAGATAGAAAAAAAAATTGTATGGGAAAATTATACATACCTCACTTGACAATTATCCTTTTACCTTTTTTCCTTTGTTGTTTTATGATTGATTTTGAGAGAAACTGTGTTTGATAAAATGGTTGAGAGTAATACTGTGTAATATGTTCTTTTGATCAGTTATTATTTTTTATTTTATTTTATTTTATTTTTAAGAAAGATCAGTTATTGTTTGGTGATTAACAATGCATATAAGGTGTTTGAAAAAATGCATGTCAAAGATAGAAATTGGTAGTGGTGGCTGTTGAGGTGGTGAGTTTTACCTGATTCTGGAAGGTGCAATTTGGTCAATCAATTTTTTTGAAGACACAATCTTGAATTTATTTTATTTATTTATTTATTTGATTTTGGTCTTAAAGAAACTCCCATAGTCCATATTGAAACACCTTTATCCATTTTTACCGTTTATTGCTAGAAATTTATTTGGTTCAACATATTTTTACCTATAAATAAGAGAGGAGAGAGAAGAGAGAGAGAGAGAGAGAGAGAGAGAGAGAGAGAGAGAGAGTATCTTTTGAGGTTTGTTAATCTTTAATTTCTAGCATGCTTGTTAATTTGCATTAGGCATTGTGTTTGCTTAATCTGAAGCATTGTGTTAGTTTAATTTCCAGCAGGTTTTTAATTTCCACAAATCCAAACCAATAATCCGAAGCATTGTGTTTTCTTTATAGGCTCACATTACGCAGCTTATGAATTCCTTAAGACTTCTCATATCAAAACATTGTGGTAAGTATTTGATTTGTATTCTTACTTAAGCAATGATTGATCATTGTTCTATTGTGATTATTTCTTTGATTGGTTGAGAGTGACACTATAATATGTTCTTTTGATCAGTTATTATTTTTTATTTTATTTTATTTTGAGAAAAGATCAGTTATTGTTTGGTGATTAACAATGCATATAAGGTGTTTGAAAAAATGCATGTGAGAGATATAAATTGGTAGTGGTGGCTGTTGGGGTGGTGGGTTTTAACTGGTTCTGGATGGTGCAATTTGGTCAATTAATTTTTTATTTATTGTTTAAAAGTACTAAAATAAACTTTGAAGGATAAAATTTTTATTTTTATTTAAACTTTGACGGCATTATTATTATTATTATTTTTTACATTTATCTATATTGATTAACATAAGATTGTAAGTGTACTATAATTAAGCTTTTAGCAAAATTTGTTATAATTTTTTATATCAATCGTCTTTTTTTTTTTTTTTTTTTTTCTTTCTATTTGGGACACCATATGACACTTATTATATACCAATCACAGATCATTATGCCTTCTGTTGTCCCTTACCACCTAACAAAAGAATCATGGGTTTTACCTTCTCTACTAAGCCATGCAATAACACGTGGCTGTGCCGTTGAGACATGGGATAACTGTTCTAAAATATCCTTAAATTGTTTTGTGTCATTGGAATGAAAATCAATGGTTGGGCCTAGGATGAAACCTCTTACCTCACAAGCTATAGCAAAAATAAATTACATAGTAAAAGAAATTACATGTGTGAATGTTTTTATACATAGGAAAAACATAATAGATTTGTATTATACACAATTTGTTATTGCAACTATTCAATATTTCAGCATTCCCATGGCTAAATAGTTTGCGTTGCCTCTTAGCTTTTGTCGCCAATAGTTTGATTGGATTTTATCGAATGTCAACTCTTTTTTGGTTAGTGCTTTGATTGGTTATTGTTTGGATGCACCTAATTTGTGCAAATTGTGCACCTAAAACAAGGCACCTGATTTGTGCACATTGTTCATCAGGTTATGGACTGGCTGGTGTGCT
Organism: Camellia oleifera; assembly: GCA_022316695.1. NCBI lineage: Eukaryota > Viridiplantae > Streptophyta > Magnoliopsida > Ericales > Theaceae > Camellia > Camellia oleifera. The sequence continues at coordinate 193,732,230 of CM039311.1, forward strand.
TCATTTGGTGTTTAGTAATTTTTTGGAATTGCAAAGTACTGGTTGGTGTGCATTGTTTATTGTTTATCTTTTATTTTAATTTTTTAAAATTGTAGAGCAATGGCTGGTGTGTATTATTTGGTATTTATTTTTATTTTTAATTTTCTAGAATTAAAGAGCATTGTCTGCTATGCAGTGTTTGTTGTTTAATTTTGAATTATATTTTTCGAGATTGCATAGCACTGACTGGTATGCTTCATTTGGTGTTTATTAATTTTATTTTATTTATTGTAAAGTATTGATAGATTGATAGATGTACAATAGCTTTGGTTGGTATTATTTGGTAACGAATGAATTATGAACACGAAATATTTCTGATTAAACAACAAAGATATATACCCATGCCTAGGGGTGGCTATCTTTAATTGAGTTTTGTAGAGTGTGTGGTACCAACAAAATTGTAGAGTGTGGGTTTTAAAAACAATATTTCTTTATATTTCTCAATGTCTTAAGTTTTTGGTATGTTTTTCAATAAATTACATTTTAATCTCAATATTATTTACATTGTGTCATTACGCACGAGCATACTTTTTATTTTGTACTTTACATACCTCTTATTCTTCCATTTTTTTATTTTGTTTATGTACCTGCTCTTCTCATCTTTATTGTAACCCTCTCTTTGAAATTAATTTTTATATTTTATTATCTGATTTGCTACTAAAATTGTTAAAAATTCTTTAAGGAGAATAATATTTCTTTATATTTTTTCGGTGTTGTAGACACCTGTAGACACCCAATTTTTGACCACCCACAAGACTTGGGCACTACTGATGGTTTACTTGGTGGAGAAAGGTGTGCAGGGCACAGGTTCAGTTTCTTTGGCAATGAAGGAGGCAAATCTCAACTTCATACCCCATTTTGGACCAAAATTATTTTGGATGGTTTTTAGACCTTAAAACCCTCTCTTTCAAAACATTTTTGAAATAAAATTCCCACGATGTTCCGACGCTCACATTTCGGTAAATGTTGCGTTTTTCAGTAAACCGAGCAAGGACAAAGTGGGGATGAATGAAAGAGAGATGAAATTTTTGAAAAATCTTTCAAAACACCTTACTTATGGGTTCGAAGTTGAGGCGAAGAGGAAAGGAGAGTAGAAAAACTGATCTGGGAGAAGTTTGGCATGAATCCGGGTAGGAGAGAATCGAGCAGCCCTCGCTGAATCGGGCTTATTCAATTGCATACTTGGAGTTAAGCTATGAGGCTACCATCATTGGAAAGAAGACTTCTGGGGCTTCACTTTGTACTCAAGAATCTCCCAAAGCCAAGTCCGGGTGGAGGAGATATGATTGGTTGAAGCTGGGCATCATCCCGTTTGGATCGAGTCTGCGCGGCTTCACCAAAAAGGGCATAACTTTCTGCGTAGGAGGAATTTTGACGCAAGGTTTGCGCCATTGGAAAGCTAACTTCCGGGGCTTCAATTTCAATACCCACCGGCCATTTTTTTGACCTTGGAAACATCTATCGGCAATCTATTTTGCCGACCGGCACTTTATTTTGGCGGACGACCAAATTTTCTGGCCGGTTTGCACCCTTTGCACCCTCCAAGCCTGGTGCATACCAGCTGTGCCAGCTGGGATGCACAGAACCAGCTCCACGTGCATATATGTTGCTATTTTGCACCCTTTGCACCACTTTTGGCCCCTCTTGTGCACCCTTTGCTCAAGGCTTCTTGAGGAAGGTTTGACCCCTTGTCTTGGCTTCCTCAAGAAGCCTACCAACTGTCCAAGCTTCTCCAATAAGCCTTGACCTCCCCTTAGATCCCTTTGACCCTTTGAAGCTTGTCTTAGAAGCTTAGCATTGCCTATATAAGAGAGATCCCTTCTCCTTTGTTTAGGTTGGAGATTTTGGAGCAAAAAAACCAGAGGAAAGAGATATATATCTGATATATATACATACACCCTTTATATCTATCTTATCCAAGCCTCCAAACACCTTTGTTCTTGCACCATTTGCCCTACAACACCTAGCACAACACCTCCATCCTCCATTCCAGCACTTGGTAGGCCATTTGCAGAGGTTAGAAGCTTAGAAACTTGGACCAAGGGCTGCTGGTTTGCTGCTCTTCAAGGGTAAGCATCCATTTCCCTTAAACTTGCATTTTTTAGCTTCATTAGTTAGCCTCATTTACAAGTATTTTTGAGCTTCGATGTAAACTGTAAAGAGGCTTATTTTGAGCCCCTCTTCAACATTGAAAAAGGGCTCAACACTGTTAGGGATCTCCATGTATGACTTGCTTCATTACCCCTCTTTGGTCCCCATTTTTGCATGATTTGTTAGCTCATTTTGCTTCTGTTTTTCGGCCATGATTAGAACTGAGAGTGGCCATATTTTGACCCCCTTGACATGTTTCATTAAGGGTCTTTGACTGTTTGATGCATTTTTTGTACACTTCATGTTATAGCCCTCTTGTGGCCTTAATCTTGCATTGCATTTTAAGGGTGTTTTTATATTGATTTGGGGGCTGTCATAAACTGTGAGTAGTCATATTTGTGGTCCCTCTTCAGTGTTGTAGAAGGGTCATTTTCAGTTTGGGCTTTGCATCTACCACTTGCTTCATTACCTAGCTTGAGGGCCCGTTTTTTGCGTGCTGTTTTCGCCCTATCTATGCTCACTGTTTGGCCATGCTTTGAACTGAAAAAATGCTTTTCTCAGGGCTTCCTTTCTTCTGTATGCTCATGTCATGTTCAAATTATGCATGCTTTGTATAGCTGTAAGCCATTTCATGTGCCTAATCTTGGGTTTCGGGGCCTATAGCATGCATTGGGTGACATATTTCCATGTTTTGGGACCATTTGGCATCATGTTCCAGTGCTAAAATCTGCATGTTTGTATGCCATGTCTCATCATTTGCCATGCTTATATAGAGTTGCATGTTATGCCTTAGGATCGGTTCATGCATTAGACACGTTTGTGTGCATTTCGGTTGCTTCATTTCACCTAATGGCCTCCTATGTGAGGGTGGCTGAGGCTATCTCATATTGGTGTAAGCTCATCTTGCATTGTGTATACCATGTTTCAATGCGTTGTGCACGTTATATTGTTAGCATTGTGTACGCCATGTAGTTGCATAGCATGTTTGTATTCTTGTTTGCATACCTAGGTTGCATTGCATTGGCATGCATGCCTTGCCTCTTGATCAAGTGATAGAGGTTAGGCTTTATGTGTTTGTTTGGTTTGCATGACATTTGAAATCAAAGTGCATACTTGGTTTCTTGGGCCATCACGCATCGAAATGCGCAATTGGTGGTCCGAGAACCAAGGAACATACCCCTTTGAGTCAAAAGCATGATAAGGGATGTGTTGGTGCACACATTTGCTTGGAATTTCATGCCATACACTGTCTGTCCTTTGTTGCTGTCAAAACTGTCTTCTGTAGGAAATTTCTGCCGACCGGCAGCATTCAGTGCCGACCGACCATTTATTCAGTGCCGATAGCTTTATATCCAGCCGATGGATATTATACACGGCCGGTGGCCATCCCTCCCAGCCGATGATGTTATGCAATGCTCATAGAAGGTTCTCTGGGACTTTGACAGTTTTCAGAGAAGAAAAGGCAGTAAAACAGAGGCAACAGTGGCATGGCGCGGACTTTCCGGGTGAAGCCAATCCAAGCATGCGTGCATCCCTCTTCCCGAGGCCATTTTACTGTTTTAAATAGGTTAATTAATTTGTTAATTAGTTAAGGGTTTGTAATATTTAATTAGCTAGGGTAGTTAATTATTTATTCGGTCTGTATATTTATTTGGTCCCTCCGAGTGAGGGCGTATTTGTAATAAGTGTGCGTGGGTGTGTGCATGTCTTCCAACCCCACGTCTTTCTTCCCTTTTATTTACCTGCTTATGATGGTAGATTAGGGCACATTTAAATTAGCATACCTTATGCTATGCATGCGTGCATCCATACATTTGTCTCACATGCAGCGGGCTCGGCACATCATACAAACTGCATCGTACTTCAAACTCCAAATTGAATACATGTTATTTGTAGCATTCCGTATACCATATTTAGGATAGCCGAGCCTGTCTAAGATTGCATCCTTGCTTGTGTTGCATTAGCCACTTAACATGAACTAGGATCATGCATTTGATTACTAACTAGTTTCTGTTTTGGCTTGGAATACTAGGTAAGCTTTTATGCTTTAGCATATCGCATGCGTGTGAATGTTGCCATAATAGCATGATTACCATGAGGCTAGTTGCTTATGTGATATAACTGCTTGAATGCCTGTGGATGAAGGCCGAATTACTTTAATTGGGATAATGCATTAAAACTGTGAGTTTTAAGTCCACCCGATAGTGGCAAAACCATTTTTTCTAAAAGCCCACTTGAGGGTGGCAAAACCTGCATTTTAGCCTACTTGCGAGTAGCAAACCATTTCCAAAACAAACATGCTATGTTTTGTTCCAACTTGGGCGATTTGGTCTATACTTGTTGGCTGCGCGCATAACATAGTAATTCTAGACTAATAACTGGAATAAGAACACATAATGTTTTCAAAATCAGATATCACGGTTAGTAGAGGCCGGTCTTCGGACCGGGCGAAAGGGGGTGCTCATAGCTGACCTTCCCCGATCGTACCCAAGCTCCCGAGCCAAGACAACTTTGGTGATGACGGACACGTGGCCTTCGGCACCGAGTCAGGGTTTCCTAAATTTCCCATTTTAAAAATATTTAGGTGGCGACTCTGTATCTGGCAAAGCAGTCCATATTTGGCACTACTTTTCAAAAATCTGTTTTCTCAAACGATTTGCCAGAGTTGGACTCTTTGGTTCAGATTACGAACCGCGACAAACAAAAAAAGGGAGTCCGAATTGTAACCCGTGAGTTCCCACGCGGGATGTGTTACAGTTTCTGGCGACTCTGCTGGGGATTTTAGAGAGCTTGACTCAAACTCGTGATATCCTGTTTTGACTACACTTATGTGTTTCTTTGCATTGCATGTGCATTGGTGCGCCTAGGACACCGTGTTGGCCATCTGCTATTCCTGAGCGGTTTGCTGGAGGCTTGTCTTGTCAAGGCATGACCGTAAGGCTAACTGGTTGCGGGCTCTGCCAGTATGGGAACACAAACCCCGGTTTTACCGGGGCACCCTTTTTGACCATTCGACCTAGTGCATATTCGGATCCATAGTGACCATTCCAAACTAGGACAGGTTGCTTACCCGATGTTAGGTTGTTTGAAACCGTTGCGTGCGTAGTGAAACCCTAGCTCCTGACAAATTAGGACAGGGAAACCCTACCCCAACATAGGGGTGTATTGGCTCTTTTTACTTGCTATGTGCTTTTAGAGTGTATCTCTACAGGGAATGCATGTATCAGTTTGCGAGTTTGCGTATCAGGGGCCCAAGGGCACCAGTATCAGTATTGTAAGAAACAGTTATATCTGCGGGTATCAGATTCAGATTTGGGGCAGTGGTTTCGGGAAACAGTGATCAGTAATAGAATACAGTCGTTCAGCTTTGCTCGTATCAGTTCCAATGAAGTTGAGCTGAGATGCTGTCTGTTTTCTCTTTTGCTAAGGGGTAGTCCTGGAACTATAGCTTCAGAAGGCTCCACCATCGCCCGGGTACATTGGATTTGTGCTAATAGACTTTGTCAGGTCAGAGACTCAGTTCAAGGGGAATCAGGGCCAGAGAAGGCTAGTCAGGCACAGACCACCAGTACAACAGCTACTAGATCAGTGATTTTTGAGTAGTCGGGTTGAGATTTCCGAGCCTACTGCAGACACAAATATACCGGCTGCTCAGTTAGATCAGGACAATATGTCGAGTCTGGAAGAGATGGTGCGCCAACTCCAGGATAGTATGAAAACCATGCAGCAAGACGCTGTTTGTCAAGCAGAATTCGCCAAGCAACGGGCTGTGGTCATAGCCCAACAGGCAGAGACAATTGCCAGGCTAAAGCAACAAACCGGAGCATCTGCTTCGCATCAAGCTCCTCCACCACCAGGGGTTCAGACACCCGGGGAAACACCCAATGTCCAGGAAGGTACGGACATTCCGGTAGGGCCGGCTCCGCTCCCAATTTTACCCCAGCAATCCAAAACACCTACCAATCTGCCGGACTCTCCCTTCGAGTTCGAAGCAGACCCCACAGCGCTGAAGCTGAGTAAGCTGGAAAAGATGTTTAAGAAATCCCAAGGAGTCAAGTCCATTCCCGACATTGAGGATGGGTATACGGACGCAGCTGTGACGCTGCCAGATCGGTTCAAGATGCCACAAATCGACCGATTTGATGGGTCCGGGGACCCCATGGTGCACCTAAGGCTGTTTTCAGATATCATAAGGCCGATGGGCCTCACCAGACTACAGAAGCTGTCTCTGTTTGGCCGAACCCTATCAGGTGTGGCGGCCATCTGGTACGCGAAATTGGAAGACGATGTTAAGAAGAATTGGGATGAGATGGCCGAGGCTTTTGTCGATCAATACTCCTACAATACACAAATTGAGATTACAACCCGTGATCTCGAGACGACTAGGCAGGAGCCGAAGGAAAGTTTCTCCGATTTTGTAACTCGGTGGAGGGCCAAGGCCTCAATGATGACCATTAGGCCAACAGATAAGGATCAAATACGGATGGTTGTGCGCAACCTCCAACCCAAGCTCATGCAGAAAATGATCGTTCTCTCATTCCCTACCTTTTCAGATCTACATGAGATGGGAGTACAAATCGAGGACGCTATAAAGCAAGGCCTTATTGACCAGGAAAAGGAGCAGCCCAGGAGGGCATTTACCCACAGTCCGAATGCGACCACCAGTGGTGACACAGCTGCTATAACTTCAGACATGGGCATGGTCACCACCCCCACACAAAAAATGACCACCCCATTCACCGGTGCCTCCGAAACTAGTTCACAAACGGCCAAATACCCACCTCAGGGCGAAAGGGTGTTTACCCCACTGTACGTGTCTCTGTCAACGACCCTGAGGGCCTTGATCCAAAAGGGGTATCTGAAGCCACTGGAGCCACAACCATTACCAAAGAAACCCCCTCCCTCACATAACCCAGCTGATTACTGTGCCTTCCATCAGCGAGCTGGCCATGACACTGACATGTGCTTTCGTCTTCGCCATGAGATACAAAATCTGATTGACAAGAAAGTCATCGCCATGCCAGTCGTGCAAAGTCTATCGGCATTCGATCAGTAAACCTGTGGGAGATAATGTGACCATGTGATCGGGGGATGAACCACCTGCGGATGGCACTCGATTTACTCCGGATGTGGCGTTTGGCACGCACTGTTTTGAGCATTTGTGAATGCTAATTTTTTTTTTTCGTTTCTGACTTGGGTATTGGGTCAGTTTTTGTTGTGTTGCTTTGAGTCAGTCTTTTTATTTCAGGTCTGTCTTGCTGTATCGAGTCCGTCTTGTTGTGTTGGAGTCGGGTGATTTCGGGGGTGTTACCTCGGACATCACCATTTTGTTTTGTGTTTGTCTTTTCGTTTTGTTTTGAGTCTGTTTCTGCCAGAGAGCCAGTTGTGCCAACAGACTTTGAATGAACAGCAGTAATTTTCACATTCTTGTGTTCGCTTCTGCCTTGTGCTAGTTACGCCGAAAGTTCTGAATGAGATGGCAGTATTTGACTAAGAACTCTGTCTTTTCTGTGCCTTGAAGTCATTGTAACGATCTAAGTTTTTCAAAACTTTTTGAACACTGAGGTGAAAACGAAGAGGGAGGAATTCCTCGGGATTTGCAAAACTTTGATCAAACTGAGAGAAAGAGAGGCGTGCTAAGCCTTTAATGAATGAAATCATGCTTGTTAGTGTGAGTACTGAGAAGGACCCTAGCTTGATCCAGATTGGTCTCACACTATCTTCAGCGCGAGCGATTTGTCGCTTTCTTAAAAACTTTCAAAAAATGTTTTGCGTAGTCCTGCGAAGACCTGTGTGGAATCGCTCTTGAGATTGTGCAGCTAAGGATCGCTCTCAACCTTTGAGACTTGAGCCCTTGCTTTCAAACCTTGACCTTTGGGTTCAGAGTGTTCAACGATCAACTGCGATATGAGGCCTGTGTGGCTAGATTTGAAACAGCCCTCAAACAAGAGGCACCAAAGTCAGATCAAGAAGAACAGATCTCATCAGAAGGAGCTTGCAAAGCTAGAACAGGAGTACCCTTCGAACTAGGGGCAAAAATGTCCGATGTGCTCGAAGAGCCGAAGGTGGGTCCTTTTGCAAATCGATACGATAGTCACTCTCCTGGATACAGAGGGCTTCAATCTCAAAACCATTTGGCATGGACTGGTTACACTTTTACCCTTTAAGAGGCTCGCTGGGCCGAAAACCCGGAAGGGCGACCCAGGCAAAAGTTAGAGCGAAGAAAAAAGAATGAAAAGAAAAAAAGAGAAAAAATGCAAAGATACAAAAAAATGCAAAAAAAAAAAAAAAGAAAACAAAACAAAACAAAAGAGAAGAAAAGAAAAAAAAAGAAAGAAGAACAAAGCTCGCAAGGTCGAAAACCTGCAACAGGCGCCTTGGCAAAAGTTAGAGCATAAAAAGGAGAGGTTAAATACCCGAGTGTACCTTAACCCCGAACTACGTAAGGCTTGATTCCCATCTTTGGGATACGTAGCAACTTCATTCTGAAGTCCAGCCGTAAAACACTTCAAATTCAATTGTGTCCATGTGATGGTTCTGGTTTTTTATCTTCACTGCATCCGAGAGTTTGGTTGCGTTCAGCACTCTGAGGACTGACTACAACGCGCTGCGGTGCCATCCAAACAAGGGGCAACTTTCCGTTGCCATTCAATGCGCCGCGGTGTCATTTCAAACAAGGGGCAACTTTCCGTTGCCATGCAGCGTCCTTCAGACAAGGGGCAATTTTCCATTGCTAATGGTCCGAGGTTGTGCATCTCAAGAGTAGGTTCCGTGCTAGTTGAGCAGTGGCCGTTTGCAAAAACAGTTTTTGAGAATTTTTACTGAGGTTGACTAATTCTCTCGAAAATTATTCCATCTTTTCCAAAACTGGACCATTTTCTTGGACTCAAAAAAGGAAAATTTTCAGTGCTCACAACCTAACTTGCGTGATTTTCAAAATCAAAAAAAGTTGAATAAGCATGTTAATCTAACTCTCATGTTGGTCAAAATTGTTTTAGTAGAAAGCAAAAACAAAAATGGTCGAAATGATGAACTAGGGATACAGTTGAGTCAGGTGTTCTGTCTTTTCCCCATCATCAACATACTTGTCAAGAAGGGCACTCTACCTGCCAGAAGAGGGCACAACTGAAGTCAACACAAAAGGGCTGAGAGCTCTCACATCCTCCAAGAAGCGAGGTATCGAGCCAAGTGCGAAGCACGAACTGTAATGGGGCCAAATATTCCACTCCCTTACCTGGACAGATCTAACCATGTCCAAACTCCCCGGCAGAGCATCGTCAACTGATGCCAGCCACAGATCTGCTATACACCTAATTGTAGCGCGGCCCCTCTGTGGAAGAAACTCACTGTTGTGAACAAGAAGAAGAATATGGCGGAATGCTAGGGGCAAGACCCCGCAACTTCCTGATTATCCGTCAACCACCCAGGGGAGGGATAAAAAAATGAGAGATTAAAGAATAGAGAGATATACGTTGAGAGAAAAAGTGAGACAAGGGTTTTTTTTTGTGAAAAACAGAGCTTGAAGGCCGAGTGATGTGAGAATCACAAATAAGAAAGGGTGGGAAATAATACCCGGAGAAACTGGCTCCTCGTGCACTGAGAGGTCTCTCGTCTTTGTAACACGTCTGTGTGTTGTGTCTTTTGTTTTGATTGTCTCGATTCTTGCTTTGAGTCGTTCCGAGCGTGTCTCAATGTGTTTAGGTTGTTTACCTATCGTTTTCCGTTGTTGAGTCTTTTTCGCTGTGTTCAGTCGTAGGCTCAATACCCGGTTAAGAACTCATTTCTTAATTTCAAAAAAAAAAAATCATCTTGTATGCTCAGAGTGCTATGCCATTATCCACATTTGTGCAAAAAAGGAATTTGTTCTTTCAAAAACTGCAGGGTTCAATCCAAGTCATGTGAGAACAGTAAAATCAGGATCTATTTGAAGCTATATAGGTTCCAGACTGCAAAGCAAAAGAAAAGAGGAAAAATCGAAGCATCTGAGTGTGTTTCACCTCCAGCAAATTCCGTGGGATGTACCCCTTCAAGCCTTGTCAATGCTCCAAAGTATGGTTGTGCCTCTACCTCAAGCTCAAAATGTTTCTGCGGAAGTATCAACTCATGTCTCCGATGCGTAGCTCATTGTCAGTTTGCATGCACAACTTGTATCCTTTTGGAATCTATTGTGACCCCTCCGAGAGGTAAATCGAAGGTTGTGTTTGAATTAGTCTCATTAAGACATGTATTTCCTTATTCGACATTTTATTTCAAACACACTGTTGAGATTGCATCGAATATGCATTAATTATTGTGCACAGAATGTGTATGTACACTCGTCCCACTTGCATTATGCTGCATGTTCCAATTGCATTGTTATGCACCCACCTCATTTGCATCGTGATGCACATCCCAGTTGCATTGTTATGCACTCATTTCACTTGCGTTGTCACGCATGTTTCACCCATATTATTGTGCACCTTTTTACTCGTTTTTCTTTCCTCTCTCGCGTGTACTACGCTGAGAGGCTTTTCTCTTCCCTCTCTCGCGTGTACCACGCTGAGAGGCTTTTTTTTCTTCCCTCTCTCGCGTGTACTACGCTGAGAGGTTTCTCTTTGCTTTTCTCTCTTCTCTCTCGCGTGTACTACGTTGAGAGGTTTCTTTTTTCCTTTCTCTTTCCTCTCTCGCGTGTACCACGCTGAGAGGCTTTTCTCTTTCCTCTCTCGCGTGTACTACGCTGAGAGGTTTCTTTTTGCTTTTCTCTTTCCTCTCTCGCGTGTACTACGCTGAGAGGTTTCTTTTTGCTTTCCTCTTTCCTCTCTCGCGTGTACTACGCTGATGAGGTTTCTCTAAGCCTTTCCTTCTTCTCTTGCGTGTACTACGCTGAGAAATTCTTTCCTTCTTCTCTCGCGTGTACTACGCTGATGAGGTTTCTCTTTGTCTTTCCTTCTTCTCTTGCGTGTACTACGCTGAGAAATTTTATCCTTCTTTTCTTGCGTGTACTACGCTGAGAAATTTTATCTTTCTTCTCTCGCGTGTACTACACTGAGAAGTGTTACTCTTTCCTCTTCTGTGTACGATACGCTGAGAGATGTTGTGTTTGAGACTCCGGGTATTCTCGGTAGTCACTTTTAGCCTTCTCCGCGCAAGACGCCATGAGAATTGCATAATTTTCTTACATCCTTTCTGCATGACATGTAGTTTGGTTCATGTTTACTTGTTTGCATAGCATTCGCTTAAAATGTTGCATTTATTTTGCATAATTGCTTCATTACAGCATCATTTGCAAGATCATAAGTTATGCATTTGCATTGTGCATCACTTTGCATCCTGCCCCTGAACTATGCTGGTTTGATTCCTTGCAAAGGGATACGTAGGCAACCTGCAGGCACAACCACTTATTCATTTGTATTTTTGTTTGTCCAAGTCTTCGGCCTTGTCAAAAATGGGTCGTCTCTGGGCTTTGACATTCACTCCCGTCATTGTTATGACTTCCGAGTTCTGTCAAAGAGGGGCAACTGTAGACACCCCATTTTTTACCGCCCACAAGACTTGGGCACTACTGATGGTTTACTTGGTGGAGAAAGGTGTGCAGGGCACAGGTTCAGTTTCTTCGGCAATGAATGAGGCAAATCTCAACTTCATACCCCAATTTGGACCAAAATTATTTTGGATGGTTTTTAGACCTTAAAACCCTCTCTTTCAAAACATTTTTGAAATAAAATTCCCACGATGTTCCGACGCTCGCATTTCGGTAAATGTTGCGCTTTTCAGTAAACCGAGCAAGGACAAAGTGGGGATGAATGAAAGAGAGATGAAATCTTTGAAAAATCTTTCAAAACACCTTACTTAGGGGTTCGAAGTTGAGGCGAAGAGGAAAGGAGAGGAGAAAAACTGATCTGGGAGAAGTTTGGCATGAATCCGGGTAGGAGAGAATCGAGCAGCCCTCGCTGAATCGAGCTTATTCAATTGCATACTTGGAGTTAAGATATGAGGCCACCATCGTTGGAAAGAAGACTTCCGGGGCTTCACTTTGTACTCAAGAATCTCCCAAAGCCAAGTCCGGGTGGAGGAGATATGATTGGTAGAAGCTGGGCATCATCCCGTTTGGATCGAGTCTGCGCGGTTTCACCAAAAAGGGCATAACTTTCTGCACAGGAGGAATTTTGATGCAAGGTTTGCGCCATTGGAAAGCTAACTTCCGGGGCTTCAATTTGCATACCCACCGGCCGTTTTTTGACCTTGGAAACATCTATCGGCAATCTATTTTGCCGACCATAAAAATATTATGCCGACCGACACTTTATTTTGGCCGACGACCAAATTTTCTGGCCAATTTGCACCCTTTTTCACCCTCCAAGCCTGGTGCATACCAGCTGTGCCAGCTGGGATGCACAGAACCATCTCCACATGCATATATGTTGCTATTTTGCACCCTTTGCACCACTTTTGGCCCCTCTTGTGCACCCTTTGCTCAAGGCTTCTTGAGGAAGCTTTGACCCCTTGTCTTGGCTTCCTTAAGAAGCCTACCAGCTGTCCAAGCTTCTCCAATAAGCCTTGACCTCCCCTTAGACCCCTTTGACCCTTTGAAGCTTGTCTTAGAAGCTTAGCATTGCCTATATAAGAGAGGTCCCTTCTCCTTTGTTTGGGTTGGAGATTTTGGAGCAAAAAAACCAGAGGGAAGAGATATATATCTGATATACATACATACACCCTCTATATCTATCTTATCCAAGCCTCCAAACACCTTTGTTCTTGCACCATTTGCCCTACAACACCTAGCACAACACCTCCATCCTCCATTCCAGCACTTGGTAGGCCATTTGTAGAGGTTAAAAGCTTAGAAACTTGGACCAAGGGCTGCTGGTTTGCTGCTCTTCAAGGGTAACCATCCATTTCCCTTAAACTTGCATTTTTTAGCTTCATTATTTAGCCTCATTTACAACTATTTTTGAGCTTCGATGTAAACTGTAAAGAGGCTTATTTTGAGCCCCTCTTCAACATTGAAGAAGGGATCAACACTGTTAGGGACCTCCATGTATGACTTGCTTCATTACCCCTCTTTGGTCCCCATTTTTGCATGATTTGTTATCTCATTTTGCTTCTGTTTTTCGGCCATGATCAGAACTGAGAGTGGCCATATTTTGACCCCCTTGACAAGTTTCATTAAGGGTCTTTGACTGTTTGATGCATTTTTTGTATACTTCATGTTATAGCCCTCTTGTGGCCTTAATCTTGCATTGCATTTTAAGGGTGTTTGTATATTGATTTGGGGGCTGTCATAAACTGTGAGTAGTCATATTTTTGGTCCCTCTTCAGTGTTGTCTAAGGGTCTTTTTCAGTTTGGGCTTTGCATCTACCACTTGCTTCATTACCTAGCTTGAGGGCCCATTTTTTGCGTGCTGTTTTTGCCCTATCTATGCTCACTGTCTAGCCATGCTTTGAACGGAAAAAATTCTTTTCTCAGGGCTGCCTTGCTTCTGTATGCTCATGTCATGTTCAAATTATGCATGCTTTGTATAGCTGTAAGCCATTTCATGTGCCTAATCTTGGGTTTCGGGGCCTATAGCATGCATTGGGTGACATATTTCCATGTTTTGGGACCATTTGGCATCATGTTCCAGTGCTGAAATCTGCATGTTTGTATGCCATGTCTCATCATTTGCCATGCTTATATAGAGTTGCATGTTATGCCTTAGGATCGGTTCATGCATTAGACACGTTTGTGTGCATTTCGGTTGCTTCATTTCACCTAATGGCCTCCTATGTGAGGGTGGCTGAGGCTATCTCATATTGGTGTAAGCTCATCTTGCATTGTGTATACCATGTTTCAATGCGTTGTGCACGTTATGTTGTTAGCATTGTGTACGCCATGTAGTTGCATAGCATGTTTGTATTCTTGTTTGCATACCTAGGTTGCATTGCGTTGGCATGCATGCCTTGCCTCTTGATCAAGTGATAGAGGTTAGGCTTTATGTGTTTGTTTGGTTTGCATGACATTTGAAATCAAAGTGCATACTTGGTTTCTTGGGCCATCACGCATCGAAATGCGCAATTGGTGGTCCGAGAACCAAGGAACATACCCCTTTAAGTCCAAAGCATGATAAGGGATGTGTTGGTGCACACATTTGCTTGGAATTTCATGCCATACACTGTCTGTCCTTTGTTGCTGTCAAAACTGTCTTCTGTAGGAAGTTTCTGCCGACCGGCAGCATTCAGTGCCGACCGACCATTTATTCAGTGCCGATAGCTTTATATCCAGCCGATGGATATTATACACGGTCGGTGGCCATCCCTCCCAGCCGATGATGTTATGCAATGCTCATAGAAGGTTCTCTGGGACTTTGACAGTTTTCAGAGAAGAAAAGGCAGTAAAACAGAGGCAACAGTGGCATGGCGCGGACTTTCCGGGCGAAGCCAATCCAAGCATGCGTGCATCCCTCTTCCCGAGGCCATTTTACTGTTTTAAATAGCTTAATTAATTTGTTAATTAGTTAAGGGTTTGTAATATTTAATTAGCTAGGGTAGTTAATTATTTATTCGGTCTGTATATTTATTTGGTCCCTCCGAGTGAGGGCGTATTTGTAATAAGTGTGCGTGGGTATGTGCATGTCTTCCAACCCCACGTCTTTCTTCCCTTTTATTTACCTGCTTATGATGGTAGATTAGGGCACGTTTAAATTAGCATACCTTATGCTATGCATGCGTGCATCCATACATTTGTCTCACATGCATCGGGCTCGGCACATCATACAAACTGCATCGTACTTCAAACTCCAAATTGAATACATGTTATTTGTAGCATTCCATATACCATGTTTAGGATAGCCGAGCCTGTCTAAGATTGCATCCTTGCTTGTGTTGCATTAGCCACTTAACATGAACTAGGATCATGCATTTGATTACTAACTAGTTTCTGTTTTGGCTTGGAGTACTAGGTAAGCTTTTATGCTTTAGCATATCGCATATGTGTGAATGTTGCCATAATAGCATGATTACCATGAGGCTAGTTGCTTATGTGATATAACTGCTTGAATGCCTGTGGATGAAGGCCGAATTACTTTAATTGGGATAATGCATTAAAACTGTGAGTTTTAAGCCCACCCGATAGTGGCAAAACCATTTTTTTCTAAAAGCCCACTTGAGGGTGGCAAAACCTGCATTTTAGCCTACTTGCGAGTAGCAAACCATTTCCAAAACAAACATGCTATGTTTTGTTCCAACTTAGGCGATTTGGTCTATACTTGTTAGCTGCGCGCATAACATAGTAATTCTAGGCTAATAACTGGAATAAGAACACATAATGTTTTCAAAATCAGATATCACGGTTAGTAGAGGCCGGTCTTCGGACCGGGCGAAAGGGGGTGCTCATAGCTGACCTTCCCCGATCGTACCCAAGCTCCCGAGCCAAGACAACTTTGGTGATGACGGACACGTGGCCTTCGGCACCGAGTCAGGGTTTCCTAAATTTCCCATTTTAAAAATATTTAGGTGGCGACTCTGTATCTGGCAAAGCAGTCCATGTTTGGCACTAGTTTTCAAAAATCTGTTTTCTCAAACGATTTGCCAGAGTTGGACTCTTTGGTTCAGATTACGAACCGCGACAAACAAAAAAAGGGAGTCCGAACTGTAACCCGTGAGTTCCCACGCGGGACGTGTTACAGTTTCTGGCGACTCTGCTGGGGATTTTAGAGAGCTTGACTCGAACTCGTGATATCTTGTTTTGACTACACTTATGTGTTTCTTTGCATTGCATGTGCATTGGTGCGCCTAGGACACCGTGTTGGCCATCTGCTATTCCTGAGCGGTTTGCTGGAGGCTTGTCTTGTCAAGGCATGACCGTAAGGCTGACTGGTTGCGGGCTCTGCCAGTATGGGAACACAAACCCCGGTTTTACCGAGGCACCCTTTTTGACCATTCGACCTAGTGCATATTCGAATCCATATGGACCATTCCAAACTAGGACAGGTTGCTTACCCGATGTTAGGTTGTTTGAAACCGTTGCGTGCGTAGTGAAACCCTAGCTCCTGACAAAATAGGACAGGGAAACCCTACCCCAACATAGGGGTGTATTGGCTCTTTTTACTTGCTATGTGCTTTTAGAGTGTATCTCTACAGGGAATGCATGTATCAGTTTGCGAGTTTGCGTATCAGGGGCCCAAGGGCACCAGTATCAGTATTGTAAGAAACAGTTATATCTGCGGGTATCAGATTCAGATTTGGGGCAGTGGTTTCGGGAAACAGTGATCAGTAATAGAATACAGTCGTTCAGCTTTGCTCGTATCAGTTCCAGTGAAGTTGAGTCTTGTTTTGCATGCTTCTAGTGTAAGTGTCCTCACAAGCTTGGTGTTTTAGGCCTTTAGACACCACTTGTTTGAGTTGATTGCATTGTTCTAGTGTTTTTCTCACTTAATTTTAGCAAGCATAATCTCTGCAACCTCTCTCATTTCTTGACTCTTTGTTTGCTTTGAGGGTTTGAGATTGTAGTCCATGCTTAATGGTTTAATCCGCTTTTGGGAGTTCATTATCAACAGCATGACATCTCTCTCTTGCCTTAAATTACCCCTTGTTTGACACTTCCTTCTCTTTTAGAGGACTTAACTCACTAATGGACTTAATTGGATTAAAGAATGGTTGGTAAACTAAAATGAGTAACTAAAAGTTGAAACTAAAATTATGCAAAGATAAGAATTTGATTGTGTTTTGGTGTGTTTAATCAGACGTCAATTGAACAAATGGAACTTGGACCATTTCATACTTGCTAGTGATGAAATGATCCAAGTCTCCAAGGTCAATCACTTCCCTTGATCTTTCATGAAAGGGAGGAGGTTTGTGTCTTTTTTTCTTTGCATTTGTTGAACTTGCACTCTTGGGTTCATAGGCCATCATGCAAAGAAATTGCTTGAATTGGTGGTTTGTGGCTTAGGTTCACCACTCCTTGGATTTGCTCATGAAAAGGAGGGGTGAGTTGTGCAGACAATCCTTGAAAATACCCTGTATATACTTTGTTCGTCCTTTGTTGCAGCAAGATAAACCTAGGCATTAGTGGCCGGCAGGCCACTTTCCATGGTCGGCAGGTGGCCAGCAAACCACCTCCATGGCCGACAACCTTCATCTTTGGCCGGCTGGCCACTGATGCAAAACTCAGCAGAGTGTTGGTAAGGTAGAGCAAAGTTGTTCTGGAAATGTTCAACTGTGCAAACAGAGGCATTCGAGAGCAAAATGGTGGTCTTTTCGGATGGAATCCAAGCATGCGCATGCACATCCCTGGTTTCCTGAGGCGGAGTAGTTAGTTGCTTAGTTTAATTACTTATTTTAATTATGCTTGTGTTGTAATTATTTAATTAGTTAGTTAACTAGTTAGTTAATTCAAGTGTTGTAATAATTAATTAAGTAGTTTAGCTAGTTATTCATTTCGTTTTGTAATAGTTAGCTTAATTAGTTGCTAATTAGCTTAGTTTATTCATTCGGACTCTCTTTCATGAGAGCGTAATGTAATAATGTATATGTCTTCTAACCCCACGCCTTTCTCCTTTTTGTTTACTAGCTTATGATAGTTAGTTTAGGAACATCATATTTTGTTTAGCATACTTTATGTTTGCATCCATTTGTATTGCATGCATCGAGGCTCGGTTCATCATTCTAACTGCATTGTTAGTTCAATACTTCTTTGAATACATGGTTAGACTGCATGCTATCAAAATTGACTCATATGCCATATTAGTAGCCGAGCCTATTTAGTTGCATATTCATATGTGTTGCATTAGTCATAGTGCATAAGTTAGAATCAACATTTTTCTAACTCATTTCTTTTTTGGCTTGGAGTACTAGGTGAGCCTTTACTCACTTTAGTATAATTGCATGAATGTGATTGTTGCCATGTCTAGCATGCTTGCCATGAAGCTAAATGCTTAAGTGCCATAAACTGCTTGAATGCCTATAGATGACAGCTTGTTGCTTGAATTAGAATAATTTGTGTAATGTTCATATGCAATCACTTTTTCAAGTGGTACATATTTCGAAATGATTTTCAAAACAAACATGAATCGAAATGTTCCAATTCTTGCGATTTAGTCTAAACTTGTATGTGCGTATCACATAGTAATGCTAGCCTAATAAACCGGAAGAAGAGCATATAATGTACATAAGATTCATATCATGATTAGTAGAGGCCGATCTTTGATCGGGCAAGTGGGGGGGCTCAAATGTATTCATGACCTTCCCCTCTCGTACCTAAGTTCCCGAACTGAGACAATCTTGGTGATGACGGATATGTAGCCTTTGGCACGAGTCATGGGTTTCCTAAATTTCCCCAAATAAAATATTTAGGTGGCGACTCTGTATCTGGCAAAGCAGTTGTAACAAGCCCGCGGGGGGACCTCGCTACAGCTCGGACTCGATTTGTGTCACGGTTCTTAATCTTGAACCAAAGAGTCCAAATCAGACAAATCGTTTTAAGAAAATAGATTTTTGAAAGAAGTGCCAAACATGGACTGCTTTGCCAGATACAGAGTCGCCACCTAAATATTTTATTTTTGGGAAATTTAGGAAACTCTGACTCGTTTGCCTAAGGCCACGTGTCCGTCATCACCAAAGTTGCCTCGGCTCGGGAACTTGGGTACGATTGGGGAAGGTCACTTCGTGAGCACCCCTGCTCGCCCGATCAAAGATCGGCCTATACTAACCATGATATCTAGCTTTGAAAACATTGTGTGCTCTTATTCCGGTTATTAGCCTAGATTTACTATGTGATGCGCACAGCATACAAGTATAGACCGGGTCGCCTGAATTGGAACAAAACATTTCATGTTTGTTTTTGAAAATGGTTTGATGGTACTACTCGCAAGTAGGCTAAGACGTGGATTTGCCACCCTCAGGTGGGCTTAGAAAACATGTTTTTGCCACTATCTAGTGGGCTTAAAATAAACAGTTGATGATTTGTTCCAATCTAAACAACCCAACCTTCACCCACAGACATTCAAGCAGTTATATCACATAAGCACATAGCCTCATGGTAAGCATGCTATTTATGGCAGTCACTCACACGCATGCAAGGATGTTAAAGCATAAAACTCACTGAGTACTCCAAGCCAAAACAGAAACCAATTAGAAATCCATGCATGATCTTAAATATACAGAAATGCCTAATGCAACACATACAAAAATGCAACCATAGCAGGCTCGGCTATTCTAAACATGGCATATGAGATGCAACAGCTATCAAGTATTCAACTCGGAATTGAAGTACAAATGCAGTTAGTATGATGCGCCGAGCCCGGTGCATGCAAAACAGATGAATGAATGCAAACATGCTATCATACTGTATGCTAATTGAAACATGCCCTAATCTAACCATCATAAGCTGGTAAATAAAAGGGAAGAAAGACGTGGGGTTGGAAGACATACATCACACTCACGCACACTTATTATAATTATGCCCTCGCGCAGAGGGTCCGAAAGAATAATATACAGTCCCAAAATAGTACAGTCCAAATAAATAATACAGTCCAAAATATGTACAAATTCCTAATTAATTAACAAATTAACTAAGAAAACAATAAACTAGCATGCAAGCCAGGGACTGCCTTGACTCTTCTTCAGATGATGAATGATGCATATCCGGGTTGCCTTTGCGCGGAAATCCACTGTGATGCCCCAATTAGCCTCTGTTTTGCAATGGTTTTTGGAAAGTGCACCAAGCCTCGGAAGACTGCTGATTCTTGATTTGCTGCAACAAAGAGCAGGAAAGGGGCATGGCAATGTATTTTCACAAATGTATGCATGCCTCGATCCTCATGCCACCAATCACGTATCTCGATGCATGATGGCCCACAATTCAATATGGAATGAATGCACATGAAAACTCAACAAGACCTAACTCCATCATGGATGATCCAAAGTGTCGGTGACTGGGAAATTGAGACACGTTCCGTCACTCGGAGTACGAAACGTACCTCGTTTCCCGTGCTCGGGCTAACTCCTATCCCGAACACAATGCAGTATGCATGACATGCATGAAATGCAACTAAGATATAACCTAACATGCACAATGCTATGAAATGGCATACACGATGCACGAGGTAACATGGCATACACAATGCGCTAACATACAACCTAGCATACACAATGCTATAGAATGAGATGGCATACACAATGCATAATGGACTTACACCAACACAAGTGGACCTCAGCCACACTCACACAGGAGGCCATTAGATGAAAATGAGACAACTCGAGATGCGTGTACGCGTGCACGCAAACCGAGGACCGAACCTAAGGCACGGAATGCCACTCTAACAAGACATGATAAGGCATAGAATATGGCATCTAGCATGCAAATTTCAGTAGCAAAAAGTGATGCAAAACAGCCCCGAAGCATGGCAAAATGGCACCCGATGCATGAAATGAATCCCGAAACATGAAATTAGGTACATGGAATGACCTATGGCTATGCAATGCATGCATTATTTGAACATGAAGTGTGAAAACAGAATCAAGACAGCCCCAAAAAAATCATATTTACAGTTTTAAGGAAGGCCAAACAGTGAACACAAATGGGGCTAAGCTAGCATGCAAAAATCGCCCCGAAAGTGAGATAATGAAGAAAGTAGCAGCTTCTGACCTCAAACAGAGAAGGGACCTTCTACAATATTGAATAAGGGCCCAAAATATTGTATTTTACAGTTTACAACAAGCCACAAAAACAAACACAAGTATGGCTAAGCTCTCATGCAAGAAATGGGCCAAAAGAGGGACAAAGAAGCAAGTGATGGTTTCTGGCCTCAAACATGGGAGGGCCCTTCAACAATGTTGAAGAGGGGCCCAAAATATGGCATTTTACACTTTATTAACAGACCCAAAACAGTGCACAAGCATGCTTAAAATACTATGCAAAATAAGGCCTAAAAAGAGGTTTAAACACAAAGAGCAAAAAGGAAGCCTCAAAAATCAAAATACCCTTAATGAAACATTAAGAGGGTGTCAAAATAAGGCTATTTACAGTTCGGACCAAAGCCCAAAAATACAAGCATAAGGGGGTAACAAAGCATGCAAAAATAGGAGCAAAAGATGGATACAAAGGCAAGTGATATGTGGAAGCCTCAAACGGTGAGGATCCCTTCAACAATGTTGAATAAGGGCTCAAAATAAGCCACTTTAAAGTTTAAAACATGCCTCAAAGCAGTGTACATATAGGCCTAAAATACTATGCAAGAAAGAGGCATACAAGAGAGGTAAAGAAGCAAGTGCAAAAAGGAAGCCTCAAACAGTGAGAGGCCCTTAATCAAACATGCAAAATAGCTCAAAATAATCCTATTTCTTGTTGGGGTCGGAGCCCAAAAATGCAAGCACAAGGAGCTAGAATATTGAACAAAATGAAGCACAAAAGAGGGAAAATGAAGCTTACCCTTGTAGACCAAGCTTTGGCAGCCTCTTCGCTTGAGAAGTGGTGCCTCCTAAGCTCTGAAAAGGTCTTCCAAGCTGCTGGAATGGAGTGGTGGTGTGGTGCTAGGTGGTGGTGTAGAAATGGGTATAGGATTTGAGAGGTTTGGAGGGTTGGAGTGAGGGAAAGAGAGAGATGTAATGCAAGGCTCCAAAAGCAATTTTTCTAACCCCTCAAAATGCAGCTGGGGCTGCTGGTTTTACAGAGGGAGAGAAGGGAAAAAGGGGGGAAAAATGGGGGGGGGAAACCAATTCAAGTTTCCCCCCAAAAGGCCAAACCCCCGGATAGAAAATCTGTGGGAAAGCAAAATACACAGCTGGAATGTACTCACAGGGGCAAAAATGGCCGGCTGGTTATTTTGGTTGCAGGTGGCCGGACGGCCCTTTACCTGGCCGGCCGGCCAGGTCAAAAGGGTTAAATGTGGCCGGCCACCCCCTAGGATGAAGCCCCAGAAGTTAGCTTTCCAATGGCGCCAACCTCGCATCAAAATTCCTCCTATGCAAAAAGTTATGCCCGTTTCGGTGAAGCCACGCAGCTTTGGCCCTACCCAGATTCATGCCGAACTTCTCCCAAACTAGTTTTCTTCTCTCTTCTCCTCCTTTCTTCAACTCCAAACCCCTAAGTAAGGTGTTTTGAAAGATTTTTTTTCAAAGATTTCATCTCTCTTTCGTTTATTTCCACTTTGTCCTTGCTTGGTTTACCGAAAAGCGCAACGTTTGACAAAATGTGAGCCTCGGAACATCGTAAAAAGTTTATTTCAAAAACGTTTTGAAAGAGAGGGTTTTAAGGCTAAAATCTTTTGATCAAGATTGTTTTGGTCCAAAAAAAGGGGTATGAAGTTGAGATTTGACTCTCTCTCCTTGCCGAAGAAATTGAACCTTTGCACTACACAACTTCCAAAACCATCAGTCGAGTCCAAGTCTTAAAGGTAGTCAAAAATGGGGTGTCTACAGTTGCCCCTCTTTGACAGAACTCGGAAGTCAAGAAGTGGTGGGAGTGATTGTCAAAGCCCAGAGACGACCCATTTTTGACAAGGCCGAAGACTTGGACAAACAAACAAAATATAGATAAATAAATGGTTGTGCCCGCAAGCTGCCTACGTATCCTTTTGTAAGGAATCAAACCAGCGTAGTTCAGGGGCAGGATGCAAAATGATATGTAGAAAGATTTTGATAATTGGACTTATACGCCACGCGAAGCCGGTTTGAAGATTGAACTTATACGCTAAACGAAGCCGGTTTGAAAATTGGACTTATACGCTACGCGAAGCTGGTTTGAAAATTGGACTTATACGCTACACGAAACCGGTTTGAAAGTTGGGCTTATACGCTACGCAAAGCCGGATATCACTCATGACCATGCAAAGAGAGCTGTAATGAAGCAATTATGCAAAATAAATGAAACATTTTAAGCGAATGCTAGGCAAGCAAGTAAACTCGAATCAAACTATACCTCATGCAGAAAGGATGTAAGAAAATTATGAAATCTTCACGAACATGTGCAATAGATACACAAAGGTGAACGAAGTGTGTGATTGATGCACGAAGCGAACGTGTGTGATAGATACACAAAGCGAACGTGTGATAGAAACAGAAAATGAAGCGAGTGTGATGGATACACTATATGAAGCAAAGTGTGATGGATACACTAGGTGAGTGTGTGATAGATACACAAAGCAAGCGAGTGTGATGGATACACTAAAGGTGAACACAAAGTGTGATAGATGCACTATGTGAACAGAGTGTGATTGATACACTAAAAGTGAACACAAAGTGTGATAGATGCACTAAGTGAACAGAGTGTGATTGATACACTGAAAGCGAACACAAAGTGTGATAGATGCACTAAGTGAACAAGTGTGATGAATACACTAAAAGCGAACACAAAGTGTGATAGATGCACTATGTGAACAGAGTGTGATTGATACACTAAAAGTGAACACGAAGTGTGATAGATGCACTTAGTGAACAAGTATGATAGATATACTGAATGTGAACACGAAGTGTGATAGATGCACTTAGTGAACAAGTATGATAGATATACTGAATGTGAACACGAAGTGTGATAGATGCACTTAGTGATCAAGTGTGATAGATACACTAAAGGTGAAGTGTGATTGATACACAAAAGTGAATATGTGCGTGATAGATACACAAAATGAGAAATGTGTGTGATAGATACAGAAAATGAGAATATGTGTGATAAATACACAAAATGAGAATGTGTGATTGATACACAAAATGAATGAAGTGTGATTGATATACTAAGTGAAGAGAGTGTGATTGATACACTAAGGCAAATGAAGTGTGTTAGATACACTGAGTGAAGCAAATGAAGTGTGATTGATACACTAAGTGAATGACCTTAAACGGAACTTCTTTAAATGAACCGTACATACAATATCGTGCATGACTGAGAAAGAAACTTTATAGGTATGATGCATTACAATGTATGATGCTTAAGGAAAGCAATAAATGGACAAAGCGGTGCTTTAGAAAGCACCTCATGAGGTGAGTGGCGGTGAACCACTCTACTCTGACGGGGATCTCCCCTTGTGCTCTTCGAACACTTTACCTTTAACTCACAGTATAAAGGTTCTGAAATGCTGACAAGTAACAACATCTGTATGTAGGAGCCACGGCTGCCGCTTGTCTTCCTGATCATATTCACAACTTTCCCTATTCTCCAACGGGGTGACAGACTAGGTTGGTTCAGTATCTAGAATTGAGGTGCATACACGCTATCTCAACCTATGGGGCTTCCATACAGATTTCAAGCCGGGGATACACCCCTGGGTATTTAAACCAGACTTTAGTCCCAGAAATCCCGAACCTTTACGTTCTAGGCATCAGCCATTCGAACTCTAGTTTCCACCATCGCAGTTGGTCTCCTAAGAACTCATTGCAAACATGGCCGAGATGCCTCTGGCAGGGAATGGTACTCAGGGAGAGCACTTCTGATCGCCATTCTGGCTTGAAGCAGACTTGATCTTGAGCTTGAAGTAAAGGCACACTCATACTTCGGAGTATTGACAAGGCCTGACAAGGTGCATACGGAATGCAATTTCGGAGCTTACTAAAGTTGAAACAAACTCAGATACCCGACATTTTCCTTTTTTGCTTTTGCTTTGTAGTCCAGAACCATCATAGCTTTAGATAGGTCTTGGTTCGACTGTTCTCACATGACCTGGGTTGAACCCTGCGATTTTATGAAAGAACAAATTCTATTTTGCACAAATGTGGAGAACAACACGGCACTCGGAGCACAAAACGATTTTTGAAATTGAGAGTGAGCATAAGTTCTCAACGGGGTATTGAGCCTACAACTGACCATAGCCAAAACGACTCAACATGGAAATAAAAGGCACACAACCTAGATACATCGAGTAACACTCGAGACGACTCAAAACAAGAATCGAGACAAACAAAAAGACACGACACTCAGACGTGCACAGGGAGCCGGTTTCACCGGGTATTGTTTCCCACCCTTTCTCACTTGTGATTCTCACATCACTCGGTCCTCAAGCTCTGTTTTTCTGAAAAAGCCCTTTTCTCACTTTTTCTCTCATCGTACATCTCTCTATTCTTCAATCTCTCATTTTTCAATCCCTCTCCTGAGTGTTTGATGGATAAGCATGAAGTTGTGGGCTCTTGCCCCTGGTATTCTACCAGATTCTCATTCTTGTTTACAACAGTGAGTTTCTCCTACAGAGGGGTTGCGCTACAACTGGGTGTGTAGCAAATCTGCAGCTGACATCGATCGATGATGCTCTGCTGGGGAGTTTGGACGTGATTAGATTTGTCCAGATAAGGGAGTGGAATATCTTGATCCATTCCAGTTCGTGCTTCGCACTTGGCTCGATACCTCGTTGCTCGGAGGACGAGAGAGCTTTCAACCCTTTGCAATTAGCTTCAGTGGTGCCCTTTTCTGGCGAATATGGTGCCCTTTTCGGCAAATGCATTGACAACGGGGAAAAGACAGGAAGCCTGACTCAAATGTACCCCTAGTTCATCATTTTGACCATTTTTTTGTTTTGGTTTTCTACTAAAACAATTTTGATCAGCATAAGAGTTTGTTTAACATGCATGTTCGATTTTTGATTTGAAATCATGCAAGTCAGGCTATGAGCACTGAAAATTTTCCTTTTTTGGGTCCAAGAAATGGTCCAGTTTTTTGGAAAAATGGAATAATTTTTGAGAGAAAATTAGTCAACCTCAGTAAAAATTCTCAAAAACTGTTTTTGCAAACGACCACTGCTCAAAGAGTGCGGAACTTACTCTTGAGATGCGCAACCTCAGATCCAAAGGAAAATTGCTCCTTGCTCAAAGGGAGCTGCATGGTAATGGAAAGTTGCCCCTTGTTTGAACGGCACCGTGGCGCATTGAATGGCAACGGAAAGTTGCCCCTTGTTTGAATGGCACCGCAGCACATTGTAGTCAGTCCTCGGAGCGATGATTACAACCGAACTCTCGGATACAGAGAAGGCAAAGATGATCAAAACCATTACATGGACACAATTGATTTGGAGGTGTTTGTGGTTGGACTTCAGAATGAAGTTGCCTACGTATCCCAAAGATGGGAATCAAGCCTTACGTAGTTCGGGGTTAAGGTACACTCGGGTATTTAACCTCTCCTTTTTAGGCTCTAACTTTTGCCAAGGCGCCCGTCGCGGTTTTCGACCTTGCTAGCTTTGTTCTTCTTTTTTTCTTTTTCTTTTTTTTATGTTCTTTTCATTCCTTATTCTTCTTCTTTTTTTTTTTTTTTTTGCATTTTTCTTTTTCTTTTCTTTTTGCATTTTTTTGTATATATTTTTTTGTCTCGCTCTAACTTTTGCCTGGGTCACCCTTCTGGGTTTTCGACCCAGCAAGCCTCTCAAAGGGTAAAAATGTAGCTTGGTCCATGCCAAATGGTTGTAG
Source organism: Camellia oleifera (assembly GCA_022316695.1). Taxonomy (NCBI): domain Eukaryota; kingdom Viridiplantae; phylum Streptophyta; class Magnoliopsida; order Ericales; family Theaceae; genus Camellia; species Camellia oleifera. Next base: position 193,758,696 of record CM039311.1, read on the forward strand.
GGTTTTGAAGTCATCCGTATCCAGGAGAGTGGCTGTTGATTTGCAAAAGGGCTTATCTTCAGCTCTTCGAGCACATCTGACATCTTTGCCCCCCAGTTCGAAGGGTGCTTCCGTCCTAGCTTCGCAAGCTGTTTTTGGTGACATCTGGTCTTCTTGATATGATTTTCTTGCCGCTAATTCATGGGCTGCTTCGAATCTGGCCACTCAGGCCTCACATTGTAGTTGACTGTTGAACGTTTTGAATTCAAGTTCAAGGTTCGAAAGTGAGGAGTTAAGTCTCGGGGCTGAAAGCGATCCTAAGCTGCACAATCTCAAGAGTGATTCCACACAGGTCTTCGTAAGATCGTGCAAAACAGTTTTTGAAATCTTTTAAGAAAGCGACAAATCGCTCGCGCTGAAGACAATGTAGAACCAATCTGGATCAAGTCAGGATCCTTCTCAGTACTCACACTAACAAGCATGTTTTCATTCATTAAGAGCTTAGCATGTGTAACAACCCTCGTACTGATTATCGATAAACCACTGAATTACGTACTGATTACTGTTAACCTGAACTGATAATGACTGATAATTGGATTAACCTAAGTACTGAATGGACTGATTGAAATCAAAACTGAAATTGAATAAGTTTACCTATTATATTGCAGTTCTATCTGTTTGATTGATTGATTATCTGTTTGAATTCATGTGTTTAAACTGCTAATTGAAGGCCTTATCGGCGGCCGAATTAGGAACCGTTTAGTGTTTTGTGATCAGGAGAATATTTGTGATTTAGTGGTATAATTATCTAAAATGTGATTAGGTATGATTAAATTAGATTAAATTGAGCTAATTGAAGACTTAGGCCTATTTACGATTTTGCCATTGGTAGTGGGCCTTATTATATTATACTTGAGCCTTTATTATACTCCTACACAACCTTTGATCAGCCATATTGAGAGCCTCAGCCGACCAAACTAGAGAGAAACAAGGGAGAGTGAGAGTTGAGAGATGCATTAAGCTCATCATGTAGAAATTGCTTGGAATTGGTGTATAACTTGGCATAATCTAGCTTCCTACCCTTGAATTGAGACTTAGGTGAGTGAATTCATCTTCTTCTTGTTGTCTTTGAACTTCATTCTTGCATGATTCATGCTCAATTGTAGAATTAAGCCATGTTTGAGTGCAAATAGGTTGATTCATGCTAGAATTCATGCATGCATGGCCACATTCATTCATAACCTCTTTACGCTTTAAGTTATTCACTGGGCTTTAGCTCACTGTTTATATATATATGTAGGTTCTCAGCAGCCAGACCGGTGCTAGGAGCGTGGGTCGGTCCCCAGTTTTGTCAAGCCAGCCTATGTGCCTCACTGCGAGGTTCCGAGTTGCCATGCTATGGCTTGGGGTGTTTTTGTGTCCCCATCGGTCTCCTTACTATTTTGTACTATTGTATAGACCGTCTACTGTTTTACTGTACCGTTATCGAGGGATTAGGTCCCCATACCGACTGTTTGTATATGATTGTATAGACTGTATATAGACTGTACTGTATGAATGCATGAAAAATGTTTTTGGCATACAGATTTTCACAGCTCAATGGACACTAGTTATTTATTGTATTGGCTTCCGCCAGGCCCTGTACTCTGTTTATCTGTATTACTGTTCAGTAGGCCTTCGGTAATCCCGGATTACTGGCCAGTTACGGTGCTAAACCCATAGGGCCGGGTTTGGGTCGTGACAGCATGCCTCTCTTCCTCTCAGTTGATCAAATTTTTTACAAATCCCGAGGAATTCCTTCCTCTTCGTTTTTCACCACAGTGTTCAAAAAGTTTTGAAAAACTCAGGTCATTACAATGACTTTAAGGCACAGAAAAGACAGAGTCCTTAGTCAAATACTGTCATCTCCTTCAGAACTTCCAGCATAACTGGCACAAGGCAGAAGCAAACACGAGAGCGTAAAAAAATCACTGCTATTTCATTCAAAAACTGCTGGCACAACTGGCTCCCTGGTAGAAACAGACTCAAAACAAAACAAAAAGACAAACGCAAAAGAAAATGGTGACGCCCGAGGTAATACCCCCAGAATCACCCGACTCCTATACAATAGGACTGACTCGATATAACAAGACAGACCCGAAACAAAAAGATTGACTCAAAACGGACTCAAAATAACAAGACTGACCCAATACCCAAGTCAGAAAGCACAAAAACCAGCATTCACAAATGCTCAAAACAGTGCGTTCCATACGCCATATCTGGAGTAAATCGAGTGCCAGCCGCAGGTGGTTCATCCCCCGATCACATAGTCACATTATCCCCCACAGGTTCACTGGTCGAGTGCTGATAAACTTTGCTGGACTGGCGCGAGGATGACCCTGTTGTCAAATAGATCTTGTACATCATGGCGCAGACGAAAGCAACTGTCAGTGTCATGACCGGTTTGTTGATGGTACGCACAGTACCTAGTATGGTCATGCTTTGGAGGGAGAGGATCAGGTAAAGGCCGTTGATCCAATGGTTTCAAATGTCCTTTCCGGATTAAGACCTCTAGAGCCTTTGACAAAGGCATATAAAGTGGGGCGAAAACCTTCTTGACTCAGGGTGGATATTTGGCCGTCTGTGAGCTACTTCCGAACGCACCGGTGAATGGGGTAGCCTTTCTTGATGTGGTGGTGGTGACCATGCCCACTTCAGAAGATCTTGCAGCTGCATCACCACTGGTGGTCGCATTCGAACTGCGAGAAAACGCCCGCCTAGGTTGCTCCTTCTCCTGGTCAATAAGGCCCTGCTTCATGGCATCCTCGATCTGTATTCCCATCTCATGCAAATCTGAAAAGGTAGGGAAGGGGAGCACGATCATTTTCTGCATTAGTTTGGGCTGGAGGTTGCGCACAACCATCTGTATTTGATCCTTATCCGTTGGCCTAATGGTTATCATTGAGGCCTTGGCCCTCTAGCGGGTTACAAAGTCAGAGAAGCCCTCTTTCGGCTCTTGCCTGGTCGTCTCGAGATCACAGGTTGTGATCTCAATCTGGGTATTGTATGAATATTGTGCGACGAAGGCCTCGGCCATCTCCTCCCAGCTTCGTTTCACTGAATCCTCCAATTTGGCGTACTAGATGGCCTCAATACCTGACAGGGTCCTGCCAAAAAGGGAGAGCTTCTGTAATCTTGTCAAGCCCATCGGGTGCAGAACATCTGAAAACAAACTCAGGTGGACCATGGGATCTCCTGACCCGTCAAAACGGTCGATGTGAGGCATCTTGAACCTGTCCGGCAATGTCACCACTGAATCAGTATATCCATCTTCAATGTCTGGGATGGAGTTGACTCCTTGAGATTTCTTAAACATGTTCTCAAGTTTGCTCAATTTCAACACTGTAGGGTCGACCTCAACCTCGAAGGGAGAATCCGGCAGATTGGTAGGCGCTTTGGATAGCTGGGGTAAAATTGGAGGCGGAGCCGGCCTTACCGGAATGTCCGTACCTTCCTGGACATTTGGCATCTCCCCAGGTGCTGGAGCTCCTGCTGGGGGAGGAACTTGTTGTGAAGCAGACGCGCCGCTTTGCTGTTGCAGCCTGGTGATGAGCTCAGCCTGCTGAGCCTTGATTGCAGCCTGTTGCTTGGAAAATTCCGCTTGGCGGACAGCGTCTTACTGCATGAGTTTCATAGTTTCTTGCATTTGACGCATCATTGCCTCCATCCTTGATGTATTCTGCTGATCCATCTGACTGACCGGTAGATCTATCTCTATGGCAACAATTGAGACCTCAGTCCGACTGTTAAGGGCCACTGATCTGATAACTGCTGAACTGGTGATCTGTGCCTGACTGGCCCTTTTACCCTGTTTTTGGCGAAGGAACACTGATTTGCCCTTAAATTGAATCTCTGACCTAACAAAGTCTATCAGCACTAGTCCAATGTACCCGGGGGATATCGGAGCCTTCTGAAGCTATAGTTCCAGGACAATCTAGCAAAAGAGAGAACATGTAGCATCTCAGCCTGATTTCACCAAAACAGATATGAGCATAACAGGACAACTGTGCCCTCTACTGAATTCTGCCCCAAAATTCGGCCTGTAAACTGTTACCCTCAGGTAAACTGAATCCCAAAATACTGAATTGGTGCCCGCAAGCCTGATGCCCAAACTTGTAAACTGATACATGCATTCCTGTAGAGACGCACTCTAAAAGCACATAACAGATAAGTGAGAGCCAAAACACCCCTATGTTGGGGTGAGGTTTCCCTGTCCTATTTTGTCAGGAGCTAGGGTTTCACTACGCACGCAGCGGTTTCAAACAACCTATATCGGGTAAGCAACCTGTCCTAGTTTGGAATGGTCACTATGGATCCGAATATGCACTAGGTCGAATGGTCAAAAAGGGTGCCTCGGTAAAACCGGGGTTTGTGTTCCCATACTGGCAAAGCCCATAACCGGTCAGCCTTATGGTCATGCCTTGACAAGACAAGCCTCCGACAAACCGTTCAGGAATAGCAGATGGCAAACACGGTGTCCTAGGCGCACCAATGCAAATGCAATGCAAAGAAAGACACAAGTGTAGTCAAAACAAGATATCATGAGTTCGACTCAAGTTCTCTAAGTCCCTAATAGAGTCACCAGAAATTGTAACAAGCCCGCGGGGGAACCTCGCTACAACTCGGACTCGATTTGTGTCACGGTTCTTAATCTTGAACCAAAGAGTCCAAATCCGGCAAATCGTTTTGAGAAAACAGATTTTTGAAAGAAGTGCCAAACATGGACTGCTTTGCCAGATACAGAGTCGCCACCTAAATATTTTATTTTTGGGAAATTTAGGAAACCCTGACTCGTTTGCCTAAGGCCACGTGTCCGTCATCACCAAAGTTGCCTCGGCTCGGGAACTTGGGTACGATTGGGGAAGGTCACTTCGTGAGCACCCCCACTCGCCCGATCAAAGATCGGCCTCTACTAACCATGATATCTAGCTTTGAAAACATTGTGTGCTCTTATTCCGGTTATTAGCCGAGATTTACTATGTGATGCGCACAACATACAAGTATAGACCGGGTCGCCTGAATTGGAACAAAACATTTCATGTTTGTTTTTGAAAATGGTTTGATGGTGCTACTCGCAAGTAGGCTAAGACGTGGATTTGCCACCCTCAGGTGGGCTTAGAAAACATGTTTTTGCCACTATCTAGTGGGCTTAAAATAAACAGTTGATGATTTGTTCCAATCTAAACAACCCAACCTTCACCCACAGGCATTCAAGCAGTTATATCACATAAGCACATAGCCTCATGGTAAGCAAGCTATTCATGGCAGTCACTCACACGCATGCAAGGATGCTAAAGCATAAAACTCACCGAGTACTCCAAGCCAAAATAGAAACCAATTAGAAATCCATGCATGATCTTAAATATACAGAAATGCCTAATGCAACACATGCAAAAATGCAACTATAGCAGGCTCGACTATTCTAAACATGGCATATGAGATGCAACAGCTATCAAGTATTCAACTCGAAATTGAAGTACAAATGCAGTTAGTATGATGCCCCGAGCCCGATGCATGCAAAACAGATGAATGAATGCAAACATGCTATCATACTGTATACTAATTGAAACATGCCCTAATCTAACCATCATAAGCTGGTAAATAAAAGGGAAGAAAGACGTGGGGTTGGAAGACATACATCACACTCACGTACACTTATTATAATTATGCCCTCGCGCAGAGGGTCCGAAAGAATAATATACAGTCCCGAATAGTACAGTCCAAATAAATAATACAGTCCAAAATATGTACAAATTAACTAAGAAAACAATAAACTGGCATGCAAGCCAGGGACTACCTTGACTCTTCTTCAGATGATGAATGATGTATATCCGAGTTGCCTTTGCGCGGAAATCCACTGTGATGCCCCAATTAGCCTCTGTTTTGCAATGGTTTTGGGAAAGCGCGCCAAGCCCCGGAAGACTGCTGATTCTTGATTTGCTGCAATAGAGAGCAGGAAAGGGGCATGGCAATGTATTTTCACAAATGTATGCATTCTTCGATCCTCGTGCCACCAATCACGCATCTCGATGCATGATGGCCGAGGAGTCGAATTGCACAATTCACTATGGAATGAATGCACATGAAAACTCAACAAGACCTAACTCCATCATGGATGATCCAGAGTGTCGGTGACTGGGAAATTGAGACACGTTCCGTCACTCGGAGTACGAAACGTACCTCGTTTCCCGTGCTCGGGCTAACTCCTATCCCGAACACAATGCAGTATGCATGATATGCATGAAATGCAACTAAGATATAACCTAACATGCACAATGCTATGAAATGGCATACACGATGCACGAGGTAACATGGCATACACAATGCGCTAACATACAACCTAGCATACACAATGCTATAGAATGAGATGGCATACACAATGAATAATGGACTTACACTAACACAAGTGGACCTCAGCCACACTCACACAGGAGGCCATTAGATGAAAATGAGACAACTCGAGATGCGTGTACGCGTGCACGCAAACCGAGGACCGAACCTAAGGCACGGAATGCCACTCTAACAAGACATGACAAGGCATAGAATATGGCATACTAGCATGCAAATTTCAGTAGCAAAAAGTGATGCAAAACAGCCCCGAAGCATGGCAAAATGGCACCCGATGCATGAAATGAATCCCAAAACATGAAATTAGGTACATGGAATGACCTATGGCTATGCAATGCATGCATTATTTGAACATGAAGTATGAAAACAGAATCAAGAAAGCCCCAAAACAATCATATTTACAGTTTTAAGGAAGGCCAAACAGTGAACACAAATGGGGCTAAGCTAGCATGCAAAAATGGCCCCGAAAGCAAGATAATGAAGAAAGTAGCAGCTTCTGACCTCAAAAAGAGAAGGGCCCTTCTAAAATGTTGAAGAGGGACCCAAAATATGGTATTTTACAGTTTACAACAAGCCACAAAAGCAAACAAAAGTATGGCTAAGCTCTCATGCAAGAAATGGGCCAAAAGAGGGACAAAGAAGCAAGTGATGGTTTCTGGCCTCAAACACGGGAGGGACCTTCAACAATGTTGAAGAGAGACCCAAAATATGGCATTTTACACTTTATGAACAGACCCAAAATAGTGCACAAGCATGCTTAAAATACTATGCAAAATAAGGCCTAAAAAGAGGTTTAAACACAAAGAGCAAAAAAGAAGCCTCAAACACCAAAAGACCCTTTATGAAACATTAAGAGGGGGTCAAAATAAGGCCATTTACAGTTTGGAACAAAGCCCAAAAATACAAGCATAAGGGGGTAAAAAAACATGCAAAAATAGGAGCAAAAGATGGATACAAAGGCAAGTGATATGTGGAAGCCTCAAATGGTGAGGATTCCTTCAACAATGTTGAATAAGGGCTCAAAATAAGCCACTTTACAGTTTACAACATGCCTCAAAACAGTTTACATATAGGCCTAAAATACTATGCAAGAAAGAGGCATACAAGAGAGGTAAAGAAGCAAGTGCAAAAAGGAAGCCTCAAACAGTGAGAGGCCCTTAATAAAAAAATCAAAATAGCTCAAAATAATCCTATTTCTAGTTAGGGTCGGAGCCCAAAAATGCAAGCACAAGGAGCTAGAATATTGAACAAAATGAAGCACAAAAGAAGAAAAATGAAGCTTACCCTTGTAGACCAAGCTTTGGCAGCCTCTTGGCTTGAGAAGTGGTGCCTCCTAAGCTCTGAAAAGGTCTTCCAAGCTGCTGGAATGGAGTGGTGGTGTGGTGCTAGGTGGTGGTGTAGAAATGGGTATAGGATTTGAGAGGTTTGGAGGGTTGGAGTGAGGGAAAGAGAGAGATGTAATGCAAGGCTCCAAAAGCAATTTTTCTAACCCCTCAAAATGCAGCTGGGGCTGTTGGTTTTATAGAGGGAGAGAAGGGAAAAAGGAGGGAAAATAGGGGGGAAAACCAATTCAAGTTTCCCCCCAAAAGGGCAAACCCCCGGATACAAAATCTGGGGGAAAACAAAATACACAGCTGGAATGTACTCACATGGGCAAAAATGGCCGGCTGGTTATTTTGGTTGCAGGTGGCCGGCCGGCCCTTTACCTGGCCGGCCGGCCAGGTCAAAAGGGTCAAAGGTGGCTGGCCACCCCCTATGATGAAGCCCCAGAAGTTAGCTTTCCAATGGCGCCAACCTCGCATCAAAATTCCTCCTATGCAAAAAGTTATGCCCGTTTCGGTGAAGCCGCGCAGCTTTGGCCCTACCCGGATTCATGCCGAACTTCTCCCAAACTAGTTTTCTTCTCTCTTCTCCTCCTTTCTTCAACTCCAAACCCCTAAGTAAGGTGTTTTGAAAGATTTTTTTCAAAGATTTCATCTCTCTTTCGTTTATTTCCACTTTGTCCTCGCTCGGTTTATCGAAAAGCGCAACGTTTGACAAAATGTGAGCCTCGGAACATCGTAAAAAGTTTATTTCAAAAACGTTTTGAAAGAGAGGGTTTTAAGACTAAAATCTTTTGATTAAGATTGTTTTGGTCCAAAAAAAGGGGTATGAAGTTGAGATTTGACTCTCTCTCCTTGCCGAAGAAATTGAACCTTTGCACTGCACAACTTCCAAAACCATCAGTCGCGTCCAAGTCTTAAAGGTAGTCAAAAATGGGGTGTCTACAGCAGTACATTTACAAATATTCCGAAGCTAACTCACTCGCGTTCTAATGCGATGGACAACAATAATTCACTCCACATAAGCACATAGTCACATAAACACATACGGATTTCCTTTCTAGATAATGATGATCCCACGGCATTACTAGAGTTCCCATTAGAAACAGCAGTGATATACTTTCATAAACAATACACCCTAAATCTACAACATATGTTACAAGATAGTGAAAAGAAAATAAAAGGTAAATAGATAACCATATGCCCTAAAGGCTTACATCTTTCCAAGTCAATGCTTGGGTACATAAAAAATGAGTCTTAAGCTTAATACATATAAAGCCCTAGGCTTTTAGAAAATTAAATACAAAATAATAACAATGAGCCTTTAGCTCCATAGTCCTCCCAAACTAAGTCCTTGGTAGAGGCATATCACCAGTACCTGAAATGTTTTTCCCATATAGGGTGAGCTAAAGTCTAGTAGAAATACTACAACACAATGTATAAATCTTAACAAAGCCATAAGGATTTTTGCATATGCAATGCTAGTACCAAAACATTTATATCCTTTTCAAAAGTCGTGCTATGCCAGGTTTATATCTAAATCTCAAAACCATGCCCTTTACAATAGAAAGAAAGGGAAAATCTCAAACCAATACAAAGTTTCACAGATATTTTGTCCACGGGAAACCGTCAAATGACACCTATGTAAACGTAGCCTATACAAGCGCTACTATTTCCATTTTACAGATATTTCATTCGTGAGAATCAGCACCCATGTATACGCGCGTTTTTTAGGACTTTCACCTTGGACACACAGGCGCCAACTTGATTTGGTGATACACACCTCTTTTCCACATTCACCCCTTCTTCTCAAAATCATATACATTTTCAATGTATTAAATGAGCACAATGTTCAATGCATAAGGATGAGGAATTAGTTTTAATTCACCTAATTCTCATGTAATTTTTACAACACTCATAGTTATCCTCAACCGATAGCCCAAACAGATATCTCTAAATAGATAAATAAATTTCATTAAAGATACACTTTTCCAAAACATATAGATGGGAGTGATAATACATATCCAACTCTGCCATCATCATCAACATTACTTCATTTTCATAATTCTTAACATCAATTCCATTTTCTCTTTTGCAATCTCAAACATTCACATTTTAGGGAAAAATCCCTTTCTCTATAAAATCAATTTCAACGTAGGAAATACCTCATTTGAACATACATCAACCCCAATTCCATAACTACAAGCTTTCCCAAGGAATCATTTGAAAACCCTTTTTTTTCATTTGATTTCAAACCCTAGGTTTTTACCAAAAACTCCAAACCACTATAATCCTTTGAAATAGCAAATAACTAAGGTAAAACTCATACAAAAGTGTGAAGAATCCCTACCTCAAGCTTAGAAGACGAGAGGAAGAGCGTAGAGACTCCAATCACACCGAAACCCAACTTTGTTCGGATTAAAATGAAACTCTAGGTTAGCTTTCCTTTTTAACAAAGGGAGTTGGGTGAAGAAATCACTAGATCTTGGTGTATTTGAGTGAAATCAAAGGGTTTTAGAGAGAGAGAGTGAGAGAAAATAGGGTTTTGGAATGTTTAGAGAGAGAGAGAGAGGGGTGAAAATAGTGACTTTACAAACTGATATACGCACAGTTCGCTCGAGTGACCAAACACAATAAGTTTTACCGCTCGAGTGTAGAATACAAACACATAGTAGTTTTGCAAACAAAGGTCATTGCTCGAGCAAAGAATACAAACTCCTAGTATTTTTGCAGACTTACAAAAGTACTGGAGTTTCACAAAGATCGTTTGAGCGCAAGAAGTGTCGCTCGAGTGAAGGAACAAAAATCTAGGCAACACAAGTTTGAAAAACAAGTCACCGATCTGTTCCAAACACAATCAACACAACCCAATAGCCAAATTCAAGGTGGAATAGTGGGAAACAAGGAAAGAACAACTATAACAACGAAACTCGAATCCAAAACGTCAAATGGGTTGAGTCCAAACCAGAATCATTATATTTCTCCCTCTCTCTCTCTCTCTGTATCTCTCTCTCTCTCTCTTGGTAGTTTGATGATGGAGGGGGGTTTTCAATGGTAGATTTGTGGTGGAAAGGAGAAAGGGAGTTTCATTTGCCAATGTTATGAGAGTAGGGAAAGAAGAGAAAAGAGTAATTTTGATATATTGAATTGAATGATAATATAATAGAAGAAGCCTATGTATACAGGTTGAAAAGAAACCTAGATAAGTATAAAAGGTGATAGCGATATAAGAAAATAAAGATACATGGATAAGATGAGATATATCTACAATACAAATAGATAAGTATAAAATAATAATATACAGCTAACACCTCCCTCAAGCTCAAGGTGGTAAGGCAAATATTAATTTGAGCTTGGAGAGAAAATTAGAGAAGCGGCTTGGAAGATGAGCTTTGGTGAAGAGGTCGACAATCTGATCAACAAAGTTAACAAAGAGAAGACAAACAAGGGCACTAGTAACATGCTGGCGTATGAAATGGTAATCAATCTCAATATGCTTGGTGCGATCATGGAAAACATCATTATGTGCAATCTGAATAGCACTCTGATTGTCACAATAAAGATTGGTGGTAGCAGAATGAGAAACTCCCATGTCAAAAAGAAGCCAACGAAGCCACACAAGCTCCTGAGTAATGTCAGCAAGAGCACGATATTCGACCTCGGTACTAGAACGAGCAACAAGAGTTTGCTTCTTGCTACGCCAGGAAATAAGAGAGTTGCCCAAGAAGAAGTAGAACCCAGTAGTAGAACGACGATCAGTAGGATCCCTGCCTAATTGGCATAAGAAAATGCATGCAGCTGTAGAGAAAAGGGAGGGGAGTAGTGCAGTCCATGAAACAAAATTCCTTTGAGATAGTGCAAAATATGAACCAGAGCATTATAGTGTGGAGAGCGAGGAGTAGCCATGAACAGACTAACAATGTGAACAGCATAAGCAATATCTGGATGAGTAACCGTGAGATAGACAAGACTGCCAACTAGCTGACGATATAAAGTGGCATCAGACAATAAGGGACCGTCAAGGGGTGTAAGACGAGTCTGAGGATCAACTGGAGTAGTGGTAGTCTTGCAATCGGTAAGGCCAGCACGAGCCAAGAGATCAGAAGTATACTTGGCTTGGATAAGAAAATAAATGGAGGAATCTTAGGAAATTTCCAAGCCAAGAAAGTAGCTAAGTAAACCGAAATCTTTCATCTCAAACTGGCGACTGAGAAACTGTTTGAGACTAGAAAGATCCACTGTGTCATCTTCAGTGATAATCACATCATCTACATAGAGGAGAAAGAGAATAGTACCACGCTCTATCTTACGTATAACAAGGTAGAATCATGGGCATTGGAGGAAAAACTAAAGTCACGAATGGTAGAGCTAAACTTGGCAAACCAGGCACACAGAGCTTGTTTCAAACCATATAAAACACGATGAAGTTTGCAAACTTTGTTTGATGGAACGGAAGAACCAAGAGGAGGTTGCATATAAACTTCATCAGTGAGGTCACCATTGAGAAATGCATTATGTACATCCATCTGATAAAGACTCCAGTGGTGAGCAACAGCAACTACAAGTAAGCTGCGAACTGAAGTAAGACGGGCAACATAAGCAAATGTTTCCTCATAGTCAATCCCATATTCTTGAGTATATCCCCAGGCGACAAGGCGAGCTTTGTAACACTCAATGGAACCATCGGAATGAGTTTTGATTTTATAAACCCATTTGTAACTAACAATACTCTTTCTAGAAGGAAGATCAACCACATCCCAGGTATGAGTTTTATCGAAAGCCTAAAGTCATATGATTACAGCATGGGGAATCAAAATATCATGAACAGTTACTTAAGGTCCCTGAAAGAGTAGTAGATGGAGGAGTACTAGATTTGGCGAGCACCTGGTGGATGATAGACTCAACATCATCCATAGAGAAAGAATGAGTAGTGAAATCAGTGGAGTGGTGAGTAGAAGAACCATTAAAGGCAACAGCAGCAGAGCGAGAACCTTGGCCAGATTTAGACTGATACCTAGAAGATGAGCTAGTGGAGGGAGCTTGAGGATAATTGCTTTGGAGATGACCTGGAGCAGTCTTGTGACAAGTCAAACATTCACAAACCTGGGAACAAGAGAATGAGTGGCTGGCAAGCCAAGGTTGCGACAATAACTGCATATACTAGAGGGCTGGGAAGATGAGGAACTCTGAGATGATGGCGTAGCAAGAACATAATTCATATTTTGAGATTTAAGAATCCCAAAATGAGTCTTCTCTGATAGTAGCTTAGTAATGACTTGCTCTAAAGTGGGCAAGGGCAAATGATGGAGGAAAGAAGCACGCACGAGTTCAAAAGTGCTATGAAGAGCCATAAGAAACTGTAATAGTCGCTGATGATTCCGTTAAGTAATAAATAGTTGTGCGTCCTCAGAATGTGTCCATGTAGGTTCAGATAGAGCTAGCTGATCCCAAATAGATGACATTTGGAATAAGAAGTCATTGATAGACTAACCAAGTGCTTGGTGCATATGATAAAGAGTCTGCAACAGTTGATATTGGTGAACATGTCCAGTGGTCTGATAACGTTCCTTCAAGAAATCCCAAATTGCTTTGGCAGGAGAGGGAATGGAATCATCATCCTGAAAGCGTCCAAACTGAAGGTTGATAGAAGGAATAGAAATAGCCTGGAACCATGTGATAATCTGTTAGTTTTTTCCTTCTCATTCATCAAGACGGTCATCGAAAGTAGATACAGTCTCTATTTCTTCCTAGATAGGTTTAGAAAGAGCACCAGTCTCTATTTCTTCCTGGATAGGTTTAGAAAAAGCACCAGTGATAATACGTCAAAGTCGCTTCCCTTTGATGAATCCAGAGAGAGCTTGGGCCTAGAGAACATAGTTGGACCCATAAAGTGTAACAGAGATTGAATGGATGTTGTCAGAATGATCCATGATGCTCAAAGAAGGCAAAAAAAAGAGAAGAATTCACGACCCAAACCTGCCCCTAAAAGTTTGGCATCGTAACCGGCCAGTAATCCTTGGATTACCAAAGGCCTTCCTATACAGTAAAAGTAATTGGGGCTTGCAGAAGCAAAAGACAAGAAAGAAAAAAAAAAAAAATAGTCTAATGAGCTGTGCATCTATATGAACAAATAATTACATGCAAAAACGTTAAGTTACCCACTCACTTTACATAACGTGTAACAAAATATCTTATACAAGACATATACACGTGCCACAAATGTACATCATAATTAAAAGCTTGCTGATGCCTTTCCAGGCCTAGCCCCAACTTGAAGGCACCCAAAACTCTTGGTAGGCTTCAAAACGGCAGCTCGGTTCAAGACACCGCCTAGGCTTGACTTCCAGAACGCTCACCTATACATACATATAAGAACAGTGAGCAAAAGCCCAGTGAATAACATTAAAGTAAAGGGGTTAGTGAACAAATTTCATATATAACATATCCGTAAAACAAATCATGTCACAATCATTCATATCAGTCTCATATCAGAACATAACATAATGGTACATCTCACAGGACATAACACATATCGTCTTCCAACTAGAGTAATTGGTTCCAGATACCAATTAAACACATATCACCACAATGAAGTGGCTAACGAGATCTCGTATCACATGTATGTCATGGACCCGCACTAAAGTGTCGTCACCCATGACTTGGGACTATCCATGGATGCCATATTAGATTCGCAAATAGGGTATTCGTTCACATAATCAAGATAGCATTTCAAGAAAACATAGCTCATCTATAACAGTTAAAATATAATTTACATCAACATATTTTTATAGAAATGTTACTCACAGTGGGCTTCCAAAACCGGTTGCACAGTCTTCAAGTCTTGACCTATAAATACAAACATTCATAGGACAATTCCTCAATACTTAACTGAATCATGCAGTTGGTTCCTAATCTCATTAAATTATCCATTACTCGAACATTCAATTATTTCTATTCTTTTATTACTTTATTTCACGCTCATAAAATGTTAATGGATGTATATGTCATGTGAAACCCATATAAATGAAGGCCCAAAAGTTAGAAAATGAGAAAAGAACAAAACTAGAAAATCTGCTCTGCTTGGTCGCACGTGCAGTACCCTGGCTGCTCGTGCGGTGGCCTTGGCCGCACGAGCGGTGGAACTACAGAATGCATTTTGGCCCAAAGCAAGGTTGGCCGCTCGAGCGGTCTGGGTGAAAAACTAGTCCGAAATTCTACTTCCAATGAGAACTCACTCCTTTACAAAAATAAACTTTAAATTCATACATTTCAAGGCCCAAAACCCATAAAAACATGTTGAATGGACGCTTCCTAACTTCAAATAAACTCATCACTTTAAAACCAAACTCAATATTTCATATGAAGATCAAAATCTTGAATTAAAGGGCAAAATCAACAACTATACACATGTTAACAAATTCACGAAGTTTTACCCTCCATCTTCAAAAATCATGCAAGAAGACAAGCTTATGAACATGGATTAAATGATGTGATGCCATGTATGAAAAGTTATGAACCATCTTCCTTCAATTCTTGCCATATCCTTCTATCTCCACTCCATATTCATGAGTTTATGTATGTCTTAGCTCCATATCAAGAAATTACAAGGAATTTCTTACCTTTGAGTGTTGATCTTTGAAGCTTGGTTAAGTTTCCCCTTTGTTCTTCTTCTTCTCTTCTAAGTTTCGAGATCTCTCTCTTTCTGTCTCAGATTTTCTTGTCCTTTTTGTGTTGAGTCAAACAAGGGCCCATATTTATATCTATATATAATTGTCTGCAGGTTGAGCCAAACATGGCTTAGCAAATCAGACAAAATCAGTTTTCAATTAAACTTCTCAAATGGCTCTAAAAATTTCCAGTAGCATATGTATGTGCTCAATTTCGTTTTCTGAACCCATTATGGTTGTCAATTTCAGGCCCGAAGTTGTAGCCTTAACAAATATTTTTCCAATTCAAACAGATATTCTCCAATTAATTCATATTATCGCATAATTAAATAAGGATAATTGTGACACGCATTTTGGGGCCGTTACATTCTCCCCACCTTAGGACGTTTGGTCCTCCAAACTTATCTTACCCTGTAACAAGATCCGAAACCTCGGTCTCAATTCATTATTCAGTTCAGTCACACATGGTCAATGCGATTCAGAGATCCTTTTCAGCCATTTAGAATTCTAGATCAACTCCATATCTTCATCCCATAACAGTGAAAGCAATAGTAGTCAAACACATAATGAACATATCTTTCACATTTTCACAGAATCAATTGTAAGAAAGACTGAAGTAGGCAATCCGAAAATGTATACAAGTAACATATCACCCAGCGCTTGAGGTTTCAATCCGAAGTCCGCTGTTAACAAGTCCATGACATTGAATTCAAATTTAGTAACATCAATGTAACCATTCCCTAAACAATTAATAGCAAAGGTAATACCCACATATTCAATCGGTAATATGATTCATGTGTCTCCAAGTGTTCAAATACGGTTTTAGTCTGTCAATTCCCTTAGCAACATAGCCCCGTAATTCATAAGCCATTCACATGTTTCCCCCAAAATCAATTCAAATCAAGAGTCTATGATACATCTTGTTCCAGAGGTCACAATCAATTTGTTTCATTTTGGTCATAATTTGTTCTAAGTTCACCGGTTCTCCATGTCATATCAAACGTTTATCACTAGGCCTCATGTTCTTAGCCCTTCATAGTTCAAGTTGCCAGGCACAATAATTCATATTCAATTGTTTTGTCACAGTGTGAAAACTAATCAATAAATTTTTTTGTTACAGTCATATGTTCAACATTCTCCATTGCATAGGTAATATTGCCAACATAACAATAAATAGTAAATTCGGAACATGCACAAGTCCATACAGTTTCCGTCGTATGGGTGATTTATCCAAGTCATACACATCACAAAAATCAAAACATAAGGCATAGGTTCACAAATCTAATATTGAACTAAATTTAGTTAGCATATTCACAAGTCAGATCCAAGCCAAGAATGTATGAGTCTCACACTAGTTGCCGCATAAACAATTACACATAAGTAAAATCATACATGCGTCCATTGTTTCAATGTTCCGTGTATTTTTTGAAACTAGGGTGTAAACCCTTCCTTGCCTCAAGGTGCTTCCCTCGAGAGTAGATGTTGCGGTTGTTCTCAGTGTCATTGCTGATTTAACCCCACTAGTGACGGGTCTCTCATTGCTCGGGTGCACATGTGGACAAGATTTGGCTAGGTGTCCTTTCTGTCCACATCTAAAGCAAGCTCTAGACAAGTGGCAGCAAATGCCCTAATGTTGCTTCCCACATTCTCTACAAGTGGGTATACCAGTATTTCCACTACTTTTCCGCTTTGTGTTATCACCAGCTCTTGAATTCAATTTCTCATTCACGGAGGCAATTGATTCACTCACCATTTCAACTTTTTGTTTCTTTAATTTCTTACTTTTTCCTTCGGTTGTTGTTATTGACTTGGACATTTTCAAGGCAGCAATATTTACTTCAGACATCAAGGCTCTATCAAGTACGTCCACATACTTTACCAATTTCAACACATTTACCCGGTCAAGTACTTCGACATCCAATCCGCCCTCAAATTTCCTTGTCTTTTTGTAGTCGGAGGTGCATATCGGGCTAATTTAGTAAATTTAGCTTCATACTCTGCTACTAATATGGTACCTTGCTTCAACTGTTCAAATTCAGATACCTTCCTATCTCGGATGCATTGTGGAAAGTATTTTTCATAGAAAATTTCTTGAAATCGATCCCATGTCAAATCTCTATTCTCGTCTCAAGCGAGTATCCACCATCTTCTAGCTTCTTCTTTCAAAGTAAATGTTGCTAATAGAACTTTATGCGCAGCAGTACACGGAAACATTTCAAAAATCTTTTCAGTTTCAAGCACCCACGCCACAACTTTTAACGGTTCAATACCCCCCAAGAATTCTGGTGGCTTCATTTTCTTGTATTTCTGTGTAAGAGTGATGATATCATCATTATTGATCAGTTCCATTTGAACAGGTGGCGGGTGTAATGCCCTCAAAACAAGAGGATAAACCAACCCAAGAGATTCATAAACGTAATATAAAATGCAATATTTTCATAAATATTCATTCTGAAACTATAGCATGTAACACTAGTTAATTACAACAAAATAAATGCCCTATGGGCTTATATATTTCCAAGTTATTACTTGGTTACAACAAAAGAATGAGTCATAGATCTATACATATAAAGCCCTCGGCTTGAATAAACATTTAACATAAAACGAAATAATAAAATAGAGCCTTCAGCCCCTAATCCTCCGAAGCTATGTCCTTGGAGGTGGCATATCACCAGTACCTGAAAATGGTTTCCCAAGTAAGGTGAGCCAGTAGAGATATGCTAAAACAACATATGAGATTTAACTAAGATATAGATGTCAAATAGGAATCCAATACTCAAGGCCAAATTACATTCTTTTCATTATCGTTCCATGTTGACAGTCATTTCATAATTCATTTCCATCCATCCATTTTTAATCAATGCAAAAGTATAGTTCTTTATTATCCAAACAATTTTAAACGAGACTGCAACTCATTCATTACAATTTAACAACATTCATTATCCAAACACTTCAAAATTCTTGTCATTTTTATGAAATGCCATCCGAGGGAATCGGCACCCGAATACACATGTAAAGTTTTGGGACTTTCACCCAGGACACTCCGGCCAACTTAATTTAAAATGGAGTCCATCCCCTATCTCCTTCCAAAACAATGGAGTACATCCCCTATCTCCTTCTAAGCAATGATACATATACAATGTATTTAAAAGTGTTGTCATATACAATGACTATCCAAATCACATATTCAATGGTTTAATCAAATAGTCATATTCAATGACATAATTCAAATGACCAGTTTCGATTCACCTAGTCCTCATATAGTTTCTACAACAATCATAACTATCCTCCATCGATAGCCCAAAACAGATATTTTCTAAACAGGTACACAATTTATCAAACAGACAATTTATCAAATTTCCATAGATGTGTGATTTAACAAATCCAACTACAGGATTCATTTATACACCCTTCCAATTTTATATTTCTCATATCAATTTCGTTATTTATTCAAAATAATTATTTAATACAAATTAGGGCAAAACCTTCCCCCCTTTTTCCAATATCATCCCCAAGGGCCAATCTCACCATTTATTTTCATATAACATCATAATCAAGTCCTCAACTACATATATGGAGCCAAATATAGAAAACCTCTCTTTCAAAATTTAAACCCACACCCTAACTTCATCCAAAACATCCCAACTCCATCATTTATACAAAATGACCAATACCTACGTTAAAACCCATATCAAATAGTAGAATATCCCTACCTCAAATGTAGAAGCTCAAAGGAGATGAAGAAGAAACTCAAAGGTGTCCAAACTCGATTTTACTCGGATCAAGAGGAAGGCCACAAGATGCTTTAACTCTTTATCAAAGGGAGTGGTGAAGAGACCCTTAGATCATTGAGTATTTGTAGAGAGAGAAAGAGTGTGTGTTTTAGAGAGAGAGACAGCCAATCTAGGGTTTTTAGCAAAAGGAGATTCAAAAAGTGATGTAAAACTCCTTTGCTGCGAACTGATATACACGGTCTTCGCTCAAGCAAATGAGTTGTCGCTCGAGCGACCGGACATAACAAGTGACCTTGCTCGAGCGCAAGAAGCCTCGCTTAAGCGTAAAATGCAAAGCTTCAAAAATTTTATAGACACCATGCTTGCTCGAGCGCAAGAAGCCTCGCTCGAGCATAGAATACATACTTTCAAGTGTAACACAGAAGCCTTGCTCGAGCGCAAGATGCTTCACACCAAGCGAAAAACTTCATCTTTCCAGAAATGCTGCATCTGGGAAGGAAACCTGAGAACCCTCAAACCTCGCTTGAGCGCAAGGAACCTCGCTTGAGCGAAGAAGCAAATTACAAAAAGCTCGCTCAAGCGAAGAGGCCAAAATCTGGGCAATAACACTCTAAACTAACTAACAACCAACCTTTTCCAAACTCACCCCACAAGTTCCAAAACTCAAATACAAAGAGTCAAAAGGGAAAAACAAGACATGGATACAATATTCAACCACGGAACCTGAGTCATGGACACAATGAAGGTCGGGGCAAAAACCGGTATCGCTATAGCAGGGGAGGAAGCAGGAATGGTTGTCTCTGTTGTTGTTGGCTTTGCTCTTGTTGTTGCCTCAGCAATTCAGTTAAAACCCCCACCATTCTTTCTAACCATTCTATTCTGGCATTCGAAAATTTTGACTCATCTACATTCCCTGCGTTTGCGTTTTCGATTGGTTTATATAACCCATAGTAGATATAATCATTGGCAACCAAGTTTCACAGTCGGTATATAACATCATAATATGGACTATAACAACAATTCCAAGTAGCACACAGAGCACAATATTCACAACATAATGTTTCCCCTGCTGTCTCACCATCTACAGTTCTTGTTCTTTTCTATTCTCTCTTCATAGGTAGAGCACAGGTAAAGAATTCCATATAGTTTTCACAGTGTTTCATTCATGTCAGTTCAGGTTAGATAGATTCTTTTCAATTCACATTGTTCACTTTATGTCATTTCCAACATATGCACAGTATTCAAGTTCATTTCATTTCATATAAGGCGCGCGCACACACACACACACATATGTCTATGCCATGCCCTATTTCTTTTCTAGAACACCCTACAGCTCATATGGACACGTGTGTGGGTAAAGTAACTCATGCTCTGATACCATTCTGTCACGACCCAAACCCACCCCTAAAAGTTTGGCATCATAACCGGCCAGTAATCCTTAGATTACCAAAGGCCTTCTTGTACAATAAAAATAATTGGGGCTTGCGGGAAAAAAAAAAAAAAAAACACCAATAGTCCAATGAGATGTGCATCTATATAAACAAATAATTATATACAAAAATGTTAATTTACCCACTCACTTTACACAACGTGTAACAAAATATCTTATACAGGACATGCATGTGAGACAGAATCAATCTGCCAGAGAGAAAAAAAAACGTGATGAAGAAGAAGAAGCGGCTAGGAGAGAACCCTAGACTCTGATACCATGTTATGAGAGTAGAGAGAGAAAAGAAAAGAGTAAATTTGATATATTGAATTGAATGATAATACAATAGGAGAAGCCTCTATATACAGGTTGAAAAGAAACCTAGATAAGTATTGAAGCAGATAGAAATACATCATAAATAAGATGAGATATATTTACAATACATATAGATAAGTATAAAATAATAATATACGACTAACAGCCCAAAAAAAGGCCAAAGAACCTCTTTGTTGGCACTGGAATTATGCACAATTCATGTTTATTATGAGATGGAACAATTTGAAGTTCACTGTTATGGAATCTGTGTTTAACGAGTCGATCTCCATTGCAAATTTTGCAGTAATTGGTTTGTTTTTGTTTTTGTTTTCCTTTTTTCTTATACAAAATTACAAATACTATTTTGCATGCATTGTCTAATATTTACTAGTTTGTCCATATCGTGCCACTTTTAGAGCATGTAGCCTTTCGTGTTCCCATATTAATTCCACATACATCTTCAAAGAAAGTTCCTCTCATGCCATCTTTCTATGAGAATATGGCTTCCTTTGGCATAGATTCCATGTTTGAGACACATACTTTTTAGTATTTACTATATTTCTTTCCATAATGTAATACAGGACTTGAATGGTCCCCGAGAATGGATGTGGCAGAATCTGGATGCAATTACATTTGAAAAAACTAGAAACCCCCTAGATGTTGATTTGTGATTATGTATCAATTTTAAGCAGAATATAACAATCACAATCAAACAATCAAAGACAAATCGACACAACGATTTTTACGTGGAAAAACCACAATTGGACACCTCCAATTGTGATCAAAAAACTACGGGCAACTGCCACAAGACAATCCACTAAGAAGAATTAAAGGAATTACACAGGTATACTCTCAATTACCTAGCAAATCCACAATGCCTAATTGAACCAACCTCTATGTGCCTCTTCCAACCCCATCTTCACCACGGAATTGTCTTTCTGATGAGCCACTCCGGATTCCACCAAAGCTTCAGGCTCGAATTCTTCAGAATCCACAACTGAAGAACAACTCTCTCTTTTGTGTATAACAAACAAACCTTTAATGTACTCTCTTTAAACCATGAGTTGAATACTTAATAAAACATCAAAGACAAATAACAAAATATCCCTAGATATAAACCTTCAAGAACCAAAAAGAAGATCTGGAGGAATTCAATGAATGCCTTAGTTTTGGGAGAAAACCAAGTA
This sequence comes from Camellia oleifera, assembly GCA_022316695.1. Lineage (NCBI taxonomy): Eukaryota > Viridiplantae > Streptophyta > Magnoliopsida > Ericales > Theaceae > Camellia > Camellia oleifera. Next base: position 193,780,716 of record CM039311.1, read on the forward strand.
TTTATAGAGAACCAAAAGTAATCCTAGATTGTGAAGAAAACAAACTCCTTGAGAAATCCGAATTCTGAGGCTCGCTCGAGCAAAGATTTGTTGGCTCGAGCGAGGAGTGTATTTTTCATGATTTCTACAAGTGCCTTGGCTCGAGCGACGGATCCTTGACTCGAGCGACCAATCACTTCTTTCAGGTTTTTTGTGTGGACGCAATCCTTCGCTCGAGCGAGCATTCCTTGGCTCGAGCGAGAAAACATCAGCCCGAGCGAGCACTCCTTGGCTCGAGCGAGCAATAACGAACATGCAATTTTGAATGCAATTTTGCATTTTGCTTCGGCCGCGAGCTGACCGGGCAGCTCGACCCCCGTAATAATCAACGAAGTGGCAATCTTGAAAGCATTAACATCACAAACTTCTCTGCATGGCTCGATTCGGGTTGGATTCGCATCTAATAAACTCATAACCTCACTGAAATAAAAAGTGCAAAAATAAATACAATTGAAAGCAGTTTTGTCAAACGGAATTGCCAACAATAAAAACCTAACAACATTCTTATGGTAGAACTTCCAAGTGTCAATATCAATGACATTAGAGTGGAGATCAATGATCAAATGTAAGATAGAGTTTTTGACGATTCAGGTCTCCAGCTTTATTTCACGTTTTCCTTATCCATTCTTACAAGAAGATCTTGTTATTGTTGGTCTAATGAGGAATGCCATTTTCTAACAGCTTGACTGTGGTTACTAAAAACTCAAACCAGTGCTGGAGAGTGGCAAGTTCAGATGATACATATCACAAGAGGGAGATTTCACAAGGGCCATACCAGGTTGTTTGGACACTACCGAGTAATCTGAACAAGGACGGTGTCTATGCTGAGTTTCTGTAAGTCACAGCTTGATTTCGTTGCCTTACTGATATAATTCATCTTCTTTTGGCACTAGTGATTCTCTAAAAATGAAACGTTTGTTATCCAAATTTTCCAAAATTCGTTGGATGACAACTGCTTTTGGATTTGTTTTGAAAAATATCCAAGTTCAAGATTTAAACTGTGGTGATAGTTTGCGTCTAGGAGTGAATATATCAAAAACTCAATTGATTTACTCCAATTCAAAGAATATCTGCAAGTTGAGGAATACATACCACAATAAAGGTTGAGACAAGAACACAAAATTTAATGTGCAAACTCTTAAGGAAAAATCTACTCAAGGACAATACCACAACCATAACCACCCATAACAAATTTCACTATTGAAACAAATATGAAAGATTTTAGATGTTATGAATTACAATAGCTCATCACGAAACTCCTTGCTTTGATCTTCGTACCATGACAACTTACATGAATTTTTCTAAATTTGTGAAGTATTCATGTCGGAGACTTGATATGTGTGTGAGGGTATGACATATGAGTCTGATGTGCCCAGTTGGAGACTTCTATTTTGTATAATTATGTATAAGTAGTCAAGTTTATTATACAACTATGCATAAGACTTCTAGAATAATAAATTGAAATTGTAGGTTTTTGGGGAAGAAAATCAATCTAAAACATGTATTTACAAAATCTATTAAAGAACTTTCTTGTAGATTGATCAAAACATGGGATTCAATTCCGAAACCTTGAACAATAGGTTAAAGCTCTCCAGGATGCGAGAAGAAATTATACTCTTGTGACCTTAATTCATTTAAAAAAACATTATTATTATATGTTTAAGCATTAACATGGTTTTTGGTAAGTCCACTCGAGACCTCTGTCAAGTAGGCACTGCTAGAAATTAGGCTTTTAGTGGCATTTCAAAAACGTCGCTATATGTATAAAAAACGCCGCTAATTTTTTTTGTGACGTTTAGTACTAAACGTCGAAGATGCGGCCGTCGCCATAGCTTTATGACGCTTTAAAAGCGTCACTATATTTAGTACAGGCGGCGTTTTTAAAAACGCCGCCAAATGTCCTACCCTAACAGCATTATGACATCACTATGATTTAGCGACGTTTTCAAAACGCCGTCATATCTTTTTTAAAAAAACTGACCGTCAGCTTTAGAGTTTAGGTGGCATTTCTCAAAACGCCGTGATATCTTTTTTTTTTTAATTTTTTTTTTTTTTATAAAAATTGTGCTAATTCTATGTGATTGAACTAAAATTGAATAGCACTGATATGAAATAATAACTTCCATTCAAATAGTAAATGTAGCATTAATTCACTTTCTCATTCAATTTAATATCCAATCATCATTACCCACAAAATAATATATCCACAAATGATGTTTTAACATTACTCACAAAATAACATATCCAAAAATTGAATTTACAATTCTCAACCAAAAAATCAAATGATTCATAAGCAAAGGACCTGATCCTTGTATTTTACAATAATGTTTTTATGTGTGTAAAGCACATACTTCTTGTTATCACTGTTCTGTCAGGATGCAGCTCACCAACAAAACCTATAACATTGACAAGATGATAACATAAAGCATTGAATTAAACATCTGAAAATACTCAAAAATTAAAAATAAGTTTAATAATACAAGAAGTATAATACAAAAAATAAAAAAATAAATAAAAATAAAATTTGTTAATACATACCCTAAAGCCGGATAACACATAAGTAAAACCAAACTAGCATCAAATAACTTGTAAAGGACATAAAATGAGACCCAAATTGACCAAAAATTTGATCGGATGAGGCCCATAGGCACTAAAACCTTTACAAATTCCAAACTTTCACTTTCTAGTTTGCATTCTCTACATCATGTATCTCCCTATTCTCAAACAATGTTAGCAATCTCTCAACTTCAACAAGAGCTTTGCAATTTCAATATTTTCTAAATTAGGACATTTCAAAGAATGATAACATTAAATTAAAACTCAAGATGGTATATAGCATGGAAAAAATACCAAAATCTGCAATATTTATTGATATGAAATTCTCAAAAGCACCATTCAAGAAAATAAAAGGCATCAAAAAATGTCAAAAACGCAATAAAAGTCAGGAAACAAAATACATACCTGAATAAATAGCCGATGGAGGCATGTGAGCATCATTGAAACTTGGGGATTCAGGCCAAATTCCTGCTTTAAGCAGTGCTTAAAATTAGCTGCAATTTCATAGAGTGTGAGAGAGATATGTTGCAATTCAATATGTTTCACAACAATTTGAGAGTTGTGTGTGTGAAAAAGAACTCTACTACAATCTTAACAGTGGCAAGAGAGATCGGCACGCCTTTGTTAGCAAAAACAGTGACAAAGAGGATTAAAAAGAAAAGTGGACTAGAATGATGAGTGTTTTTTGATTAAACAAAATGAACCTATAATTTCTAAAATCATAATGAAAAGTCTCATTTTAGTTCGAAATCATAATGAAGAGTGAGGAAGGGCATTGTTAGCTCACATACTTGTGACTTCAAACAAATAGGGCATCAAAGAAAATGATAATGGGTACTCATTAAAGAATGAGCAAGTGTTGTATTCAATGAGCACAGAGAGTCAGTTTGTTTTCTACTCCTAATCCTAGGAAGAGCCCAGAGGTCATGTCTCCATAATGAACTAATAAATGAACATTGTCTAATTTGTGCATACACATACAGTGATACTAATCAATGAAACCAATTGTTCTCGATAGAAAGGGAAAGACAACTAACCGGTATCAATGAAGCCGATAACGACATTAACTTGGTTCTTGGTGGAATACCCAGGGATTTCCATGGTTTCTTCTCCCAAAAGACCCATGAAATCCCATGAATGAGTCGTGTGAAGCCTCCTGCGGTTGTTTGGAAACACCGACACCACTCCAGGCATCTCTGTGTTTCAATTTTTAAAACCATGACATTGATTTTTCAGGGCCATGGATATAAATCAATCAATTATGATGAGAAATGGTAAAGATAATAGTAAATACTACTATTGTATTGACATACTGGCAATTTCAGAAGCTTGGTCCTCTGTCAACTTGGCTGCAAAGCCTCTGAAACCATGTCTGTAACTGTAGACATGAGATCCCTTGCTTGTTCAACACTGTGTCACCAATTGAATGATTCAATCAGCACTGTTAGATCCTATCTTGTCAAAATCCCGCGAACAAAACTCAGTGTTTGAGTTGTAAATTTTCTGTGTTTTTTTTCTTCCTCGCTCGAGCGAAGAAGTCCTCGCTCGAGCGAAGGACTGCGTCTGGTATAAAACCTGAAGGAGATGAATATGCGCTCGAGCATGGAATTGGTGGATCGAGCGAAGGTCAATGCTCGCTCGAGCGAAGATGAAGGTGGCTCGAGCGACGAATTGCTTCCATACAAAAACCTGCAAGTGTTGTTTCCTCGCTCGAGCGAAGAGTTTGTGGCTCGAGCAAAGGCACTAGTAGAAATCATGCGAGATAAGCTTCTCGCTCGAGCGAGAGGAGCCTCGCTCGAGCGAGCTTCAAAATCCGGAGTTGTTTCAAGTGTTTGGTTTCTTTCAGAACTGGGATTCTTTTTGGATTTCTATAAGAAGATGGTTTTCTCCTAAAACTAGGGGACTAGTTTTCTAGATCTAATTCAAGAGTTCTAGAGTTTTGGTTGAAGTTTTCTTCTGAGATTTTTCATAGTTTTCCTTGATGTTCTTGAGAGAATTCTAAACTTATGCATTGAGATTCATACATCAAGGAGGTTGATTCTTAAAATTCAAGTGAGTTCTCTTCGGTGGAATCCGAAGATCAACACGTAAAGTTTCAAAAGGCGTTTGATTCTTTACGTAGTCGTTAATTCGACAAGTGAAGTTGTGGTGTGGAATCAACTTCAGAATCAGTTCCGTGACGAATGCGTGGTGAAAGAGTTACAGAAGATTCAGAGACAAATTGACTGGGTTGGGTAATTTGTATGGTTTCTTTGTAACCTTGTAGTCCTTCTGTAGTGGATTAATTAGTGGCGGTTCGCCCGTGGTTTTTGATTACAATTGAAGGTTCTTCAATTGTGGTTTTTCCACGTAAAAAATCGTTTGTGTTGATTTATTATTTATTCCTAAAAACAAACAAACTAAAATCACTCTCGTAAGTGCTTGATGATTTTAGATTGAGTGTTTTGGAATTTTTGGAATTTGGAATATTTTAATCTTTATCTAATCACGAATCACATAGGATTTTCAAGCACAACCAAACAATCCTCAATAAGAACAAGAAGAGGAACACAACAATAACATCAAACCATAAAAAAAAATAAAAAAATAAAAAAAAAAGTGTGAAAACACGGTGGTGTACAGTTGAAAAAAAAGAAAAGGAGAAAAAAGGAACATTGGGTGGACCTTCCACCATGAAAATCAGTGAGGAATTGGTGGTTCTGCATCAAAATCTCATCTGGGTCATGACCATCTCTGCTTCCCATATAGACCACATAGACCTGCACACAAGACAAAGCTTGACCCAGTAACATAAATCCGAAAACAAAAAAACAAAAACAAAGAAGTTGGGTACTCATTAAAGAATGAGAAAGAGATTTTTAGTAGTGTCCTGAGCTGCCAATAACACAAATTCAATTTACGTGAAATACGAAGAAAAAAAGCATGCATGACACATGGGCGTAAGTTTATTATTAATAAAATAAGAGACATAAAACGTAGTCTTTTAATTGCAATTTAATAATCGGATGAATACTACTACAGATGAGAATAAGCATAAAGTAGTGAAATACATAGAGGTTCTCTGTCCTCGAAACAAAATAAAAAATAAATGAATTCTATCAATGGATCAATATCTGGAAAAATTATTAACAGATCACAATTGCCCTTCAAACACAGCTTATAAAGAATTTTCCATTTTTATTGTCCACCTATCATTTTCCAGCAATTCTTACCTCTATTGTAAACAATTTTATCGACATAACATTTCTTTTATATGGTTGTTTAATCATGTCTTAAATGAGCTTTTCCGCCAGAACATACATAAACAAATAAAGAAGTGCTAAACTTTCTAGTGTCAACATATACCGTGTGATGTGTGTTCCTGACTCATATCAAAGGTAACTCAAGTGCGTGTATGAGAGCAATCGACAGAAGAAATTACATCTAGGTTCTTACAACAGCTAAAATGAGTTCTAAGCCCAATAAGATACCCACATACTTCTCCAACTGCCAAGTGCCCCTCCAAACTTCTATCAGAAAGTACAAGGCATATGCGTTTTTCGAGCTTTCTAAACAATTAAAACTGCTAATAAAACCAGAAAATGGTCTAGACGTTGAAAGTATAAGTTAAGTCTAATTACACGCTGGTCTTCCAATAACTTTCTTCAGGTTCTGCCTTAGAGATGCTCAATTTCTTAGGATAGAAAGGAACAAGGAGATATGTGAAGATGAGGTTAGGAAGTCCTTTTCAAAACATTTCTAGAAACTGAGAATGTTTGGCTTGTGAACCATAAACCAGTAAATGCCTAAGCTTATATGGGTACATCAACAAGATCAATACATACAGAAATACAAAGAAGGAACTGGGAGGCCTCCTAGGCTTGTTGGGGTCTTTCTTAGCCAACTTTCCCTTCTTGGCTTGACTTTTGCCATCCTTATCTGCCTTAGTGACAGCCTTTCTCTTCCCGACCTTTCCGAAAAGAAGAGATATATATGATCTGTCATTATAATATTCCTGTTACCACTATATCCACCATTAAATATAACGATTAGATGCCTATAGAACTCATTTGACTCGACCTTGAAACTTCTGGTCAAGATCATAACATTAAACAGAGTCATTCACATTAATGTAAACACCAAAAACAAAACAAACAAAAAAAAACCCACAAAGATGCAACTACAACCACCAAAATGTTACACAAACTTAGCAAACCTGTCGTCAACTGGCTTCAACGCCTCCTTTGGGACCTTGATTGGTGCCCCCTTACCCTTGGCAGCCTTCATTGTTATAATTGAATGCCTTAAAAAGTAAAACAACCTTAGATTAGAACCCAAAATCTACGCAGTAATTTGTTTTAAGACCAATTTAGATTCCAAAAAAGTTAAACAAGACAAATATTCATGATAAAGCCATACAGGTCAACGCAACACACACACACAAACATAGAGATTAATATTAACCTTAAAAAGACAAAATCAAGCATTTCTTAAAAAAAAAAAAATGAAATAGAAAAACTAACAAACAAACAAAATAAGGAATTGAATCGATAAAAATAATCACAGAGAAACAGAACATATCAAAAACGAATAATTAAAGTGATTTATTCTAGAAAAATTATTCCAGCAAACTGTTTTTCAGTAACTAAACAGACAGAATCACATATTTGAAGCTCAAATAACAAACAATCAACAATCAAATTAAACTTCATAAACACAATCATATACATAGATACACACACACATATATATATATATGCAATTTGTATAGATCAAAAAGAAAGTAGAGAAACGAAACATACCTTGAAGATCGGCGATCTCGCGGTGACAGTGAGGAACAGAACGGAGCTCAAGAGGAGAATCAAACAACAGAACAGCAATTTCTGAACATCATGAGCGGCAATTTCTGAAGGCACATGCACAAATACCTTCTGGCTTTTCTGAGTAGCATTCTGCAAACATATCCAACTGTTAGACAAACTTCCAAGCAGATTTGGAGACATTCTGCTGGGAATGACAAGCTTTAACCATTAAAGCATCTCAGTTAAGTCAGTCATGCATTAGCAATTACCACGTAAATCACTGAATGATTAAAAATTATGATTGAAATAAAAAACTAGATGGTTATTTTACCTCTTTAACCTCTTCAACAGCATAGTAAGCTTTAGTTGGAATTCCTATCTCCTTAGGCTGGACATCAATTATGACCAAGACATGATTGGGAACGTAGCAGCAATACCACCAGTAAAAATTGCACAAAAGTGCAAGAAGGCCAGGAAATTATTATAGACAACAAAGTAAAAGGGTCAATACATATAGGTTGATAAATGAGAAAGGGTCAATACATATAGGTTGATAAATGAGGGATATGACAGGATCATTTCAAGTCAAATATCAAAACCATTCATAGAATAACACAGGATTGATTTCACCTTAAGAGAGAGAGAGAGAGAGAGAGAGAGAGAGAGAGAGTGTGTGGAGCTCACCGATCTAAATCGCTGAGATGAACTTCGATTTCAATTTCGAGAGAGAACTTAGAAATCGCTCTGATGAATCACCGATCTGAATCGCTGAGATCGATCTGAACCTCTGAATCACCAAGCTGAATCACCGATCTGAATCGCTGAGATGACCTTCGATTTCGATTTCGATTTCGATTTCAAGATATGAATCGCTGAGACCGATCTAAATCGCTGATATCTGAATCACGATCTGAATCGAACTTCGATTTCGATTTTGAGATATGAATCACTGAGACCGATCTGAATTGCTGAGATCTGAATCACGATCTGAATCGAAATCGAAGTGATATGAACTCATATTTGAATCGCAATATGAAATCGAAGTGATATGAACTCAGAATTTTAAAATTTCGAGATATGAACTTCGATTTCGAGATCTGAATCGTTGAGATGAACTTCGAAATCGCTCTGATGAATCACTTCGATTTCGAGAGAGAACTTCGATTTCTGAGGATTCCATTGATAAGCAACTGAATCTCTGTGATAATCAGGGTTTAGACAGCGGAGAGAGAGAAAGAGAGAGATTATTTGCGAGTGCATCGATCGGTTCAATTTGGGAGTTGAGATTCTCAGATTGGAAAGGAAGCGCGTGAGACAACACGCATTTGAAGGCGAAAAAAACGCCTCCTATTCATAAAACGGCGCCATTTCAATTAAAGAAAAACAAGGCATTTATAAAACGCCGTTAAATATTAGAAATAGTGACGTTTTAAAAAACGCCGTTAAAAAAACGCCACCTAAACCCATATTTCCTGTAGTGAGGGTAGTGAGTAGACATCTCAGCATTTTTCCCACTCAAGCTCTCTATCAAGATCGTATCTGGCAGACTCTTTGGTAGTTGTCCTGTGAGCGCTTTGTTGAGCAAACCTCTCTGAATGTTTAAATTGGCAATGATGCTGATGGGTTAGAATTGGAAACTTGAAGATGACCAAGCCAAATGAGAAATCTTAGCAATATACTGGTGTAGGTCGAGGTCAAGTAAGGTTTATAAGTATACTTGATATATATTGACGATCTTATCAAATGATAAATCTCAACAGTTTATTTTTCCTTTTAAAATGAATGATAGGTATCCTTGTAACGTTGTGTGCTTGCCACTTAAATGGATGGATTATCACTATTGCAAATTCACTTTGGATATTATATACTATATATTATATTTTTTTTTTTGCAAGATATATATATATTGACAAGCATTGTTGTGCAGGGACGGACTTCTAAGAATTACCATTCCTAAATGTTAAGAATGTAGTGGCGGATGCGTGCATGTATATATTTATGGATGTAAATGAATGGATCCATTGCGAACAATGTTTATAATCATGTACTAATTTCTGTGTATATGTTGGCCATTAAACTACACTACTTGTATCAGACTTAATAAAAAGATGTTCGCTATGAGTTGTTCTTGATAATATTTCACTACCAATGTTGTTAGCAAGTTGATTTTAGACACAAAATCACAAGTACTTGCAATTGCTGAGTTGAATGTTTCAAATTCACTATGGTTTATTTTGGAGTTGAAGAACATTTTACAGAACATACACGGTGCTTGGTATGGCACTATGAGCTGTTCTCAATAATATTCACAATCAAATTCATCAGTTGACCTGTATTGTTAGTTTTGAATGCATCAAATTTACCCTTAAAATTTTCATATTATATCAATTTAATCCAATTGATACTGCCCGTTTAAAAATTGAATTGAAATCAAAAGACAAAAGAGAAAATTGGTTAAAAGTCTATTTAAAAAAGGGTATTAAGGCATTAGATATAAGGTAGAATCTTATTTGGTGATAAGGATATGTTGGAGTTGTCGAAATTTTTTTCCTATGCCATAAATTTTTTCTGCAACAATAGGTAGTGGTGGTAAGGTAAAGAAATATGTGATATTCAATAGATAGAGTGTTGATTGAGTGACATGTGTCACATTTTAATAAATAATTTGGTGAATTTTAACAGATAGGAAAATATGATTGATAAATTTTAACAAATAAACAAATTAGGTTATTTCAAGATATAAGGTGATTTTGATAGATAGACAGATAGGTTGACTTCAACACATAATTGTTCTTTTGACAAATTGTATTCTATTTGTCCAAAGAGATTAGATCTGAGACCTAATAACCTAAAAGATTTATAAATGAAGTTATGGCCAGAGTGTCCAAGACAAAATAATTTATTTACTCTCCTCAAAATTATTCAAGGGTTGGCATTCAATTTGAAATGTTCATTCTCTTTGAAAGGATTATTTTGCCATTGATCTCCCTCCAATTTTCGAGAATGGATGCGGTCAATTAGACTAAATTAACCCAATATAAAAAACTTAATAACAAAATTGATCTAATTAAAACTACAATAACCAAATTGATCAGTGGCCAAATTACACCAGACAAGGACATAACTTCCTCATTTATGTATTTTGAGTCTAATGGGAAGCAAGCTTAGGTTATGTATATATGTAGGGATGACAATTTTCTCCATATTGCCCTAGATGAGGAAGTGGGGTCGACAAAAATTTTCCCCCAGCCCTCTTTTATTTACTAAACATATTTATATATGTAATCTATATATAATTTAATTTTTCTTTCACTATTAAAAGACTAAAATATTAAAATATTATACATAATATTTATTTTCATTTATTTATTATTATACTACATTTTTTATTACATTTTTTATTTTTCAAAGTTAAAAAATTAAATTATAACTGTTAGTCACCTCTCAATTTGCTTCACTCTCGATATGATATGGGACAAAGGCAAGAATGATAAACCCATCCCAATCATGTGCTTATCTATAATATTATATTAAGTAAATGTTGAACTTGATATTCAAACATTTGCTTATTTCTTCTTATATCACGTGTCTTTAATTTCTATTTAAAATTAAAAAAGTTATTTAAATAAAACAAATGAGAATCAAACCTTAGGCCTTTAATCTACTAAAGAAAATTCTTATCGCTTCAATAATTATACAATATATAATAATTTTATTTATTTATTCAAATTACACACATCACTTGTGTCAAGTATTAGTTATGTAGTGAGAAGAGTGCTTACGGTTGCTGCCTTCCAGTGTGAAGCCACCAATGCCACGAGTTGAAGATTAGTAGGTCTAATCCCATGCAAGATTTCCCACTCTATTTTGAATCCAATTTCAATACTCTTCCAATCTTCTCATTCACAGTATCTACCAACAATGCATTGCGCCAGAACATTATTTTTATTTATTTGTTTGTTTATTTATTTTGGGAATGCGCCAGAACAGTATTGAAACATTGTAAGCCTGTAAAATCATGGAATACAAACTCAATTTAAAATAATTCACCTTATTTGGTGCTAATTTTTGAATTTAAATTTTCTGAAAATTGAATTTTTTATTTTTCTTTTTCTTTTTATTATATTTTTAGTGAATTTTTAATATTTTAAGCATTTTTTTAAAACTTTTTTAGATGCACCTAACGTAAATGTACCTAAAAAGTAAAATATTTATAAAAATCAATAAATATATAAAAATATGAAAATACATTGAATTTTTATATATTTTTTTATACTTTTGGTATTTAGTGAATTTTTAAATTTTTTTTCCATAAATATTATACTTTTTAAGTATATTTATGTTGGAAAATGATTTGTCCCCCTAAAAATATCCCCCCTAATCCCCCTAATGTCCAAAACGACGTCATTTTGAGCAACTTATTTTATTTTATTTTTTTTGCCTTGGTATGAAATTTAGGGGGATTAGGGGGCCAAAAATTAGGGCTCCCTAGCACAACCCATTTATGTTAGGTGTATCTAAAAATTAAAAAAAAAAATTCTTCAAATTTTAAAAACATTCAGAGAAACAAAAAAATATGAAAAATAAAAAAACTCAATTTTCTAAAAAGTTGATTTGAAATTCTGATAAATGTTAAATTACATTTTTAACTCTTCAAATTTGACCTAAATTTTACTTTGGTCCTTATTGTTTCAAATTGGACAATTTGATCCATACACTTTGAGGTTAGTTCAATTCGGTCCTTCTGTTCAAGTTCGAGTTAAGTTTAACTATTTTGGAACACTTATCAATCTTTTGAGGTATACATGTAGAAAAAAAAAATAATAGAAATTTATACAGAATGATTAAATTGAAACTAAACTTAAAGTTGTTGGTATTTTTCCATAAAATACAAGCAAAATATATAAAATGAATTAAATAGAAATAACAAAACAATTATTATTATTATTATTAAAGAATGAAATATACAATAATCTATAGAACTAAAAAAAAAAACACAAGAATGAACTAAATTATACCATGAAACATATTATAAGATGGATTAAAATGAACATATAAAATAATATACGCAAAATTATTTAAATTTAAAACTTTGAAAAACAAAAGATAAAGATGCAAATCGAATCTTGTGTGATACCACAGTTTCCTTAAAATAGATTCACCACCTCCCAATGGATGCTGGATGTATGCCGACGTCTGTCTCCCAAGATACGATGGTCGAAACCAGCTAATGTAAAAGCATCTTCTGAATAGCTTCGACGAACTTGATAATGGTTGCAGTCTCTCTAACAAGAACCAAAGAAGGGACTAGCAAAAGAAGATAGGAAAATTTTTCTTTGGTGTAAAGAACCATCTCCAACTTTTTATCTCAAAACACTATCTCATTTTCTATCACAAAACCTTTCTAAAACAACCTACTAAGTTGGAGGAGAAATGTCTCTGTTTATACTAGTAAAGGAGAGCCTTAGCTATGAACGCTAACATCAATGGGATCATCAAATGTCATCAACTCTAGCCATTAAGGCTAGAGTTACAAAGGTTCAAAACTCCAAAACCATTATATAAATCATAATGTGTGTATAATGTATAACTTTTGAGAATTAAACTAGATATATGGGTTACAAAATGGATACGGGTATTGGGTCACAACCTGATCCAAGCCCAATCTCAAACACATGCACAAACTAAGCTCAGCACAGCTCAATCCAAAGCTCAAGACTAGGTCCAAGTCCAAGTCTAAGTCTAAGACCGAACCCAACACATGCACAAGTACAAGTCTGGGCCTAATATAAACCAAGACTAAGTTCAAATCTAAACCCAACTTTATGGATGCCTACTTTATGAGACAATTCTCATTCACAACTCATATAGCGATTCCTGTTTTGACCCGACCTTTGTTGTACTCCGGACTCGGGTTTCATAGTTTAGTGTTGTTGTTGCTCATCTTTTATTCCCCTTGTTTTCCCTTTAGTCTATCTTTCGGATTGTGGTGATTGAATTTGGAACCGGTTGGTTGCTTGGTTTCCAAACTTTTGTTGCCCAAATTTTTGCTCCTCCGCTCGAGTGACACTTCTTGCGCTCGAGCGAGCTTTGCAAAGTCTCAATACTTTTGCAGGTCTACAAAACTACTGGGCGAGTGTATTCTACGCTCGAGTGGTTCTTTTTGCACTCGGGCGGGCTTAGCTCGAGCGGCCATTTCTTACGCTCGAGTAGTTAGTCTAATGTCCGTAAAACTACTGGATGTGTGCATTCTGCGCTCAAGTGACACTTCTTGCGCTCAAGTAGTAATGGTCTTTCTTATTGTGTCTCGGCGCTCAAGCGGAACAACTTATTGTGTCTGATGCTCAAGCGTCACTTTTTGTGCTTAAGCAGACTGTGCATATATCAGTTCGTGAAGGTGACTTTTTACATCACTTTTTCAAATCTTTTCTTCCTAAACCCTGAAGTTGAGACCCTCTCTCTCTCTCTCTAAAACACACACACACACACACACACACTCTCTCTCTCTCTCTCTCTCTCTCTCTCTCTCTCTCTCTCTCTCTCTTCATTTTCACTTAGTTTTAGTGATTTCTCCACCCACTTGCCTTTGTTAAAAAGAGTGAGCACCTCGAGATCTCTATTTTGATCCGAATAGAGTTGAGTTTGAGCATCTTTGAAGCTTTATCTTTGCCTTGCTTCTTTTCTCATAGGGATTTTCTACACTTTCATATGGTTTTTAACTTAGTTATTGGTCGTTGTGTAACAATGGTGGGATTTGAGAGTACTTTGGACAAACCTACGGTTTGGGATTTAAAATCAAAATAGGATTTTTTTTTTAGTGAATGTGATATAAATGGTTATGGGGTTTGTTAAGGAGATTATATTGTGACAAAATAGTCGATTTTGGCATTTGAGTTGATATTTGGGAAAGAGGGAAATTTGTCCTAAAATGCTTCAAATATTTATTTTGTATAAATAAATGAATTGGTATTGTAAACGTGAAATTAAATGGATGTTGATATAAATGGTGGAGTTAGATATGTATGCCTCACACCTATGGAAATTTGAATGAATTATTTGTTTAAAGATTGAATATTTGTTTAGAAACATCTATATTGGGCTATCGGTGCAGGATATCTATGATTGTTGTAGAAATTGCATGAGGATTAGGGAAATTGAAACTAATCTCTTCTTATGTCACGACCCAAACCCGCCCCTATGGGTTTAGTACCGTAACCGGCCAGTAATCCGAGATTACCAAAGGCCTACTGAACAGTAATACAGTAATACAGAGTACAAGGGCTTGGCGGAAGCCAATACAGTAAATAAACAATGTCCAATGAGCTGTGACAGTCTGTATGCAAAAAGACCTTTTCATACGTGTAGATATGTACAGTACAGGACAGTACAGGGACTTAATCCTTATTAAACAGTACAGTAACAGTACTATACAGTAATACAAAACAGTACAGAAAGGGGAAAACTAAACACCCCTAAGCCTTAGCTTGGCAGGCTCGGAACCTCGCAGTGAAGCGCAGTGGTTGGCTTGACAAAACTGGAGTTAACCCCGACGCTTCTAACATTGGTCCTGTGCCTGTACACCTACATATATATATGAGCAGTGAGCTAAAGCCCAGTGAATAACAAAACGTGTAAAGAGGTTTAGAATGAATGTCCTTATAGTAATGAAAACAGTTCATTAAATCAGTATTTTAGTCTTTCAGTCAATCAATCATATGTGGTACATCCGTTAGCATAACAGTACAGCAAGTAGTAGGTCTTAAAGACCGAACAGTAATGATGGCCATCAATCAGTAAACAGTAGTGGTTCCACGAGGGAACCGACAGAGATCTCTGTAACAGTAATAGTAAACAGTAGGTGCTAAGGATGCCACAGTACAGTTCAGAATATAGGACATACATTCATTCAGTAAACAATGACAGTTCGGTAAACAGTTCAGTTCAGTATTCAGAAAATAATCATTTTGAACATATCTTTACACAATTGTTACTCACAGAGTTCTGGGCTATAGGCAGCTAGAGCGCGTCTCCCGAAAGCCAACCCTAAACAGTTAACAGATTGAACACACACTAAGTTACATAGTTGGGAATATGATAACTTAATCCCTAAATTTGCCTTGGTGTGTTCTACATCTATATCCTCTTTAAGATGCCTTAAATATGCCCTAGGAATGCCTAGGATGGAAAGAGGATGCAAAGATGCATTTTTGAACACTTTACAAAATTTTCAGAAACCAGGGATCTCGCTCGAGCGTGGCTTTCTACGCTCGAGCGAGCTTGTCAAAACAGTGGGGTCGCTCGAGCGTGGACTTCCTCGCTCGAGCGGTCTGCAAAAATGCAAAAAGTGCTGGATGTTGGAAATCTCCGCTCGATGCTCGCTCGACGCCCGCTTGAGCGTAAGACACAGTCCTCGCTCGAGCGTAGGTCCTCTCGCTCGAGCGTGCGTTTGCGTGCACCAAGATTTTGAGAGCTTGCAATTTACGCTCGAGCCACCATTCCGTCGCTTGAGCGTAGCTCAGAGTAAACGTTGGTCGCTCGAGCGCAGAATCCTTCGCTCGAGCGAAGAAGCCAAATCTGGAATTTCCAGATTTGCCACCCAAGCTCAAACCAAGCATTCTACAGCTCTAAACTCGACCTCTTGGGCCCAATTTCTGGAAAACACATCTAAACTCAATATACAACAAGTTTCAAAGCCCAATTTGTGAATTTAAAGCCTAAGAGTGAGTCAATTAAATCCAAATTTCAAACCCATTTTCATGAACATGAAAAACATGCAAACATGCATGAATTCAAATCATTTCAAAGCTTCAATTTGATGCTCTAGTGAGCCAATTGTTCCAAAAAAAAGTTGAAAACATGGACCATTGTGAAATTATGAACATGCATGTGAGGAATGATGAATTTACAACCTCAAAACTTAACAATATGCACATGCATGCAACAATTGAGCTCTAATTCAACATTACTGAACCAATTCATGCTTTAACTCTACAATTAAGCCTGAGGCATGCAAGAACTATCTTAAATACAACAATGAAAGGTTGATTCTCCTACCTAAGGTCTTCAAACACAAGACTAGGAGCTCAATTGACAATCTACACCTCAATTCCTCAAGCTCTCTAAGCCAAACTCTCAAGAACTACTCAACTCTCTCTCACTCTCTCTCTCTCTCTTGGTCGGCTATAGCATAGAGAATGGCTGAGCAAATGTGTTATGTGATCAAGTGAAGGCTCAAATGTGTGTGAGATAGTGGGCCACCAAGTGGTATTTTGGTAATTAAGCCTAATTTGGGCATTTTGTCAATATTTAATCCAATTTAATCATACCAAATCAATTTTCAGATAATTACACCATAAAATCACATAAATTACAATGATCATACAATACTATTCGATTTCGGGTTCGGCCACCGATAAGGCCTTCAATTAACAGTTCAAACATAAAGACTGAACATATAATTAAACAGTCAAACAGATAAAAATGCAATTCAAACGGATACAGGCAATCAATTCAGTTTTAGATTTTAGTCAGTCAGTTCAGTAATCCAGTTAGTTCAATTACCAATCATAATCATTCTCAGTTTAGCAGTAATTGGTAATTAATCGGTGATCAGTGACGAGGGTTGTTATAGTCTCCCCTCCTTATAAAGAGTTTAGTCCTCTAAACTCGAATTGCCTTCATTCTGGAAGAAAACAGGATTCAATGGGAACAGCTCAGGATATCTTTTAGCCATGTCATCCTCCCTTTCCCAAGTGGCATACACGCCACCATGGTTTTGCCAGTCAACTTTTACTAACGGGATCTCTTTGTTCCTCAATTTCTTGATCCGTCTGTTCACAATCTGTATAGGTCGTTCCTCGTAAGTGTAGTCATCACTTAACACTACACGGGTAGGCTCAATCACATGGAAAGGATCCCGAAAATAGTCTCTCAACATCGAAATGTGGAAGACGTTATGCATATGCTCCATTTCAAGAGGAAGCACAACTTGATACGCCACCGGATTGATTTTCTCAATAAACTCATACGGTCCGACGTATCTGGGCGCTAACTTGCCCTTAACTCTGAAACGAGTCTGGCCTTTCATCGGTGTCAGTTTCACAAAAACGTGATCACCCACTTCATACTCTCTGTCTCGTCTTCTGACATCTACATAGCTTTTCTGTCGGCTCTGTGCAGTTTTCAGTCTCTGTTGTATTAATTTCACTTTCTCAGTCGTTTCATAAACAATCTCGGGCCCAAGCAGAGGCCCATCTCCAACTTCTGCCCAGCAAATCAGAGATCTACATTTTCTGCCATACAATGCCTCAAAAGACGCCATACCAATGCTTGAATGGAAGCTGTTGTTGTAGGAGAATTCGGCCAATGGCAGATGACTTTCCCAGTTTCCCTGAAAATCAAGGACACACATTCTCAATAAATTCTCCAGAGTCTGGATGGTCCTTTCTAACTGTCCATCTGTCTGAGGATGATAGGCACTACTCAGTCTCAATTCAGTACCCAATGCAGTCTGTAGGCTTTGTCAAAACCTCGATGTAAACTTCGAATCCCTGTCAGAAACAATGGACACATGCACTCCATGCAGTATAACAATTTCATCAATATAGAGTATAGCCAATTTGTCCACATTATAAATTGTCTTAACAGGTAAGAAGTGAGCAGATTTAGTCAGTCTATCAACAATAACCCAAATCGAGTCCATACCTTTACTGGAGCAAGGCAATCCAACGATAAAATCCATCGTGATATGTTCCCATTTCCACTCCGGTATGGGTAAGGGTTGTAGTAAGCCTGCGGGTCGCTGATGTTCTGCTTTGACTTGTTAGCAATGGAGACATTTTGATACAAAGTCGGCAATTTCTTTCTTCATCCCCAGCCACCAAAAGTTCTGTTTCAGATCTTGGTACATTTTCGTATTCCCTGGGTGGATAGAGAATTTTGAATTGTGGCCCTCTTGCAGAACTCTTCTTTTCAATTCAGTATCATTCGGTACACACAGTCTTTCTTGAAATTTTAGTACATTGTTTTCAAATTTGAATCCCGGTCTCGGTTTAGATTCCCTCTCTCCGATGATCTTTTTCAAGAAGTCATCCTGTTGATGTTTCTCTTTAATTTCCTCAATCAATGCCGGTTGAGCAGAAATAGCAATTACTGTTCCACCTTGTTCTCGCAAAACAACTTCGATTTCAGATTTTTCAAGGTCACAAAGCAACTCTTTCTGTCCGGTGAGCAAACAAGCTAAGTTCCCAATCGATTTCCAACTTAGTGCATCGGCAACAGTGTTGGCTTTTCCCGGATGGTACAATATCTGTACGTCATAATCTTTAATCAGTTCTAGCCATCTTCGTTGTCTGATATTCAGTTATTTCTTTGTGAAGAAGTACTTCAGGCTCTTGTGGTCAGTATATACTTCACATGTTGCCCCATACAGATAGTGACGCCAGATTTTCAACGCAAATACCACTGCAGCAAGTTCCAGATCATGGGTTGGGTAGTTCTTTTCATGAGGTCTCAGTTGTCGGGAAGCATAAGCAATAACTCTCCCATTCTGCATTAAAACACACCCCAAACCCTTATAAGAAGCATCACTAAATACAGTATAACCATCCGTACTTGAAGGTAAGGTAAGAACCGGTGCAGTCACCAATCGAGTTTTCAACTCTTAGAACGCTGATTCCCTTTGGTCAGTCCAGTCAAATGATATCCCCTTCTGTGTTAGTTGAGTCAATGGTAAGGCAATTTTGGAGAAATCTTTGATAAATCTTCTGTAATATCCAACCAATCCCAAAAAGCTTCGGACTTCTGTCACATTTGTTGGTCTAGGCCAGTTCACTACAGTTTCAATTTTCTGCGGATCAACAGAAATTCCATCTTTGCTAACAACATGCCCCAAAAACATAACATGATCAAGCCAAAACTCACATTTAGACAGTTTAGCATACAGTTTCTGTTCTCTTAGGGTCTGCAGGGCAAGTCTCAGATGATGTTCATGTTCTTCTGTACTTTTGGAGTAAATCAATATGTCATCAATAAATACAATAATAAAGTCGTCAAGGTACGGTTTAAAGATTCTATTAATGAGGTCCATAAATGCTGCAGGTGCATTGGTAACTCCAAAAGGCATAACTAAAAATTCGTAATGTCCATACCTTGTTCTAAAAGCAGTTTTATCAATGTCTTCTGGTTTAACTTTCAATTGATGGTACCCCAATCTGAGATCAATCTTGGAAAACACTTGAGCACCCTGTAACTGATCAAATAAATCATCAATACGTGGCAATGGGTATTTATTTTTCACAGTTACCTTGTTCAATTCACAGTAATCAATACACAGTCTCAGTGAGCCGTCTTTCTTCTTTACAAACAAAACCGGTGCGCCCTACAGTGAAGTACTGGGCCCGATAAACTTCTTGTCTAACAGTTCTCGCAATTGTACTTTCAATTCCTTCAGTTCAATCGGAGCCATTCTGTAGGGAGCTTTAGATATTGGCTGTGTACCCGGAATCACATCAACGGTGAACTCAATCTCCCTGTCAATCAAATCCCCTAGCAGATCATCTGGAAATACATCTGGGAATTCTCTGACTATAGGAATACAGTTCACATCAGTTTTAACATTATCATCGATAGATACAGTCAGTACAGAACACAGATATCCTTTACACCATTTTCTAATAAACTTAACAGCTTTCATAGAAGAAATCAAATATGGAGGAGGTACTACTCCAACCCCATTAAACACGAATTCAGGCAAACCAGGTGGACGAAAAATAACTTGTTTTGTCACACAGTCAATGGTAGCATGATATTTTTGTAACCAGTCCATCCCCAATATTACATCAAAATGATCAATGTTCAATGGCAGTAAATCAATAAACAAATGCATATCCCCAACAATAATCTCACAAGCAGGATACATATATGCATATGTCATGGATCCCCCAATAGGTGATGATACAGCTAACAGATAATTCATGGGTTCTAAGGGTCTACTCAATTTCCGTGAAAAAACATGCGATACATATGAGTGTGTAGACCCCGAATCAATCAGCACATATGCATTTTGAGCACAAATAGAGAGGATACCTGACACAACGGTTTCAGTATTTTGCACGTCTCCCGGTACTAGGGCGAACACTCGACCCTGCCTCATAGGTTCTTTCCTGGTAGCATTGGGGTTAGGCTTTGGTGTTACAGTCGATGCTGCTACGCTTGGTGCAGCTTTACTACTGGCCTGCGGAGCAGAGGGGCAGTCTTTAACCATGTGGCCCACCTTGCCACACCTGTAACAGGCTCCAGATATTTTGTAACAAACCCCTTTGTGCTTCCTGCCACATTCAGAACAAAATGGAATGAAACCACTCCCTTGGCTGGGGCTAGTTGTTGACCCCGTATTCTGTTTCTTATTTGACGGGTTATGCTTGCCTTTCTTGAACTTGAAACCCTACCTTTTACCACGCCATTCAGACGTTGGTGATTCAGATTGTTTCACTGCTTCGATGTTCGACTCAGCCATCAATGCTCGGTCAAGAACACCTACATAGGTTGGTAGCTTTAAAACATTTATTCTGTCGAGTATTGCAACATTAAGGCCGCCTTCAAATTTTCTGGCCTTCTTGTAGTCAGGGTCCACCATATGTGGTACATATCTAGCAAGCTCGGTGAACTTTGTCTCATATTCAGCAACGGACATTGTGCCCTGTCTCAGTTGTTCAAATTCAGTTACTTTTCTGTCCCTGACACACTGGGGAAAATACTTTTCAAAAAAGGACTCCTTAAACTGAGCCCAAGTCACTACAGTGTTGGTGTCACGGACCAGCATCCACCACCTTCTAGCCTCTTCTTGCAAGGTAAAGGTAGCTAACAATACTTTATTTGCCTCCGAGCACGGAAGCACCTCAAATAACTTTTCAATCTCAAGTGCCCAAGCTTCAGCTTTCAACGGTTCAAGGCCTCCCTGAAAGGATGGTGGTTTCATCTTGCTGAACTTATAGGTAAGAGCAATTATGTCCCCATCATTCACATTCACATTCGGTTCCGGCTGTACCGGAGGAGGAGATGGGGGCTGTTGATTCTGTTGTTGCTCAAGTCTAGCAGTTATCAGTTCCATCATCCTTTCCATTCTTGCCATTCTTGCCTCCGTGGATAAGGACTCAGATTCATTTGCATTATCCATTTCACTATAAGCAGTTATAGCAATTATAAACATAAGCAGTTGCATACTTAAACAGTTTATCACATTAGCATATATTCAGTCATGTCATAACCACACACTTTTCATGTTCATACAATGCCCTAATCACCTTTCTAGGACATCCTATAGCTCATTTGGACACGTGTGTGCGATATAACTCATGGTTAAGTATCGCTCTGATACCACTCTGTCACGACCCAAACCCGCCCCTATGGGTTTAGTACCGTAACCGGCCAGTAATCCGAGATTACCAAAGGCCTACTGAACAGTAATACAGTAATACAGAGTACAGGGGCTTGGCGGAAGCCAATACAGTAAATAAACAATGTCCAATGAGCTGTGACAGTCTGTATGCAAAAAGACCTTTTCATACGTATAGATATGTACAGTATAGGACAGTATACACAGTATTTATAAACATTCAGCACAGGGACTTAATCCCTATTAAACAGTACAGTAACAGTACTATATAGTAATACAAAACAGTACAGAAGGGGGAAAACTAAACACCCCTAAGCCTTAGCTTGGCAGGCTCGGAACCTCGTAGTGAAGCGCAGTGGTTGGCTTGACAAAACTGGAGTTAACCCCAACGCTTCTAGCATTGGTCCGGTGCCTGTACACCTATATATATATATGAGCAGTGAGCTAAAGCCCAGTGAATAACATAACGCGTAAATAGGTTTAGAATGAATGTCCTTATAGTAATGAAAACAGTTCATTAAATCGGTATTTCAGTCTGTCAGTCTTTCAGTCAATCAGTCATATGTGGTACATCCGTTAGCATAACAGTACAGCAAGCAGTAGGTCTTAAAGACCGAACAGTAATGATAGCCATCAGTCCGTAAACAGTAGTGGTTCCATGAGGGAACCGACAGAGATCTCTGTAATAGTAACAGTAAACAGTAGGTGCTAAGGATGCCACAGTACAGTTCAGAATATAGGACATACATTCATTTAGTAAACAATGACAGTTCGGTAAACAGTTCAGTTCAGTATTCAGAAAATAATCATTTTGAACATATCTTTACACAATTGTTACTCACAGAGTTCTGGGCTATAGGCAGCTAGAGCGCGTCTCCCGAAAGCCAACCCTAAACAGTTAACAGATTGAATACACACTGAGTTACATAGTTGGGAACATGATAACTTAATCCCTAAATTTGCCTTGGTGTGTTCTACATCTAAATCCTCTTTAAGATGCCTTAAATATGCCCTAGGAATGCCTAGGATGGAAAGAGGATGCAAAGATGCACTTTTGAACACTTTACAAAATTTTCAGAAAACAGGGATCTCGCTCGAGCGTGGCTTTCTACGCTCGAGCGAGCTTGTCAAAACAGTGGGGTCGCTCGAGCGTGGACTTCCTCGCTCGAGCGGTCTGCAAAAATGAAAAAAGTGCTGGATGTTGGAAATCTCCGCTCGATGCTCGCTCGACGCCCGCTCGAGCGTAAGACACAGTCCTCGCTCGAGCGTAGGTTCTCTCGCTCGAGCATGCGTCTGCGTGCACCAAGATTCTGAGAGCTTGCAATTTACGCTCGAGCCACCATTCCGTCGCTCGAGCGTAGCTCAGAGTAAACGTTGGTCACTCGAGCGCAGAATCCTTTGCTCGAGCGAAGAAGCCAAATCTGGAATTTTCAGATTTGCCTCCCAAGCTCAAACCATGCATTCTACAGCTCTAAACTCGACCTCTTGAGCCCAATTTCTAGAAAACACATCTAAACTCAATATACAACAAGTTTCAAAGCCCAATTTGTGAATTTAAAGCCCAAGAGTGAGTCAATTAAATCCAAATTTCAAACCCATTTTCATGAACATGCAGAACATGCGAACATGAAGAACATGCAAACATGCATGAATTCAAATCATTTCAAAGCTTCAATTTGATGCTCTAGTGAGCCAATTGTTCCAAAACCAAGTTGAAAACATGGACCATTGCGAAATTATGAACATGCATGTGAGGAATGATGAATTTACAACCTCAAAACTTAACAACATGCACATTCATGCAACAATTGAGCTCTAATTCAACATTATTGAACTAATTCATGCTTTAACTCTAGAATTAAGCATGAAGCATGCAAGAACTATCTTAAATACAACAATGAAAGGTTGATTCTCCTACCTAAGGTCTTCAAACACAAGACTAGGAGCTCAATTGACAATCTACACCTCAATTCCTCAAGCTTTCCAAGCCAAACTCTCAAGAACTACTCAACTCTCTCACTCTCTCTCTCTTGGTCGGCTATAGCATAGAGAATGGCTGAGCAAATGTGTTATGTGATCAAGTGAAGGCTCAAATGTGTGTGAGATAGTGGGCCACCAAGTGGTATTTTGGTAATTAAGCCTAATTTGGGTATTTTGTCAATATTTAATCCAATTTAATCATACCAAATCAATTTTCAGATAATTACACCATAAAATCACATAAATTACAATGATCATACAATACTATTCGATTTCGGGTTCGGCCGCCGATAAGGCCTTCAATTAACAGTTCAAACATAGAGACTGAACAGATAATTAAACAGTCAAACAGATAAAAATGCAATTCAAACGGATACAGGCAATCAATTCAATTTCAGATTTCAGTCAGTCAGTTCAGTAATCCAGTCAGTTCAATTACCAATCATAATCATTCTCAGTTTAGCAATAATCGGTAATTAATCGGTGATCAGTGACGAGGGTTGTTACATGTTAGTTGTCATTGAATATAACTATGTTTTTAATACATTGTATATGCATGATATTGGGAAGAGAAAGTGGATGTACTCCATGTTTGGGAGGAGATAGGGGATGGACTCCATTGAATTAAGTTGACCTGTGTGTCTAGAGTGAAAGTCCTGAAACCACGCATATACATGGGTGCCGATCCGGCAGACGAAATTTTCGTAAAATGACTAATTGAAGTGTTTGTGTGATAATTGTATTGATTTGAGGAACACTGAGTTATAGTCTCAGTTGGGTTGTTTGGGAGATAATAAAATCGACTCATGAATTGAGATGGAATAAATTAACTTGAAATGAATTAAAGAAAAATGGATTGAGTTAGGAAATTTGGCATACTATGATCATGTAGAATATGAATGATTTGTCACAGGCATTATATATGCACCTTGTACTTATATCTTTGTTAAGATTCATATCTTGTGTTAGATTGTTCCTACTGGGTTTTGGCTCACCTTATTTGGAAAAAATCATTTTCAGGTGGTGGTGATATGCCTCCGCTGAGGCAATAGCTTTGAGGGACTTTGGAGCAAGAGCTTCTTTTTGTTGTATTTTCTCTTTGTGTAGCCAAGGGTAGGGCTTTATTTGTACTGAGCTAGTCTCATTTTTGCTGTAACCAAGCAAGGAATTGGAAAGATGTAAGTCTTTAGGGCATATAAATAACTGTTGAGCTTTTATTCCTCTTTATTATTTGTAACACATGCTGTAGATTCATGATGAACTATTTATGAATGCATATCGCATGTGTCACCTTTTGTAAAACAATGCAGATTAATGAAAGTTTATTGTTTCGATTATATTGTCTTGGGTTGATTGTGTTGGGTCGAATCATTGTAATTATTTCAGGACATTATAACTCAATGGTTTCGGCTTATTATTTTTGTATTGCAATCTTCTCACTTAAGAGAATACAAAACCACTCAAACCCACATCAACCAACGGTTGGGTCGCACTTTAATTTCGAATTAAAGTTGCCGAAAAATCATTATTTTCTAATAACCCCACATGAATAAAATTGGTCAAATAAAGAAAAACAGACAAGGCTTAACAACAAAGGCTCGGAGTGAGAGCACATAGAATAATCCTACATCAGAAAAGGTAGCTGTTGGTCTTGAACCTTTCGTAGTGAAGTCTATCGGATTTACTGGCTGACTAGTGAACATGATGTCTTGAACTGTTCTGCCGTTTGTGTAAACCGAGACAATAGACCTCACATAAGAGTCACTCTAACCATTGTTCTCGTTCTCACTGGTGTGTCCTTTTTGGCCTTGGAACACTAGCCTGGTTTAGTGAATGTTTTTAAAGAATTCAGCCTCGTCAATTCTTAAAGAAGTGGTCCCACTTCGCACTCACATAGGTGACCTACATAAGGTATCTCGCTATACCTCGGTTGACTCATTACAACACTTAGGTTACTAAAAGCATCAGCTTAACCTCCCACCCCACAAGGTGTCGTTGTATAAAGGAATGGGGAGGAATATTTACCCTTACAGTGACTCATCCGTTACACGCAATTAGGTTGTCCCTTTGAACCTAAATCTTGGGATTTTCAGTCAACTAGGTTGGGTTTTCCATTCTTGTAACATTCGCTAAAGGCCTTAACCCTATTCCTGTCGATGACTTTTCTACTAACTCTCAATTTAACCATTTGGTTAATGGATCCATAATATTGTCCTTAGACTGTATATAGTCTATAGTGACAACACACGAGAGTAATCATCGTATGGAACTATGTCTTCGACAAAAGTGTCTAGACCTTCTATCTGTGCTCTACCAGTACTTGATTGGTTGTCACAAAGTATACAAAATTGTTAGCACAAGTTTTGATCAACATGGAATATCCTCAAATAGCAAAGCCATTTAGTTGTTTTAGTAGCTTTATTTAAATCCTGAACTCCGATTCCATCATTGATCTCGAGATACACATATTCTTGGAAAATTTCCAAGACATAGCTACACCTCCAATAGTGAAAACAAATCTACTAATGGATTTGTAGTATTTATATCCGATATCTAGGTGACGTCACTGTACTCTTCTAGTACAACTGGATATCTGGGATAATGCAACCCATAATCCCGACTTCATTGTAAGTATGTTAGTACCTGCACAAATGCCTTCTAAAGATAAGCATTAGGATTACTCGTGTATCTACTTAGCCTGCTTACTAAGGAGGCTATATATGGCCTTGTACACCTTATCAGATACTTTAAACTTCCAATGACCCAATAATATTCTAGTTGAAATACACTCTCACTATTATTCTTGGCCAAATGTAGACTCAAGTCTACTGGTGTCCTTGATACACTTGTATTTGATTTACTAAATTTCTCAAGTATCTTATTAATATAATGAGACTGAGAAAGTACAATACTACCAGATGTTCTGGTAATCTTAATACCCAGAATCACATCTGCAAGGACATATCTTTCATGTCAAACTTAGAGTTTAACAACTTCTTGGTAATTTTGAACATCTTCTTATAATTACCAATCGTACAGACACAAAATGAGATATCTATTTGTCAGTGTCTTTGACATACACATATTTGTTAATCCCTGTTTATTTAAAACTCTCTTGACAACATTGTGTTGTCAAATTTCTCTACTAGTGTTACAGTGCTTGCTTCAAATCATATAAAGATTTTCCAAGCTTACAAACTTTCCTCATCTTCGAACCGACAAACCCTTTAGGTTGTTCCATAAAGATTTATTCAACTACATCTTCATATAGGAAAGCTGTCTAACTATTCATCTTGAAGTATCTCTAGACTTCACACAGTTGCAATCACACTCACCATAACTGATGATTATGTATCAAAGTAATCTAGGTATCCTTTGATAATAAGACTATCTCATTGGCTTTTATTCACTTGCATTCTACGACTTATTACCTATGCAAGATAAAGTTAAATTAATAACTTCTTTTTAGAGAAATTACAACTTCAAAGAAGCCTTTAGCCTCACTAGCCCCCATATAGGTTTAAGAAGATTGAACAGATGAACTTTAAAGTCCTAGTCTTTTAACATCTTCTAGGCTTATATTTTTTCTCATGAAAATCATTTCCTCAATTCCATGATGGCATTCTTGTGTAAATTTGAATATCAAATTTGTCCACAAGAAAACTAATATGCACTACTATATTGTGCATAACCATTGAACACAAAGTCAACGGATTTTTAAGGCTATCCTGCCTGCTTGGATTTAGGTATTGCCACCTTTTGCATGATACCCTCACATTTATAGAATTTATACAAAGGCTTTCAGCCTTTCCAAAAATTTATGCAGGGTCTTTAAATAATTTCTTGTGTCACAATGATTATAAGAGTCTCATAATCATATATCACAGAAAAGACATTCCCAGACCGTCGTTAATTGAATTAGGTCTCATTCGAATTCAAGGCACCAAACAAATTTGGTCCAACCTGTCACTCTGAAGCCAATAGCCTTACTATTAGGAAACACAGATCTAGTGTTCAATAGTCTACTATTCGGAACTTCATAACATGGCTAGTAGTCTTATCACTAGGAATCACTAATTTCTTAGCATGTGGTCAGTAGACTTTCCACTACTAGAAATCACAATGTTTTGACATGTGATCAGTAGTCACTCTACTACTAGCAATACAACGTCTTGACATAGGATCAGTAGACCATTTCATTACTAGGAATCATCATGTCTTGACATATGATCAGTAGACTCTTTTACTACTAGGAACCACAATCTCATAACTGTGTAATTAGTGGTCTAACACCTCCTAGTGTCACGGCCTCAGACTTCGCAAGCCTGCCGTGTGGCCTTAGATGCCTCTCAACCCTCTTGGTTGCACCTAAGTCAGCCTCACCCACTCAACCACACTAACACACGCAGTTTAGGTGGAAGAATGTCTTCACTATACAAGTAACTTTACAAGTATATTCATGTACAAGGCTTTACAAGGCTCTCACACTCACACTCACACTCACAGGTGCTTCAACCTTAGAGCTCTCCTGGATCTCTCCACCCCTAGGACTCTCTAGGTCTCTAGGTCCCTCGGTGCCTCAAGCACTCGATGCTCTCTAGCACTCGATACCTTACAAATGTGATCCCTAACCCTTATATAGCCATCCCCCTCCTCAATGGACGGCTAGGATCACTTTGATCCAAGGGCTACAAATACTCATCTAGAACATTCCACTAGAACTATCTAGGACAACTACCCTATCTACTACATTCTAGAACTCTCCTCACTAGTGTAGTACGTGGTAGGCTTCTCCTAGCATAATCTAGGACGTTCCAGACCCATCCAGACTCCTCTGGACACTCCAAGGCTCTTCCATATTCCGGAATCTTCCAGGCCACTCCGGACCCTTCCGCCATGTTCTAGAGGCCTCCAGCATGCTCTAGCCCGTTCTCCAGCCTTCCGAAACCTTCCAACACATTTGGCACTCCTCAAATGTTGCTGCTTCGTGTCACAGAATTCTTGGGGCGTGACACTCTCCCCCACCTAATCCCATGACGCCCTCGTCACGCAGAAGCATACCGAGCCACCACGTCTCGATATGATCTGTCTCCACTCTGGCTGCTGCTGGAGCTTGCCTTCTCTTTGCCCTTGCCACGCGGCCTACTCTGCTGCTTCCCTGCAAGTACTTTTCTCCTTGCCCTTGCCATGCAGTCCACTCTGCTACATCCCTGCAAGTGCCTTCTCCTTGTCCTTGCCACGCAGCCCACTCTGTCGCATCCCTGCAAGTGCCTTCCTCTTCGGGCAGTCCCACACCATGTGCGGTCTGTTGCACAGGAAACACTTGACTCGCCCTTTCCTCTTCAAGCCCAGCCTCTTAGCCTGGTCGGTGCACTCAAACCTTAGAGTGGCACCTCTCCCTCGTCGGCGCACTCAAACCTTAGAGTGGCACCTCTCCCCAGCTGTGCCTCATTCTCTGAAGGGTCTTCACTCTCGGAGTCGCGTGCCTCCTTCTTCCCCTTCTTCTCAATGGCACTCAGCTGTCTCTTCTTCCTCGGGCAGGTTCTCACCATGTGCGGTCCGTTGCACAGTTAACACTCGGGCTGCCCTCCCTTCCTCGAAGATCCGCCATGGCTCTAGGTTCGGGCGCACTAACCCCCCTCCTGGCAGAAGCCGCATTCTCTCCACTGTCAGCCACGTGTTGAGAGCTTCTTCACCCTAGGACGTCCCTTCGTCGCCAGTCATAGCCATGTACACCTCGGCTCAGTTACTTTCTCTCGTAACCTGGCTCTGATACTAACTATCACGGCCTCAGACTTCGCAAGCCTGCCGTGCGGCCTTAGATGCCTCTCAACCCTTTTGGTTGCACCTAAGTCAGCCTCACCCACTCAACCACACTAACACACGCAGTTTAGGTGGAAGAATGTCTTCACTATACAAGTAACTTTACAAGTATAGTCATGTACAAGGCTTTACAAGGCTCTCACACTCACACTCACAGGTGCTTCAACCTTAGAGCTCTCTTGTATCTCTCCACCCCTAGGACTCTCTAGGTCTCTAGGTCCCTCGGTGCCTCAAGCACTCGATGCTCTCTAGCACTCGATACCTTACAAATGAGATCCCTCACCCTTATATAGCCATCCCCCTCCTCAATGGACGGCTGGGATCACTTTGATCCAAGGGCTACAAACACTCATCTAGAACATTCCACTAGAACTATCTAGGACAACTACCCTATCTACTACATTCTAGAACTCTCCTCACTAGTGTAGTACATGGTAGGCTTCTCCTAGCATAATCTAGGACGTTCCAGACCCATCCAGACTCCTCTGGACACTCCAAAGCTCTTCCACATTCCGGAATCTTCCAGGCCACTCCAGACCCTTCCGCCACGTTCTAGAGGCCTCCAGCATGCTCTAGCCCGTTCTCCGGCCTTCCGGAACCTTCCAGCACATTTGGCACTCCTCAAATGCTGCTGTTTCGTGTCACAGAATTCTTGGGGCGTGACACTAGGAACCACCAGTTTTCTATCTCTATGATAAATGATCTTGCACTCATTAGGAGCCACCAATTCAAGAATATATTTAGAATTTAAAAATTCAAAAAATATATTCACCCACCCTAACCGGTTGTCTCATCTTTATTTTCAAGAAAAGTTACATAATAATCATACATATTATAATTGACACATGGATAACATACTAATTGCCTCTGATAAATTCAAAAATATCATCATACAATCTTATGATTTTCTCTATTCACACTTGATCTCTCTAGATCTTCCTTTAAGAACCTTGCATGGTTTAAGGTTGTCAGGTGGAACAACATTTCCTGTTGTCACCTCTTAAAGCCATTTCTGAAAAATCACAACAGAATTTCATTATTCTGTTTTTCTAGAAACTAAACTTAACATTAGAAAATCCCAAAGTCTGAAATTTAATTCAAAACTAATCTCACTCCTTATCCTAGAATCGAACATGGTCAGAAAAGTTTCCAAGAAAACTGGAGGGGTCACACCGGTCCCACTTAAGACCTAGTTAACCTTAGACAAAACTTTCAAGAGCATGTTGACTCTTAGTCCATGAGAAGCAAATTTAGAATTAAGTCTTTCAAGGGATGAATTAGGTTAAAACAAACCAACTTTACAAAACTAATAAGCAATTAAAAAATACTATCAGAATTACACCACTCATAAAAGTTAACCGGTACTCCCGGAATTGAGCCCATTATTTCTAAATAAAAATCAGAAATATTCTGGCTAATGTTAAAATTTGGTTTTTTTTTTTTTCCCCTAAAATAAAACACTTTGGAAATAATCAAATTATAACCAAAAACTTTCTCAAAACTTGGTTTCCTAACACTTTGGGAATAAAAAAATTAAACCCAAAGATTTCCTCTAACCATAAAAGTTTTAAACCAAATCCATCTTAGTTGCCATTTCTGAACAAATAAGAAATACTCTTTAGCCAGGGCTAAACAGTTTGGTTTCTATTACAGAAAACCAAATCACTTTGGGAATAATTAATCCCAAATATTTTCTCTAAAATTGAAGGTTTATAATTTCTTTCATTTCCTCTTTCCTTTCACTATGGTGAAACTATTACAAATTATAAATTAAAAATCACTACAAATGGAAATGGAAATGTGATTGTTACAATTACAAATTGTCTAAATCTGCAAAACGAAGTTCATGGTTGCATCCGAAATTGTCTATTTAGCCAAAACCAGACTTCTCCACTTGTAATGTGTTTCTTTGTATAAAACACATTACAAAACTCTATCCTCATTGCCGCCCAATCTCTATGCTCACTGTTTATATACATACTTGGATACAAGATGAGTTAATGAACTAATAAAGTGAATATTACGTAAGTAATTTCAGTTATAACTCACAATGTGTAATTCAAAGGCTATAGATGCATTGTAGTTACAAGAATGTCATGAGTTTCATGGCTATGAAATAACTACATATATAAGACTATTATGGTCATAACATTGGCATTCCAACCATCTAACTATGAGCAAATAATCTTATAAACAATAGAGTTAAACTCCAACAATACACAATAATGTTTGGCGTAATTCACTTGATTATACACATCAAAACATAAAAAAACTCACAATCGAAACAACAATTAATTAATAGAATTATAATGCAAAATTATTCCACCATGCACTAATTTTCTCTTAGAATCCATCCACCTTATAATACAATATAATCATAAGCAAACTCAGAAATAAGACCATTATATAGAAAAATCAAAACTATTTTACTAATTTTTTTCTTGTAACAAACCTACTTGGAGATATTCTATATCGTCAAAACCCTCAACTAGCTGAATCTCTTGAAATTCTTTAAAAAAAAAATAAAATAATCCAACTCTTTGTTTTTTTCCAGAATTTAATTAATCAAATTAAATCAAAATTGTTACCAAACTTTCAAAACAACACATGGAATAAATCCGAAATTAACCTGAACTATAAAGTCAATAATTAAATTTACAAATATGTCCAAAAATCTGAAGATCCAAAATTCTCATCCATGCTTAGGTTATTCTGTTCAAAACAAAAATTAGTAGTCTCATTTACTAATTCCAATTTGTTTTATTTGTTCGTATTATATATCCTCTTTTCGCATTTAGGTAAACCTATAGAAAAAGTTAGCTGTAAAAGAAAACAAATAACAAACAAATCAAATAAATTAGTAAGAATCTTAAGAAATATAATTCTTATTTAATTTTTATAAACTCCTATCAACTTAAACATTAACCATCAAATAACTCATGCAATAACAACTAATTAACATAAAAGAAATTGCATGAATAAATTACTTGAAACAAACAACTCAAATTTCAATAATTCTAAGCAATTAAATTAATTTTAATTCCAAGAGTCACTAGAATAAAATTGTAATAAAAACTAAATTATTTTTTCAAAAACTATTTATAATAAATCTATTTTAAGATTATTGGTATTTTTTCCATAAACATACAAGAAAAATATATAAAATGAGTTAAATAGAAATGACAAAATAATAATTATTATTATTTTATTATTATTATTATTATTAAATGAAATATACAATAAACTATAGAACTAAAAAAAATACAAGAATGAACTAGATTACACCATGGAACATATTACAAGATGGATTTCAATGGACATATAAAATAATATATGAGAAATTATTTAAATTTAAAACTTTGAAGAACAAAAGATAAAGATGCAAATCGAAACCTGTATGATACCACAGTTTCCTTAAAACAGATTCACCGCCTCCCAATGGATGCTGGAGGTATGTCGGCGTTTGTCTCCCAGTATACGACGATCGAAACCAACTAATGCAGAAGCACCTTCTAAATAGCTTCGGCGAAATTGATAATGGTTGTACTCTCTCTAACAAAAACCAAAAAATGGGCTAGCAAAAGAAGATAGAAAAATTTTTCTTTGGTGTAAAATACCATCTCCAACTTTTTATCTCAAAACACCATCTTATTTTCTATCACAAAACCTCTCTAAAACAACCTACTAAGTTGGAGAAGAAAGACTTCTATTTATACTAGTAGGGGAGAGCCTTAGCCATGAAGGCTAACATCAATGAGATCATCAAATGTCACCAACTCTAGCCATTAGGTTAGAGTTACAAAGGTTCAAAACTCCAAAACCATTATATAAATCATAATGTGTATATAATGTATAAGTTTTGAGAATTAAACTAGATGGATTACAAAATGGATACGGGTGTTAAATCACAACCTGATCCAAGCCCAATCTCAAACACATGCACAAACTAAGCCGAACACAGCTCAGCCCAAAGCTCAAGACTAGGTCCAAGTTCAAGTCCAAGTCTAAGACCAAACCCAACACATATTCAAGTACAAGTTTAGGCCCAGTCCAAACGAAGACTAAGTCCAAATCTAAACCCAACTTTATTGATGCCCACTTTATGAGATAATTTTAATTCACAACTCAATGGTTTCGGCTTATTATTTTTGTATTACAATCTTCTTACTTAAGAGAATACAAAACCACTCAAACCCACATCAACTGATGGTTGGGTCCTATTCTAATGTCGAATTAAAGTTGCCGAAAAATCATTATTTTCCAACAAAAGTTTATAAACTAATTGTACAAGTTGAAACAATAAGAATCAAAGTAAAATTTGAGTCAAACTATAAGAGTGAAAAGTGTTATTTTATCCTTAAAAAATATTTTGGTCAAACAAATGGCAAAATAAATTAATAAAATTTGGCATGCCCTAAAAGATAAATTTGATGAAAATTTTGCAGAGGTTAATCCATATAGTATCAATGGATTATTCTAACATGATTCAAAAGGTATATAAACAAAAATGAAAATAGCAAAAACTTGATTTTCAAGTTTAGATTATAAATTCAGTCCAAAAGAAGTTCAGATTATAATCTCCTTGGTGAGGGAAAAAAAATAGAAAAAACAAAATCAAATGGTGACAATTTAAATAGAGTTGAGCTAGATATACACCACATATACGCTTTTTAATCGATGACAATTCCCCCCCCCCCTTTTTATTTGCATTATCTGGATGTACTTTTTCTTATTGGGTAAAAAAAATCAAATAAATTTTTAAAAAAAAACTCCAAAGATTGATCGTTGAAACAAGATAAACTAGATTTTTTAATTTTATTAATTTAAATTATTTGTTTATTTTTGTTGACTAAAACTGAAAAGAGTATACGTACATTGATTTTATACAAATGTATTAGATTGAAAACAAATATAAAGATTATAATTTAAATTAATAAATTTAAAATTTAAAATTGTATTTTATTACAACCAAAAAAAAAAATCAAATGCTAATTTTTTTTTTTTTTTTTAAAGCTCAAGGAATTGGCCTAGTGGGCACAATTTGGGATCTAGGGTGTACCTGCTCAGATCAGGATCCCCTCCAGCCATGATTCTCTCCAGTGCACTTTGTACCAGATGAACAATGGCGGCACCACATGGAGACCAGAGAGTCACGTGCCCCCTCTGGGTTTTGGATTTTTAATTTTATTTTATTTTATTTTTTATTTTTACATATGTATATAAATAAAATTTTAAACAAAAAAAATATTTAGAATAAAATGTCAATGGCATTTTTAAATTTATGAGAATAATAGTGATTGTTTTATTGAAAATAAAGAGACTACAACAAATGATATTTTTTATGTATGAAAATTCTGTGAAAAAATCTTAATATAAAGGTAATATCCTTCATTATTGACATCCAAATATAATTAATCTTAATATATATATATATATATAAGTTACTGGAGTGTTAGTTAATTTTGCATGTAGAGTTCACCATTCATATGTTGTTTTACTATTGGTTAGTGATATCATATGTCAATAATGATGTGATGTAGTAGCCCGGGTTCGTGTGCTGATCCTTTTTACGTTATTGGGTTGGGACACAGGGTTATCCTATGTGGTTGTGACCTTGTTATTGTGGGTTAGGGTCGTAGGGCGTCTTGGGCTGGTTGTGAAATAGCAACTTAGACATGTTGTCTTGGGTAGGTCACGCCCGCGACCATGGGGCTCGTGACCGCGATGGTCTGACTTGAAGGTTGCGCCTGCGATGGGCCTCAACTGGCCGCAACCAAAACTGGGGTTTAGGTCTTTGTATAGGGGAATGAGTGTGTTACCCGCTTTAGGTCGCTGTGTTAGACCGCGAGTAGGAGGGTTGCGCCTACGGTCAGGGTGGTCATGCCTATGACCAAAGTGACTAGACGGTCGTACCCCCCGACCTGTTGAGGTGGCATGTCCACACCCGCGATGGTTTAGACTGCGCCCACGATGGTTTGTGTATTTAAGTCTGTCAGTGCGCTGAAAAGTCACTTTTTGAGATCTTTTATCTCATTTCTCTCTCCTGTCTGCCATAATCGAGTTTCCAAGGTCTTCTACCTTGATTTTCATCTCCTTTGAGTAGTTTTCTACCTCTAGTTTCAT
Organism: Camellia oleifera; assembly: GCA_022316695.1. Taxonomy (NCBI): domain Eukaryota; kingdom Viridiplantae; phylum Streptophyta; class Magnoliopsida; order Ericales; family Theaceae; genus Camellia; species Camellia oleifera. The sequence goes on from CM039311.1 coordinate 193,816,413, forward strand.
AGATCAAAACGTAGAGGGTTGTGAGAGTTTCATTTTAATCTGAGTGGATAGTGTTTTTGTCGCCGTGGATTGTTTTCAGCTTTCTCCTCGTCACTTCAAAAGGTAGGAATATAGCGATTCGGGCTTAGACACGACCTATTTAATGCTTTTGAATATGAAAACCATGTCCGTAGCTATTGTTCATTCTATTTTCTTGCTTAGTTTTGGCTTCAGGGGTCAACACCATCCTTAGTGGTGTCGATACTGTCTCTCATTCCTTGTTTTGTTTTGCTCCCAAGGTCGACACCCATCTTGATGGTGTCGACACCTCCTTGTTGCTGTGTTCCTAGTGGAGCTACTGAAAAATAGGCTCAACACCAGTCTTGGTGGTGTAGACGCTTGTCTAGATTTTTGGCCTCTGGGGTTGACACCAATCTGGGCAGTGTGGACACTTGTCTTGTTGTGTTCCTGGAATTCACTACTAAAATATAAGGTCGACACCTTGGGTTCCCAGGGTCGACCCTTCTCTTCTTGTGTTGTTCTGGGTTGTCTACTGAAATATAGGGTCGACACCGCTGCTTCTAAGGGTCGACCTTTGTCTGCTACCAAACACAAGTGTCTCAGCTTTTCTTCTTGAGGGTTGACATTATTGTCATGAGGGTCGACACCTATGAGTCAGTTTCAACATTTTGTTCAGCTTGGGCCCTACTTTTTGGGGATTTTTGACTTGTTCTTTCCATTTGACTTTGGAGCAATTATTCTATTAATACCTAGTCACTATAAATAGACCCAAAAACACTTTTGTATCTTTCATTACTTCTCTTTTTCCCTCTCACCCGTGACTTTCCTCTCTTTCTCTCTAAACTCACTTTTTCTTACTTAGATCTTCAGATCTACTCACCTAGAGGTACCACCTCATATTGTCATTTGAAATAGATTGTAGATTGTGTCAAGGGCTTTCTTTTGATCCAAGAGGTTCATGGTTTCACCAACTTTAAGTTTTCCGAGTTCTTCTCTTCCACTCTTCTAAGCTTAAGGTAGTGATTCTTCACACCTTTTTATGAGTTTTAACTTAGTTAAATGTTATTTCTAAAACAATATTGTGATTTGGAGATTTGAACAAAAATGTAGGGTTTTGGTTTTGAAATCAAAAGAGGGATTTTGTTAAATGGAATCATGGGAAAGGTTGTGGGGATGTGATGATAATTGTTATGTGTGAAAAATAATGGACTTCTTCACCCAGAAGTGATTTTGAAAGAAAATGAGATTTTGTTCCAATATTATGAGTTTTGACTAGTGTTGGAAAACATTGAAAGATGAAGTTGGTTTTTGTAAAATTTTGGGAAAGAATGTGGATATTAATGGGGATGGTGGAGCTAGATATGTACTATCACTCATATTTTGAAATTTGAAAGGTCTCTCTTATGGAATTTATTTATCTGTTTAGAGATATCTGTTTGGGCTATCGGTGGAGGATAGCTATGATTGTTATAGACATTGCATGAGAACTAAGAGAATTGAAACCGTTTTTTCATCTATTTGGATTGAGCATTGTTGCAAAATATATACTGTTTTGAGTAAAAGGTGAATACTTGGTGAATCTGGGTAGGGGGTGTGCTTACAAATGTTAAGTTGGCCTGTGTGTCCTTGGTGAAAAACTAGAAAACTACGTGGATAGGTGTCGAGCCTTCCAGTTAATACCGGTAAAAATGACAAAGAGTAGTTCTTGTATAGCCTTCTAGCAAACACGTATTTAGAGATTCACAGTGTTGTATTCATAGTATTGTTTATAGTGAAAAGAGAAAGGATGTTATGATTTGTTTTCTAACCTAACATTACATGGTTTTGAAAGAGATGTAAAACGTTTTGGCACGAGCATGGCATATGCATTTATCCTATAACTTTGTTGAGTGTCGAATTATTTCTACTAGGCTTTGGCTCACCCTATGTAGGAAAAATATTTCAGGTGCTGATGATATGCCTCCATTAAGGCAATAGCTTGGGAGGACTTGGAGCAAGAGTTTCATTTTGTTTATTTGTGTATTTATTTTGTACAAGCCTAGGGCTTTAATTGTAATGAGTTTAAACTCACTTTTGATGTAACCAAGAATTGTCTTGGAAAGCTGTAAGCCTATAGGGCATTTCTTAATTGTTTAACTTGCTTTCATATCATTAACAATGTAACACATGCTATAGATTCAGGGTTAGAACTTATGAATGTATAACCGCATGTGTTACTTTTTGTAGTATGAGATCAGATGGAATGGAACAAGAAATGTATTCAGTATGGTATGATTATTCATTAATATTGTAGATAGTTTTATTGCAATTATTTCGGGGCGTGACAAGGGATTTCTTTGCTCATTTTCAATATCTCGTCTATAGATAGACATGTGGTAAATTTTATTGCATAAAAATATGTCCATCATAGATTTTTTTGAAAATCATAAAAGGGGATCTAGGGTTTACTATGTGTGATTAAAATTGTTAAATTGATTTTTTTTTTGGGTTAATTAGGGAGTAGTTTAATATGTTTATGTTGAGAGGGAGAAAAATTGTAATTTAATATTTTGACTTATCGGATTAAAAATAGGTAAAGTTGAATAATGTTTGTGTTTTGTTAATATGGATTGTGTAATTATGTTAATAACTAAAAGGGAGAATTAACTAGGGTATTGGAATGATTTTGGACTAATCATGTTAAGTTGAGTTGGGTTACGGCTTTGATATCCATGGATTTAGTTTTGCGAAATGAAGAGAGTGGATCTTGGATAAAGATTGGAGTATGGTAATTTGGAAAATGAGAGAATTGATTTTTTTTTTTTTTTTTTTTTTTTTTTGAAAAGAGAAAGAGATCATAACACTTTGTAAATTTAGAAATGAACTTGAGATTGAATTATGAATTTTTATTTTCCTTTTGTTGTTGTTGGACTTATGGCCTCATGGAAATTGAATTATTATATTACAGGGTATTAAGTACATGTGTTTAGAGATTTTGTACTTGATCATCGGTGGATGATGACTCTATTCTATTGAATAGATTATGTGTATTTATTACATTTATGTTATTTGTGCTCTTAACATATTATGATGGTTGGCAATGTATATTGCACTGAGAATGAGAGGTACCATTACTTTCAAGCTAACGCCTGGAGAATTGCCTACACTCAGAATAAGAGGTACCAGTACCTTCCAACTAGCACCTAGAGAACTTAGTAGAGGTACTATTACCTTCCAGCCGATATCTGGTAAATTGGCATTTCGTTATGGAAAGATGTATACTTGGCTTATCGTGCTTAAGGCAGGTAGAGTAGAGTTTTGTTTATCATTATTGTCTCAGTGTTTCTATGTATATCATGCGTTATGATGGTTATGGTTCAGGAAGGCCGAGTTGTCTCATATGTTGAGTAGGTAGTTATTGGGTGTTTGTTGTTTTCATTTTCGTGTTAGATGTTTATGTATACATGTGGACGTATCCAATTAATTGTTGAAAGTATCTTTTTAACTTGGGTTTAAGGCCCGAAAAAGTGATATTTTTGAAATGGAAAGTGAGAAGGAAATATGATATTCATCAAGACATGATTAGAAGACTGGAAAATATAAAGCAACAAAGAAACATTAAACCCTAAAAAAGAAAAAAAAAAGAAAAAAAAAAGAGAGAAAAGAGCATAGACATACCTAGATTTTTTTAATTTAATATATCATGAAAATAGTATTTATCAAGAACTCAAATATGCCTAGATTTTTTAACTGATTGGTGAAGATGGAGATGAGTGAGTGCAGGAGCGAAGTTAGGATTACAATATTGGGGGGCCAAAAGTCAAGTATTAAGTAAGTTTAAGCGGTCAGATCAAGTTCAATTTAGACTACTAAAATCAACAAATCATTAAAACTATATTCCATGAACTTCAATTTAAGTGATTTACCACTAGAAAAATAGAAACAAGAAGTAATATCACATACATTATACAGTACATGAATGGTAATGAATTGCACATTGCACCATGTATACAAAAATTTAAAATTGCCACATACTAATTAATGAAAGATAAAAATACTTGAATTTTTTTTTTTAGGAAATAAAACAAGTAAAACTATGGTACATACTCTTAAAAATGCATACCGTATGTCCTTTCAAAAGTACACTACAATGATTAGTAACAAAATCACAATAGTTAATAACATTTTTCACCATAGTAGTGCGTATAATATTTTAATATTCAAAATATAATCATAATAGTTCATTATACAATCTTAATAATTTGTAAATAAAACGTTTTTTGTGGTGCATCATTCGTAACATAATTATCATAATTTGTATTAATATTACAAAAACTCATAATTATTCTACAAAATATAGTATATAAGTAAAAAATAAAATAAAATAAAAAATATAAAATATAAAAAAAGAAGAAAAAGAAGTTTGGGAAGACCAAATGAAATTAAGCAACACATGCATCATATAAATCACACATATCCTAACAATCCTAGCAAACTAGCAGGGCCACGACCCCCTTTCTTTGCCCCTAAGGGAGTGACTGACTGAATCAGTGAGTCTCCCGAGAGTGTTGAAAAACCCAAACCCAATTTAACAATAAAATACCAGATAACTCTAGAGACTTCTAGAGTGTAAAGGAATAAAGAAGCTGAAGAAAAGTTGTCATGGGATTTCCAGAACATAGAAGAAGATTGGAGATGGTTCATAGAAGTTTCATGGAAACTCCATGGTCAAAACCTTCACCATAAAGGAAATGAGAAAAATTTGATAATTGAGTTGTACACAGTTCATAGCCATCATACTTGGGCTTAGGTCTATAAATAGATTGTATTTGTTATTGTTTTAGATAATGAGATAGAAACATAAATCTTAGAGATACTACTTGTATCCATAATTCAAAGAAATAAAATAGTTTGTTCTTCCTTTCTCAAAGGGATTCCACTCTCATATCTCATCAACTAGAATTTAATTTCCCATTAGAGAGAAATTGCAGGAGAGAGAGGGAGAAAGAAACTCAGTGAGAGTGTTGGCTTCCACTCTCGGCAATCACAAAACTCGGTTTCATACATAAACACACGAACACACGACTATGTATACAAGACTCGGATACAGATATCAAGAACTCATCAATATTTAATCAATGTTCATCAAGACAGCATTGTTTCATGTGAGAGAGAAAGAGAGAGAAAAACATACGAGAGAGTGAAACATAGGTGAAAGAACAATACCTCAAATTCCACTCTTCTAAGATGTCTTCAATTGGAGGTGAAAACGAGAGCTTTTTTCAAATAGGTGCCTTCTTCAAATGGAAGAGAGAGAGAGAGAGAAGAAAATGTTCGATTTATCAAGAAAAGAGTATTCATCAATAAATCAAATATACCTAGATTTTTTAACTGATTGGTTAAGATGGAGATGAGTGACTGAATCAGTGAGTCTTGGGAGAGAAATTGCAAGAGAGAGAAAAAGAAACTTAGTGGAAGTGTTGGCTTCCACTCTCGTCAATCAACAAAACTCTGTTTCATACATAAACACACATACACACAAACACACAAATATGTACATAAGACTTGGATACAGATATCAAGAACTCATCAAGATTTAATCAATTTTCATCAAGAAAGCATTGTTTCATATGAGAGAGAGAGTGTGTGTGTGTGCGCACTAAAAGACGGGGAAGAAAATGTTTGATTTATGTGTCTATATATATGAGAACCTTGTCTAGTTATTAGGTATACTGATATTTAAAAGGGATGATAGAAGGAATGGAGAGATGTCTCTTCTGTTCGTTAGCCGAGGTGTTTTGGATCTCACTTGACAATTCAAATTATTATAGGGCCTACAACAAGTTTATCTGGATACAAAATTAAATTGATCCAATGTAATACACATTATTAGATTATATTTATTTTTAAATTAATGAATAATTTATTTTCAAAATTACACTTTCCATTCAATATATTTTTAATTATTTTTTGTAATTAGCAAATGTGATCTAATCATGTGGTTATTGTTGTCCAAATAAACGTAATTTTTTTTAAAACAATTAATTTTCTCAATAAGCCTTACTATATAAACAATTTAAATTAGGAGAAATTATAATTTAGTGCATGTTTTCAAAATAAATTTAAAATTAATGGTAAGATTTATCAACTTTAATAATTCAAACTATAAATTTTTCTATCACTTTGTAATTTTTTTCAATCTTACAAGTGATTCACAATTTTCCTTTTAAATTATCAAGTGAGCCATGAGAGCCCAAAAACACCTCGAGTTGAATCATCTCCCCTTATTAAAAAGGGGAAATTACAGTTCGAGTTGAATCATCTTCCCTTGGTGTTGTTAGACAAACGGAGTTAACAGAAAATAATATTTTATATTTTTACTTGACTTTTTTTGAAGTTTGAAAACAATACAATTAATCTAATATTTTGACATAATTATATGGACATTTATCAACATTTTAATTTATATAACACTTACACTATTTTTTCATTAGTAATTTGTTAATAGTGTGAATGAGAAAATAACGTTATCATCATTTTTTCATTAAAATATATGTTTATCTTTATTTATTTCAGTGTCTACCAACTATTAACATTAATTTTGATCGTTTTAACCATATTAAAGAAAAATTAGTGTAATTATTTCAAAAGTATGTAACTAACTATAATAATACTTAGTTCCAAAGGTTTTGTAATAAGTGTTGGAACAATCTTCTGTGTAAATAAAATAACTTGAAATAAATTCACACAAAATAAATAAATAACATACCGGATTTATTTATCGAACCAAATAAAATTACAAGATCAAGTCGAGTGTGTGACACTCTGTCCTTAAGACAGATTCGCCCCGTTACGGTGTTTACGATTGAATGGCGTCTATCTCCCAGGATACAATGATCTTCACAAATTTATAGAAGCACTTCAAATAAATTTGTTCGACGAACCAAACCTGTGTTCTAACTCTCTGAAAAATTTATTCTAAAACTAAGATGAAGAATAATATAAAAATGCAAATTTTAGGACAGCCAAAGACAATAATGAGACTGATTTTTTCAGATCAGAAAATCCACCCCAAGACTGCCGGAATGATGGGTATAAATAGCCACAAAATTTTGACCGAACAGGTTCCAATTCCAAATGAATTGATGCAATCTATTTTAAATAGATTTTTGACCGTTGCATATGGAACCAAAATCTTTCCAGATTAATAGAAAAGCAACCGTTGGACCAAAGTCAAACCTGATGGACTTAATTTATTTAAACTATTATATATATATATATAAAACTATTTAAATATATATATATTAAATTAGTTTAATAAATAAAGAAAGAGGTACTAATTTTAGGAAACTATTAAGGAACCTAAATTTAGAATTTAGAATTAAATTCTCACAATTACAAATTTTAGGAAACCACTTAGGAACCCAAAAATTTGAATTTAGAATTAAATTAAATTCTCACAATAATTTTTATTGAAAAAATTCAAAAGAATTTTATCTAAATAAAAATTAATGTTAGATCCGAAAACGACATCAACTTCCCATTCACTCATAAATGGTTTTGACGTTCCGTCTTCACCGTGTGACTTGCCACACGGCAAGGAACACTTCACCTCTTCGGACCCATCCCAAAAGACGTTTGGGGCCCACTCAAATTGAGCTAAAAAATATGCCTGTATTAAACCATTTTTCCAACAATCCCCCACATGAATGGAATTTGACGGAGAGAAAATGCAACAACATGATCTAATTACAGAGAGTACAGAAATTGGAAATATTCTGCAAAGGATAGGTAGCTTTTGGCTTTGAACCTTCCCTTGTGAGACACTATCGGATTTACTAGCTAACCAGTGAACATGATGTCTTGAACTGTTCAGCCGTTTGTGTAAGCCAAAACAATAGAACCCACACAGTATATTCCCAGACACAGTTTAGTTCTCACTATTGTGTTCATTTTGGCCCTGAACAACCTGGTCTTCATGAGTGCTCTAGAGAATTGTAGCCCTTCACAAATCTCACAGAACCGGCTCAGTTCACACTCACATAGGTAATTCTTATGAAGAGTATCCTGCCATACTCCACTAGGTATACCTAGATATAAGAATCATTAAAAGTATTACTTAACCTAAAACGCTGCAGACATCACTCTTTCATCATAGAAATGGGTAGGAGTTATACTCCCTAGTGATCCTTCTGAGTCAATCACAACTCGGTTGTCCCTTTGAACCTAGATCTTGGGATCTCCAGTCAACTAGGTTGGGTTGCCGTTATGGTAACTCTTATTTAATAGGCTTTAGTCCCATTCCCCTCGATGAATTCTCAACTAACTCTCTTGCTAACCCTTTGGTTAGTGGATCCGCTATGTTGTCTTTAGACTTAACATATTCTATGAAAATAATTCCATGAGAGAGTAGTTGTCTCACGGTGTTATGTCGACGACGAATGTGTTGTGACTTACCGTTATACATATGACTCTGTGCTCTACCAATTGCTGATTGACTATCACAATGTATGCATATAGCAGGCACCGGTTTTGGCCATATTGGAATATCTTCAAGAAAGTGGCGAAGCCAATCTGCCTCTTCCCCTGCTTTGTCTAACGCTATGAATTCAGATTCCATAGTAGACCTAGCTATACAAGTCTGTTTGGAAGATTTCCAAGATACAGCCGCCCCACCAAGAGTAAAGACATACCTACTGGTGGACTTTGAGTCTCTAGTATCCGATATCCAATTTGCATCACAGTATCCTTCAAGTACTGCTGGATATCTAGTATAATGAAGCCTAATGTTACGAGTAAATCGGAGATATCTTAGAACCCTTATAATTGCTTTCCAGTGTTCTACTCCCGGATTACTCGTATATCTACTTAATTTACTTACTGCATAAGCTATATCTGGGCGAGTGCAGTTCATCAAGTACATTAAGCTTCCAATAATTTGGACATATTCTAATTGAGAAATACTTTCCTGTACATTCTTAGAAAGATACAAATTAACATCTACAGGAGTTCTAGCAAGATGATCATCATCTTTGCTGAATTTGTCAAGTATTTTCTCAATGTAATGAGATTGTGACAAAGTATAACTGTAACAAACCCGCGAGGGACCTCGCTACAGTTTGGACTCGATTTCGTCGCGGTTCCAAATCTTGAACCAAAGAATCCAAATCCGGCAAATCGTTTTGAAGGAAAACAGATTTTTTTTTTGAAAGAAGTGCCAAACATGGACTGCTTTGCCAGATAACAGAGTCGCCACCTAAATATTTTAAATGGGAAATTTAGGAAACCCTAACTCGGTGCCAAAGGCCACGTGTCCGTCATCACCAAAGTTGGCTCGGGAACTTGGGTACGATTGGGGAATGTCACATCGTGAGCACCCCCGCTCGCCCGGTCAAAGACCGGCCTCTACTAACCATGATATCTGTTTTTGAAAACATTGTGAGTTCTTATTACGGTTATTAGCCTAGGTTACTATGTGATGCTTGCAGCAAACAAGTATAGACTGGGCCGTCTGAATTGGAACAAAACATTTCATGTTTGTTTGTTTGAAAATGGTGTGATGGTGCTACCCGTAGGTAGGCTAAAATGCGGATTTGCCACCCTCAGGTGGGCTTAGAAAACATGATTTTGCCACTATCTAGTGGGCTTAAAACAAACGTTTGATGAATTGTCTCAATCCAGATAACTCAACCTCCACCCACAGGCATTCAAGGTAGTTATATCACATAAGCATTTAGCCTCATGGTAAGCATGCTATCATGGCAACACTCACACGCATGCAAGGATGCTAAAGCATAAAACTTACCGAGTACTCCAAGTCAAAACAGAAGCTGATTAGAAATCATGCATGATCCTAAATGTGCTGAAATGCTTAATGCAACACATGCAAAATGCAACTATAGCAGGCTCGGCTATTCTAAACATGGCATGTGAAATGCTACGGCTATCAAGTATTCAATTTGGAATTGAAATACAGATGCAGTTTGTATGATGCGCCGAGCCCGATGCATGCAAAACAGATGAATGATGCAAACATGTTGTCATACTGTATGCCAATTGAAATATGCCATATATCTAACCATCGTAAGCAGGTAAATAAAAGGGAGAAAGACGTGGGGTTGGAAGACATACATCACACTCACATACCCTTATTACAACATTGCCCTCGCGCAGAGGGTCCGAATAAATAATACAGACCCGAATAAAAGAATAGTACAGTCCGAATATTACAGTCCGAATAATATACAAAAATCCTAATTAAATTACAAATTAAATAAAAAAAGACTGTAAACTGGCATGCAAGCCAGGGGGGTGCCTTGCTTCTGATGAATAGTGTATGCCGGGCTGTCTTCGCGTGGAAATCTACTGGGATGCCCCAATTAGCCTCTGTTTGCAATTTTCTCGAAATGCGTGCCAGACTCCGAAAAGTCGCTGATTCTTGATTTTGCTGCAACAGAGAGCAGGAAAGGGGCATAGCAATGTATTTGCAAGAATATATGCATGCCTCGATCCTCGTGCCATCAATCACGCATATCGATGCATGATGGCTGAGGAGTCGGATTGCACAACTCAATATAGGATGAATACAGATGAATGCTACAACAAAACCTAACTCCATCATGGGTAATCTGGAGTGTCGGTGACTTGGGAATTGAGACACACTCCGCCACTCGGAGTACGGAATGTACCTCGTTTCCCGTGCCCAGGCTAACGCCTATCCCGAACACGATGCAATATGCATGGTATGCATGAAATGCAGCTAACATGTGATATAGCATGCACAATGTTATGAAAGTGAGATGCTTCGAAATGCGTGTCCACGGACACGCATACCGAATCTAAGATACAACCTAGTATGCACAATGCGGATGAAAACGAGATGCCTCAAAATACGTGCACACGGGCACGCAGATCGAGGAACTGACACACGCGACGTAATGAAACTAAAATGGCATGACAATGCGAAATGGGCTTATACCAACATGAGAGAGACTCAGCCACTCTCACATAGGAGGCCAATGGATGAAAATGAAGTGCCTCGAAATGCGTGCACACGGGCACGCAAACCAAGGCAGTGGCATACTCGATGCAATGATGCTAAAATGAGATATGGAATGTAAAATGGACTTACACTAACATGAGCGAGCCTCAGCCACACTCACATGAGAGGCCGTTGGATAAAAAGAGATGCCTCGAAATGCATACCCGCGGGCATGCAAACCGAGGAATGCATAAAATGGCATACGGAATGCAATAATGGGCTTACGCCAACATGAGAGGGCCTCAGCCACACTCACATAGGCTGCCGTCGAATAAAAAAAGATACCTCGAAATGCGTGCCCGCGGGCACGCAAACCGAGGAATGTATGAAATGGCATACGGAATGCAATGATGGGCTTACGCCAACATGAGAGGGCCTCAGCCATACTCATATAGGCTGCCGTCGGATAAAAAAAGATGCCTCGAAATGCGTGCCCGCGGGCACGCAAACCGAGGAATGTATAAAATGGCATACGGAATGCAATGATGGGCTTACGCCAACATGAGAGGGCCTCAGCCACACTCACATAGGCTGCCGTCGGATAAAAAAAGATGCCTCGAAATGCGTGCCCGCGGGCACGCAAACCGAAGCATGGCCCTAAGGCACAAAAATGATATGCGAATGAGACGTGGCTTACGGCATATGGAACATGCAAATTTCAGCAACTAAAATGATGCAAAACAGCCCCCCGAGTTATGACAAAATTACACCCGATGCCCGAAATGCAATGCAAAGCACCCGAAATGGCCTACGGCCCTACTAAACATGCACATTATGGGCATGACATGTAAAACAGTAGCGAGGCAGCCCTTAAACTAACATTTTTTCAGTACAAAGAAAGACCAAACGATGATCACAAGCATGGCAAAAATAGCTTGCAAAAATGGGGGAAAAGAGGAGAATTACAAAGCAAGTGGTATGTACAGTGCTCGAACTGAAAAACACAGTTCTACAACTTTAAATAGGGGCCAAAAATATGCACATTTACAAGAGATGACATCCCCCAAAACAGTATGTAGATATGCTAAACATAGCATGCAAAATAATGTGCCAAAAGGGGCTATAACATAAGGTACCAAAAGCATACACCAAATGACCTAAGACCCTTAACAAAAAATGAAGAATAGGCCAAAATAAGGCACTTTATAAGCCTGATGAAGGCTGAAAACAGGAGCCAAATAAGCCTAACAAAGCATGCAAAATAATGAACCAAAGGGAGGTATTGAGACAAGTAGTATATAGAAAATTCAAACAGCAAAATTTCCTTCTACAACATTGAATAGGAGCCCAAGATATGCATATTTACAGTAGATGGAAGCCTCAAAATCAGAATAAAATCATGCTAGAAATGCCATGCAAAATAGGGCCACCAAAGGGGCCACAAAGAGAGGTGGTACTAGATTTCACCAAACAAGGTTGAGCCCTTCTTCAATGTTGAAGAGGGGCTCAAAATATGTACTTTTACAGTTTATGTCATGTTCAAAATCAGATTACTCATGAGTCAAAGAAAGCTTGCAAAAAAAATGGCATATGATGAGATATTGAAACAAGTATGAGATAGGGACCCCAAATGATGTTGAGACCTTAAACAAACATGAAGAACACTTCAAAATAGTGACATTTCCAGTTAATCTCGGAGCCCAAAACCACAAGAAAATAGGTCTAAGAAATGAGCCAAAATAGGGCTAGAAAAGAGGGAAAGAGGACTTACCCTTGTAGACAACTTCTTGGCTCCCTTTTGCTTGAAGAATGGATGCTTCCTAGCTGCTGGAATTCTTCCCTTGCTGCTGGAAATGGTATGGTGATGATAGAGCTTGGAGTTGATGAGGAAATGGCCTAGTACCTTGAAGGTTTTTTGAGCTTTTGGCTATGGAAATGAAGGTGTTTGGGAGAGAGGCTTTGAGATGAAAATTGCTAACCCTAGCAAAGGAGCTGTCCAGCCCCTTAAATAGGCAAGAAAGGGTGTAAAAGGGGAGGGAAATGGAGGCAAGCTTTCCCTCCCAAAATATCCCCCGGAGGGCTGGGATATTTTGAAAAATATCCGGACAGCTGTAAAGGGTGGAAAAGCAGAAAGCTGGCCGACCAGGTAACTTTTTAGAAGGTGGCCGGCCGGCCACCCCAACTGGTCGGCCAGCCACTCACCCAAGCCGGCCGGCCATGGCCCAAAAATGAAGTCAAGAATTTCTAGCCGACCACCATGTTTTAGGGTTCTCCCAAGTGTGTAGAATAAGGCTCCAAGGTTGGAATCTGGCAACACTGAAACAAGAGTCACAACATAGAACTTGAAGGAGAGGCTCAAAAATGAAAATCACAATTACTGGCCGACCACCACTTTTTGGTGTCCTCTCATGTGTGTAGAACAGGGATCCAAGGTTGGAATTTGGCAACATTGAAACAGGATTCACAACATTGCATTTGAAGGAGAGGCTCAAAACTGAAAATCACAATTACTGGCCGACCACCACTTTTTGGTGTCCTCCCATGTGCTCTCATCACAGATATGTAGTCCCGGCTCGAAGAAAATATCCCTAGGGTGTTCAACATTGGCCCGGAAGTGAGCAAAACAGGCGCCGGAGGAGCGAAATTGGTTTTCTGGAACAATTGCTGGCCCCCCACCCTCTAGTGATCTTCTTGATGCTAAAACAGAGGTACCTGCCAAAATTGAACAAAAACCGATGCAAAATGAAAGCTCGGGGCCAAAACCGGGCAGTTCGGGGTCCCGAAAATGGGCTGCAGGCACCGAAAGTGGCGTTCGGCCACGAAGCGGGCATCAGAGGCCCCAGTGTTCCTCATAATGACAAAACAAAGGCACTTGCCAAAAACGAACGAAAACTGATACAAAATGAAAGCTCGGGGCCAAAACCGGGCAATTCGGGGTCCCGAAAACCGGCTGTAAGCACCGAAAGTGGCGTTCGGCCACGAAACGGGCATCAGAGGCCCCAGTGTCCCTCGGAAAGATAAAACAGAGGCACTTGCCAAAAACCGGAGAAATCGGAGATGGTTGGGCGGTCCCGAACCAAGGCATACGGCCTGACGGCTCCGAAAACCGGGAACCGGGCTCCGAAATGGGCGAAATGGCCTACAACCACGAAAAGTAGCTCACGGCCACTGGGAGATAGTCTGCGGGACCATTCCCTCTCCTCAGGAAAGAAAACAGAGAAAACCGAATCTGGTTCGCAAACCGAGACAAGGCACATAAGAGAGTTCGGAAGTCCGGAGGCAGGGCGCACAGCCGCGACTCTGAGACTTCTGAACGAGCACAACATGCAACATCACCGAGTGCTCAAACGGTGACGTCTGAGTCTTAAGGTCGGTCAAAAATGGGGTGTCTACAATAACCTTCTAATGTTTTAGTAATTTTCATACCAAGAATTACATCAGCAATGCCCATGTCCTTCATGTCAAAATGTTTATTCAACATTTTCTTAGTAGTTTTAATCATATCATTATTACTACCAATGATGAGCATATCATCTACATAAAGACATACAATGACATAACCTTTGTCTGTGTTTTTAATATAAACACATTTGTCACACTCATTAATTTTAAAACCATTTGATATCATTGCCTTGTCAAATTTCTCATGCCATTGCTTTGGGGCTTGTTTTAAACCATATAATGATTTAACCAATTTACACACTTTCTTTTCTTTCCCTGAAACAGAAAACCCTTCTGGTTGTTTCATGTAAATTTCTTCATTTAACTCACCATTTAAGAAAGCGGTTTTAACATCCATTTGATGAATTTCTAGATTGTATAGAGATGCAATGGCAATTAGCATTCTAATGGATGTTATTCTAGTAACCGGTGAGTATGTGTCAAAGTAATCTAGACCTTCTTTCTGTCTAAAACCTTTGACTACAAGTCTTGCCTTGTATTTGTCGATTGATCCATCTGTTTTCAATTTTCTTTTGAAAATCCACTTGTACCCAAGAGGTTTACAACCTGGTGGCAAATCCACCAATTCCCAAGTGTGATTTTGCAAGATGGATTCAACTTCACTGTTGACAGCTTCTTTCCATAAAGGAGCTTCAGGACTGGACATAGCCTCTTTAAAAGTTAAAGGCTCATTTTCTAACAAATATGTTAGAAAATTTGGACCAAATGATTTTGAGGTTCTAGCACGTTTAGTACGCCTAGGTTCCTCTTCCTCATTTTGATCTAACTCTTGCTCGTGATCATGTTCTTGATCATTACTAGTAATAGCATCAAAAGATCTCTTATTATTACTAGTCTCTTGTCTAGTCTTCTTTGGAAATACATGTTCAAAGAATGATGCATTCCGAGACTCAATAATAGTATTTACATGCATTTCGGAATGTTCTGATTTATGAATAAAAAACCGATATGCACTACTATTCTTGGCATAACCAATGAAAATGCAATCAATGGTGTTAGTACCTATCTTAGTCTTTTTAGGACTAGGAATAGCCACTTTAGCCAAACACCCCCACACTTTTAAGTATTTGTAGGATGGTACTCTTCCATGCCACAATTCATAAGGTGTTTGATTTACTTTCTTTCGGGGTATTTTATTTAAAATATAATTAGCAGAAAGTATTGCTTCCCCCCACAAGTTCTGAGGTAATCCAGAACTGATTAACATGGCATTCATCATTTCTTTTAAAGTCCTATTTTTCCTTTCAGCAATTCCATTTTGCTTAGGTGAGTAAGGAGCGGTGGTTTGATGAATTATTCCATGTTCTTTACAAAATTCACCAAAAGGTGATTCATATTCACCACCTCTATCACTTCTAAGTTTCTTGATTTTCTTACCAAGTTGATTTTCCACTTCATTCTTATATTGAATGAAAGTTTCCAAAGCTTCATCCTTGGTTCGAATTAAATAAATATAACTATATCTAGTATAGTCATCTATAAAAGTGATTACATACTTTTTTCCACCTCTGGTTTGAATTGATTTAAAATCACAAATGTCACTATGAATTAATTCAAGTGGTTCCGTACTTCTTTCAATTGAATGAAAAGGAGTTTTAGATAATTTTGCCTCAACACAAATTTCACATTTATGATTTGAATCAATGTCAAATTTAGGTAAACATTCCATATTAATTAATCTACGCAAAGATCCATAATTAACATGTCCTAGTCTACCATGCCATAAATTTGAAGACTCAAGCAAGTAAGAAGAAGATGTATCTGTATTAATACTAGAGGGTACAACAGTTATTACATTCATCTTGAAAAGGCCATCAGACATGTAACCTTTTCCTACATACATTCCGTTTTTGGTAAGTACAAACTTGTCACTTTCAAAAACTAGCTTAAACCCATTCTTACTCAACAAAGATCCGAAAACTAAATTCTTGCGAATGTCCGGTACATGTAATACATTGTTGAGAGTGAGTTCCTTTCCAGATGTCATCTTAAGTACAATATTTACTTGTCCTTCAACTTTGGAAGTTGAGGAGTTGCCCATAAAAAGTTGTTCACAATTGTTCACTGTAGAATAAGATGTGAACATCTTTTTATCGGCACAAATGTGGCGAGTAGCACCAGTGTCCACCCACCATTCTTTAGGATTTCCGACAAGATTTGCCTCGGAAACA
Organism: Camellia oleifera; assembly: GCA_022316695.1. Lineage (NCBI taxonomy): Eukaryota > Viridiplantae > Streptophyta > Magnoliopsida > Ericales > Theaceae > Camellia > Camellia oleifera. The sequence goes on from CM039311.1 coordinate 193,833,006, forward strand.
ACTGCAGAAAGATTGATGACATCTACACCATTGAAAATTTTATCCAATTCAGTCATTTTGGCTTTAGCAACCTTCTTACTTGATCTTCCTTTGCCTTTGCAAAAATCAGTTCTTAAGAACTTCTCTGGTTTTCCACCATTATTCACTGGCACAGTCCCAACATAAGGAGAGGTTGGCGTAATGGCAATCACCATACCAGTACTAGTTTGAACATTAGTTTGACCAGTTTTAGTAGCCATAAATTCTAAATTATAAACCACAATTATAACTAGAATTTAATACTACACAGAAAATTAAAACCAAAAAACACAGAATTTTAAATTCTGTAAAAAATAAAAGAAACAAAAATTGTAACTTTTATTTCCAATTAATTTGAAAATAAAATAAAATTTTATTTAAACAAATTAAACCAAAACTACAGATATAAAATCTGTAAAAATAAAAGAAACAAAACAAAATGTAACTTTTATTTTCAATTAACTTGAAATAAAATAAAATAAAATTTTATTTAACTAAATTAATTCGACACAGAAAACTAATCCAAATTCACAGAATTAAATTTTGTAAAAATAAAAGAAACAAGAATGTGACTTTTATTTTCAATTAATTTGAAAATAAAATAAAATTTTATTTTAAAAAATTAATTCCACGCAGAAAATTAAATTCTGTAAAATAAAAGAAATAAGAATATAACTTTTATTTTTCAATTAATTTGGAAATAAAATAAAATTTTATATAACCAAATTAATTACACACAAGAAATTAAATTCTGTAAAATAAAAGAAATAAAAATATAACTTTTATTTTTCCAATTAATTTGGAAATAAAATAAAATTTTATTTAACCAAATTAATTTCACATAGAAATTTAAATCTCTTGTAACACTCCAATAATTAAAATACTGAAACAGAATTTTAATTAATGAAAACACAGAAAATAATTTCTAAAAATCAAAATTAATTTTCTGACAAAATTTCACAAAAATATATTCTGAATTGTTAATGACACCAGTATCGTACTACTAGTTGTTGTCAAAGAAAATAGACAGTATATTACTACTATCTGTCAAATAATATATAATCACTATTTGTTTTTCCAACCAGAATATTATTTTATAAATCTACAGAAAATAATTTTCTTAGAAAAGAAGAAAAAGGAAACAAACGAAAAATTCTGTAAACAGAATAATTCGATTCTGTCTTAAGATTGTTGGAACAATCTTCTGTGTAAATAAAATAACTTGAAATAAATTCACACAAAATAAATAAATAACATACCGGATTTATTTATCGAACCAAATAAAATTACAAGATCAAGTCGAGTGTGTGACACTCTGTCCTTAAGACAGATTCGCCCCGTTACGGTGCTTACGGTTGAATGGCGTCTATCTCCCAGGATACAATAATCTTCACAAATTTATAGAAGCACTTCAAATAAATTTGTTCGACGAACCAAACCTGTGTTCTAACTCTCTGAAAAATTTATTCTAAAACTAAGATGAAGAATAATATAAAAATGCAAATTTTAGGACAGCCAAAGACAATAATGAGACTGATTTTTTTCAAATCAGAAAATCCACCCCAAGACTGCCGGAATGATGGGTATAAATAGCCACAAAATTTTGACCGAACAGGTTGCAATTCCAAATGAATTGATGCAATCTATTTTAAATAGATTTTTGACCGTCGCATATGGAACCAAAATCTTTCCAGATTAATAGAAAAGCAACCGTTGGACCAAAGTCAAACCTGATGGACTTAATTTATTTAAACTATTATATATATATATATAACTATTTAAATATATATATTGAATTAGTTTAATAAATAAAGAAAGAGGTACTAATTTTAGAAAACTATTAAGGAACCTAAATTTAGAATTTAGAATTAAATTCTCACAATTACAAATTTTAGGAAACCACTTAGTAACCCAAAAATTTGAATTTAGAATTAAATTAAATTCTCACAATAATTTTTATTGAAAAAATTCAAAAGAATTTTATCTAAATAAAAATTAATGTTAGACCCGAAAACGACATCAACTTCCCATTCACTCATAAATGGTTTTGATGTTCCGTCTTCACCGTGTGACTTGCCACGCGGCAAGGAACACTTCACCTCTTCGGACCCATCCCAAAAGACGTTTGGGGCCCACTCAAATTGAGCTAAAAAATATGCCTATATTAAACCATTTTTCCAACAATAAGTTGAAGAAAGATTAGTGTAATTATTTCAAATTATAAGGGCGAATTAAACTAACGGTTCTTAATTTGGAGCTTGTGTCATTTTGGTTCTTGATTTTTCAACTTTGACACATTTGATTCTAAATTTTGAATCTCGTTCTAATTCCAAATAAAGGCAATTAATGATATTGTTGCTCCATTTCAATAGCAAAGTTGTCAATTTAATAAAATATAAACTAATTTGAAAAAAATAAATGCCAAACAATTATTTTTAAATTTTAAAAATATATTTCTACTCACCAAGGATAAAATTCTTTAAAAATAATAAATCTTTTACATTTTTTTTTTTTTTTTTGGTAATGAGTGATTATTTTTGTTGATATTTTTGGATGGTTATCATGTGATAGATGGTTGTATTTATTGTTAACAGATACTTTTGAATGGTTATTATGTAATGGATAGTTATTAGGCTTTTAATGTATAATTGATATGTTTAATACATGAAATATTTTTAGTTTTGGATTTTTTGATTTAATGGATTGGTTTTATAATCATATCAAAGTTGTGACATGTTTGACTTTTGAAAAAATAAAAATTAATTTAATGAAAATAAACATAAAAAAATTATTTCTACCCTTCCAAAAAATAAAATTATATAAAAATGATGTATTTTTCATTTTTTTTTCACCAATTTAATTTTTAGTTTTTTAGAAAAAAAATTTGAAAATAGATTCTGAAAACCAAACCAAACCAAACCAAACCAAACTTTATAACAAAAAACAGTTCCAACATTATTTATTAAAAAAAAATAGCTTTATATTTCAAACAACATATAAGTTAACTAATACAAAATAAGTTGTGTGATGACTTTATTCTTCAAATAGAGCAACAATATCTTCAATTGTCCTTATTTGGAATGGGATTCAAAATTCATTGTCAAATGTATCACAATTAAAAGGTTATGCATCAACGTGACACAAGTTTCAAAATATAGGGACTGTTAGTATAATTCACCATAACTATAATAATACTGACTTCCAAACGTTTTGTAATGAGTCGAAGAAAAATTAGTGTAATTATTTCAAAAATATGTAACTAACAACTTCTTGAAAAAGAATAGGAAGCAACAAAAAAGAAGAGATCGAGCTAGCAACACTGTGGTTTTGGGAGGATTCACAGGTCTAGCCAAAACGATGGGGCAAAAAAGGGCAGGTTCAAGCAAGGCAGCTCACAAAGGAGTTGTGATTAGAGCAGCACAACAAATTTGGAGTTTAAAGATGAAACAAATTTATTCCAAAATGTACACATTTTGTCATCCAAACTAATTACAAGGAAAAATTTCCGTCACCCATTTTGTTGCCAAAAGGTCATTGGAGACAGAAAAAATAAATTCGTTATTGAAAATGATAAATTTGTGACGATTATTTTTTGGTCTCCAATACACATTGCTGGGAACATACTTGTCAATAATTAGTGACGAAACATTTTGTCATTGAAGGAAGAAATTAGAGACAACTATTTGACCATAAATATAAGAAATATAGATGAAATAATTTTGTCGCGTTTAATATAAACGAAGATGAAAAAAATTTGTCGAAGTAGAGACAAACAAATTCATCACTAAAAATGATGAAATAATGTCAAAAAAATTAGTCACACACTGAGGGTAATAGTGACAAAATGTGAATATTTTTCGTCATAACAAATTTATTTAGCTACGAAATAAAGAATGCATGACAAAATTAATTATCTACCTAGGCCAAATAAGGGACAAAAAACACCTTCTTTAGGGATGAAAAATTGTGTCACTAATTTCATAATTTTTTCCCGCATTACATAGCTATTTTATCAAAATCTGAATTTTTATTCAACAAATATAACCATACTCATTTTGAAACCTGTTTAATATAATAATTCCTTCACAATTTAACATGTATCTACTTATAAATCAACACATTTACGAATTAACAAAATGAAAATATCCGTTCATTACAATAAGTTCATCCTCATACAATAAAATAGTGCAATATCAACAAAACATCCAACAATTATAACTAGTGCAATTCCACAAAACATCCAACAATTATAACTAGTGCAATTCCACAAAACATCCAACAATAACTAGTGCAACTCCACAAAGTATGTGTATCCTTATCAAACAAAAATAAACATTCAAGAAAATTAGATCATTGTTGCACGTAAAAAACGCCACCCTGATCCAATTTGCAAAAAAAAAATAAAAATAAAAAATAAATAAATAAATAAAAATTTTAGTAACTAATCAATTATACAAATGATAAAAAAACTTTAGTAACTAATCAATTATACAAAAACATTAGTAACTAATCAATTCACAATTAGGCGAATAATACAAATTTTCTCTCTAACAGACTTTTTTCAAGATATGGAAACAAAAAATTAATTTCAAGGATAATTCACAAATGGTGCATCCCATTAATATGCTGTAAGTTCATACAACTTATATTGGTCCTTCCTAAGGTGTTCATGTACAAATCCATGGCTATGTGATAATTAAGCCTTTCTAAGGCCTTTTTTTGAATCTTTAAGTATGGCGAAAAAAAATATTTTTTAGGCTAATTCACAATTTATACATCTCGTGCACATGCTATAAGTTTGGGTAAATTACACTTTGCACCCCTGCACTTTACGTCAAATCCCACTTTGGCCCCTGCACATCAAATTGTGACACTTAACCCCCTGCACTTTTGGTCAAGTATCACTTTGGCCCTTCTGTTAGCCTCATTGTTAATAGAGGTTAGTCACATGAAAAATATGTGAGGATAAATTACACTTTGCACCCATGCACTTTACACAAAATCCCACTTTAGTCCCTACACATTAAAATTGTGACACTTAGCTCCCTAAAAGATAACTTCTGTTAGCCTCACTATTAACAGAAGGGCTAATGTGACACTTGACCAAAAGTGCAGGGGGTTAAGTGTCACAATTTGATATGTAGGGACTAAAGTGAGATTTTGTATGAAGTGCAGGGTGCAAAGTGTAATTTACCCTATAAGTTTCTAAAACTTATATTAGTCCCTTCCAAAGTGTTTGTATCGATTTTTGGTCATATTTGTGGTTATTTAACAATTTAGCAATCCTAGAAACTTTTTTAATCGTATGTATGAAATAAAGCATTTTTTTTTTTTTTTTTGTGTCTAATACACAAACAGTGAATCCCGTGTATGTGTCGTAAGTTCCTACAAGTAACATATTGGTCCTTCCTAGGGTGTTTGAGCCAAATCATGGGACCTTTCGTGGGTGTTTGACAATTTTCCCTTCGATGGCATTCTTTCGAGCCTAATTATTTAAAAACCAATTTTTTAATCTAATTCACAAATGATGCATCCCGTACATGTTCTGTAAGTTTCTACAAGTTATGTTGGTCACTATTGTGGTGTTTGTGTTGGTTCTAATGCACATTCATGAATATTTGAAAATTTTGCTCTTCGTTGGCCATTTTTCAAGCTTAAGTATAGGAAACAAAAACATTTTTTAGGCTAATTCACAAATGGTGCATCATGTGCATGTGCCATAAGTTCCGACAAGTTACATTGGTCCCTCCTATGATTTTTTTGTCAGTTCTCATGCACATTCATGGTTGTTTGATAATATACCCCTCCAACTGACTTTTTCCAAGATTAATTATGGAAAAAAAGAAAAGGTGTTGTTAAGCTAATTCACAAATGGTGCATCCCATTCAAGTGCTGTAACTTCTTGCAAGTTATATTGGTCACTTCCAATGTGTTTGTGTTGATTCCCATGCACATGCATAGTTGTGTGATAATTTGGCCCTTCAATGACCCCTTTGAAGGTTAAATTTGGAGAAAAAGCATTCTTTTGGCTAATTTACAAGTAATACATTATATTAGTCCATCTTGAAGTGTTTCTACAACTTATTTTTTGGGTAATTAAGTCATAAAATAGAACAACGAAAACCCTACTACACAGCCACCAAACCAACTAAACCAAGCTAACAATTAAGCTACGAGAAAAACAACTAACTAGAAGAAAGCCATACAAGGCAAAGCAACAAAGAGTAAAGAAATAACAAAAGGAGCCAAGCCAAGTATTTCGTGTACATTAAAAATAAATAAATAAATAAATAAATAAATAAATTAAAAAACTAAGACATAACACGTCTTTATGTGAAACTCTTATCACTGATTTTTTTTTTTTTTTAATTTCAATTTCATTGAGAAGAAAATTCATATTAACATCGAGTAAGGCTGCAAACTAGCCGAGCCGAACTGAACTTTTGAATGTTCAAGTTCGTTTATTAAGAATTACTCGAGCTTGAGCTCGAGCCGAGCCCTATTCGAGCTTCAAAAATCGAGCTCAGGCTCGGCTCGAGCTCGCTCGATTATACAAATGAGCCGAGTTCGAGCTCGAGTTTGAAAAAAAATCAAATTTCAATTAATTTACTTATTAAGATAAAAAAAATACAAAATTATGAGTAAAATATATAATAATACTTATACTAATAATAAATTTCGTCAATCAAATATGTAAATTTACACAAACACCAAACATAAATAAAAAATAAAATAGATTATTGAAAATTTATTTAATATATTATTAAAAATAAATATTAATTTATTTATTTTTATATTTACGAGCCTTATCGAGCCGAGCTTAGGGCTACTCGAGCTTGGCTCAATTAATAAACGAGCCTAAAAATCAAGCTTGAACTCATTCATTTAGTAAACGAGTCGAGTTCAAACAAACTTTAAACGAGTCGAGCTTGAGCTGTTCATGAATAATTCCGTTCGTTTGCAACCCTAACATCAAGCAGAAAAATTAAAAAGAAAATGACATTTTTTTTTTTTTTAAAGTTCAGTGATTATAACAAGAAAAGAGTACTAAAAATGTTTGTGTTTCTAACCGATAAGAAGGTTCTCTCACAGCAAAAGTTTTGTTCTCCAATCACATGCGAGCTAGCAATCAAACCTATAAAAAAAATAAAATCAACTAATCTATATGACAAAAGGGAATAACAAGTATGAAATAATGAGGGCATAAAATCATTATAACAACATTATTCTGTGTATATAAAAGGGCATGAAAAATACCTTTGAATTAATCCTAGTTAAAAAATAACAATGGGGTATGGGCTCGACCTCCCAATATTGCATCTTATCACATTCTAATATTATAAAAGAATTGCCCACATGAAATTCCTTAGTTCAGATTCCTAGAAATTCTCTCATAAACTTCCAATGCCATAGTAATAAAAAAGATGCCTCATCTATGAAATATAACTTTGTTTTATGCAGCTGGAATGCTTCAATATCAATGCCAATAGAGGAACTTGTAAATCCACCCTATTCTCTAAAGTCTGTGGAAGAGTGCTCCCTTGATCAGGTAGTGATTTTAGTAATTTTAAATGCATCTTGTTTATTAGTCGTTTGCTTCTGCAGGACTACTTTTGTTTTATGAATGGAATTTTCTATTAATACAAACTAATGGAAAAATTAAATTCCACTTGATGAGATATGGGAATGGGATCCCTTTGAGAATGGAAGAACAAACTATTTTATTTCTTGAATAGTTGGATACAAGTAGTATCTCTAAGATTTATTTTTCTACCTTATTATCTAAAACAATAACTAATGCAATCTATTTATAGGCCTAAACTCAAGTATGAACACCTGATAGCTATGAGCTGTGTACAACTCAATTCTCACATTTTTCTCATTTCCTTCATGGTGAAGGTTTTGACAATTAATGGAGGTGAACTTCCATGAAGCTTACTCATCTTCTTCTTTATGCTTCTAGGTTCTTCTTCTTTCTTCTTTAATCTTCTTCGTCATCCTGCAAGCTTCTTCTTTCTTCTACACATTTAGCATGTGATGCTTCATTGCTAAGTATGAACCTTCTGGTTCTTGACGGAATTGGGTTTGGATTTTTCAATATCCCCCCTCAAACCCAATTCGATGGGTTTCTTCATTCTTTCAATAGCTGCAAGCATTATAGCTTTCTCTTTTGCTGTGAGGATCTTTACTCTTATCCTCAAGTGTTTGTATGCAACAAATTTGATTCTTCTTTTGTACTTGTGGTAGACATTCAATATTGCATTCTTTAGTTGCTTACCAGTATGAGCATTGCATTGGACTTTCTTCATTCTTAGGCATTCTATGAATGATTTATCTTGATGACTTTTCCACTTTGTTTTTTGTTGAGATTCTTCAATTCCTTTTGGATCACTACCTGTGCTGAGATAGAATAAATCAAAATCTTCATCAATGTGTCTAGTTCCGTCATAGATGTCTTGAATTGGTGATCCTTTAGTTGAAATGCTGTTTGTCCCCCCTTGAGGTGAGTATGGGGTCATTGTGGTCTCTATGTATGGTGACTCCTTTTCTTGATTGTCTTCTAAAGCTAAGCTTGTTGTTTGAGCATTTGATTGCCCATCCCAATTTAATTCTTTGTCAAACTCAACATCTGTTTGGATTTTTTTAGGAAGTTCTATTACTTCCATTCTTGCTTTATTAACCCCCTGAGTTTGCATCTATCCATCATCAAGTCTGATTGGACTTGTTGTATTTTTTTGTTTCTTCAAATCTTTTTTCTTTTGAATTTCTTGCTTCTACAATCGGTGTGATTTTGTCAACACTTTCTTTGTCTTGCTCTTCTTCTACCAATTTTTTTGACATATTGGCCTCTTGATCTTTGTCTTCACTATCTTTTGCACTTTCATTCACATGGTTGCTTCCTCCAAAATCGAGATACCATAAGTTGTCTTGTTGTGCCTCGTTGTCTTTGTACGCATGCAAACTAGTGGATTCTGTGTCCCCTTCTTTGATAAAATGGATTTTCTTTTTTTTAGTGTTGGTATTTTGATACCAATAGTCCTTTGCGGAGTGTCTAAAAATTTTACATATTTAGCATTGTACTTGAGATCTTCTAGATTGTTGATTTGGTCGGGTGAATCTTTCTTTTTCTTGACTTATTTGGGAGTTCTGCCAAGATCCACTGTTGTTATCTTGACATTGATTTTGATTATTTTGCTGAAATCTTCCTTCTTTTTCTTGTCCACGGCCTGGTTGAAATCGGCCTCGGTTGAATGCTTCTGATTTAAAATTTAGCTTTGTCTGGAGAACTTGCTTGAGTGGCTTCTCTCCATCTCGTCTTGCCAATTTTTGTTCATGGGCTTGTAGGGAACCCACGAGCTCTTCGACTGTCAATTCTTCCAAGTCTTTGGATTCTTCAATGGCTACGACTACATAGTCAAATTTTAGGTCTAGGGACCTCAATATCTTCTCCATGACACGAACATCAATAAGTGTCTCTCCATTCCGTCTAAGTTGATTTATAATTACCATAAGTCTAGTATGGTAATCAGAAATCGACTTATATGGCTTCATCTGAATTAATTGAAACTCACCTTGTAGAGTTTGAAGTCGAATTTTCTTGACTTTTACTGTACCTCGAAAGGTTTGGCGGAGGAGATTCCAAATTTCTTTTGTTTTTTTTGCTCCTGCAATGATCTCAAGCGTTGATTCATCCAATCCTCCATGGATCGCTTGTACTGCGACGTCATACTTTTTCCTTAAATCTCTAAGGAGGTTCTTTTCGGCAATTGTCAGGTTGTCTTCTTTTTCTTTTGACAGAGGCTCTGTATAGCCTTCTTTTTTGAACTCATATACTCCTTTGGCTCCTAAAATAGCCTTCATTCTAATGCACTAATTGTCATAGTTTTCTTTGGTGAGTTTTAGGATTAAGGAATCTGAATTTGAATTCACCATAGTGCCCTTGTAATCTTTAATTGGAATCTAAAATTTATCATAAATGAATTTCAAAAATCTGACTGTACGGATGTGTCTGGAATGTTCCAAATAGTTGAAAACCACTATTGTATAGTTGTGATCAGACTCCGGATGGCTTAGTTTTAGCCAAAATAAATTTCACGGTTCACGTCTTTTGCAAAATGTGTGCCGCGAAGTATTGGATAGAATCTCCAGTCTACGTGTGTCAGAATGATGTAAGCGCGACGTCGGCAGCTCGGAGGCTCAGCGGTGTGGCTTGGCTTGTGGCTTAGCTCAATTGCTTAGATGATGATGGCTCGGTTGTGACTTTACCCACAATGCACTGAATAGTTTTTTTTGTTTATTTTGCTAGTTTTTCTTCTCCGACAGTAGGAGACTTTCTAGGCAAAACTTTGACTGGTGATTACTGCTTTGTTTTAACTCTGATTTGCTTGATTTTTGCGTCATTGGAATTCTCTTGACTAGTACTTCAATCTAGCATACTTAAAAATGGATTTTGAGAACTTTGATTTCTGGGTAAATTTGGACTTTGCTTTGTTCTTCAATTTTTTGGATAAATTCAAGCTCTTCTAATTATGATACCACTGAGGGAAATTATGATAATTTTCTTTATATACTCTGATACAACTAATGGAAAATTAAATTCCACTTGATAAGATATGCGAATGGGATCCTTTTGAGAATGGAAGAACAAACTATTTTATTTCTTGAATTGTTGGATACAAGTAGTATCTCTAAAATTTATTTTTCTATCTCATTATCTAAAACAATAACTAATCCAATATACTTATAGGCCTAAGCTCAGGTATGAACACCTGATGGTTATAAGCTATGTACAGCTCAACTCCCACATTTGTCTCATTTCCTTCATGGTAGAGGTTTTGACCATTAATGGAGGTGAGCTTCCATGAAGCTTCCTCATCTTCTTCTTTATGCTTCTAGGTTCTTCTTCTTTCTTCTTTGATCTTCTTCATCATTCTGCAAGCTTCTGGTTCTTGATGGAATTGGGTTTGGTTTTTTCAACACAAACAATAATAGTGAAACCATCCTTGATACTTCTTAGTTCCTAGGATCTTGGGAAGTGATTAACCAACTAAGCTTTTTTCAGAAGCCCATTTGTTAGGTTTTTATTCTTGGCAATCCCATTTGACAAAACTCCTTTCAGTTGTAATTGTATTCGATCTTTTATTTTAGTGAGGCTATGAGTTTTAGATGCGAATCCAACCCGAATTGCGCCTTGCAAAGATGTTTCAGAAGTTTATTCTTTCATGTTTGTGTGTTGCTATCCACTGCTTGTTTATTGCTTACTTCTCGTAGGTTTTTAATTTTACCATCATCTTGTCCCTGTTTGCGTGGTTTTTGATCTTGCTTTCATTGTTTGAGCTTCCTTTGTCAATTCGTGACAAAAAGGGGGAGAAATGTCGTCGGGTGCATGTGTCTTAGTATTTCATATATTCATGCCATGTGTCTTAGTTTTCATGGTTTCATGCTATATGTTCTTAAAATTTCCAATTTATTTCTATTCATATTTCCATCTCATGCTTCAAGATAATCTTGTCATATGTCTATTGCTTTTTCATATACTCTTGTGGCACTAATAGTTGTTTTGGAGATTGTGGCATTAATAGCTGTTTTGCAGATCATAACCTTGAGAAAGAAGTTTGTTTTCGTTGGCTGTAATGTGTTGGGGTGATTAAGATTTTATTTGTTAGGTGTTTTGTCACGGCATTGCCAAAGGAGGAGATTGTTAGGTTTTTATTCTTTTCAATCCCGTTTAACAAAACTCATTTCAGTTGTAATTGTATTCGATCTCTTATTTTAGTGAGGCTATGAGTTTTAGATGCGAATCCAACGATGTTTCAGAAGTTTATTCTTTCATGTTTGCCACTTCGCTGACTATGTCAGGGATCGAGCTACCCGGTCAGCTTGTGGGGGTCCAAGGGGTAGCGCCCCTTGGCGGGTCTGGGGCAGTGCCTAGGCGGGGTCAAGGGGCAGCGCCCCCAAAGCAAAAACCAAAAATGCAGTCGAAGTTGCTTGTCCGCTTGAGCGGCCATTTGTGCGCTCGAGCGGAGAATCTTTAGTTCTAGAAGTTTGATCGCCTGCAAAAATACTGAGACTTGTATTTTTCCGCTCGAGCGGCCATTCTTGAGCTCGAGCAGAGATTGCGGATCAGTTTTCTATAAATATGTGGTTTCATTTGTTTTTAGGATTACGGCTTCCAAATCTTCTTCCTAGGTATTAAGGTTTTCATCTGGAGCTTCTTTGCTAGTTTTTTTTTATGTTTGTTTGAGTTTAACTTATGGTTTGAGAAGTATACATCAAATGATTGTTTGTTTCATTCAATACAAAAAAGAGAGTTGTTCTTTTGGGAGTTTCGGAGAATTTGGGCTTGAAGCTTTGTTGGATTCTGGAGTGGCTCATCGTCGTGGATTCGACATTGACATTGTGGATTCAATGTTGGGTAAGACAATTCCAAGATGAAGACCGTGGTAGAAGAGGCATACAGGGGTCGGTTCAATTCGGACGTGGATTCGTTAGGTAATTGAGAGTGCACTAGTGTAATTCCTTTTGTCTTCTTAGTGGATTGTTTTGTGGCTTTGGCCCGTGGTTTTTTTAACACAATTAGAGTCGTTCCTATTATGATTTTTTCATGTTAAAATCGTTATGTCGATTTGTCTTGATTGTTTGATTGGGATTCATATTTACTGCTTAAAATTGATACATAATCACAAATCAATATCTAGGAAATTTCTAAATTTTTCACCATTTATTTATTTTTTCTTTTATATGTTTTTGAACCTTGATGGGTCATGCAGGGATTGGAAATAGAAGGGGAGTTGCCTTATAAAATGTCTTGCTATTAAATAGGGGTTTGAAAGGGGTAGATTTTTTTTATTTTAAAGTCTTAGATTAAAAACCCAAAAAAGGACATTTACCTAAAAATTAAATAGAAAACAAAAAAGAAAAAGAAAGATTTCAGGGTTATTATCAGGGACTCTTTCCAGATTGGATCCAGCAGTATTGGAAGTACTGTTTATGAAATTCAGTCAGCTAAAATTGAGACCAGTGTTCTAGCTTAATCTGGTTCTCTGTATGCCTTTGTAACTAAATGTATTGTTCTATTGATACACCATTTGCATCACATTCTAATTGTATATAGATGGGAAAAAAAATATTATTTGCCCAAAACCGAACACTAAGGTAGCGTTTGGTAATGTTTACGTTTTTTGTTTATGTTTACAAAAATTTTATAAATTGGTTGTTGTCTTTTTGTTTTTAGAAAAACATAAATTAAAAACGCGTTTGGTTTGAACAAAATGTTTAAAAGTTTTAAAAACATAAACTAAAAAATATGTTTGTTAATGCTTAAAATATTTATATTTATTTTTATTATTTATGACAATGGAATCACACACATTATAATTGAAAAAAAAATAATTGAAAAAAATTTAATTGGAAAAAAAATTAATTGAAAAAAAATAATTGAAAAAAAAATTATTTAAAAAAAATTATTTGAAAAAAAATGAAAAAAAAATAATTAAAAAATAATTGAAAAAAACGTTTAATTGGGAAAAAAAGTATTTGAAAAAAAATTAGTTGAAAAAAAAGATTAATTGAAAAAAAATTAATTGGGAAAAAAATATTTGAAAAAAAAATTAATTGAAAAAAAAAATTAATTGAAAAAAAAATTATTTGAAAAAAAAATTAATTGAAAAAAAAATTATCTGAAAAAAAATTGAAAATAAATTATTTAAAAAAAATAATTGAAAACTGAAAACGTAAACTCATTTTTTGAGTTTACGTTTTTTCCTCAAATTTATAAATTGAGACAACCATTTATAAACCACAAAGAATTATCAAACAAGTTTTTATTACAATTTTTTATATTTTTAAAAATATAAACTGAAAACTAAAAATGAAATGGTTACCAGATCCTAAACAACTAAATCCAAGTGTAATAATAGGTGGACGCATCATAAGTTCTCAGCAGCAAGCACTTCACAGTTCAAGAAATCACTCTCCATAAATTTTCTTTTGCAATTATTACAAATTTGGTTTAGGGTGTTAATCTCGAGTCCGGATCCCGGCCGCCCAATCCTGCGGCCACCCCTGCCGCACCCCCAAAACGACGTCGTTTTGGGGGAGATTTCAATTTTAAAAAAAAAATAAAAAATAAAAAAAAGGACTGAAGCTGGGGTGAAGAATCCATGGCGTCTAAGTTCAAGTTCAGAGCCTGAACCACTCTGTCTGGAAGCAATGCCGTCGAACAACCTTGAAATTACAAATAAAAATTGTTTATAACTCAGTAAAAATGTGATAAACAAACAAATCAAGCACCAAAATCAAACAAAAACCAAGGAACAGATCTGGGTAAAACAGAGACCCTAAAAATTACAACCCACATCAAAAAATCAACACAAAACACATACCTGATTTCTTCCTGGTCTCAGTTGGGCTACCGATTGGACGAGGCAAGAACACCCACCAACGGCAGGGTTTATGAAGAAAAACGAAGTTTCAAAATCTCTATGAAAGATTTGAGATCTAAAATCAAAGAGAAGAGGAAAAAATTTTGAACATTTATATATATATCTCAGATTTTGATTTCTGAGAAAATCCAATTTTGAACATTTATATATATATATATTCAGATTTTGAGAAAATCCAATTTAACATCTATATATATATATATATATTTAATGGTCTATTTCTTAGATTTTGAACATCCAATTTTGAACATTTATATATATATCCAGATTTTTGAACATCCAAATGATAAATCAAAATTGAACATTTATATATATATATCTCACATTTATATATATATACAAAAATTCAGATTTCTCAGATTTTCTCAGATAAATCAAAATTGAACATCCAGATTTTTTTCTTCAATATTTTCTCAGATTTCTCAGATTTTTAATGCATAAAAACAAACTTGTAATTTTTTTACTTTACTAACCTTCAAATTCCAACTTCAAACAGAAGAAACAAACATCAAACTCCAACTTCAAATTCCAACTTCAAATTTGACAAATACAAACAAACATCAAACAGAAGAAAGAGAAAGAGAGAGAGAAAGAATCAAGTAGGGGGTTGTGGGAGGAGATCGGGCGGTGGAGAATCGGAGGAGGAGTCCGGATCGGTTTTTCTTACAAATCTAATTAGGAGGAGTAAAATCAAAAATCTGGTTTTTCTTACCAAAAAAAAAAAAAAAAAAAAAACCATAGCTGTAAAATCAAATATGGTTTTTCTTACAAATCTAACTTCTGAAAGATTACCCAATCTACACAGATTTCCAATATTATTTTTTCAAATCTGGAAAAAGCCAAATAAAAATGTTAAAATATATATATATATATTCTGAAAGATTTGCAGCTCAAGTCAAAGAAATTTAGTGGTGATATTACAGCCCAAATTCCCGTCAAATTAAAAAAAAAAAAAAAAAAAAAAAAAAAAGAAGAAAAAAAAAAAAAGCAGACAACAATAGTCAGATCGTTGGTGAAACAGGAGGGCGAGATGAGAGAGATGAAACAGTAGTCAACTAAAAACGCAAAGCTCTGTCATTCCTAAACCATCTAGAACAAAGCGAATGACATAAAAGTTTTTGGGTTTTCTAATTATTATAATTAGCATATCATTTATATTATGGACGAGATAAAATAATATATTATTTATTAAAAATATAATAATTATATTTAATTTTTTTTAATATTTTATCTCTCATAAATAAAATTATATATATAAATTTAAGAGTTTTGTTTTAAATGTTCATTTACTATAATATATAGTATAGATAGATTAAAATTGTTGTATTGACAATTAATAACTAAAATTATGCTTTATTATAAAAAAAAAAAAATGACATAATTCTAATAATTCATTATTTTAGAATAAAAATATATGAATTTTAAAAAATTATCATATTGACTATTGAAAGGGAAGTAATTAAAGAAATTTTAAAAACTTAATTAGTAAGAAATAATTATTGTAACATGTAAAACCACTAAAATTATTATTTAAATCAGCAAATCATTTAAACCAAAAACAGTTTGCATTAATTAGTTAGGTCAAAAGACCAACCAGCTTATACAAAAATTAATTAATTAAAACTTTTAAATTTTATTTTATTAAAATTTAAACTGTCACCAAATATGAAAAACAATATATTAATTTGAATTTAAAATTGACACAATATAAATTTAAAATTATAATAATCTATCTCATAATTTATAAATTTTAAATACAAATTTAAAATTATCCTAATTATCTCATAATTTTTGTATTAAGGAGCAGTAAGAGTGACATTGAAATATATTGAATTGAAACATGCACAACACTACAATTATCATAATTATCACATAATTAATTAATTAAAACTTTAGTAATTAATTATTTTAAAATTATCATTTTTATTAATTAATTAATTATTAAAACTTTTAAAATTTAAACTATATTGAATTGAAACATGCACAACACTACAATATTAAATGGGATGGGAGTATAAGATTCATTTTATATGAGTAAAAAACTTATTTTTTTTCCTTATTTTTGCAACATGGGATTATCAAATAAAACTTAGCCAACGGAGATTTTCTTAATTGTTTTAAATTAAAAAAATCAAGAAAATTAATATGAGATATTAAAACTCTGATAAGACTCATCACTAAATGGAATAAGAGTATAAGATTTACTTTATATATGTAAAACAATTCATTTTTTTTTCTTTTCTCGATATGGAATTATCAAATAAAAGTATAAAATTACTAAAATCGTGGTTAAATCAACGAATTAATCAAATCAAAAATGATTTAGCCTAATCAGCTAAGTCATAATTAATTAATTAAAAATTTTAAAATTTAAACTATATTGAATTGAAACATGCACTACACTACAATATTAAATGGGATAGGAGTATAAGATTTACTTTATATGAGTAAAACAACTCATTTTTTTATTTTTATTTTCCCGATATGAGATTATCAAATAAAAACTAGCCAATGGAGATTTCTTAATTGTTTAAAATTAATAAAATCAAGAAAATTAATATGAGATATTGAAACTCTCAAAAGGCTCCTCACTAAATGAGATGTGAGTATAAGATTTACTTTATATGAGTAAAACAACGCATTTTTTTCTTTCTTTTCCCGATGTAAAATTATCAAATAAAAGTTAGTCAATAGATATTTTTTTAATTGTTTAAAATTAAAAAAATTAAAATGAGAATTTGAAACTCTTAAAAAGGTTCTCACTAAAAAGTTTCTTTTCTTTATATAATATATAGATTATTATTTTTAGAAATGACAAAATAGTTGCCAAAACAATAGAACAATTGACACTGTTCACATAGACTTGTAAATCCAACCCTGCCTTCCATTAATTTAAACATGTGCCCCTTTATAGTTTGAAGACTTACAGCTACAATAGCTAAATACTTGTTCTCAGAATCAAACCAATACAAGCCAAGGCCTTTATTTGAAAACTACATTATACAAACACGCACACCCCTACAAAGTTTCATATAAAAAAAAAATTCCTATACATTGAACACCAATGCATTAAACCTTGATTCTATACAACTTCATCGTTCACCAAATTTCTTCTCTCCCTCTCTCCTCTCCATTCCTATGGATGCAGCAACTACAAGAATAAACAATGTTCTTTGATGACTTGTTGGCTTCAAAGTTGAAAAGAAATTTCCCAGCAAGTCTTAGCTATGAAACATGAACCTATGGGTAGTCCAACAATAACCTTTTTTGATCAGTAAAAGGAAATTTTATTTATGAATAAAAGCATATACAGTATGAAGATACATCAATAAAGGGGAGAGGAAGTGCAAAGAGTACCACCTCAATCCCAACTAAATTGGCACCGAGAGGGGAACCCTATCATATGCTAGCACAAACCTCAGATGCTGGTGAGAAACCAACAAAACAAACAAAGGCCAAAAGCAGAGGGCACAAAACACCATAGCGACCCCTACTGCCAAGCCTAAACAACTAAGTCCCTCTACAACCAAAACCAGAAACATAGGAAACCTCAAGTAGGCAACCTGATCTGGTGGAGGTTGGAAACAATATCATGAACTGTATAATCGACCTCTATGTTCCATCTGGAGTGTTACAACTTTTCGAAGTATTGGTAGTCATTGGGGGCTGGTAGTTCAATTTGAAGAGGACATTAACAACCCACAAACTTTTCAGCAAGGAAAAGTAAGAGTGATTACGAGGTGCATGAAGATGATTAACTCAAAAAAATTTCTAGATTTCAAAGGTAAGCATATTTCAATAAGGGTCTGTGAAGAACTTCCACGCTATTTATTTCCTAGTCCCAGTGACAGCAGAGGTAAGGAACATGATAAATTGCAATCCAATGAAAACGAAGAAGTGGATCAGATGTCCGACAATGGTAGTAATAGAAAGATTGCATAGAGAGCTACTTCATTAAGGGAGGAGGAGGTGGAAGAAGGATTTGATGTGGCAAGTAGGGTATTGGAAACAGTGGTAGACAGATCAAATGAGATGGGTAGGGGAAATGATGGCAAACATGCAATAGCTAAAGTTGACATAGACGGTAGCATGAGGAATGTTATTGCAGGTGCATGCTCCAAGGAGGAGGGTCTGTGTTAGGAAGTCAACTCACAAAAGGCAATGATGAGTAAACTTTAAAAGCTGGATGGGGCTATATGCACTACAAGGTTCTTAAGGGATTTGGACTCTTTGGTTCAAGATTAAGAACCGTGACATTTGAGTTCTTGAACTGTAGTGACCCAATATCGAACCAGAACCGGGGGGGGGGGGGTTCGCACTCCTCGCCCGGGATGCGTTCGGGGACGTCTACAACATGCAAAGATGCGAATTATAGCAGGCTCGGCTATTCTAAACATGGCATATGAGATGCTACAACTAACACGTATTCAATTTGGAATTGAAATACAAATGCAGTTTGTATGATGCGCCGAGCCCGGTGCGTGCAAAACAGATGAATGATGCAAACATGCTGTCATACTGTATGCTAATTGAAATATGCCCTATATCTAACCATCATAAGCAAGTAAATAAAAGGGAAGAAAGACGTGGGGTTGGAAGACATACATCACACTCACCTACACTTATTACAATTATGCCCTCGCACAGAGGGTCCGAATAAATAATACAGTCCCAAATGAAAGAATAATACAGTCCGAAATATTACAGCCCGAATAATATACAAATTCCTAATTAATTAACAAAGAAAGCGGTAAAACTGGCATGCGAGCCAGTGACTGCCTTGGTTCCGCTCCGGATAATGAAATAATGCATGATTGGGCTGCTTTGCGCGGAAATCCACTGGGATGCCCCAATTAGCCTCTGTTTGCAATGTTTCTCGAAATGCGTGCCAGACTCTGAAAAGTTGCTGATTCTTCATTTTTCTGCAACAGAGAGTAGGAAAGGGGCATAGCAATGTATTTCGCAAATATATGCATGCCTCGATCCTCGAGCCACCAATCACGCATATCGATGCATGATGGCCGAGGAGCCGAATTGCACAACTCAATATGGAATGAATGCATGTGAATGCTACAACAAAACCTAACTCCATCATGGATAATCCGGAGTGTCGGTGACTTGGGAATTGAGACCCGTTCCATCGCTCGGAGTACTAAACGTGCCTCGTTTCCCGTGCCCGAGCTAACTCTTATCCCGAACACGATGAAATATGCATGATATGCATGAAATGCAGCTAATATGCAATCCTAACATACACAATGTCATGGAATGGCATACACGCTACACGAGGTAATACACAACCGGGCATACACAATGCTATGGATGAAATGGCATACGCAATGCAATAATGGGCTTACACCAACATGAGAGAGCATCAGCCGCACTCACATAAGAGGCCATCAGATGAAAACAAGATACCTCGGAGTGCGTGCCCGCGGGCACGCAAACCGAGAACGGACCCTCAGGTACCGAAATGCCACTCTAATGAGACATGGCAAAGACATGGAATATGATATGCAAACATGAAAAAATCAGTGGCAAAATGAGGGGCAAAACAGCCCCGAAATGAGGCGAAATAATACCCGATGTATGAAATGATCCCGAAACATGGATTTCAATGCATAAAATGGCCTACAACTATACCATACATGCATAATTGATACATGACATGAAAATGAAGAAGCAAGGAAGCCCCAAAACTCACATTTTTACAGTACAAAACATGGCCAAACAGCAATCACAAGTAGGGCTAAGATGGCATGCAAAAAATGGCTCCGTAAGGGAGGCTATGAAGCAAGTGGTAGATGCAAAGCCCAAATGGAAAAATACCATTCTAAAACACTGAAGAGGGACTAGAAATATGAACATTTACAGTAGATGAAAAGCCTCAAATCAGTATGAAAACATGCTCAAAATGCAATGCAAGAAATAGGCCAACAAGAGGCTATAACATGAGGTAGGCCAAATATACATCAAACAGCCAAAGACCCTTAATTAGATATTCCAAGAAGGTCAAAATATGGCCATTTTTAGTTCTGATGATGGCCGAAAATAGAAGCTAGATAAGCCTAAAAAAGCATGCAAAAATGGGGGCCAAAGAGGGGTATAATGGTAAGTGCTACATGGAGGCCCCCAACAGTATTGATCCCTTCTACAATGTTGTAGAGGGTCTCAAAATAAGCCAACTCACATTTTATATCATGCTCAAAAACAGATCACACATAGGCTAGAAATACCATGCAAAATAATGGCATACAAGAGGGTATTGAAGCAAGTACCAAATGGGGGGCTCAAACAGGGTTGAGCCCTTAAACAAACATGAAGAATGACTCAAAAAAATGACCCTTTCAGTTGGGGTCGGATCCCAAAACAGCAAGAAAATAGGCTAGAAGAATGGTGCAAAAAAGTGCTACAAAGGAGGGAAAGATGAACTTACCCTTGAAGACCAAACTTTTGCTCCCTTTTGGCTTGAGAAATGGTGCCTCTTAGCTGTTGGAAAGTCCTCCAAACTGCTGGAAATGGAGTGGTGGTAGTGGTGCTTGGTGGTAGTGAAGAAATGGAGCCAAAACTTGAGAAAATGAGAGAGAAATGGAGAGATATGTATGTGTATGCTCAAGGCAAGTTTTTCAACCCTTGAGGGAGAGCTAGAGCTGCTGTATGTATGCAAGGATGGAGGATAAAGGGAGGGAAAATGTGTAGTGTTATGGGATTAAGTTCCCTTCTCTACAAAAAGTCCCCTGAAATCAGATCTTTTAGGGAAAAAAACTATACAACTGTAAAGCACACATCCCAAGGAACATGGCCGACCAGCTATTTTTGTTGCAGGTGGCCGGCCGGCCAAGGGAAAAAATGAAAAGTTGATTTTCTGGCCGGCCACCACATATAGGTGGCCTCCCATGTGTCCTCAACAAAACCCTGTGGTTAGAAATTGGCAACTGTAAGACAGGAGAGACAACAAGCCACTTTTAGGAGGGGTTCAAAAGGTTCAACAACAATTACTAGCCGGCCATAGACTTTTAGGGTCCTCCCATGTGTGTACAACACAAATATGTGGTTTGGGGTTGAAGAAAATGGCCCTAGGGTGGTCAACAATGGCTCGGAAGTGAGAAAAATGGGCGTCGGAGGGCGCCGGAGGAATATAACTGGTTGCTGAGACAATTGCTGGCCTCCCACCCTTCAGTGACCTTCCTGGTGATAAAACAGAGGTACCTGCCAAAAATGAACGAAAACCGATGCAAAACGAATGCTCGGGGGCCAAAACACGCAGTTCGGGGTCCCGAAAATACGCTGTTAAGCACCGAAAGTGGCATTCGGCCACGAAGTGGGTCTCTCAAACCTCAGTGTCCCTCAAAAGGGAATAAATAAGATGTATGCCAAAAACCGGAGGAATCGGAGATTGTTAGACGGTCCCGAACCGAGACACATGGCCTGACGGCTCCGAAAACCGGGAACCGGGCTCCGAAATGGGCAAAATGGCCTACGGCCACGAAATGTAGCCCACGGCCACTGAGAGATGGTCTACGGGACCTCTCCCTCCCTTCAGGAAAAGAAACAGAGAAAACCGAGCCTGGTTCGCAAACCGAGACAAGGCACAGAAGAGGGTTCGGAAGTCCGAAGGCAGGGCTCACGGCCGTGACTTTGAGACTTCTGAATGAGCACAATATACAACATCACCGAGCGCTCAATCGGTGACGTCTGAGTCTTAAGGTCGGTCAAAAATGGGGTGTCTACAGTTGCCCCTCTTTGACGGAACTCGGAAGTCACAAGTGACGGGAGTGAATGTCAAAGCCCAGAGACGACCCATTTTTGACAAGGCCGAAGACTTAGACAATCATGCAAGATGCACAAAGATATGTGCCCGCAGGCGTACCTGCAGGCAGGGGGCACAATGCAAAGCGATATGCACGGAGCCAGATGTAACTTAATGATCATGCAAGCGCAGCAAGCTGTAATGAAGCAAGTATTCGCAAATAGATGTAACAGTTTTAAGCAAGAATGCAAAGCAACAACTACATTTCATGCAGTTAGGAATGCGGAGAATTATTCAATTCTCGTCGCGTCTCACACGGAGAAGATACGATACCTGTGCGATTCGTCTGGTCGCACCAGCCTCAAATGAACCGTACATACAATATCGCGCCTGCAAAAGAGAGAAATTCAACAAGAACAATATGCTAACAACATATATTCAATGTGATTCCTGTGATTCCGAAAGTTTGACACACGCAGTGTCGGCGAGTGAATGCATCACAATGCGAGAAAGGAACATGCGTGACAACGCATGCTCGAGCACAGAGGTATGGTACACCTAGAAAACATGCATGACAATGCAAAATGCTCATGAGAATGCAAGTTATGTGCATAACAATGCAAAACGAGCATAAATCAGGGTACCCGTTTGTTGCGAAACAACGAGTAAGGAAACGCGCATTTCGGTGAAGGCGACTCGATCGCGGCCTCTGGTTCACCTCCCGGAGAGGTTACAACATGCTCAAAAAGGATACACTCTGATTTTGATGAGTAATGATGAGACACATGTCAGAAATTGCAGCTGAAGTTCCGGCGGAGCAATTTCGCGCCAGAAAGTGCACTTTTCTTGAACTTTTTCAGGTCCCGGGAACTCCAATCTTCCTCAAAATTTGCAGAGAGCTAGGTGAGCATGTGGGGGACATGGCCGGCCAGTTGGTTGCCTAAGGGGAGGCCACCGGCCAGTTTCCAAAAAGCAAATGGCCGGCCAGCTAGAAAAGGTGGCCGGCCGGCCACCTGCCCAAAACAAGGGGCAGTTTGGTCTTTTCGCCTCATTTTCTTTATATTCTCTCATCCATTCACTTCGAGCTCACACCCACAGCTGCGAAAACTTCTCCTCTTGCCTCCCAAACCATTTTCTCCTTCAGATATGCACTTTATACGCGCTTTTCAGCCTCCCACGCAAGTTGTTTTCGCAAAAACATTCGATTTTAAGCACTTTGGACCGATTAAATTTTGATTTCGGGGCTTCTTTTCTCATTTTCACCACTTGAGGTAAGTTTGTCTCAATATTTGGAAGATTTTCTTGGGAGTTGACTTTTGTTGACTTTTTCTAATTCCCGAGAGTTGACTTTTGTTGACTTTTTCCAATTTTGGCTCATTTTGCAGATTTTTCGAAATGGCGGGTAATTTCCCTCATGGTGGAGGTCCTCCAGGTGCCGGGGATGATTTCGATATCATGATGCTGCCCCCGAGGGTCCGCCCCTTTATTCCCGAGAGATACGCCCCGTCGGTACACATTCTTCAGCGGGTCATTTTTCGTCATTTTACTGACTTCAAGATCGGGCACCCGGAGATCTACTTCTGCGAGAGACGGAGCATCACCTTTCTTACGAGGCACGAGAGGTATTTTACTTCATTTTCTATATTTTTCGTGCATTTCATACCTTTGCCATGCTTGAGCACACAGTTTAGCTTATGACATAGTACTTTGCTTGCATTATGAACATGTGGTTTAAACACTCGAATTTCTGAACACTAGGCTCATCGATTGATTGTGAACGCACGGTACACACTAGTTAAGAATTGAACACACGGCTCAAACACTGATTTGTCGAACACACAACCCGAATTTGAAGGTGAACACACAGCACACACTGACTAAGAGTAGAACACACAGTCCCAAACTCTGATTTTCTGAACACACAGTTCAAGTTGATGGTGAACACACAGGCCACACTGATTGAGAGTAGAACACGCAGTCCCAAACTCTGATTTTCTGAACACACAGTCCAAGTTGATGGTGAACACACAGCCCACACTGATTGAGAGCAGAACACGCAGTCCCAAACTCTGATTTTCTGAACACACAGTCCAAGTTGATGGTGAACACACAGCCCACACTGATTGAGAGTAGAACACGCAGTCCCAAACTCTAATTTTCTAAACACACAGTCCAAGTTGATGGTGAACACACAGCCTACACTGATTGAGAGTAGAACACGCAGTCCCAAACTTTGATTTTCTGAACACACAGTCCAAGTTGATGGTGAACACACAGCCCACACTGATTGAGAGTAGAACACACAGTCCCAAACTCTGATTTTCTGAACACACAGTCCAAGTTGATGGTGAACACACAGCCTACATTGATTGAGAGTAGAACACACAGTCCAGGTTGATGGTGAACACATAGCCCACACTGATTGAGAGTAGAACACGCAGTCCCAAACTCTGATTTTTTGAACACATAGTCCAAGTTGATGGTGAACACACAGCCCACACTGATTGAGAGTAGAACACACAGTCCCAAACTCTGATTTTCTGAACACACAGTCCAGGTTGATGGTGAACACACAGCCCACACTGATTGAGAGTAGAACACACAGTCCCAAACTCTGATTTTCTGAACACACAGTCCAGGTTGATGGTGAACACACAGCCCACACTGACTAAGAGTAGAACACACAGTCCCAAACTCTGATTTTCTGAACACACAGTCCAAGTTGATGGTGAACACACAGCCCACACTGATTGAGAGTAGAACACACAGTCCCAAACTCTGATTTTCTGAACATACAGTCCAGATTAAAGCGAACACGCAGCCCACTGATTAAGATTTGAACACGCAGCCCAAAACACTGATTTTCTGAACACACAGCCCAGACATTTGAGATGAACACACAGCCCATATTTTGATTTTCTGAACACACAGCCCAGACCACTGATTTTCTGAACACACAGCCCAGACATTTGATTTGCATACGGCTTGTTCATTTGATTTGAACACGGCTTGTTCATTTGATTTGAACACGGCTTGTTCATTTGATTTGCACACGGCTTGTTCATTTGATTCTGACACATGCATTCATTCTGAATGCAGGTTGGCTCTCGTACCGTGCGAGGATATGGCTCCACTGCTGCGAGAGAGTGGTACACTGAGCTTCCGGAGGCTGTCCGGGATTTAGTTGATTTAGCAGGGTTCGGGGCCTTCTGCGTAGGGTTATCACATTGTCCTGCCAGTAGGACACTGTTAGCCGCTTTGGTGGAGAGATGGTGGGACACCACTAATTCCTTCCACTTTTTTGCCACCGGGGATCTGACCATGACCCCGCTAGATTTTGCTGTACTTACCGGCCTAGACATAGGAGGTTGGCCCATTCCTTACGACGAGGATATGGGCGAATGGGAGGCCGCTTAGGTACATCTGTTGGGGGCCCGCCCGTCTGTGGACAGAGCTTCTGGGAGAGTCCGGTACACCTGGTTCTCTTCCCGTTTTCGGAGGCCGGAGATGGAGCCCGAGTCTCCTGAGGAGGTTGAGCAGTACGCCCGCGGTTTCCTTATGTTCCTCTTTGGCACCACTCTGTTTGCTGATAGGGGGAACACTGTCGGGTTGTATCTTTTGAGTGCCCTAGTGGACCTATCACAGGTCAGTCGGTACGACTGGGGTGGCGACGGCCTGGCTACCCTCTATTGCTATATGAGCGCGGCCTCTCGCGGGCGGGGAGACTTACTCGGCGGCTATTGGAGAGCCTGGGAGGTACGTTCTGTACTCTTGATTTACATTTCTGCTCCTCATTACTTGTTCATTGCACACACGACGCACTTTACATTCTGTATTTTGCCCTTAGCACTTTGTATTTACATTCCGCACTGCTTTTCTCAGCTATGGGTCTACGTATATTTTCCGACGTTAGCCCCAGAGATGGAGGTGGCAGGGCCCCTTATGACCCTGTATTCCTTGGTATTCAAGGGCCAGCACTGACCGAGACCTCGAGAGACTCTCTTCCATCTGCGGCAGTATTTTGACACTGTTCGGACGACAGAGGTATTTCAGTACTCTCAGCCCCTTTCATTTTCATCTTTGATTTGCCCTGTATATTCCCGATTTCTGATTGATTTATGCACTGGTTATCCGCAGATTACGTGGCAGCCCTGGGCGGTCTTGGGCGATGGTCTCCGATTTCAGTATCCCGGAGGATCGGGTAGCTCCCAGTACAGGTTCCTGCTTGAAGGACCGGTTGGTAGGGCATGGTTCCTGGGGGAACGCTTTCTGCGTCAGGTATAGGGGTACACTTCTCAGGACCCTCCCGCCGCGCCTCCAGCCACTATGCGGACTGCTGATAGACTCTCTACCCAGGAGGTCGTTAGTGCTATGCAGGGCACCGATGCTTTGCTACACCTTACGGACGGGGACTACGCCACTTATCGTCACACATATCTGATGCCTCCCTTGACGGGAGTGCGTGCTCCGTCACTGAGGCCTGCTGATGTACCATCTTCGAGTCGAGCTCGTGCTACGGATATCCCCTCCTCCAGCAGGGCTGGTACGTCTCGAGGTGGGGGTGGGTCGATTCCCCCGATCCCTCCGACTCTTCATCATCCTGGGTGGCCAGATATGCCGACCGAGTTAACGAGTTGGCGATTTAGGACTCCTTACCAGGTCTCGCTGGAGCCTCCTCTTCCTGACCATAGATATGTCAGAGATCCTGATTCACCCCCGGTATGTTTTACAGCTTTGATTTATCAGTCAGATACTTGGACATTCATTCCTTTACTGATAGTTTTTGCATTTGTATCTGTAGCCTCCAGTTGAGTACATGGATGAGATGCTCGGGATGCTGGCCACATTCGAGGGCATGATCCTACGGAGGGAGGCACAGCTAGCCATTATGGGCGTGCAGGTACTGTTCATCTTTCCTGTATTTGGCATATTTCTGATGACACGCTGGTTTTGAACATTCTGCTGTATTGATAGGCTGTGTAGAGCACATCTGACACACACCCCACTCACATACTGTACTTGCACCTGATTTTCATATTTGAATTGATGTATTGACCTCTTCACTTTCAGATGCCTCCTGTATATGCACCGCCGCGGGCTGGGCCACCCGGGCCTTCTCAGGGAGGCCGAGGTGCTGGGCCATCTGGGCCCTTTTGAGGAGCTGGGCCATCCAGGCCTTCTCAGGGAGCAGGGCCATCTAGGCCTTTTCGAGGAGCTCGAGGAGCAGGGTCGTCTCGCAGACGCAGGGCACATGTTATAGAGGTGGAGCCCGATGAGGAGGAGGAGGAGGTCGCAGACCGTGAGTCAGAGACATCTGCTGAGGAGGGGGACTCCGGCCTTGGTTCCGGGAGTGGAGACGAGGCTGAGGGGGATCCTGAGGATGACAGCTCCGACCCGGATGGTGATGATGGTGCAGAGGTTGTCCCGCAGAAGAGGATGAGGGGGCCCCCTCATTCCCGCTCCCGAGGATATTGATGCTATTTCCTGCTTTATTTTACTTTTTGCTAGTAGTTTGTAGCACTTTGCATATTGTTAAGTAGTTTTATTTTCTGTAAAACTTGTACCTTTATTTTGTTGTAAAACATGATGGAATGAAACAGCTTTTGAAAAGGTGTTTGTATTTGAAACTCTTAGCATCGCATCGCATCATTTTGCACAAAAATGGAATTGAATGGGAATGTGCCTTGTGTATTTACTGGGTCAGGTAATGAACCGACGCAACAAATCAAACAACTCGACTCACTAAGAAATAACAAAATCTTAGCAAGTTTACAACTCGATAAGCAAAATACAACAATGTTAACGACTCGATAAACAAGACTTAACAAAATTGCGTAACCAAAGAGTAACAACTCAAAACACAAAATGCAATAGCTCGACAAAACTTACAACTCGATAAACAAAGCAACAACTCGATAAGAAAAATACAACAAAGCGTACTTCGGACGGACGATCTGGATGATGGAACGCATCCGAAACTGAGAGAAATGGAGGCCTTCGACATCCCCGATGCATAGAAATGCCTCAAACTTCCTTCCGGAGGGCAAAACAGGACCAATGCATGGCCGGCCACATTTTGCATCTGGGGACTGAAAGGTGGCCGACTGGCCAGTTTTTGAAACAAAGATGGCCGGCCAGCTAGAATAGGTGGCCAGCCGGCCACCTTTCCTGCAACTCTCAGAATTCTGACACGTGTCCTCGAATAGTGTTTTACCCCCCTATAAAGCTCCAACTTTGGAACTCATTCATTTCATCACTGTTTTGCACAAAAATGGAGGCATTTCTCGTAGAAAATCTCACATCTTGGATCTCTTCTTTAGATGGCTCGGAAAAGTTGAACTTCCGGGGTTTCGGCTTGAATGCACTATTCACGCTGGGCCGGACTTCACTGCATCTTCCTTTCCTCCATGCCGCGATGAGATTTTGGAACCCAGTGACGCACGTCTTCAGCTTTGGAGAGCAAGAGGTATGTCCCATTTTTGAAGATTTTCAAGTTTTGATAGAATCCGAGCGAGGTGAGGAAATCTTGCCCCAACTCAATTTTGGCTATGCCCAAACCTTAGGGCGGATGTGCGGACTCAACGCACATGATGCTCGATCCCTGATCTGTAACGGAATGTTGGATATCCCAAGCTTGATTTATCGGTTCTCTGATGCTGGTGACTGCAGCGACCATCATTGGCAAGGCTTCCGGCGACACGCCCTCTGTTTATGCATGTTATCTCATTTTCTGTTTGCCTCGAGCTTTGGAGGATCCAACGTCCGTCTGATTAAAGTAGCCCAAGGCTTGAGGGAAGGAAAGAGTTGCATTGCCATGACATTGGCTGAGACACTGATGGGCTTGGATGCTTTCTACCGTCGGGAGACAACCAGGTTTGCAGGGAGTCCACTACTGTTGCAGGTAATGTTTCCCACCCAATCTCACATATGTATTTTCTCACATCACTCGGCCATCAGGCTCGGTTTTTTCTCACAAAACCCTTTTCTTACTTTTCTCTCATCGTACATCTCTCTATTCTTTATTCTCTCATTTTTCATCCCTCCCCAGGTATGGTTGATGGATAAATTGCAAGTTGTGGACTCTTGCCCTACCTACTCAGCCCGTGGCTATTTCTTTCGACAACGCCTAGTCGACGCCCTTGATAAGGGATGGTGGTTTGAATGGATGTGCAATTTGTCAGCAGATCGCATTGCTTGGCGCTGCCCTTGGCTCAATCTCCCGGCAATGAGCTACAGCATGTCTCGGCAGGTCGGGATTCGATTGATCGGCTTGACTCACTGCGTATTCTATTTCCCATTCCATATTCTGTGCCAGTTTGGCCATGATCAGACTTGCCCACCAGAAGGGACAGAGTATCCGGCTACATTCCCGGTTCGAGGCGCACAGCTAGCTCGGCAGGCCGCAGCGTGGAGAATTAGAGAACTCCTGGCTCCTGCTCCCACTTTTAGTTGCACTTTGTCTGACGAGTGCTGGGATTGGCTCAACGAAGAAGCACAGGTTGGGCCTAGGTTGGCATCAGAGGCTTCAACTAGCTCTGGCAGGGGGCGCAGGGACACTTGACTTGACTATGCCCCGGATTTATTGCTTTACTAGTACTTTCAAGTTTTCTTCATGAGTGTAATAAAAAGCAACCTCAATTGTATGCAAGAGCAAGAGAACTCTGTTTTGAAATCAATGAAATTGAAGGTTGTGGTACTGAAAATTCTCCGCTTTGGTCCAAAAATGGTCTTAGTCGTAAAAAGATTAATTTTGAGCAAAGTCAACTTTTATTAAAACTTTTCAAAACTATTTTCGATATGGATCAGAACTGGACACGCCTGAGATCTGTCACTGAGATGCACAACCCCGGATCCTAGCAACTGGAAAGTTGCCCCTAGTCTGAATAGTGCCTCGGCAATTCATGGCAACGGAAAGTTGCCCCTAGTCTGAATAGCACAGTACCGGAGATCACGATAAATGCTGATGGATAGAGATGACTGAGATGATCAAATGGACAAAGTTGATCGGGGAAAAGATTGTGGCTGAACTTCAAGATGAAGCTGCCTACGTGTCCCAAAGATGAGAATCAAGCCTTACGTAGTTCAGGCTTAGGTTCGCTCGGGTATTTTTTACTCTCCTTTTGCGCTCTAACTTTTGTCAAGGCCGCCCTTTGCGGGTTTTCAACCTTGCGAGCTCAGTTTTCATAATTTCAAATTTTCTATGCTCTGAATTTTGCCTAGGTCGCCCTTTCGGGTTTTCGGCCTAGCGAGCGCCTCAGGGGTAGTATTTCTTCAACTTGTCCATGTTGATCGGTTGAGAAAACTCTAAGCCATCTAGATCCATCAGAACCACAGCTCCACCAGACCAGATTGACTTAATGATGTAGGGACCAGTCCAATTGGGTCTGAACTTGCCCCTTGGGTCGTGGATGGGAGCTCGGTTGTCTTTGAGTACCAAATCTCCTTCTTTCAAATTCCTGGACTTAACCTTCTTGTTAAAAGCCCGGGCGATTCTACGTTGATAACTTTGGACGTGGTACAGTGCCTTCAACCTTCTTTCATCGAAGAGCATGAGTTCCTCGAACCTGCTCTGCTGCCAATCTGCTTCGGCTATCTGGCACTCAGCCAATACTCGTAATGACGGGACCTCAATCTCAATAGGTAGAATGGCCTCCATCCCATAAACCAATGAGTACGGAGTCGCCCCAGTAGAAGTTCTGATTGAAGTCCGGTAGCCCCATAGAGCGAACGGCAGCTTATCTGGCCAGTCCCGGTAGGTTTCCACTATCTTCTGTAGTATGCGCTTGATATTCTTGTTGGCGGCCTCAATTGCTCCATTAGTTTGCGGCCGGTAGGTAGATGACTTATGAAAAGCCACATTGTATTTCTCCAACAAATCAATCACCTCCTTCTTGAAGTGGGAACCATTGTCTGAAACGACTTCATTTGGGACCCCGTAGCGACAGATGATGTTGTTTTTGATGAATTTTGCTACATGCGAAGCCTTCAACACCACATAAGATTGGGCCTCGACCCACTTTGTGAAATAATCTATCGCTACCAAGATGAACTCATGCCCATTCGACCCCTTCGGCGTGACAGCCCCGACTACACCAATTCCCCAAACAGAAAATGGCCATGGCAAAGTCATGTTGTACAATTTTGACGGCGGGATGTTCATGCGATTTGCATGAATTTGACACTTGTGACATCGCCGGATGAAACTAATACAATCCTCCTCCATGGTGGATCAGTAATAACCCTGTCTGAGAATCTTCCGTGCCAACATTACCCCATTCATGTGTGCACCACATTCTCCCCCGTGGATGGCTTCCATCAGACGCTTTGACTCTTCGGCATCAACGCACAGTTTATGCATTCCCAGATGACCCCGTTTATACAGTTTATCCCCGCAGATGATGAACTGAACTGCCATTCTCCTGATTGCCCTTTTGTCTTTGGCATTTACCCCTGGCGGGTATGTTTCTTTCTCCAAGAAGTTCCAGATGTCGTAATATCAGGGGTGTTCGTCTTGAACTTCATCTATGGCTGCAATCGACTCATAGGCAGGTGCAAATTTCTGGTCAATGATGGCTGGACGCATTCGGACTCCACACGGGATGTCTATCATAGAAGATAGAGTTGCTAAAGAATCTGCGAACCTGTTGTTCTCTCTTAGTAGATGAGTAAAACTTAGCTTCTCAAACCGAGGAATTAGCAAATCCAAGGTTTGGTGATACATCATCATCTTCTCCTCTTTCACTTTCCAGTCTCCTTTAGCTTGAGACACAACAAGGTTCGAATCCCCAATGACGTCCAACCGTCTTGCCCCTAGTTCCAGGGCTACTTCTAGACCAGCAATACACGCCTCGTATTCTGCTTCATTGTTCGAAACTTTGAATCGGAGTTTGAAGGCTAAAGGGATACGGGAATTGTCGGGTGCTATCAGCAACACTCATATCCCATACCCGTGTTGATTTGACGCTCCGTCAAAGTACATCGTCCAAGTCTCATCGTCGATATGCAGGATTGATTCATCTGGGAACAGGTACTCAACTGCTTCATCCCCCTCAACCGGGTGGTCGGCAAGGAACTCTGTCACTGCTCTTCCTTTCACTGACTTGCGTGTCACGTACGTGAGATCAAATTCGGAGAGCAATAGCAACCAACGAGCTAGCTTACCCATAAGCGCTGGTTTCTCGAAGAGATATTTGATGGGATCAAGTCGTGAAACCAACATTACAGAGTGAGCGAATAGGTAATACCGCAGCTTCCTGGTAGCCTATACCAGAGCTAAGCAAGCCTTTTCCAGCGGTGTATATCGGGTCTCATACTCCAGCATCTTTTTGCTCAAATAGTAGATGGCTTTCTCCACCTTATCTTCTGATTCTTGCGCAAGCATGCAGCTCATTGTAGTTTCAGTCACTGACAGATACAAAATCAACGGTTTTCCCGGTTCTGGTGGCGATAAAACGGGTGGGTTTTGTAGATATTCTTTGATCTGTTCAAATGCAGCTTGACATCGGCCGTCCCATTGGAACTTCTTTCCTTTCTTCAGGAGGCCAAAAAGTGGTTCACAAGTCAAGGTTAATTTTGAAATAAACCGTCTTATGAATTGCACTTTACCCAGAAAGCCTCGCACCTCCTTTTCAGTCCTTGGTGGTGGCATTTCTAAGATGGCCTTGATTTTGGAAGGATCGACCTCGATGCCTCTTTGTGTAATCAGAAACCCCAGTATTTTTCCCGCTGTAACACCAAATGTACATTTCTGAGGGTTTAGCCGCAACCGGAATTCCCTGATCCTTTGGAAAAACTTATGCAAGGCGGTGTAGTGGCCCTCTCTTTCCTTGGACTTGACAATCATGTCGTCCACATACACCTCAACCTCTTTGTGGATCATATCATGTAGTATTGTGGTCGCGGCCCGTTGATAAGTAGCTCCAGCGTTCTTCAACCCAAACGGCATTACCCGGTAGCAGTATGTCCCCCACGGGGTGGTAAATGCAGTCTTTTCCCTATCTTCTGGTGCCATCACTATCTGGTTGTATCCTGAGAAGCCATCCATGAATGAGAGCAATGCATGCCCTGCTGTGAAGTCTACCAACTCATCGATGTGCGGTAAGGGAAAGTCGTCCTTCAGACTAGCTCTGTTCAAATCCCTGAAGTCTACACACACCCGGATCCTGCCATCTTTCTTCGGCACCGGAACAATGTTGGCCAACCAAGTCGGATATTCAGATACCAGCAGGAAGCCTGCGTCGATTTGCTTGGTGACCTCTTCCTTAATCTTAAGAGCCCAGTCCGGGCGGATCCTCCTCAGTTTCTGCTTGACAGGTCGGGCCTCGGGGTCAAGGGGGATCCGATGCTGTACAATCTCAGGATCGATTCCAGGCATGTCTTCGTAGGACTACGCGAAAACATCTTTGAAATCTTTTAATAAAGCGACTAAGCACTCGCGTTCCTCCGAAGACAACGTGGACCCGATCTGGACCAGCCGCGGGTCCTTCTCAGTACCAATATTCACGGTAATGATTTCGTCCATTAATGGTTTAACAAATCTCTCTTGCTCTTGTTCAATTAAACGTTGTAAAACCGGAGGAACTTCGTCCTCGTCGTTTTCATCAAAGTTTTGAAAGTCTAAATTAATACAATAAATCAAGGGCATAGAAAAATACTCGGAAACCACAGATAGTTCATTCTCATTAGGCACATCGAAATCGTCCGATTCATCAGTTACAACAGACTCAAATGAAAAGGAAAAAGGCGACCTAGACAGAACTGTGACATCCGGGTTAACTTTCCCAGGAGTACCAAACTCAGACTCAGTCGAGCTGGAACCTGATTCCGACTCACAGGACTCGGTGGAATCAGATTCCGGCTCACTACCTGACCCGGTGCTACTAGACAAAAATCCCTCCTCGTACTGCCAGGTGAGAGAGGGTGCGATTGATGCATCCAAGATAGCTGCTGGTAGGCCCACAGCCGTTCCATCTCCAATCATGGAAACCACGAAGTTATCCCCCAAGCACTCTTGGTCGACCGGAGGATTAGAGAGGAGACATGCCAGTGCTACCCCCATTTCCAGTTCTGTGTCCTCAGGATCCACTGCTTTATTCTGCTCAACCTCAGCTGTTGGGTCTGTCTGCTCTGTGGCAACGTCATCCCCGGAATGTTGCAGGTCGAAGAACATCTCGAAGCCTGGTACGCGCTTCTTCTCCGCGTTTAACCATGGCTTTGGGAAGCCGCAAAATGGAAAGTCCTCCCCCTCCCGGACAAAGCGTCCGTTCAGGGTACCCTGGATGGGCCTGCACATTAATTCAAAAAGCTTCCCACCCTGCTTCGCTCTGGCTCTACCAGCCATTTCTTTTCCTTTCCTCACCCAGTCCTCTTTGGTGGGCAAATAACCCAGTCCAAAGGTATGCGGGTTGTGTGGCACTTCGGCCAATGCTGCGACTCCTTTCCTGCCGCTTCTCCCTAATCCCATCCCAGGGATATGTTGTAGCTTGTTCATGAGGTAGACAGATTGAGCACTGACGTACACACCTTCATTCACAGCCATAATATTTTGTGCTACCCGGGCCTCTGCCAAGGTGAACCCTGACAAGAACACATCCTCCGTGCCATGCTCAATTTCCAAAACTGGTGTAGACACTTCTGGCGGCGGATGGATGGATGAGTTTCCGAAAACAATTGCAACCCCCTTCCCGTGAGGGTATTTCAACATCTGGTGTAGAGTGGAAGAGACTGCCTTTACTTGGTGCAACCACGGCCGCCCCAAGAGTAAGTTGAAGGTTGCGGGAACGTCTAAGACATGAAATTCGATGTTGTGTTGTCCTGGACATGAATCTTGACCGTCCCCATCACTTCTCTGCTAGTATTATCGTAAGCTTTGATCACCTGAGTGGTTGGTATGAAGTCCGCGGGTTTCAACCCGATTACATATGTTGTTCTGGCTGGGCAGACATTGATAGCAGACCCAGTATCAACAAGTACCACCGATATCCACTTATCTCTACATTCCACGGAGATGTAGAGGGGTTTGTTATGATTCACGCCCTCAGGCGGCAGTTCTTTATCTGAAAAAGTTAATGCCAGGGAACCTCCGCCCGGAAAAACCAGCCCAACCAGCTGCTCTGGCGTAGTATCAATGGAGAGTTTGGCCTTGTCCATAGCAGATAGGACGGCCTGTCTATGTACCCTTGACGCCATAAGCAGTCCCCAGATAGAGATGTCCACCTGTATCTTCTTTAACTGTCTCAGTACAGCTTCTTCCTCAATTTGTTTCTCTCTCTGTTTCTCAACTTCTTTGTCTTTCCCAGATGCTTCAGGTTGGTCGAGGTGTGGGGGTTTGAAGTACCGCCCGCTCCTGGTCATGTGGTCTACCTCATCGAGGTACCAAGTATCATCTGGTTGGGCGCTGTAGACACCCTATTTTTGACCGACCTTAAGACTCAGACGTCACCGATTGAGCGCTCGGTGATGTTGCATATTGTGCTCGTTCAGAAGTCTCAGAGTCGCGGCCGTGCGCCCTGCCTCCGGACTTCCGAACCCTCTTATGTGCCTTGCCTCGGTTTGCGAACCAGACTCGGTTTTCTCTGTTTTCTTTCCTGAGGGGAGGGAGAGGTCCCATAGACTATCTCTCAGTGGCCGTGGGCCACGTTTCGTGCCCGTAGGCCATTTTGCCCATTTCGGAGCCCGGTTCCCGGTTTTCGGAGCCGTCAGGCCGTGTGCCTCGGTTCGGGACCGTCTAACCATCTCCGATTCCTCCGGTTTTTGGCATGCATCTTATTTACTCCCTTTCGAGGGACACTGGGGTCTTAGATACCCACTTCGTGGTTGAACACCACTCCCGGTACCCAACAGTCAGTTTTCGGGGTCCCGAACTGCGCGTTTCGGCCCCCGAACCTTCATTTCGCATCGGTTTGGGTTCATTTTTGGTGGAGGCCTTATTTTCATGGTTAGGAAGCTTGTAGGAGGGTGGGAGGCCAGCAATTGTTTTGACAACCAACTTTTTGTTTGGTCAAAAGTGGTTCAGCATGAATCCGGGAAGGAGAAAAGTCTGCGCGGCTTCACCGAAACGGGCGTAACTCTTTGCACAAGAGGAATTAAAGTATGAGGCCACCATCGTTGGAAATCTTACTCCCGGGGCTTCATTTTTCACTCAAGAATCTCCTAAATTCAATTCCGGACGGAGGAGATATGGTTGATTGAAGTAAGGCATCACTCCGGTTGAACCGAAATCTGCGCGGCTTCACGGAAACTGGCATAACTTTTTCCACAGGAGGAATTTTGATGCAAGGTTTGCGCCATTGGAAAGATAACTTCCTGGGGCTTCAATTTGGACACTTGAATGGCCACATTTGGACTTCCCTAGCACCCACCGGCCAGTTTTCTTCCCGACAGCTCCTGAAAAGTAGCTGGCCGGCCAGAAAATCTAGCTGGCCGGCCACCCCTTTTGTGAAATGACCTTTTTGCCCCTTTAAGCTGGCCGGCCATTTTCCTCTCCCTCAGTGTATTCCAGCTGTGCCAGCTGGTTGCCAATTGGACCATCCTCCATACACGTGTATGGAGGATTAGAGAGGTCCCTTAGATATTTTTCATGCCTCTCCTCTATAAAGGAGAGGCTTGGCTTCTTGGCTCAAGGTTAGACATTTGTTAGACACATTTGAGAGAGAGCTATACCTTCCACCTCCCATTTCTCTCCATTTCCAAGCTCCAAAGTCATTTTTCTTCAAGTTTGGTGCCATTTCTTCATCACTATCAAGCATCCCCATCACCACTCCATTTCCAGCAGCAAGGAGAGGTTCTTAGAGGCTTAGAAGCAACATTCCTCAAGCCAAGAGGTAGAAAAGAAAAGGTCTACAAGGGTAAGTCTCCATTTCCCTCTTTTGTAGCATTTTCTTGCTTCATTTCTTAAGCCTATTTTCTCACTGTTTTAGGCTCCGACCCTAACTGAAAGGGTCACTCTTTTGAGCTTATCTTCATGTTTGTTTAAGGGCTCAACCCTGTTTGAGCCCTCCATTTGGCACTTGCTTCAATATCATCTTATATGCCATTTTTTTGCATGAAATTTCTAGCCTATGAGTGATCTGTTTTCGAGCATAATGTAAACTGTAAGTGGGCCTATTTTGAGCCCCTCTTCAACATTGAAGAAGGGCTCAATCCTGTTTGGGTCCTCTATCTTGCACTTACTTCATAATCTCTCCTATTTACCGTAAATTTGCATGATTTGTTTGGCCTATATGTAAATTGTTTTGGAGTTTGTTATGAACTGTGAGTAAGCTTATTTTGTGTCCCTCTACAACATTGTAGAAGGGATCAATCTTGTTTGGGGTCTCCATGTAGTACCTACCATTCTACCCCTCTTTGGCCCTCATTTTTACATGCTCTTTTAGGCTTATCTAGCCTCTGTTTTCGGCCATCATCAGAACTGGAATGAGTCATATTTTGACCCTCTGGACATATTTCATTAAGGGTCTTTTCTTGTTGGATGAATGTTTGGCCTACTTCATGTTATATCCTCTTGTGGCCTCAATCTTGCATGGCATTTTTAGCATATTTTCATACTGATTTGGGGGATGTCATCTACTGTAAATGTGCATATTTTTAGTCCCTCTTCAGTGTTGTAGAAGGGTATTTTTCCATTTGGGCATTGCATATATCACTTACTTCAATACCCCTCTTGGGGAGCCATTTTTGCATTCTTGCTTAATCCTATGTGTGCTTGCTGTTTAGCCCTTTTTATGACTGAAAAATGCTTGTCTTGGGGCTGCCTTGCTACTGTATTTTCATTCCATGTCTATATTGTGCATGTTTGGTATAGCTATAGGCCATTTCGGGTGCCTAAATTCATGTTTCGGGGCCATTTCATGCATCGGGTGTACTTTCGCCTCATTTCGGGGCTGTTTTCCCCCACATTTCAGTGCCAAAATTCATTTGCATGTTTGCATATCATTTCCATGCCATTTCATGCCTTAGGGCCATCGCCTCAGTTTGCGCGCCCGTGTGCACGCATTTCGAGGCACTTCATTTTCATCCATCGGCCTCCTATGTGAGTGTGGTTGAGGCTCTCTCATGTTGGTGTAAGTCCATATTGCATCGCATATCTCATTTTAGTCCTGTTGCATTCCGTATGCCATTTTCTCGGTTTGCGTGCCCGTGGGCACGCATTTCGAGACATCTCATTTTAGTCTCACTGTATATCATATTTCAGGCCGTTTCATGCCTTTATGTCATTGCCTCGGTTTGCGTGCCCGTGTGCACGCATTTCGAGACACTTCATTTTCATCCATTGGCCTCCTGTGTGAGTGTGGTTGAGGCTCTCTCATGTTGGTGTAAGCCCATTACTGCATTGCGTATGTCATTTCATCCGTAGCATTGTGTATGCTTGGTTGTGTGTTACCTCGTTTAGCGTGTATGCCATTCCATGACATTGTGTATGTTAGGATTGCATATTAGCTACATTTCATGCATATCATGCATATTGCATCATGGTCGGGATAGGAGTTAGCCCGGGCACGGGAAACGAGGCACGTTTCGTACTCCGAGTGACGGAACGGGTCTCAATTCCCAAGTCACCGACACTCCGAATTACCCATGATGGAGTTAGGTTTGTTGTAGCATTCATATGCATTCATCCTATATTGAGTTGTGCAATCCGATTCCTCGGCCATCATGCATCGAGATGCGTGATTGGTGGCACGAGGATCGAGGCATGCATATATTTGTGAAATACATTGCTATGCCCCTTTCCTGCTCTCTGTTGTAGCAAAATGAAGAATCAGCAACTTTTCGGAGTCTGGCACGCATTTCGAGGAAAGGTGCAAACAGAGGCTAATTGGGGCATCCCAGTGGATTTTCGCACAAGGTAGCCCAGCATATATCATTCATCAGAATCGAGGCAGCCCCTGGCTTGCATGCCAGTTTACAGTTTTTCTTAGTTAATCTGTTAATTAATTAGGAATTTGTATATTATTCGGACTGTATATTTCGGACTGTATTATTTTTTCATTTCGGACTGTATTATTTATTCGGACCCTCTGTGCGAGGGCATAATTGTAATAAGTGTGGGTGAGTGTGATGTATGTCTTCCAACCCCACGTCTTTCTTCCCTTTTATTTACCTGCTTATGATGGTTAGATATAGGGCATATTTCAATTAGCATATAGTATGACAGCATGTTTGCATCATTCATCTGTTTTGCACGCACCGGGCTCGGCGCATCATACAAACTGCATTTGTATTTCAATTCCAAATTGAATACGTGTTAGTTGTAGCATTCCACATGCCATGTTTAGAATAGCCGAGCCTGCTATAGTTTGCATCTTTGCATGTGTTGCATTAGACATTTCAGTATGCTTAGGTCCATGCATGGATTTCTAACAAGCTTCTGTTTTGGCTTGGAGTACTCGGTGAGTTTTATGCTTTAGCATCCTTGCATGCGTGTGAGTGACTGCCATGAATAGCATGCTTACCATGAGGCTAATGCTTATGTGATATAACTGCCTTGAATGCCTGTGGGTGGAGGTTGAGTTATTTGAATTGGGACAATTCATCAAATGTTTGTTTTAAGCCCACTAGATAGTGGCAAAACCATTGTTTTCTAAGCCCACCTGAGGGTGGCAAATCCACGTCTTAGCCTACCTTGCGGGTAGCACCATCAAACCATTTTCAAACAAACAAACATGAAATGTTTTGTTCCAATTCAGGCGATTCAGTCTATACTTGTATGCTGTGCGCATCACATAGTAACCTAGGCTAATAACCGGAATAAGAACTCACAATGTTTTCAAAATAAGATATCATGGTTAGTAGAGGCCGGTCTTTGACCGGGCGAGCGGGGGTGCTCACGAAGTGACCTTCCCCAATCGTACCCAAGTTCCCGAGCCGAGGCAACTTTGGTGATGACGGACACGTGGCCTTTTGGCACCGAGTCAGGGTTTCCTAAATTTCCCATTAAAAAAAAAACATTTAGGTGGCGACTCTGTATCTGGCAAAGCAGTCCATGTTTGGCACTTCTTTCAAAAAAATCTGTTTTCTCAAAACGATTTGCCGGATTTGGACTCTTTGGTTCAAGATTAAGAACCGTGACATTTGAGTCCTTCGAACTGTAGTGACCCAATATCGAACCAGAACGGGGGGGGACTCGCACTCCCTTTCCCCGGGATGCGTTCGGGGACGTCTACAGTTTCTGGCGACTCTGCTGGGGATTTAGAGAACTTGACTCGAACTCATGATATCTGGTTTTGACTACACTTGTGTGTTTCTTTGCATTGCATTTGCATTGGTGCGCCTAGGACACTGTGTTTGCCATATGCCATTCCCGAACGATTTGCCGGAGGCTTGTCTTGTCAAGGCATGTCCATAAGGCTGATCGGCTCTGGGCTCTGACAGCATGGGAACACAAACCCCGGTTTTACCGGGGCACCCTTTTGACCATTCGACCTAGTGCATATTCGGATCCATAGTGACCATTCCAAACTAGGACAGGTTGCTTACCCGTTTATAGGTTGTTTGAAGCCGCTGCGTGCGTAGTGAAACCCTAGCTCCTGACAAAATAGGACAGGGCAACCCTACCCCAACATAGGGGTGTTTTGGCTCTCACTTATCTGTTATGTGCTTGTTAGAGTGTGCCTCTACAGGGAATGCATGTATCAGTTTGCGAGTTTGAGCATCAGGCCTGCGGGCACCAATTCAGTATTTTGGGTATCAGGCCTGCGGGCATCAGTATTTGGTGGAATCAGTTTTACCTGAGGGTATCAGCTTACAGGCGGAATTTTGGGGCAGAATTCAGTAGAGAGCACACTCATTCGGTTTTATTCGTATCTGTTCTGGTGAAATTGGGCTGAGATGCTGTCCGTTTTCTCTTTTGCTAGGGTAGTCCTGGAACCATAGCTTCAGAAGGCTCCACTATCCCCCAGGTACATTAGACTAGTGCTGATAGACCTTGTGAGGTCAGAAATTCGATTCAAGGGAAACCGGTGTTCTTTCGCTGAGGCAAGGCAAAGAAGGGCCATACAGGACTCATTGGCTCATCTGATCCGACAGTCACCAGTCACATCATCAGTAGACCCGTGATGGCACAAGGTTCGGAAGGATTTGTGGCTATGATAGCAGTGTTAAATCAGGGAACTGCAATGCAGGATGAGACCAGTGCTGAAACGCAACGCCCATCTGGGGCATCTGCCTCACACCCAGCTTCGGGACCCCAGCCGAACTTTGACCCACTTTTGCCAGCTGAAGATTCGCAGGGCCTTTCCAAACCTGCTAAAGTCAACACAGTCGCCATAGCCGACCCTTTTTCCAAGGCCAGCCTACGAATAGCCAGCCCAGCCCGAGCTCAGGGTAGATTTTTCACCCCCCTCCATATGAGCCTAACCAGCGCATTCAAAGTCCTGATGGAAAGAGGGCATCTCAAACCCCTTAATCCTCAACCTTTGCCAAACCCACTCCCTGCCAGACATAACCCCAGCAAATACTGTGTATATCATCAGCAGCGCGGCCATGGCACCAATGATTGCTACCGCCTTCGTCATGAGATCCAGAATCTCATTGACAACCGGACAATAGCTCCATTTCAAAACCCCAAGGACCAAGTACCTCATCCACATCTCAACCTCAGCCATACACTGCCACCCACCTACAACCCCAGTATATCCCCCCCGACCCATATACTCAAGCCCGAGATGTTTATCCCAGAAAGCATGGCCTTAAGCACGATAGATGCACTTGAACCCCAATCATCTCAAACCCGTGAACCCACTACTTCTGAGCTGGGGAGCATGATTGAAGATCTTCAGAGAACAGTGGCAGATTTAACCTTCGAAGTTTTGGCGCCATCATCAACCACATCGCCTACCAGGGAGTTCATGTCAAAAGGCTCCCCAAGCTTGGGACGGGCTGCATTGGGAGAAGGCAAATCCCTTGGCAAAGTGGAGGCGAGTGGAAAGAACAAGATAGGGGCGGACATGGATCCCCATGAGCATCTTCTGTTGGCTGTTGAGGCTTTGAAAGCCGAGGGACTGAACAAAGAGCAAGTGCTCACATTTGTTGCAAAAACTGTGGATGACACTTTCGCTACTCAAGTCAGGGGCAGTTTGAATCAAGAGGCAAGCCGGGAAAAGGGCCGTTGTACCAGAAATGATCCTGTTAGCTCTAATCCTGCACTCAGAAGAGATCAGCAAACCAGGCCAGCACCTGCCAATCCTTTTGCTGGTACGCCCGGTAAAAATCCACAAACCCAGAAGTACCAACCTCGAGGTCAGAGGGTCTTCCATGCCCTCCACATGCCTTTGTCCAAAGCTTTCCAAATCCTTGTTGGACAAGGTCATCTCAAACCCCTTGAGCCTCGGCCTCTCCCGAACCCTCTTCTGGCTACACATGATGCTACCCAGTACTGCGCGTACCATCAGCAAACCGGCCATACTACCGACGACTGCTTCCGTCTTCGCCATGAAGTACAGGATCTGTTTGACAACGGAGTTGTCCTCCCGCCAAGCTCTGCAAAGTCCATTGGCACTGGATCGGTGAACTTGGGGGATAATGCGATGTGATTAGGGGGATGAACCAGCTGCGGGTGGCGCTCGATTTAACTCCAGACGTGGGAATGGCACGCACTGTTTTGAGCAATGTACAAGTGCTGTTAATTTTGCATTTTGACTTGGGTATTGGGTCAGTCTTTTGTTTTGTTTTGAGTCTGTCTTTTTGTTTTGAGTCAGTCTCTTTTGTTTTGGGTCTGTCTTGTTGTATCGAGTCAGTCCTGTTGTATAGGAGTCGGGTGATTCTGGGAGTGTTACCTCGGGCGTCACCATTTTGTTTTGCGTTTATCTTTTTGTTTTGTTTTGATTCTGTTTTTGCCAGGGAGCCAGTTATGCCAACAGATTTTGAATGAAACAGCAGTGATTTCCACAGCTCTCGCATTTGCTTCTGCCGTGTGCTAGTTGTGCCGGGATTTGAATGAAATGGCAGTGCATTCCACCTGCTCTCTTGTGCCCTGAAGTCATTGTAACGACCTAAGTTTTTCAAAACTTTTTGAACACTGCGGTGAAAACGAAGAGGAAGGAATTCCTTGGGATTTGCAAAACTTTGATCAAATGAGAGAAAGAGAGGCATGCTAAGCCCTTAATGATTGAAGATCATGCTTGTTATAGTGTGAGTACTGAGAAGGACCCTAGCTTTGATCCAGACTGGTCCTACACTGTCTTCAGCGCGAGCGATTTGTCATTTTATTAAAAACTTTCA
This sequence comes from Camellia oleifera, assembly GCA_022316695.1. Lineage (NCBI taxonomy): Eukaryota > Viridiplantae > Streptophyta > Magnoliopsida > Ericales > Theaceae > Camellia > Camellia oleifera. The sequence goes on from CM039311.1 coordinate 193,876,437, forward strand.
AAAAAAATGTTTTGCGCGGTCCTGCGAAGACATGTGTGGAATCGCTCTTGAGATTGTGCAGCTTAGGATCGCTCTCGGCCTCGAGACTCAACCCCTTTGCTTTCAAACCTTGAACTTGGATTCAGAATGTTCAACGGTCAACCACAATGTAAGGCCTGTGTGGCTAGATTTGAAGCAGCCCTCGAACATGAGGCACCAAAGTCAGATCAAGAAGGTCAGACCTCGTCAGAAGAAGCTTGCAAAGCTAGAACAGAAGCACCCCTCGAACTAGGGGCAAAAATGTCCGATGTGCTCGAAGAGCCAAAGGTGGATCTTTCTGCTAATCAATACAACAGCCACTCTCTTGGGTACAGAGGGCTCCAATCTCAAAACCATTTGGCATGGACTTGTTACACTTTTACCCTTCGAGAGGCTCGCTGGGCCGAAAACCCGGAAGGGCGACCCTAGGCAAAAGTTAGAGCGAAGAAAAGAATGAAAAAAAGAAAAAAGAGAAAAAATGTAAAGAATGAAAAAGAAAAAAAATAAAAAAAAAAAAAAAAGAAGAAAAGAATTGAAAAGAAAAGAAAAAAAACAAAGCTCGCAAGGTCGAAAACCTGCAACAGGCGCCTTGGCAAAAGTTAGAGCATAAAAAGGAGAGGTTAAATACCCGAGTGTACCTTAACCCCGAACTACGTAAGGCTTGATTCCCATCTTTGGGATACGTAGGCAACTTCATTCTGAAGTCCAGCCATAAACACTTCCAATCAAGTGTGTCCATGTAATGGTTTTGACCATCCTTGCCTCCTCTGTATCCGAGAGTTCGATTGCAATCATCGCTCTGAGGACTGACTACAATGCGCTGCGGTGCCTTTCAAACAAGGGGCAACTTTCCGTTGCCATTCAATGCGCTGCGGTGCCTTTCAAACAAGGGGCAACTTTCCGTTGCCATTCAATGCGCTGCAGTGCCGTTCAAACAAGGGGCAACTTTCCGTTGCCATGCAGCTCTCTTCAAGCACGGGGCAGTTTTCCCTTGGATCCGAGGTTGTGCATCTCAGGAGTAAGTTTCATGCTCGTTGAGCAAGTGGCCGTGTGCAAAAATAGTTTTTGAGAATTTTTACTGAGGTTGACTATTTTCTCGAAAATTGTTCCATCTTTTCCAAAAACTGGACCATTTCTTGGACCCAAAAAAGGAAAATTTTCAGTGCTCATAGCCTGACTTGCGTGATTTCAAATCAAAAATTGAACAAGCATGTTAATCTAACCCTCATGTTGGTCAAAATTGTTTTAGTAGAAAGCAAAAACAAAAAATGGTCAAAACGATGAACTAGGGGCACAGTGGAGTCAGGTGTTCTGTCTTTTCCCCGTTATCAATGCATTTGCCAAGAAGGGCACTCTACATGCCAAGAAAAAGGGCACAATTGAAGCTAACAACAAAGTGCTGAAGGCTCTCTCACCCTCCAAGCAGCGAGGTATCAAGCCAAGTGCGAAGCACGAACGGGAATGGATCAAGATATTCCACTCCCTCATCTTGACAGATCTGATCACGTCCAAGCTCCCCGGCAGAGCATCATCAACCGGTGTCAGCTGCAGATTCGCTACACACTCATTTGTAGCACAACCCCTCTGTGGGAGGAATTCACTAGCTGCATGCAGAAGAAGAAGAATCTGGTAGAATACCAGGGGCAAAAGCCCACAACTTTCTGCTTATCCATCAACCACCCAGGGGAGGGATTGAAAAATGAGAGATTGAAGAATAGAGAGATGTGCGATGAGAAAAAAAGTGAGAAAAGGGCTTTTTCAGAAAACTAGAGATTGAGTGCCAAGTGATGTGAGAATCACAAGTGAGAAAGGGTGGGAAACACTACCCGGTGAAACAGGCTCCCTGTGCACGTCTGAGTGTCGTGTCTTTTCGTTTGTCTCATTTCATCCCGAGCGTGTCTCGTTGTGTTTAGGTCGTTTACCTTTTGTTTTTCTGTGTTGAGTTGTTTTGGCTGTGGTCAGTTGTAGGCTTAATACCCGGTTGAGAATCCTTTTCTCATTTTCAAAAAAATAAAATCGTTTTGTGCTATGAGTGCCGTGCCGTTCTCCACATTTGTGCAAAACAGAATTTGTTCTTTCAGAAAATCGCAGGGTTCAACCCAGGTCATATGAGAACAGTGAAACCAGGACCTATCTAAAGCTATGAGTTTCGGGCTGCAAAGCAAAAGCAAAAGAGGAAAATATCGGGCATCTGAGTTTGTTCCAACTTCAGTAAGTTCCGAGACTATATTCCGTGTGTACCTCTTCAGGTCTTGCCAATGCTCTGAAGTATGAGTGTGCCTCTACCTCAAGCTCGAGATCAAGTCTACTTCAAGCCAGAATGGCGATCAGAAATGCTCTCTCTGAATACCAGCCCCTGCCAGATGCATCTTGGCCGTGTTTGCGATGAGTTCCTAGGAGACCAACTGCGACGGTGGAAATTAGAGTTCGAATGGCTGTTGCCTAGAACGCAAAGGTTCGGGATTTCCGAGACTAAAGTCTGGTTTAAATACCCAGAGGCGTGCCCTCGGCTTGAAATCTGTATGGAAGCCCCATAGGTTGAGATAGCGTGTATGCACCTCAATTCTGGATACTGAACCAACCTAGTCTGTCACCCCGTTGGAGAATAGGGAAAGTTGTGAGTATGATCAGGAAGACAAGCGGCAGCCGTGGCTCCTACATGCAGATATTGTTACTTGTTAGCATTCCAAAGCCTTTGTACTGTGAGTTCAAGGTAAAGTGTTCGAAGAGCACGAGGGGAGATCCCCATCAGAGTAGAGCGGCTCACCGCCACTCACCTCATGAGGTGCTTTCTAAAGCGCCGCTTTGTCCATTTATTGCTTTCCTTAAGCATCATGCATTGTAATGCATTGTACCTGTTAAGTTTCTTTCTCAGTCATGCACGATATTGTATGTACGGTTCATTCAAAGAAGTTCCGTTTGAGATCATTTACTTAGTGTGTCAATCACACTTCATTCACTTAGTGTATCAATCACACTTTATTTGCTTCACTCAGTGTATCTAACACACTTCATTTGCTTTAATGTATCAATCACACTTCATTCATTTTGTGTATCTATCACACACATTCTCACTTAAGTGCATCTACCACACTTTGTGTTCGCTTTTAGTGTATCTATCACACACATTCTCACTTAAGTGCATCTATCACACTTTGTGTTCACCTTTAGTGTATCCATCACACTTATTCACTTAGTGCATCTATCACACTTTGTGTTCACATTCAGTATATCAATCATACTTTGTTCACTTAGTGCATCTATCACCCTTTGTGCTTGTCTTTTGTGTATCCATCACACTTTGCTCACTTCACCCTTTGTACATCAATTACACTTTGCTCAAATAGTGTATCTATCACACACTCGCTTTGCCTACTTTGTGTATCGATCACACACACTTACACCATTGTTCCCTCGGTTAAAACCTTCCCTCTCTCCGTATGAAATACGTTGAGATACGCCTGTTGGTTACACCATTGTTTCCCCGGTTAAAACCTTCCCTCTCTCCGTACGAAATACGTTGAGATACGCCTGTTGGTTACACCATTGTTTCCCCGGTTAAAACCTTCCCTCTCTCCGTATGAAATACGTTGAGATACGCCTGTTGGTTACACCATTGTTCCCCCGGTTAAAACCTTCCCTCTCTCCGTATGAAATACGTTGAGATACGCCTGTTGGTTACACCATTGTTTCCCCGGTTAAAACCTTCCCTCTCTCCGTATGAAATCCGTTGAGATACGCTTGTTGGTTACACCATTGTTTCCCCGGTTAAAACCTTCCCTCTCTCTGTATGGAATGCGTTGAGATACGCCTGTTGGTTACACCATTGTTTACCCGGTTAAAACCTTCCCTCTCTCCGTATGGAATGAGTTGAGATACGCCTGTTGGTTACACCATTGTTTACCTGGTTTCTACCTTTTCCTCTCTTGCTTGTGATACGCTGAGAGACGACCCTTTCCTCTCTTGCATGTGATATGCTAAGAGGTTCACCTTTCTTCTCTTGCGTGTGATACGCTGAGAAACTTACCTTCCCTCTCTTGCGTGTGATACGCTGAGAGGTTTACCTTCTCCCTCTCTTGTGTGTGATACGCAGAGAGATGTCTTGTGCGAGACTACGGGTATTCTCGGTAGTCGCTTTTAGCCTTCTCCGCGTGAGACGCAGTGAGCATTGTATATTTTTTTCTTGCATCCTTTCTGCACAAGATGTAATTTGTCTCGAGTTTACTTCTTGCCTAGCTTTCGCTTAAAATGTTGCATTTATTTTGCATATTTCCTTCATTACAGCTCTCTTTGCATGATCATGAGTGATAACCGGCTTCGCGTAGCGTATAAGTCCAATTTTCAAACCGGCTTCGCGTAGCGTATAAGTCCAATTTTCAAACCGGCTTCGCGTAGCGTATAAGTCCAATTTTCAAACCGGCTTCGCGTAGCGTATAAGTCCAATCTTCAAACCGGCTTCGCGTAGCGTATAAGTCCAATTTTCAAACCGGCTTCGCGTAGCGTATAAGTCCAATTTTCAAACCGGCTTCGCGTAGCGTATAAGTCCAATCTTCAAACCGGCTTCGCGTAGCGTATAAGTCCAATTTTCAAACCGGCTTCGCGTAGCGTATAAGTCCAATTTTCGAACCGGCTTCGCGTAGCGTATAAGTCCAATTTTCAAACCGGCTTCGCGTAGCGTATAAGTCCAATCTTCAAACCGGCTTCGCGTAGCGTGTAAGTCCAATTTTCAAACCGGCTTCGCGTAGCGTATAAGTCCAATTTTCAAACCGGCTTCGCGTAGCGTATAAGTCCAATTGTCAAACCGGCTTCGCGTAGCGTATAAGTCCAATTATCAAAATCTCCCTGCATATCATTTTGCATTTTGCCCCTGCCTGCGGGCATGCCTGCGGGCACACATATCTCTGTTTATCTTGTATGATTGTCTAAGTCTTCGGCCTTGTCAAAAAAAGGTCGTCTCTGGGCTTTGACATTCACTCCCGTCACTTGTGACTTCCGAGTTCTGTCAAAGAGGGGCAACTGTAGACACCCCATTTTTGACCGACCTTAAGACTCAGATGTCACCGATTCAGCGCTCGGTGATGTTGCATATTGTGCTCGTTCAGAAGTCTCAGAGTCGCGGCCGTGCGCCCTGCCTCTGGACTTCCGAACCCTCTTCTGTGCCTTGTCTCGGTTTGCGAACCAGACTCGGTTTTCTCTGTTTTCTTTCCTGAGGGGAGGGAGAGGTCCCGTAGACTATCTCTCAGTGGCCAGTGGGCTACAGTTTCGTGCCCGTAGGCCATTTTGCCCATTTCGGAGCCCGGTTCCCGGTTTTCGGAGCCGTCAGGCCGTGTGCCTCGGTTCGGGACCGTCTAACCATCTCCGATTCCTCCGGTTTTTGGCATGCATCTTATTTACTCCATTTTGAGGGACACTGGGGTCTGAGATACCCACTTCGTGGTTGAACACCACTCCCGGTACCCAACAGTCAGTTTTTGGGGTCCCGAACTGCGCGTTTCGGCCCCCGAACCTTCATTTCGCATCGGTTTGGGTTCATTTTTGGTGGAGGCCTTATTTTCATGGTTAGGAAGCTTGTAGGAGGGTGGGAGGCCAGCAATTGTTTTGACAACCAACTTTTTGTTTGGTCAAAAGTGGTTCAGCATGAATTCGGGAAGGAGAAAAGTCTGCGCGGCTTCACCGAAACGGGCGTAACTCTTTACACAAGAGGAATTAAAGTATGAGGCCACCATCGTTGGAAATCTTACTCCCGGGGCTTCATTTTTCACTCAAGAATCTCCTAAATTCAATTCCGGACGGAGGAGATATGGTTGATTGAAGTAAGGCATCACTCCGGTTGAACCGAAATCTGCGCGGCTTCACGAAACTGGCATAACTTTTTCCACAGGAGGAATTTTGATGCAAGGTTTGCGCCATTGGAAAGATAACTTCCGGGGCTTCAATTTGGACACTTGAATGGCCACATTTGGACTTCCCTAGCACCCACCGGCCAGTTTTCTTCCCGACAGCTCCTGAAAAGTAGCTGGCCGGCCAGAAAATCTAGCTGGCCGGCCACCCCTTTTGTGAAATGACCTTTTTGCCCCTTTAAGCTGGCCGGCCATTTTCCTCTCCCTCAGTGTATTCCAGCTGTGCCAGCTGGTTGCCAATTGGACCATCCTCCATACACGTGTATGGAGGATTAGAGAGGTCCCTTAGATATTTTTCATGCCTCTCCTCTATAAAGGAGAGGCTTGGCTTCTTGGCTCAAGGTTAGACATTTGTTAGACACATTTGAGAGAGAGCTATACCTTCCACCTCCCATTTCTCTCCATTTCCAAGCTCCAAAGTCATTTTTCTTCAAGTTTGGTGCCATTTCTTCATCACTATCAAGCATCCCCATCACCACTCCATTTCCAGCAGCAAGGAGAGGTTCTCAGAGGCTTAGAAGCAACATTCCTCAAGCCAAGAGGTAGAAAAGAAAAGGTCTACAAGGGTAAGTCTCCATTTCCCTCTTTTGTAGCATTTTCTTGCTTCATTTCTTAAGCCTATTTGCTCACTGTTTTAGGCTCCGACCCTAACTGAAAGGGTCACTCTTTTGAGCTTATCTTCATGTTTGTTTAAGGGCTCAACCCTGTTTGAGCCCTCCATTTGGCACTTGCTTCAATATCATCTTATATGCCATTTTTTTGCATGAAATTTATAGCCTATGAGTGATCTGTTTTCGAGCATAATGTAAACTGTAAGTGGATCTATTTTGAGCCTCGCTTCAACATTGAAGAAGGGTTCAATCCTGTTTGGGTCCTCTATCTTGCACTTACTTCATAATCTCTCCTATTTACCGTAAATTTGCATGATTTGTTTGGCCTATATGTAAATTGTTTTGGAGTTTGTTATGAACTGTGAGTAAGCTTATTTTGTGTCCCTCTACAACATTGTAGAAGGGATCAATCTTGTTTGGGGTCTCCATGTAGTACCTACCATTCTACCCCTCTTTCGCCCTCATTTTTACATGCTCTTTTAGGCTTATCTAGCCTCTGTTTTCGGCCATCATCAGAACTGGAATGAGTCATATTTTGACCCTCTGGACATATTTCATTAAGGGTCTTTTCTTGTTGGATGAATGTTTGGCCTACTTCATGTTATATCCTCTTGTGGCCTCAATCTTGCATGGCATTTTTAGCATATTTTCATACTGATTTGGGGGATTTCATCTACTGTAAATGTGTATATTTTTAGTCCCTATTCAGTGTTGTAGAAGGGTATTTTTTCATTTGGGCATTGCATATATCACTTACTTCAATAGCCCTCTTGGGGAGCCATTTTTGCATTCTTGCTTAATCCTATGTGTGCTTGCTGTTTAGCCCTTTTTATGACTGAAAAATGCTTTTCTTGGGGCTTCCTTGCTACTGTATTTTCATTCCATGTCTATATTGTGCATGTTTGGTATAGCTATAGGCCATTTCGGGTGCCTAAATTCATGTTGCGGGGCCATTTCATGCATCGGGTGTACTTTCGCCTCATTTCGGGGCTGTTTCCCCCCACATTTCAGTGCCAAAATTCATTTGCATGTTTGCATATCATTTCCATGCCATTTCATGCCTTAGGGCCATCGCCTCGGTTTGCGCGCCCGTGTGCACGCATTTCGAGGCACTTCATTTTCATCCATCGGCCTCCTGTGTGAGTGTGGTTGAGGCTCTCTCATGTTGGTGTAAGCCCATATTGCATAGCATATCTCATTTTAGTCCTGTTGCATTCCGTATGCCATTTTCTCGGTTTGCGTGCCCGTGGGTACGCATTTCGAGACATCTCATTTTAGTCTCACTGTATATCATATTTCAGGCCGTTTCATGCCTTTATGTCATTGCCTCGGTTTGTGTGCCCGTGTGCACGCATTTCGAGGCACTTCATTTTCATCCATTGGCCTCCTGTGTGAGTGTGGTTGAGGCTCTCTCATGTTGGTGTAAGCCCATTACTGCATTGCGTATGTCATTTCATCCGTAGCATTGTGTATGCTTGGTTGTGTGTTACCTCGTTTAGCGTGTATGCCATTCCATGACATTGTGTATGTTAGGATTGCATATTAGCTACATTTCATGCATATCATGCATATTGCATCATGGTCGGGATAGGAGTTAGCCCGGGCACGGGAAACGAGGCACGTTTCGTACTCCGAGTGATGGAACGGGTCTCAATTCCCAAGTCACCGACACTCCGAATTACCCATGATGGAGTTAGGTTTTGTTGTAGCATTCATGTGCATTCATCCTATATTGAGTTGTGCAATCCGATTCCTCGGCCATCATGCATCGAGATGCGTGATTGGTGGCACGAGGATCGAGGCATGCATATATTTGTGAAATACATTGCTATGCATTTTTCCTGCTCTCTGTTGCAGCAAAATCAAGAATCAGCAGTCTTCCGAGGCTTGGCACGTATTTCGAGGAACATTGCAAACAGAGGCTAATTGGGGCATCCCCGTGGATTTCTGCGCAAAGCAGCTCAACATGCATCATTTCATTATCCGAAGTGGAGTCAAGGCAGTCCCTGGCTTGCATGCCAATTTACAGTTTTTCTTACTTAATTTGTTAATTAATTAGGAATTTGTATATTTATTTCGGACTGTATTATTATTTATTCGGACCCTCTGCGCGAGGGCATAATTGTAATAAGTGTGGATGAGTGTGATGTATGTCTTCCGACCCCCACTTCTTTCTTCCCTTTTATTTACCCGCTTATGATGGTTAGATATAGGGCATATTTCAATTAGCATACAGTATGACAGCATGTTTGCATCATTCATCTGTTTTGCACGCACCGGGCTCGGCTCATCATACAAACTGCATTTGTATTTCAATTCCAAATTGAAAACGTGTTAGCTGTAGCATTTCACATGCCATGTTTAGAATAGCCGAGCTTGCTATAGTTTGCATCTTTGCATGTATTGCATTAGACATTTCAGTATGCTTAAGTCCATGCATGGATTTCTAACAAGCTTCTGTTTTGGCTTGGAGTACTCGGTGAGTTTTATGCTTTAGCATCCTTGCATGCGTGTGAGTGACTGCCATGAAAAGTATGCTTACCATGAGGCTAAATGCTTATGTGATATAACTGTCTTGAATGCCTGTGGGTGGAGGTTGAGTTATTTGAATTGGGACAATTCATCAAATGTTTGTTTTATGCCCACTAGAAAGTGGCAAAACCATTGTTCTTCTAAGCCCACCTGAGGGTGGCAAATCCGCGTCTTAGCCTACTTGCGGGCAGCACCATCAAACCATTTTCAAACAAACAAACATGAAATGTTTTTTTCCAATTCAGGCGATTCAGTCTATACTTGTATGCTGTGTGCATCACATAGTAACCTAGGCTAATAACCGGAATAAGAACTCACAATGTTTTCAAAATAAGATATCATGGTTAGTAGAGGCCGGTCTTTGACCGGGCGAGCGGGGGTGCTCACGAAGTGACCTTCCCCAATCGTACCTAAGTTCCCGAGCCGAGGCAACTTTGGTGATGACGGACACGTGGCCTTTTGGCACCGAGTCAGGGTTTCCTAAATTTCCCATAAAAAAAAAAAAAAACATTTAGGTGGCGACTTTGTATCTGGCAAAGCAATCCATGTTTGGCACTTCTTTCAAAAAAATCTGTTTTCTGAAAACGATTTGCCGGATTTGGACTCTTTGGTTCAAGATTAAGAACCGTGACATTTGAGTCCTTCGAACTGTAGTGACCCAATATCGAACCAGAACGGGGGGGACTCGCACTCCCTTTCCCCGGGATGCGTTCGGGGACGTCTACAGGCGCCTGCCCAATCTTCATCCGTGTGGGCAAGACATAAGTCATCATCTTCCCACCACATCCCGCTAGCGTTCAACAGACACCTATCTGGTTCTGGCAAGTTTGTACTCTCGGTACTTTCATCCCATATGCTCACAGCATACCCTACTCTCGTGCTCGCAGCACTTTTAACCTCTTCATGGTTCTTGGCTTTCCGAATTCTCTCAGAATCCCACTTCTTTTCTTGCTCCTCGCGCGTTAGCACGATTTGTTGTTCAGTTTTCACAATATCTTGATCCCGAGCGAAATCCTTTGTACCGGCGCTCTTCGGCAGTCCATTTTGACTCTCGGCCCTTTCGGCCATCATTGATACCCTTGCCCCTGCCGGGCCTTGCTCTGGCTGAAATTCCACAATGTCTGGCTGATCATCTAACCATCCGATAACTTCCGCCGACTCTTCATATCCAAACCAATTGACTGCTACATCCCCTGATTCCTGGTCGTTGAAGAACTGGAGGTTGGCAAAATCTTCTTCCACTGTTGTCAGATCATCTGCCCCTTGTTCAAGTCCGTCCCTCCGAATCATGCACAGTTCAGCTTTCTCTGGCAGCCCCACACTCAGTTCAGACTGGCCCGCTGATAAGATGTATTCGCTCGGATCATAGGCTCCTCCAGCATAATTCCCAGGCTGTTCAATCCCAGATGCAACAATTCCACTCTCCTCTGAAACCTGCCCTGTTCCATTTTCGGAGGTCACCACCTCTGGCTCAAATTGGGTTGTGAAGGTGTCCAACATGCACAAGTCAGTGCAGTCAGGAAGGATCACCTCCGGCTTGGGTGGGTGAGAGGGAGTAATATAGATACTAGGATCGTAGGACACGACCCCAGTTTGGATGAGGTTGACTCTTTTGGGTGGTGGATCTTGGTTATGTGCGAGGAGTGGGTTGGTTGTGACGTTGGGTCTTTCGGGAGGCAGAATAATATTTTTGTCAACGAGGTCCTGAATCTCGTGACGCAGCCGGAAACATTGGTCTGTATCATGGCCATGCTGTTGGTGGTACGCACAGTACTTGGCCGGGTTGTGGGAAGGGGGGAGTGGATTTGGTAATGGCCTCGGCTCTAGGGGTTTCAGATGCCCCTTTTTGATTAGAACCCCAAGAGCCTTGGACAAAGGCATGTATAGTGGAGTGAAGGTTCTTTGGCCTCTGGACTGATATCTCGGGGCTTGGGTACTGCTCCCGGATGTACTGGAAAAGGGTGTAGCCGCCGCGGGCCTTGGATGGAGAGGGGGAGTGGTGGTGACCATACTGACCTCCGAAGTCCTTGTGTTTGCAGCGCCACTCGGGCCTGCGTTGTTACTGCGGTTGAATGTCCTTCGGGGCTGCTCCTGGTCCTGGTCGATCAAACCTTGCTTCATCGCATCCTCGATCTGTACCCCCATCTCGTGTAAATCTGAGAAGGTGGGAAAGGGGAGTACGATCATCTTCTGCATGAGTTTCGGTTGGAGATTGCGCACAATCGTCCGGATTTGATCTTTGTCTGTAGGCCTCAAGGTCATCATCGACGCCTTTGCTCTCCATCTAGTTACAAAATCGGAGAAAGACTCCTTGGGTTCCTGCCTCGTTGTTTCGAGATCACGGGTTGTAATCTCGATCTGTGTATTGTACGAGTACTGTGCAACGAAGGCCTCAGCCATCTCATCCCAGCTTCTTTTCACGTCATCTTCTAACTTCGCGTACCAAATGGCTGCCACACCCGACAAAGTTCGGCCAAACAGGGAAAGCTTTTGTGGTCGGGTTAGGCCCATTGGCCTCAGGATGTCTGAAAATAGCCGGAGATGGACCATAGGATCCCCTGACCCATCAAAACGATCAATCTGTGCCATCTTGAATCTGTCTGGCAATGTTACGACCACGTCGGTGTACCCATCTTCGATGTCTGGGATGGCCTTCACCCCCTGCGATTTCTTGAAAAGCTTCTCCAACTTACTCAGTTTTAGAGCTGTATGATCTACCTCGAACTCGAATGGAGAGTCCGGGTGGTTGGGTGTAAGATTCTTGGACAGTTGCGGCAGAAGCGGGGGCGGAGTCAGCCCCGTTGAAAGGTTGGTATCCTCTTGGATATTCTGGACATTGGGTAGGGTGTTCTGGGTGTTCGGGAGGGTATTCTGAGGATTTGGCAGGGTATTCTGACCAGTAGGTGCCTGCTCGGGTAGTGGAGCCACTGGTGGAGGAGGAGCCTGATGTGAAGCAGACGCTGCATTCTGCTGTTGCAGCCCAGTAATCAGCTCGGCCTGTTGGGCCATGACTGCGGCTTGTTGTTTAGAAAATTCCGCTTGGCGGGTGGCATCCTCCTGGATCTGTTTCATGCTCTCGTGCATTTGGCGCATCATCGCCTCCATCCCTGATGTATTCTGCTATTCCATCTGAATGACTGGTAAATGTACCTCTATGGCAGACACAAAAATCTCAACCTGACTGTTTACTGTCAAAGTAGTCCTCTGTCCCGGTAATCCCTGTTCTGACACACTGCGCCTCCTCGGCCTTCTTCTGATAACTGGGGGTAGAGAGTGGAACACTGGATGTCCGTCAACCAGATCCTCGGATCGATTGAGTCGGCGACCTCGTGTCCAAAGTGCTTGGGGAGTATCTACTGGTTCAGAAGCAATCGTGCTAAAAACTGCCCTAGCAAAAAGATAATAAAGCGAAAAGGAAATAAATAACCAGATAAACGGGCAGCATAACAGCTTAAATTAAATACACACAACACACAGTCGGGCATACAACACACAGTTGATAAGCTGAAAATACACTGTCCTCAATAACTGATCACTGTTCCTGTATCACTGTTCCCCAAAACTGAATCCGATATCCGCAGACAACTGATTCTCAGATACTGACTGATGCCCGCAGGCCTGATGCCCAAACTCATAGACTGATACATGCATTCCCTGTAGAGACACACTCTAACAAGCACATAGCAGATAAGTGAGAGCCAAAACACCCCTATGTTGGGGTAGGGTTTCCCTATCCTATTTCGTCAGGAGCTAGGGTTTTACTACGCACATAGCGGTTTCAAACAACCTATAAACGGGTAAGCAACCTGTCCTAGTTTGGAATGGTCACTATGGATCCGAATATGCACTAGGTCGCATGGTCAAAAAGGGTGCCTCGGTAAAACCGGGGTTTGTGTTCCCATGCTGTCAGAGCCCAGAGCTGATCAGCCTTATGGACATGCCTTGACAAGACAAGCCTCCGGCAAATTGTTCGAGAATGGCATATGGCAAACACGGTGTCCTAGGCGCACCAATGCAAATGCAATGCAAAGAAACACACAAGTGTAGTCAAAACCAGATATCATGAGTTTGAGTCAAGTTCTCTAAATGCCCAGCAGAGTCACCAAAAACTGTAGACGTCCCCGAACGCATTCCGGGAAAGGGGAGTGTGAGTCCCCCCCGTTCTAGTTCGATATTGGGTCACTACAGTTCGAAGGACTCAAATGTCACGGTTCTCAATCTTGAACCAAAGAGTCCAAATCCGGCAAATCGTTTTGAAAACAGATTTTTTGAAAGAAGTGCCAAACATGGACTGCTTCGCCAGATACAGAGTCGCCACTTAAATGTTTTTAAAACGGGAAATTTAGGAAACCCTGACTCGGTGCCAAAGGCCACGTGTCCGTCATCACCAAAGTTGCCTCGGCTCGGGAACTTGGGTACGATTGGGAAAGGTCACTTCGTGAGCACCCCCGCTCGCCCGGTCAAAGACCGGCCTCTACTAACCATGATATCTGTTTTTGAAAACATTGTGCGTTCTTATTCCGGTTATTAGCCTAGGTTACTATGTGATGCGCACAGCATACAAGTATAGACTGGGTCGCCTGAATTGGAACAAAACATTTCATGTTTGTTTGTTTGAAAATGGTTTGATGGTGCTACCCGCAGGTAGGCTAAGACGTGGATTTGTCACCCTCGGGTGGGCTTAGAAAACGTGATTTTGCCACTATCTAGTGGGCTTAAAACAAACATTTGATGAATTATTCCAATCCAAGTAACTCAACCTCCACCCACAAGCATTCAAGGCAGTTTGTATCACATAAGCACATAGCCTCATAGTAAGCATGCTATTCATGGAAACACTCACACGCATGCAAGGATGCTAAAGCATAAAACTCACCGAGTACTCCAAGCCAAAACAGAAGCTCGTTAGAAATCCATGCATGATTCTAGATACACAGAATTGCCTGATGCAACACATGTGTAGACACCCTATTTTTGACCGACCTTAAGACTCAGACGTCACCGATTGAGCGCTCGGTGATGTTGCATATTGTGCTCGTTCAGAAGTCTCAGAGTCGCGGCCGTGCGCCCTGCCTCCGGACTTCCGAACTCTCTTTTGTGCCTTGCTTCGGTTTGCGAACCGGACTCAGTTTTCTCTGTTTTCTTTCCTGAGGGGAGGGAGAGGTCCCGTAGACCATCTCTCAGTGGCCGTGGGCTACATTTCGTGGCCGTAGGCCATTTTGCCCATTTCGGAGCCCGGTTCCCGGTTTTCGGAGCCGTCAGGCCGTGTGCCTCGGTTCGGGACCACCCAACCATCTCCGATTCCTCCGGTTTTTGGCATGCATCTCATTTACTCCCTTTAGAGGGACACTGGGGTCTTAGATACCCACTTCGTGGCCAAACACCACTTTCGGTGCTTAACGGCCGGTTTTCGGGACCCCAAACTGCGTGTTTTGGCCCCCGAGCATTCGTTTTGCATCGATTTTTGTTCATTTTTGGCAAGTACCTCTGTTTTATCACCAGGAAGATCACTGGAGGGTGGGAGGCCAGCAATTGTCTCAGCAACCAGTTATGCTCCTCCGGCGCCCCCCGGCGCCCGTTTTTCTCACTTCCGGGCTAATGTTGAACACCCTAGGGCCATTTTCTTCGAGCCAAAACCACATATTTGTGTTGTACACACATGGGAGGATCCTAAAAACACATGGCCGGCCAGTAACTCTAATTGACCCTTTTGAACCCCTTTTAAAAATGGCTTGTTGTCTCTCTTGTTTCAGAGTTGCCAATTTCCAACCATAGGGTCTTGTTGTACACACATGGGAGGACACCAATCTTTGGTGGCCAGCCAGAAATTCTCATTGACCCTTTTGACCCCTAGCCAGCCGGCCATGGGGGGTGGCCGGCCGGCCACCTGCAGCAAAAGTAGATGGTCGGCCTGCTTCCTCAGTGTGAGTCCATTCCAGCTGTGTCTTGGTTTTCCCCCAAAAATATCTCTATCCGAGGGAACTTTTTGGAGGGAAATAAGAGCTCATTTCCCTCCACTTTGGCAAGGACTCTCCTCTCCCTCTCTTGTCCATATTGCTGTCCTCCCAACTCAAGAAAGAATGTTACAAGAATTGGTTTGAGGATATCTCTACATACCACTCCATTTCCTTCAAGTTTTGGTTCCATTTCTTCATCATCTTCAAGCTCTACCCTCATCACTCCATTCCAGCAGCAAAGGAAGGGATTCCAGAAGCTTAGAGTCATCAAATCTGGTCCAAGAAGCAACAAAAGTATTGGTCTTCAAGGGTAAGTAGACTTTTCCCCTTTTGTAGCCCATTTTTGCACCAACTTCTTAGCCTATTTTCTTATTGTTTTGGGCTCCGACCTTAACTGAAACTAGGTCTATTTTGAGCTATTCTTCATGTTTGTTCAGGGGCTCAACCCTGTTTGAGCCCTCTATGGCACACTTGTTTCAATATCCTCTTGTATGACAATATTTTGCATGAAATTTCTAGCCTATGTGTGATCTGTTTTAGAGCATAATGTAAATTGTAAGAGGGCATATGTTGAGCCCCTCTTCAACATTGAAGAAGGGCTCAACCCTGTTTGGGCCCCCTATCTTGCACTTGCTTCATAATCTCTCATATTTATCGTAAATTTGCATGATTTGTTTGACCTATATGTAAATTGTTTTGGAGCATGTCATGAACTGTGAGTAAGCTTTTTTTGTGTCCCTATACAACATTGTAGAAGGGATCAACCTTGTTTGGGGTCTCCATGTTGTACCTACCATTATACCCCTCTTTGGCTCCCATTTTTGCATGCCTTTTCAGGCTTATCTAGCTTCTATTTTCGGCCATCATCAGAACTGGAAATGGTCATATTTTGACCCCCTGCATATATTTCATGAAGGGTCTTTGCTTTTTTGATGAATGTTTGGCCTACTTCATGTTATACCCTCTTGTGGCCTATTTCTTGCATGGAATTTTTGGCACGTTTGCATGCTGATTTTGGGGATGTCATCAGTGAAAATGTGCATATTTTTAGTCCCTCTTCAGTGTTGTAGAAGGGAATTTTGCTGTTTGGGCATTGCATGTATCACTTGCTTCATAGCCTCCCTTGTGGAGCCATTTTTGTATGCCATTGTTGCCCTATCTATGCTTGCTGTTTGGCCATGTTTTAGACTAGAAAATGCTTTTTTTGGGGCTGCCTTGCTACTGTATTTTCATTCCATGTCCATATTGTGCATGCATTGCATAGCTATAGGCCATTTCGGGCGCCTAATTTCACATTTCGGGACCATTCCTTGCATTTGGTGCCGTTTCGCCTCATTTCGGGACTGTTTTCTCCCACATTTTAGTGCCGAAATTCATTTTCATGTTTGCATATCATATTTTCATGCCATTGCATTCCGTATGCCATTGCCTCGGTTTGCGTGCCCGTGTGCATGCATTTCGAGGCATCTTATTTTTCATCTCTCGGCCTCTTATGTGAGTGTGGCTGAGGCTCACCCATGTTAGTGTAAGTCCATTTTGTATTGTTTATGTCATTTTAGCATCATTGCATTCCGTATGCCATTGCCTCAGTTTGCGTGCCTGTGTGCATGCATTTCGAGGCACTTCACTTTTATCCGACGGCCTCTTATGTGAGTGTGGCTAAGGCTCTCTCATGATTGGTGTAAGTCCAATTTGCATTGCGTATGCCATTTCATGCCTTAGGATCATTTCCTCGATTTGCGTGCCCGTGTGCACGCATTCCGAGACATCTCATTTTCATAGCGTTGTGTATGTTAGGATTATATCTTAGTTGCATTTCATACATATCATGCATATTGCATTGTGTTCGGGATAGGAATTAGCCCGGGCACGGGAAACGAGGTATGTTCTGCACTCCGAGTGACGGAACGAGTCTCAATTCCCAAGTCACCGACACTCCGGATTATCCATGATGGAGTTAGGTTTTGTTGTAGCATTCATATGCAATCATCGTATATTGAGTTGTGCAATCCGATTCCTCGGCCATCATGCATCGAGATGCGTGATTGGTGGCACGAGGATCGAGGCATGCATATATTTGTGAAATACATTGCTATGCCCCTTTCCTGCTTTCTGTTGCAGCAAAATGAAGAATCAGCAACTTTTCGGAGTCTGGCACGCATTTCGAGGAAAGGTGTAAACAGAGGCTAATTGGGGCATTCCAATGGATTTCCGCGCAAGGCAGCCCAGCATATATCATTCATCAGAATCGAGGCAGCCCCTGGCTTGCATGCCAGTTTACAGTTTTTCTAAGTTAATCTGTTAATTAATTAGGAATCTGTATATTTATTTCAGACTGTATTATTCTTTTATTTCGGACTGTATTATTTATTCGGACCCTTTGTGCGAGGGCATAATTGTAATAAGTGTGGGTGAGTGTGATGTATGTCTTCCAACCCCACGTCTTTCTTCCCTTTTATTTACCTGCTTACGATGGCTAGATATAGGGCATATTTCAATTAGCATACAGTATGACAGCATGTTTGCATCATTCATCTGTTTTGCACGCACCGGGCTCGGCGCATCATACAAACTGCATTTGTATTTCAAATTCCAAATTGAATACGTGATAGTCGTAGCAATTCACATGCCATGTTTAGGACAGCCGAGCCAGCTATAGTTTGCATCTTTGCATGTGTCGCATTAGGCATTACAGTATATTTAGGATCATGCATGATTTCTAACGAGCTTCTATTTTGGCGTGGAGTACTCGGTGAGTTTTATGCTTTAGCATCCTTGCATGCATGTGAGTGTTGCCATGAATAGCATGCTTACCATGAGGCTATGTGCTTATATGATATAACTGCCTTGGATGCCTGTGGGTGGAGGTTGAGTTACTTGGATTGGACAATTCATCAAATGTTTGTTTTAAGCCCACTAGATAGTGGCAAAATCATGTTTTCTAAGCCCACCCGAGGGTGGCAAATCCACGTCTTAGCCTACCTGCGGGTAGCACCATCAAACCATTTTCAAACAAACAAACATGAAGTGTTTTGTTCCAATTCAGGCGGCTCGGTCTATACTTGTATGCTGTGCGCATCACATAGTAACCTAGGCTAATAACCGGAATAAGAACATACAATGTTTTCAAAAACAGATATCATGATTAGTAGAGGCCGGTCTTAGACCGGGCGAGCAGGGGTGCTCACGAAGTGACCTTCCCCAATCGTACCCAAGTTCCCGAGCCGAGGCAACTTTGGTGATGACGGACACGTGGCCTTTGGCACCGAGTCAGGGTTTCCTAAATTTCCCATTTTAAAACATTTAGGTGGCGACTCTGTATCTGGCAAAGCAGTCCATGTTTGGCACTTCTTTCAAAAAATCAGTTTTCTCAAAACGATTTGCCGGATTTGGACTCTTTGGTTCAAGATTAAGAACCGCGACATTTGAGTTCTTGAACTGTAGTGACCCAATATCGAACCAGAACCGGGGGGGGGGGGGTTCGCACTCCTCATCCGGGATGCGTTCGGGGACGTCTACAACATGCAAAGATGCGAATTATAGCAGGCTCGGCTATTCTAAACATGGCATATGGGATGCTACAACTAACACGTATTCAATTTGGAATTGAAATACAAATGCAGTTTGTATGATGCGCCGAGCCCGGTGCGTGCAAAACAGATGAATGATGCAAACATGCTGTCATACTGTATGCTAATTGAAATATGCCCTATATCTAACCATCATAAGCAGGTAAATAAAAGGGAAGAAAGACGTGGGGTTGGAAGACATACATCACACTCACCCACACTTATTACAATTATGCCCTCGCACAGAGGGTCCGAATAAATAATACAGTCCCAAATGAAAGAATAATACAGTCTGAAATATTACAGCCCGAATAATATACAAATTCCTAATTAATTAACAAAGAAAGCAGTAAAACTGGCATGCGAGCCAGGGACTGCCTTGGCTCCGCTCCGGATAATGAAATAATGCATGTTTGGGCTGCTTTGCGCGGAAATCCACTGGGATGCCCCAATTAGCCTCTGTTTGCAATGTTTCTCAAAATGCGTGCCAGACTCCGAAAAGTTGCTGATTCTTCATTTTTCTGCAACAGAGAGCAGGAAAGGGGCATAGCAATGTATTTCGCAAATATATGCATGCCTCGATCCTCGGGCCACCAATCACGTATATCGATGCATGATGGCCGAGGAGCCGAATTGCACAACTCAATATGGAATGAATGCATGTGAATGCTACAACAAAACCTAACTCCATCATGGATAATCCGGAGTGTCAGTGACTTGGGAATTGAGACTCGTTCCGTCGCTCGGAGTACTAAACGTGCCTCGTTTCCCGTGCCCGGGCTAACTCTTATCCCGAACACGATGCAATATGCATGATATGCATGAAATGCAGCTAATATGCAATCCTAACATACACAATGTCATGGAATGGCATACACGCTACACGAGGTAATACACAACCGGGCATACACAATGCTATGGATGAAATGGCATACGCAATGCAATAATGGGCTTACACCAACATGAGAGAGCCTCATCTGCACTCACATAAGAGGCCATCAGATGAAAACAAGATACCTCGGAGTGCGTGCCCGCGGGCACGTAAACCGAGAACGGACCCTCAGGTACCGAAATGCCACTCTAATGAGACATGGCAAAGACATGGAATATGATATGCAAACATGAAAAAATCAGTGGCAAAATGAGGGGCAAAACAGCCCCGAAATGAGGCGAAATAATACCCGATGTATGAAATGATCCCGAAACATGGATTTCAATGCATAAAATGGCCTACAGCTATACCATACATGCATAATTGATACATGACATGAAAATTCAGAAGCAAGGAAGCCCAAAAACTCACATTTTTACAGTACAAAAGATGGCCAAACAGCAATCACAAGTAGGGCTAAGATGGCATGCAAAAATGGCTCCGTAAGGGAGGCTATGAAGCAAGTGGTAGATGCAAAGCCCAAATGGAAAAATACCCTTCTACAACACTGAAGAGGGACTAGAAATATGAACATTTACGGTAGATGACAAGCCTCAAATCAATATGAAAACATGCTCAAAATGCAATGCAAGAAATAGGCCAACAAGAGGCTATAACATGAGGTAGGCCAAATATACATCAAACAGCCAAAGACCCTTAATTAGATATTTCAATAAGGTCAAAATATGGCCATTTTTAGTTCTGATGATGGCCGAAAACAGAATCTAGATAAGCCTAAAAAAGCATGCAAAAATGGGAGCCAAAGAGGGGTATAATGGTAAGTGCCACATGGAGGCCCCCAACAGTATTGAGCCCTTCTACAATGTTGTAGAGGAGCTCAAAATAAGCCAACTCAAAGTTTATATAATGCTCAAAAACAGATCACACATAGGCTAGAAATACCATGCAAAATAATGGCATACAAGAGGGTATTGAAGCAAGTACCAAATGGGGGGCTCAAATAGGGTTGAGCCCTTAAACAAACATGAATAATGGCTCAAAAAAATGACCCTTTCAGTTGGGGTCGGATCCCAAAACAGCAAGCAAATAGGCTAGAAGAATGGTGCAAAAAAGTGCTACAAAGGAGGGAAAGATGAACTTACCCTTGAAGACCAAACTTTTGCTCCCTTTTGGCTTGAGAAATGGTGCCTCTTAGCTGTTGGAAAGTCCTCCAAACTGCTGGAAATGGAGTGGTGGTAGTGGTGCTTGGTGGTAGTGAAGAAATGGAGCCAAAACTTGAGAAAATGAGAGAGAAATGGAGAGATGTATGTGTATGCTCAAGGCAAGTTTTTCAACCCTTGAGGGAGAGCTAGAGCTGCTGTATGTATGCAAGGATGGAGGATAAAGGGAGGGAAAATGTGTAGTGTTATGGGATTAAGTTCCCTTCTCTACAAAAAGTCCCCTGAAATCAGATCTTTTGGGGGAAAAACTATACAACTGTAAAGCACACATCCCAAGGAACATGGCCGACCAGCTATTTTTGTTGCAGGTGGCCGGCCGGCCACCCCCCATGGCCGGCCGGCCAAGGGCAAAAATGGAAAGTTGATTTTCTGGCCGGCCACCACATATAGGTGGCCTCCCATGTGTCCTCAACAAAACCCTGTGGTTGGAAATTGGCAACTGTAAGACAGGAGAGACAACAAGCCACTTTTAGGAGGAGTTCAAAAGGTTCAACAACAATTACTGGCCGGCCATAGACTTTTAGGGTCCTCCCATGTGTGTACAACACAAATATGTGGTTTGGGGTTGAAGAAAATGGCCCTAGGGTGGTCAACAATGGCTCGGAAGTGAGAAAAATGGGCGTCGGAGGGCGCCGGAGCAATATAACTGGTTGCTAAGACAATTGCTGGCCTCCCACCTTTCAGTGACCTTCCTGGTGATAAAACAGAGGTACCTGCCAAAAATGAACGAAAACCGATGCAAAACGAATGCTCGGGGGCCAAAACACGCAGTTCGGGGTCCCGAAAATAGGCTGTTAAGCACCGAAAGTGGCATTCGGCCACGAAGTGGGTCTCTCAGACCTCAGTGTCCCTCAAAAGGGAGTAAATAAGATGTATGCCAAAAATCGGAGGAATCGGAGATGGTTAGACGGTCCCGAACCGAGGCACACGGCCTGACGGCTCCGAAAATCGGGAACCGGGCTCCGAAATGGGCAAAATGGCTTACGGCCACGAAATGTAGCCCACGGCCACTGAGAGATGGTCTACGGGACCTCTCCCTCCCTTCAGGAAAAGAAACAGAGAAAACCGAGCCTGATTCGCAAACCGAGACAAGGCACAGAAGAGGGTTCGAAAGTCCGAAGGCAGGGCTCACGGCCGTGACTCTGAGACTTCTGAACGAGCACAATATACAACATCACCGAGCGCTCAATCGATGACGTCTGAGTCTTAAGGTCGGTCAAAAATGGGGTGTCTACACACCTCCTTGTCAATATCCCAAAGTCATGCAATGACCAGAAGGAGAAATCTACTTGAGGAGGCACAGTCAACAGTGAAGGTTGGCACACTACTGTGAATGCATTACCAAGGCCAAGAAGAAGAGGTAGTGAACAAAATAATTAAGCTAGAAGAGAATGATTTGACAAGAATTGTAGGTGAAGAGAGGGCAACCAGAGCCTAACTGCCTGCCAATATGGGTTTTGGGTGTAAGCTGTGAGTTTTGTCATGAAGATTTTATCATGGAAGGTTAGACAGCTAAGAAAGCCAGAAAAAGGAGGGGGGACGGGGGGAGGAGAGGGGGAATTAAGAATTTGGTGAAGGAAAGGAATGTTGATGTTTTATTACTAAAAGAAACAAAAAGAAGCTCAATGGATGAACAATTTGTGAAAATCATCTGACCTTACGAAGAGATGGGATTTATGGTGGTGGACTCAAAAGGAAGTGCAGGTGGTCTTTTGTGCATTTGGAGGCCACATGTCTTTGAGTTAAAAAATTTCTGCAGAAGCAAACATTTCATTATACTATCAGGTACCTCATGTAATTCTTTTGAGTGTGTTATTGTCAATATCCATGCTCCAAATGAGGTTTTGAAGAGGAGACAATTATGGGATTCTCTGGTTAATGTACATCCCCTTTATCCAAATCCATGGTGTGTGGAAGGGGATTTTAATGAAATCAGATATATGTGTGAGAGGAAATGGTGTTTAAGAAGAGAGAGGGAAATGAAGGACTTTAATGAGTTCGTAGAAAAGTTGGAGTTGACTGATATGCCTATGTTAGGAAGACAGTACACCTGGTGTAATGCATTGGAAGGGGATAGGTGGAGTAGGATAGATAGATTTATGTTAGACTCAAAGTGGTTGGAAAAGTTTTCTCTCAAACAGTGGGGCTTACCTAGAACAATTTCAGATCATTGTCCAATTTTGTTGAAGGAGGATGATAGGGATTGTCCAATAACTGTATATTGAAGATGTATTCAACCTGCTTATGTCAACAAATTTAAAGAAATCATAGCATTGTCGTCAATTACTAGTCCCCAATATATGAATAAAACTAACTAGTGACTCCATCCAAAAAGTGTATAAATGCTTTTGGTCTTTATTACAATACATTGGAAACCATTTTATATAACTTGTAAATCAAGAAAAAGTACCAATGAAAATATCTCTAACTAGTTTACAGTTAAAATTGTTGGAAATGGTTTGAAAAAAATCTGGAAAATAGAATTTTTTTCCTAACTTTGGTCTATTATTTAGGTAGGACCCGTGCGCCAAAGTTGGCGGGTCTAAGTGGTAATACGTTTTTTGCTGCGTTGTGATTCACATGGTACATTTGGTTGCTCAAAACCATTATCGGATGAATGGGAAATTAAAGCCAAAGTGTGCTCCATGGAAATGGAGTTTTGGTGAAAATTTCTTAAGGATTGTATAATGGTTTGTCCCACATTGATTTGGTAGGAAGTTTTGAGTGGGTTTATAAGGCATGTGATTGGAACTTGGGGTAGGCCCCAAGGGGCACCCAAGTTTTGTAAAGAGAGAGGTTATGGACAAAATGGGCTAGACCCATTGGACACCGTCCGGTCGAACGGGCTAGGCTGGACCTGGGCTTGTGTGCGTGGGTTAAGGTTGGGTTGGGCTTGTCCAGCCCAATACTAATCTTTTTGGGCCAAAAACATTTGAATTCAATTTTATTTTTTGGTAAAATAAAATCTGTCCAATTTAAATTTCAATTTTTGAATTCAAAATTGTTGTGCCTCTTCAGAACTTGTTTTGTACATGTTCACTGGCCAACAGATCTGAATCTATCCAGATTCAAACCCAAAATAGTTTTATCTGTTTGAAATTCAAACCCAAAACAGTTTTATCTGTTGATCTGTCCGAACAGGTATTGTACTTGTTGAGTTCAAAATGAAAAGCCACCAATCCATCTATAAATAGGCAGCCCTCATTTGATATTTTCATATACAATTGTCGTCCAAATAATTCTGCAACTATTCTCTACATATTGCTACATTATTTTCTTGTGAGAAATAGTGAAAACACAAAATGTGTTCGTTGTATGAAAAATTTGTAGTGCTGCTATTTTTCGTTGATTATTCATTTTATCCTGGGAGATAGAAGTCCATATTCTGAAAGCACTGTGGAGAGGACGAATCTGTCTTTAGGACACAGTGTCAAACACTGGACTTCATCAGAATTTTGTTCAAGAATTTAATCAAGTAAGTTGTTTATTTATTTTCTGTTTTTTTTTTTATATCAGATTTTGATTTTGTTTTTGTAACAAAATAAAATCTGTTTTTATTTATTTAATTTTATTTCTAGTTTGATTTTTGTAATCAAACATTCTCTCTCATTTCTTATTTTTCTTTTGTATTCCGTTTGTTGTTTAGTACACAAACAGAATTTATTTCTTTAAATACAGTGAAGACTATCTAACAATATTAAGACAAATTCAATTTTTGGTGTCTTCATTGTATTTAATTTTCTGTGTTTTTACAAAAGTGATATTTTGGTTAGAAAACAAATAGTAGTAATATACTGTTTGACATATAGTAGTAATATACTGTCTATTTTCTTTGACAACTAGTAGTAATATACTGGTGTCATTAACAATTACAGAATATTAATTTGTGTTATAGAAAATTATTGTGATATTTTATTTTTCTAGTTTTAGTAATAAGGAAAATAAAATTATTTTGTGTTATAATTTATTTTTTGGTTTTAGTAACTAAAAAATTAATTTATGTTTTGGTTTTTTCTGATTTTTGTAATCAGATATTATGACTACTGCAACTGAAATTGCAACTGGAAGTGGTACTCCAATCGCTACACCAACTCCGGTCCCTATCCAGAACCATGTTTAAGTTCCAATAAATCATGGAGAAAAAGGGGAAAATTTTAACGGTACTGAATTTAAGAGATGACAATAGAAAATATTGTTTTATCTTACAACTCTAAACCTGGCCCAGTTTCTCCGTGAAGAGGCTCCAGTACTGAGAGGGGATGAAAGTGATCGGCAAGTTGTTGCCGCTATAGATGCTTCAAAGCATTCTGATTTCTTGTGCATAAACTACATCCTAAATGGCCTTGACAACATGCTGTATAATGTATACAGTCCTCTGAAGTCAACAAAAGAAATGTGGGATTCTTTGGAGAAGAAATACAAGACAGAAGATGCCGGCACGAAGAAATTTGTTGTCGGTAAATTTCTGGATTTCGTTATGGTAGACTCCCAAACGGTAATTTCTCAAGTTCAAAATTTTCAGATAATTTTGCATGATATTCATTTAGAAGGTATGTCTCTTAGCGAGTCTTTCCAAGTCGCTGCTTTAGCAGAAAAGTTACCACAGGCTTTGAAAGATTTCAAAAATTATTTAAAACATAAACGCAAGGAGATGGCTATGGATGAATTGATTGTAAGATTGAGAATTGGGGAAGATAACCGAAAGGCTGAAAAAAGGAATAGAAAAAATCCCATTGAGTCCAAGGCTAATGTGGTTGAACAAGTTCATAAACGACATAATAAAAAGAGGAAGTTTACTGGAGATGGTCCTAAACAAGGCGACAACAATAGCAACAAGAAGTTCAAAGGAAAATGCTATAATTGTGGCAAGACTGGACATCGAGTTTTTGACTGCCGCCGCCCTAAGAAGGATCATAGAAGTACAAGCAAGAAGACCACCAATCAGGCCAATGTGATAGAATTAGATTACATTTCTGATGGGATGAATGACATCAACTTCTCTATTGTGGTGTCTGAGGCTAATTTGGTTAGAAATCCCAAGGAATTGTGGGTTAACACTAGGCCAACTCGTCATATTTGTGCGGACAAGAAGATGTTCACTACCTACAATGAGGCTGCAAATGGTGAACAACTTTTCATGGGAAATTCTTCTCCTTCTACTGTGGCTAGACAAGGAAATGTGATCTTGAAGATGACATCAGGGAAAAAAACTTACCCTCAACAACATACTGCATATACCTGACATCCGGAAAAATTTGGTTTTTGGCTCTTTGTTAAGTAAAAATGGTTTTAGGCTTGTATTTGAGTCTGATAAATTTGTATTATCAAAGATTGTTATGTATGTTGGAAAGGGATACATGAGTGATGGTCTCTTCAAATTAAATGTAATGACGGTTGTACCACAAGTTGCTATTAATAAGAATAACACATCTTTTGCTTATATTCTTGAGTCGAATTTAAGACATGGTAGATTAAGACATATGAATTTTGATGCTTTGCGTAGATTAATTGGTTTAGATTATATACCAAAGTTTGAAATTGATCCTTAACACAAATGTGAGATTTGTGTAGAAGTGAAACTAACTAAGGCTCCATTTAAATCGGTTGAAAGAAAAATCGAACCTCTAGAATTAATTTATACTGATGTATGTGATTTTAAATTTGTTCAAACTAGAGGAGACAAAAAGTATTTTATAACATTTTGCACAAGATATTGTTATGTGTACTTACTTAGAAGCAAAGATAAAGCCTTAGAAATGTTTAAACTCTACAAAACTGAAGTTGAAAATCAACTTGGTAAAACCATTAAAATGGTAAGAAGTGATAGAGGTGGTGAATATAATGCACCATTAAATGAATTTTGTGCACAACATGGCATTATTCATCAATCTACAGCACCTTATTCTCTATAGTAGAATGGAATTGTTGAAAGAAAGAATAGAACCCTTAAAGAAATGATGAATGCCATGTTACTAAGTTCAGGCTTACTGCAGAACTTGTGGGGGGAAGCAATATTGTCTGCTAATTATGTTCTTAACAGAATACCCCACAAGAAAACTAACAGCACTCCTTATAAATTGTGAAAAAAGGTCGACCACCTTCCTACAAATACATAAAAGTGTGGGGGTGTAAAGTTGAGATTCCTGTTCATAAAAAGACTAAGATTGGACCAAAAACAATAGATTGTGTGTTTATTGGTCATGCTCAGAATAGTAGTACATATCGATTTCTGACTTATAAATCAGAAATACGTAATATAAATGTGAACACTATTATAGAATCAATGAATGTTGTGTTTTTTGAACATGTGTTTCCTTACAAGAAAGGACAAGAATTAAGTTCACAGAAAAAAACTTATGATTGTATACAAAGTCAAGAGACTAATAACAATCAAACACAAGAGACTAGTAATGGTCTCGACCAACAGGATTTAACTAATGATGAATCAAGACGAAGTAAGAGAGCAAGAACATCAAAATCCTTTGGTCCAGATTTTCTGACATACTTGTTAGAAAATGAACCTCAAAGTTTTAAGGAAGTAATGACAGGTCCTGAAGCACCTTTGTGGAATGAGGCAGTGAATAATGAAATTGAATCCATTATGCAAAATCATACTTGGGAATTGGTGGACCTTCCACCTGGTTCTAAACCTCTTGAATATAAGTGAATATTCAAGAGAAAATGAAAGTAGATGGTTCAATAGACAAGTATAAAGCAAGAATGGTAGTAAAAGGTTACAGACAAAATGAAGGTTTGGACTATTTTGACACATATTCTCTTGTGACAAGAATAACATCCATCCGCATTCTTATTGCCATAGCAGCGTTATATAATTTAGAGATACATCAAATGGATGTTAAGACAGCTTTCTTAAACGGTGATCTAAATGAAGAGATCTATATGGAGCAACCTGAAGGGTTTGTAGTGCCGGGACAAGAAAAGAAAGTTTGTCGGCTTGTAAAATCTCTTTATGGATTAAAACAAGCACCTAAGCAATGGCATGAAAAATTTGATCATGCAATGCTTACTAATAGGTTTAAGATAAACGAATGTGACAACTGCGTCTATGTTAAAAACACTGACCAAGGATATTTTTATGTGGATGACATGCTTATCATTGGAAGCAGTCAAAACATGATCAAATCAACTAAGCAAATGCTTAACAAAAGATTTGATATGAAAGATATGGGGGTCACAGATGTTATATTATGAATGAAAATTATTAAAACATCTGACGGATATGCATTATCTCAATCACATTATATTGAGAAAATTCTTGGTAAATTTATCAAGGATGATATGAATTTAGCTAGAATGCTTGTAGATATCAGTCTTTATTTATCAAAAAATAAAGGTGATGTGGTGTCTCAGTTAAAATACTCCCAAATCATTGGAAGTCTAATGTACCTAATGAATTGTACTCGTCCTAACATAGCTTATGTTGTCAGTAAATTGAGTAGGTACACTAGTAATCCCAGAGAAGACCATTGGAAAGTGATCATTCGTGTTCTTAGATATCTAAGATTTACCCGTGATCATGGTTTGAACTTTACTCAATATCCAACAGTACTCGAAGGTTATTGTGATGCCAATTGGATATCAGATATTAAAGATTCAAAATCCACTAGTGAATATGTCTTTACTCTAGGAGGCGCTGTTGTTTCTTGGAAATCCACGAAACAAACATGCATTGCACGATCCACAATGGAATCCGAGTTCATTGCTTTAGACAAAGCAGGAGAAGAAACAGAATGGCTTTGTCACTTCTTAGAAGACATTCCAATGTGGTCAAAACCTATGCCAACTATTTGTATTCATTGTGATAGTTAATCTGTAATAGGTGGGGCACTGAATCATATGTATAATGGTAAATCACGATATATTCGTCGTCGACATAATTCCGTAAGGCAATTACTCTCAAATGAAATAATCTCAATAGATTATATAAAATCTAAAGAGAATATTGCAGATCTGTTAACAAAAGGTTTGACTAAAGAGCAAGTGTATAGTTCATCGAAGGGAATGGAATTAAAGCCTATTATATAAGTGTCATCATAATGGTAACCCTACTTATATGATTGAAGATCCCAAGAACTAAGTTCAAAGGGACAACTAAGTTATGTGTGGCTCGCCAGAAATCACCAAGGGATTAAAATTCCCTACCCATTCCTATGGTGAGAGTGATATCTACAACATGTATTGTATGTAGGGGTCTAAGGATAAGCTTAGCTTTTAATGATTACTTATATCTTTATTTAGGCATAAAAATCAAGACGAGTATGAGGAGATACTCACAATAAGAATTACCTATATGAGTGTCGAACTGGGGCCGGTTCTATGAGAATGAAGAGGCTAAATTCTCTAGAAGCTCTCATGAAAACCAGAAGCATTCAAGGCCAAAATGAACACAACAGTGAGAACCACGATGTGTTAGAAGATATTTTGTGTGAAATATATTGTCTTAGCTTACACAAACGGCTGAACAATTCAAGGTATCCCATCCATTGGTTAGCTAGTAAGTCCGATAGGTTATCACTAGGGAAGGTTTAAGGCCAAAAGTTACTTATCCTGATGCAAGATATTTTCGAGTTATACTCTTTTTACAAATTCTACAATTTGTTGCATTTCCGTTGTCATCAAATTCCATTCACGTGGGGGATTGTTAGAAATGGTTTGGAAAAAATCTAGAAAACTGAATTTTTTCCTAACTTTGGTCTATTATTTAGGTGGGACCCGTGTGCTAAAGTTAGCGGGTCTAAGTGGTAACGCGTTTTATGCCGTGTTGTAATTCACGTGGTATATTTGGTTACTCAAAACCATTATCAGATGAATGGGAAATTGAAGCCAAAGTGTGCTCTATGGAAATGGAGTTTTGGTGAAAATTCCTTAAGGTTTGTATAATGGTTTGTCCCACATTGATTTGGTGAGAAGTTTTGAGTGGGTTTATAAGGCATGGGATTGGAACTTGGGATAGGCCCCAAGGGGCACCCAAGTTTTGTAGAAAGTGAGGTTATGGACAAAATGGGCTAGACCCATTGGACCCAAAAATCACCACACGGGTGTGTGCCGTTCGTCCGAGCAGGCTGGGCTGGGCGTGGGCTTGGGTGCGGGTGCGTGGTGTGAGGTTGGGTTGGCCTTGTCCAGCCCAATACTAATCTTTTTGGGCAAAAAACATTTGAATTCAATTTTATTTTTTAGTAAAATAAAATCTGTCTAATTTAAATTTCAAATTTTGAATTCAAAATTGTTGCACCTCTTCAGAATTTGTTTTGTACAGGTTCACTGGCCAACAGATCCGAATCTGTCCAAATTCAAACCCAAAACAGTTTTATCTGTTGATCTGTCCGAACAGCTATTGCACCTGTTGAGTTCAAAATGAAAAGCCACCAATCTATCTATAAATAGGCAGTACTCATTTGATATTTTTCATATACAATTTTCGTCCAAATAATTCTGCAACTATTCTCTACATCTTGCTGCATTATTTTCTTGTGAGAAAGAGTGTAAATACAAAGTGTGTTCGTTATACGAAAATTTTGTAGTTCTGTTATTTTTTGTTGATTGATCATTTTATCTTGGGAGATAGACATCCATATTCTGAAAGCACCGTGGAGAGGACGAATCTGTCTTAAGGACACAGTGTCAAACACTGAACTTGATCAGAATTTTGTTCAAGAATTTAATCAAGTAAGTTGTTTATTTATTTTTTGTTTTTTTTTTTATATCAGATTTTGATTTTGTTTTTGTAATAAAATAAAATATGTTTTTATTTATTTAATTTTTTTTCTAGTTTGATTTTTGTAATCAAATATTTTCTCTCTTTTCTTATTTTTCTTTTGTATTCCGTTTGTTGTTTAGTACACAAACATAATTTATTTTTTTAAATACAGTGAAGATTATCCAATAAAAATACCATAAATAGTTGAACGACAATCTCTGACATTGGCAACATAGAAGCTTTGCCTTTTCTCTCAAAATTTAGATATAAAACGACAAATATGAAACCAAAATTGAAAGGCATAATAAAAGAATCTGAAGAAACAATTCAACTATTCCAAATCGTGGACACATTTAACTGACAAAAAACTATCCACACCCATCAAAGTAACCTAGTAGACACCAGCAGAGTAACCAAATAGACACCAGAAAACAACACAAAATGTTGAAAACAATTACGACAGTTGTAGTGTCATCCTAAAATTCAATTTAGAGGTTGATGCGTCTGACCTCTGAAGAAACACTTCCCAAGGTTCAGACTCCCACCGGTATTCGGTTGCATCATCGTCATATTTTGAGTACGTTATGATTGGAACAGTGGTGACCCCTCCAATGGTTACCACTTGTCCTCTTACCATTTCAAGCAAGTGTATTTCAAGTTGCAAAAAGTTCTGAAATTTGTTCAAATTAATCTCCTTCAGTTTGTACCACCTTTTTTTTTGCATGTTTATAAAACACCATTACTTTGGTCCCTTCTCTTTGTGTAGGCCTCTGCAATTCAGCTAGTCGTATTAACTGCCTCTAACACTACCTCCCCCTAGCAGGTTCTTCCATGGTCTACTGCCTGCAGCAAATTATATATGTATATATATCAAAAGTGAAATGGTATATTTATCAAAACTGTAATGCTACTCTAGCCCAAAAATTAAATCTACTTTTTCAATCTAATAATGTGACAATTTATTAAAATATCTAAATTAATTATTTCACTCATTTCTTTTGGGTCTCCATGGCACTCACAATGTCACGTGACTTGTCTTTGGCCTTCTTGCTCAAATTAGCAGCAGTCTCCCTTCGCGATTCTTCTCAGTGTGGATTACTTCCGACATCGTGCTCCTTTTCCTTGGGTTACAATGCTTTTGCAACCTTGGCTCTGATACCAACTGTCACGGCCTTGGATTTTTCAAGCCAACTGTGCGCCCTTAGATGCTTGATACCTGCCTGGTTTGCACCTGAGTAAGCCTTCTTGGAAGAGAGCTAGGAGAGATTCACACCTACTTGAAGATTTCTAGAGAGAGAAACTATTCTAGAGAGAGAAACTCTTGGAGAATGCTTGCTTTGTACTGTTTTGGATTGCTTTGGATGGTTTGGGCAAATGAGGCCCTCCTCCTTTTTATAGGCTGCAAAGAATATTCTAGAACTACAATGATAGAGAGTGTTCTAGACACTTCCTCCAACTCTATCTTATAGACTATTCTTGAATCATTCTAGAATGTACATGTCTAGAAGGATGTACAAATATCTACAACTATGTACAATTCTCTACAAAACTCTAGGGAGTTCTAGAAGCTTCCAGCAGTCTCCACAATCTCCCCGGGCTTTCTAGTGAGGGATAACAGCAAGATTTGTCAGTCTGTGACATTTCATGTCATATACAGACTCATTGGGGATGTGAGTTCTACACCAAGCACCTTGCAAGCACATTAGTTGGTGAGCAGCAAGGCATGCAAAGTAAATCCCTGTCGCATCTCCTGAGTTGTTCCGTCGGCATAATTTACGGCGGTATGCAGTACCACTCGAGCTTGATTCGTTAAATTTTTATTGAGCTTGAGCTCTCAAACTCGAGCTATTAGGCTCGAACTCTTTAAAATCTTAATAAGCAAATCCAAACAAATTAAAACTCGACTTGGCTCGGCTTGTTTGCAACCTTATATACTAGTGGGTAGCACAGACGATGTGTGTGCAATTTAAATAAGTACGAACAAAAACAAATATTAATAAAGAAGTAAGTATTATAATATTTATATTTTCTAAGTGATAAGAATGTTTTTTAATAAACCAAACCTTGTGCACCACCTCTTTATATGAAAATTATGTAATTTTGCAATTGATCAACAATTTTATAGCTTATCTCAATTTGATTTAAAAGTGTTTTCTTCATTTTTTTTAATCATGCTAGTGATAGAAAACAATATATTTTATGTAATTTTTTGTATCTACATTTTATTTTTTGAAACAATGATATCAATATATTAAAATTTTATTTTATTTATTTATTTGGGTGTGATTTGAAAAGTTATAAAAATAAATAAATTTTTGAATGTTTACCCCAAAAAAATTCCTAAAATCACCACTGTATGAGGAGATTCAAACTATTAATCTCATAGAAAGGTTGCAGAAGTTTTAGCTAATCAGATTGGCCCATTGAATTATCATGATTGTATATATAAAATAAAAAAAAAATAGAAAAAGAGTCCGTCATCGGGTTGTTTTTGAAAGTAGGTTAAAACCTAATTTTTTGACTTTTTAAAATATATATATATATATATATAAATAGAAAGATAATGTGATTCAAAATAAATTAAAAATCAAAAAATAATTTTTAACCTGTTACCAACAGAGACGCTCATGGGCTTCCTAGTTCGTGAAGCATATGTGACGATTGAAGTTGTTGTTATCTATACTGGTGACCTAATGGGTAACGATGGTTCAACTAGCCAGGCGATCAACTTGTTAAGAAAACAATAGGAAAATGCATTATATAGATTGAAGGTAGGTATGTATGTATGTATATATGTGTTCAAGAATAAAATGGAGATTCATAAAAGACCCATCTGATGATGATCTTCGTTGGGTTGTAATTTAGTACTACTAACATAAGATAAAAGTGATAGGTACCATAAGACAAGGAAGAAAATGCCAGAATATAAATTGATTAATTAATTACCTGTAAATCTGACATATCCTTCTCCTATGCAGAGCTGGTGGTGTATCTATCATGAAGTTGTAATATTACTTACCCTTCAAATATATTCATAATTTATTTACTATTCAATGTTTTTTTAAAAATTACAAATCATCTTTCAAATTAATATATATATCTATATATATAAGGGGATTTTGACAAAATTTGAAATGAATTCTCAAATTCAATGAATCAATTAACTTGTGTTTACACAGCTTTATATAAGATGGTTAGAGTTTGTTATAGCAAACTCTTAACTTCCTCACTCTCACTTATAACTACCTTTCAGTTATATATCTATCTCTCTTATATCTATTGAAAACTTTCTCATTTTCTTGCTGACATAAGCACTACGACTACAGCTGCACTTCTTGATTAACTGTCTTCAGTTTTAGCTTGAGCTGCTCCAAAGTTGATGGCTTCAGCTGAGCAATGGAACACATGTTCTTCAATGGCTTAGTGAGCTTATCAGATTTACGTATAGGTTCTAATAAGTCGACTTATTATCTAATAAGTCTTATGATAATTAATGACATTTTTCACCAAACACTATTTAAAAAGTCACTAATTGTTAATTTTCAGCGACAATATAAAATTTTTATCACAAAAAATATCACTAATTATAAGTTTTAGTGACAACTTAAAAAATTGTCACAAAAAAAGGCAATAATTTTCAACTTTCAGCGACAGTTTGAAAAATTCATTACAAAAAAATATTACTAATTATAAGTTTTAGCGACAGTTTATTAAAACCGTGATAAAAAAAAATCACTAATTGTCAATTTTTAGCAACATGTAAAAAATTATTTTCATCGATAATTTTACTAAGACTTATTTTCAATAGAATTTGATGAAAATTAAGTCTAATTATTAGGACCTATTGGTAATTTAACCTATATATAATCTATATAAATTTGACATAATTATACTGATTTTACTTTTAGAAAGGTTAAACTAATTGGAACTAAGATAGATACTGTGTAGACACATTAATAAACATTTTAACATAAAATAGATAATAATATTTTTTTTTTTCATTTATACGATTAAATATTAAGAAAATTTCATATAATTATATCAAATTCGAAGAGAAATTAGTATAATTTACTTTTAAAAAAAAAATTAAATACAAAGATGAAAATGACTATATTAGCCTATGAGTGTTTTTGTGGACAATGCCACTATTTGTTGAATTATAATATGGGTTTGGTTAATGATATGAAAATAGATTGTACATTATAGCCTATTTTGGCATTTAAGTTAAAAGTCAGCTTTTTAAATTTTTGGCTTTTTTGAATTATATCACCTTTTTATTTTTTTATATTTTTTTCAAAAAAAGCTAAAAAAAAGTCAAAAAATTAATTTTTAACCTACTTTCTAAAACAAGCTTACATGTTACATGCACTCCCATGCATTATGTACAAATATGTGAAGTTTCTTATCAAGTGTCCTAATAAGGACACTCATTAACAAAACTCCTATAATATTAGCAACATTAATCAACATGAACATATATATTAATAAATATATCAACTAACTATGATGTTGGGTGAATTTCATGCCAAACTTTGAGAGTTATACGCAAGTTTTGTTTTTAGTTGAAATTTTTATTCAATAATATTAGAATAATCACATTTGTTTATTTTATTTTATTTATTATTTTATGTATTACAATTGTAATAATTTAACAAATCCTATTGTTCTATCTCCTACTAATACAGTAATAACACATAAGATAATAAAAATAATATAATAAGTAAATGTAATTATTATAACATTATTGACATTTGCTACGTATCTAAAATTCACATAAGATAATAAAAATAATATAATTATTATAACATTATTGATGTTTGCTATGTATCTAAAATTTCTCACAGAGAAAAGCATGACAGAGAAAAAAAATAAAATAAGTAAAAAACTAAATTTTTATACAAATTATATTAGCTTTTGGTACGTGATCCATAAGAGCATGGCAAGCCATTGAAGCTGTTATTGCCAAATTATGGTAGCAGTTCATAGAAATCCACCTCCAATGGTAAGTTTTGGTAGCTGCTATCTTTAGCAAATGCCAAAGTTGCCAAGTCACCAAAGCCAACCGTTTCGTCTCTCTCTCTCTCTCTCTCTCTCTCTCTCCCTTTCTTATCATCCTTCCCATCAAACAGTTCCAAAACAGAAGCAAAATTTACCCAAAAAATAAATAAATTCTAAAGCATTTTTATTTTAGAATCAATAATAAATCAATCTAAAGCAAAAATGATGATGATGATGATGATAATAATAATAATAATAATAATAATAATAATAATAATAATAATAATAATAATAATAATAATAATAATATGGAAAAAAAAATCATCAAATTGGAAGATCAAATTGACGACCGTAAGACGCACGAAGTCAGCCAATCAGTAATGAATGGTACCGGTTGCCGGATGACAACATTTGACTCGGTAGGAGGCATAAATTGTGTTCAGAATTCTGTGAAGCATAATTGCATTATAGATTTTCCCACGCCACTAACTATGACACTCGCAATGGCTACTGCAAGCATAACAAATTGGGTGACGAAGGAAAAATGCATGAATGTGGGTGAGCCATCAGCGTTGCGACACATTCCACTATTTGACCATGATGGGATTGAACACAATGCAGCAAATCTGGACAGAGGTGTTGCTAGTTCAATATGTGCAGTGTTGTCAAAAATGACGTCACCCTCCTAACAGTCCACCACGGCAGACAACGCAGGCAACGCGGATGGTGTGGACAAAGTATGTCCGTAGATCAGTGTTGTTAACATCATAATGCGAAACATAAATTCATTGGTGAGACGAGTGAAGGATAAACGAAGACGAGAGTGGAGGTTAACAGATTATGAGTAGCCCGGTGTTGGTGGACGTAATAAACAGCGTAAGAACCTGAAAAAAGGGTATGAGGATGCGAATTGGGAGTTGGTTTATGTTGATGACTGTACGGACACAGAAAAGACTTGGGTTGGTTTTAGAATGACTAGTCGACACCCAATGTGGAAAATGCTTAGTCTGAATGAGTAGAAACGGTTGAAGGACGTGTACAATTTTGAGGGTGACGAGTGTGTTCCTATATTGAGTTGTAGTTTGTGTGTTTTTAAAACTATGTTAGTACTTATGAAATGTTTTATGTGGTTTCTGTGAGGTGTAGGGCTATAATATAGGGTGGCAAAAGGAGTGGCGTGCACGTACGATTCACAGACATACAATCTTTGGTTCAACAGTCAGCAATCAACAACAGTGTAAGTGACATACGTTGAAGTTTGGTTGAGCTAGCTAGTTTATTCCCTTTACTAAATGTATGTAATTATGAGGCAACAAATTCACCAACTTGTATTCCAACCAGGTTATTGATGCATACGCCGATATACTTATGGACTTGCAAACGAGGGCGGCAACTGAAAGTGAATACGTTGACCGATCATATTTTTATAGTAGCATTTATGTGGTATGGTAATAGAACCCTGTTGTCATAATGCGCGTGTTGTGCAATAGTTATGTTTGTTGGTAAAGTCTAACTGATAATGTGTGTATAGGACATGATACGGAACCCAAGCTTGAAATCCAGAGACCGATACTTGAAAGCCCAAATTAACGCTGCTCAAGGAAACAGATACATCCACTACCCCATTATTCAAACCACTGGACAATCATGGTCCACGATACAAAATGTGGGACATGGCACCAT
The DNA here is from genome assembly GCA_022316695.1 of Camellia oleifera. Classification (NCBI taxonomy): domain Eukaryota; kingdom Viridiplantae; phylum Streptophyta; class Magnoliopsida; order Ericales; family Theaceae; genus Camellia; species Camellia oleifera. Next base: position 193,913,535 of record CM039311.1, read on the forward strand.
TACAATCCTTTGAGGCAACGTAAGGGTAACAAAAATGTGCATTCCACAGAGGCTCTGAAGATGGTAATCTTTGATTCAAGTTTAATCATCAATAAATAATCTCATTTATACATTATTAGGTTTAGAAAGCTAAGCTTGTATATAGACTGCGAAATATATCAAGAACTCAAAGCTAGAGTGCCTTTTTCAGATGAGACAGAGAGAGAACAATATCTCAAATTCAACTCTTCTGAGATGTCTTCAGCTAGAGGAAAAGATGAGAGCCTTCTTCAGATGAATGTAAGAGAGAGAGAGTGCACGCACTGAAAGATTGATTCATGTGTACATATATGAGAAGTTGAGAACCTTACTCGGATATTTAAAAGGGAGGCGTAATTAAACTTTTGGAAGAAGAATACACAATTGGAATGAGGATAAACCAAGGGGGACCACAAAGAAACAAGGCAATTACAAAATTAAAATTTTGGAATCAGGATAAACTAAGAGGGACCACCAAGAAACCAGGCAATTACAAAATTAAATTTTGGCAATTACAAAATTAAATTTTTGGAATCAGGATAAACTAAGGGGGACCACAAAGAAACCAGGCAATTCAAAATTAAATTTTTGGAATGAGAGAAATAAGGGGACCCATAAAGAAATCACACCTAGGCAATTGCCGACTATGGAGGTTCTCCAGGTCCTTGTAACACACCCAAATTTCACTATCCAAAATTAGATTAATTGAATGTAATACGCATTATTAGACTATATTTATTTTTAAATCAATGAATAATTCATTTTTAAAATTATACTTACCATTCAATATATTTTTAATTATTTTTTATAATTAACAAATGTGATCTAATCATATGATTATTGTTGTCCAAATAATATAATTTTTTTTCTTTTAAATAATTTTCTCAATAAGCCCTACTATATAAACAATTTAAATCAAGAGAAACTGCAATTTAGTGCATGTTTTCAAAATAAATTTCAAATTAATGGTAAGACTAATTAACTTTAATAATTCAAACTATAAATTTTTTTATCACTTTGCAATTTCTTTTAGTCTTACAAGTGATTTGCAATTTTCTTTTTAAATAATAAAGTGAGCCATGAGAGCCCAAAAACACCTCGAGTTGAATCATCTCCGCTTATTAAAAAGGGGAAATTACACTTCGAGTTAAATCATTTCCCCTTAGTGTTGTTAGACGGATGGAGTTACAGAAAATAATATTTTACATTTTTATTTTGACCTTTTCTAAAGTTCAAAAAAAATAATCTAACATTTTGATATAATTATATTGTCACTATCAATGTTTTATTTTATATAACACTTACACTATTTTTTCATTCGCAATTTGTTAATAATGCGAATGAGAAAATAATATTATCATCATTTTTCCTTTAAAATATATATTTATCTCTATTTATTTCAATGTCTACCCATTATTGACATTAATTTCGATCGTTTTAACTATATTAAAAGAAAAATTAATGTAATCATTCCAAAAGTATGTAACTAATTATAATAATACTCCCTCCGTCCTAAAATAATTGTCCCTTTTGGAGAATTCAACTTTTTTTGGTAGTACAATTATTGCTTTTAAAAAAAAGTTGATTTTCCAAAATTATCCTTTTGATAGTATATTTTTTGGAAATATCAATGTCATAATTGTACCTTTTATATTGTTTATTAATTTAAAAGAAGGGCAAAATAGGAAATTTATATTATTTTTGTACTTGATTTTGAAGAGGGACTAATATTTTGGGACAATGAAAAATGGAATAAGGGACTAATATTTTGGGACGAAGGGAGTACTGAGTTCCAAAGGTTTTGTAACAAGTCGAAGAAAGATTAGTGTAATTATTTTAAAAGTACGTAACAAACAATAAGAGCAAATTAAACTAACAGTCCCTGTAGTTTGGAACTTGTGTTACTTTGGTTCCTGACCTTTAAACTTTGACACATTTGACCTTGAATTTTGAATTTCGTTTCAAAATTAGGACAATTGATGATATTGTTGCTCCATTTCAAGAGCAAAGTTGTCAATTTGATAAAATATAAACTAACTTGACAAAAATAAATGCCAAAAAATTATTTTAAAATTTTTTAAAATTATTTTTACTCACCAAAGATAAAATTATATAAAAATGATAAACCTTTTACATTTTTATTTTTTTCCCAAATTAATTTTTAGTATGTGTTTTGATAATGATCATGTAATGAGTGGTTATTTTTGTTGATGTTTTTGGATAGTTATCATGTAATAAATAGTTGTATTTATTATTAACAGATATTTTTGAATGGTTATGATAGTTATTAGGCTTTTAATGTATAATCAATATATTTAATATATGAAATGTTTTTAGTTTTGGATTTTTTTGATTTAATGAATTGGTTTAATAATGACATTAAAGTTGTGCCGTGTTTGACTTTTGAAAAAATAAAAATTAATTTAACAAAAATAAATATCAAAAATATTATTTCTACCCTCCTAAAACATAAAATTATATACAAATGATGTGTTTTTAACTTGTTTTTCACCAATTTAATTTTTAGTTTTTTAAAAATTTGTTTGAAAATAAATTCTTAAAATGAAACCAAACAGAACTTTATAACAAAAAAAATTGTAACATTATTCATTAAAAAAACATCATTTTATTTCAAACAACATATAAGTTAACAAATACAAAATAAGTTGTATGACGACTTTGCACTTCAAATAGGGAAACGATATATTTGATTATCTTTATTTGGAACGAGATTTAAAATTTAAGGTCAAATGTATCACCATTAAAAGGTCAATGACCAAAGTGATACAAGTTCTAAATTATAGGGACTGTTAAGCTATGTTTGGTTGGAGGATTTGAGAGAGAGATTTGGAAAAGAAAAAAGAAAATGTGTGTGAAATTAAGTAAAATGTAGATATATTTTATTTACATTTCACCTACATTTTCTTTTTTCCCTTTCTTAATTCAATCCCTCACCCAAACTAAAAAAATAAATTAATTAATTAATATAATTATTTCAAAAGTATGACGCTAACAACTTCTTGAAAAAGAATAGGAAGAAAAGGAAAAGAAGAGATCGAGCTAGCAACATCGTGGTTTTGGGAAGGATTCACAGGTCTAGCCTGAAGAATGGGGCAAAAAGGGGCAGGTTCAAGCAAGGCAACTCACAAAGGAGTGTGATTAGAGCAGCACAAGAAATTTGTGATTTAAAGATGAAATAAATTTGTCTCAAAATGCAAACATTTTGTCATCTAAACTAATTACAATGAAAGATTTTCGTCATCCATTTTGTCGCCAAAAGGTCTTGGAGACAAAAAAATAAATTCGTCATTGAAAATTATATATTTGTGACGATTTTTTTTTTTTTTTTGGTCTCCAATACATACTGTTGGGAACACACTTGTAAGTAATTAGCAATGAAACATTTTGTCATTAAAGGAAGAAATTAGGGACAATTATTTTGTCATGAATATAGGAAATAGAGATGAAATAATTTTGTCACTTTTAATATAAATGAAGACTAAAATTTTTTATCAAAGAAGCTACCAATAGAGAAAAACAAAATGATCATTAAAAATAATGAAATAATGGCAAAAAAATTAGTCACACATTGAGGGTAATAGTGATAAATGTGAATATTTTTCATCATGACAAATTAATTTAGCGACGAAATAAAGAATGTATGACAAAATTAATCATCCACCTAAACCAAATAAGGGGCAAAAAAACACCTTTAGGGATGAAAAATTGTGTCACTAATTCCATAATTTTTTTTTTCCACATTATATAGCTATTTTATCAAAATCTGAATTTTAGTTTAGCAAATATAACCATGTTCATGCCACAATCACACAACCATTGCCGCTACCACAATTACCTTCACACCATCATCACTACAATCACAAATCGCTTATAGATGTAACAATTTTCCCATGTTAAAACGGATAGAAGCTACTATAGTCACACACAAGTGAAACAAGATCTAACAGTAATTGTAGGAGCAGAGTTTCTTTTGTGATGGGGGGAAGAAGTGAAGTTAACAGAGGAGGTTGGCAACCAGTGTTTAAGAGAAGATTTCAAAATCGGGGGACTAAACCTGGTATTCATACTGTTTTTGTGGATGATCTACCTGAAGAAATGAATCCAAAAGGACTGTTCTCACTTTTCTCTAACTTTGGGGTGGTAAAGGATGTGTTCATTCCAGCCAAAAGGAGAAGGGAAACAAGATCACGTTTTGGTTTTGTGAGATTTGACTGTCCAGTAGCAGCAGGAGTAGCAATACAGAAAGCAAATGGTGCGTGGTGCGGAAATAAAATCTTGAAAGTGAAGAAAGCTGATTTCAGCAAGGAGCAAATGATGCAGGGAACAAAGGAACCAGTGAAGATGCTCAGAAAAGTAGTAGAGGAACCAAGGAGGAGTCACACGTATGCTGAGGTGGTAAAAGGGGGAGTGACGAAAAAGGAATCGGAAATGAAAATTCATGCAGTGGAATATGGGAATGAGTGGCTATTCAACAGCTTGGTGGTTAAGCTGAGGTCGCAATTTTCTTTTGCTGAATTTCAGGCGGATTTGCAGAACAGAGGGCTACAAAACGTTGAAGTTAAGGAGGGTGGGGGTAGGCTAGCATATGTAACTTTTCATTCAGTTCCAGCGATGAGGAACAGAAGTACTGACATAACCAAATGGGTTGAAGATTGGTGTGAGACGTCAACGGAATGGGAGAAAGGGATGGTAGTCGATTGCGAAAGGGTGACATGGTTATATTGCATTGGAGTACCACCAAATCTGTGGAATGCGCATAATTTTAAAAAGATTGGTGAGCTCTGGGGCGAAGTGGTGGCCATTCATGATGAAACATTGAGCTTGGCGTCACTGAAATTTGGTAAGGTAAAAGTTATTACGTCGCAGTTGGAAGTTATTGATAAAATGATTAAAATGGAGAGCAAGGGTATTTCATACCCAGTTAGAGTTATGAAGTGTATTGAACAGAGACATGGAAGTCATTATGTTGAATGTGCATATGCAAATAAATCATGGGCTGTTGATGGAAGCCATGGAAGGGTGGACCAGAGTTCTGTGTTCAAACAGATGGACAAAGAGGGAGATGGTGCTGACAAGGATCTCCGAAGTAATGACATGGAAGCTCAAGGTGAGGTGGAAAAGCCTCAATGGGGTGACTTGGAAGAGCAGGTGCAAGGTGGCCACTGTAACTCTCTCTCAGTTTCAATTGTTGATGAAACGGCTACAGAATTGGAAAACCAAAAAGTGGTTGCAGGCGCTGTGGGTACCAAGACGAGCATGCAAGGCAAATTCCTCAAGAGCCAATTAGTGAAAAAGTGTAAAGCTGTTGAAGAATCTGGGTCATCTGGATTTATGAAAAGCCTTAGTGATAATGGTACTGTTAGGCCCAAAATTAATTTGGAGGTGGTGTTAAATCCAGCCCAATTTGAAGGGCTATGTAAGGGATTACGTATGGGCCCGGATAGCCAGAATGTGGTGGAGCCTGGTCCAATTGCTTTAGTGTCTTCTTGTCCCCAATTGTCTGAAGCCCAGCTAAATGGACGCCTTCAAGCCCTTGATGATCATGGTTTTTAACAACCATCTAAGGAGAAAACTGAGAAAGGAAAGAGGGTAATTGCAGGACAAGATGGCTCAGGATCTGGGAAACCATCAGTAAGAACAGGAGATAAGGGGAAGAAGGTTAGTACAGCTCATGTGGTTACAGTTTGTGAGCAACAATTTTTGAAAAACAAGGAAATGGGGAAGTATGTTGTTCAAGGTTCAACTAGCAAAGGCAAGGGGTCAAGGCCAAAAAGGAAAAAGAAAATTAGAGGGGCTGCTCAATTTTGCAGTGGTTTCCAACGAGGAGCAATTTTTAGAGCAGCGGCTTCTGCGATTTCTTCATCCATCTCAGTTAGCACGGGTGCATATAGACAGTTTCTGAGCCATAATGAAGCCCAAGAAACTGTGAAGATGGGGAAAGCTCTGGGTATTGAAATTTGGGGTAAAGATGAGAGTGTCATTCAGAAAATTATGGTGATGGAAAAGCAAGATGAAGACAGAGTACCCAAGAAGGGGATCATTGGTGGTGCTTAAATTTGCATCCAAGGAGATTCAAGAGTCAAAGTAGTATCATAATGAAAATCATTTCATGGAATATTAGAGGTCTGGGCAAGCCTGAGAAAATGAGGAGTCTCAGAAATCTCATAAAGGAAAAAATGGTGGATATGGCTTTGATCCAAGAAACGAAGAAGTTATGTATGGATGAGAATTTTGTTAGAACTTTATGGCCAGAAGATGACCTGGGGTATATAGGAGTTGATGTAGAAGGGAGTGCAGGGGGCTTGTTGTGCTTGTGGAATCCTGATGTCTTTCAGATTAAAGGTTGTTGCAGCTCCAGAAATCTCATCTTGGTTTCAGGTTTGGTTTATCGCAGACTTGACTGTGTCATTGTCAATGTTTATGCCCCTAATGATAGTATTGGGAGAAGGCAGCTTTGGGGGGTCCTTGCTAATCTAAAAGCATCTTTCCCAGAACCCTGGTGTCTAGGGGGTGATTTCAATGAAATCAAAAGTATAAGGGAAAGGAAAGGATGTGTGAGAAGTGATAAGGGGATGCAGGAGTTTAATGATTTTGCTAATAAACTTGAATTGGTGGATGTACCTATGTTAGGTAGGAAATATACATGGAGCAATTCACAGTTAGGTGCCTGCTGGAGTAGAATTGATAGATTTCTTTTAAATCCGGAGTGGCTTGAGTGGTTTAGATTTAAGTTATGGGGTCTTCCTAGAACTTTATCTGACCATTGTCCAATTTTTTTGAAGGAAGATGAGCGGGATTGGGGCCCTAAGCCTTTCAAATTTTTAAATGCTTGGGTGTTACATCCCAGCTTTATCAAGGAAGTCAAAAAGGTTTGGGTTAGTTCACAAGTAAAGGGTTGGGCTGGTTTTAGAATTATGGCCAAACTGAGATATCTCAAACAGGCACTGAAGATTTGGAATGTGGAGGTGTTTGGTCATGTCGTCTCCAACCTTAAAGCAGCTGAAGCTGAGTTACATTCTTGGGATTTAGTTGCTGAAGTGAGAAATCTTACAGAAGTTGAAGTTAGAAGAAGAATTGAAGTCAGGAATGTTGTTTGGCAGAGTAGAAAAAGATTGGAGTGGATTTGGTTGCAAAAATCTAGATTAAATTGGGCCTTAAAAGGGGATAAAAACACCAGATACTTCCATTTATTGGCATCCAGAAGGCATAGTAGGAACCTCATTGACTCTATGAAGATCAATGATATTATATATGAGGAGCCCTTGGAGTTAAAACAAGCTATGTGGGCTTATTTCAAAGCTTTGTTTACTGAAGATTGGAAAGTGAGACCAAGACTCGGGGGTGATTTTAGATGCATTGATCAAGACCAAATTCAAAGTTTGGAGCTAGATTTCTCAGAAGTAGAAGTTTGGGTAGCAGTCAAGGAATGTGATGGAAACAAAGCTCCAGGTCCAGATGGTTTTAACTTGATTTGTCTTCAAAAGGGCTGGAAGTTCATAAAGGATGACATCATGGCTTTTATGAAGAAGTTTCATGATAATGGTGTTTTGGGCAATGGAATTAACTGCTCTTTTGTGACCCTTATCCCCAAATCTGATTGTCCTGAATCAATTAAAGATTTCAGACCCATCAGCCTCATTAGTTCCATCTATAAAGTGTTGTCAAAAGTGCTCGCTAACAGGTTCAAATTAGTTTTGCCTTCAGTGATTGATAAAGTTCAATCGGCCTTCCTAGGTGGGAGGAACATTATGGACGTCGTTCTTATAGCTAATGAGATTGTGGATTGGTGGAAGAAAGCAAATAGAAGTGGGTTAATCCTGAAGCTTGATTTTGAAAAAGCTTATGATACAGTCAACTGGAACTACCTCAATCAAATGCTGGAGAGCTTTGGTTTTGGATCTACTTGGATCAAGTAGATGAAGGGCTGCATCTCGTCTGCTCGAGTCTCAATTCTGGTTAATGGGTCACTATCTCCTAAGTTCTGCTCTCAAAAAGGTCTAAGGCAAGGTGATCCGCTATCTCCTTTTTTGTTTAATACTGTAGCTGAGGGTCTGAACATACTCATATCGAGAGCTAAGGAGATGGGTTTTTTTAAAGGTGTTTCAGGCTTAAGGATTAATTTTTCAAAAAGTGTTGTGTGTGGCGTGGGGGTGGCTGATGCGGTGGTTGATGAGTTTGCTGCAAAGTTGAACTGTTTAAGCCAGAAGTTACCTTTAAAATATCTAGGATTACCATTGGGGGCCAATCCTAGTAGGAGGTCGACTTGGAAACTAGTTGTGGAGAAATTCAAGAAGAAGTTATCTGGGTGGAAGAGAAGAGTCTTGTCTTTTGCTGGGAGAGTTACACTCATAAAATCTGTTTTGTCTGCTTTGCCAGTGTATTACATGTCTCTTTTTAAAATTCCGGAATGTGTGGCTAGAGAGATTGATAGAATTCAAGCTTCATTTTTATGGGGCGATTCAGAATATCATCGGAAGATCCATCTAGTTAGTTGGAAGGAGGTATCCAAGAGTGTGAAACAAGGTGGTCTGGGAATCAAAAATATCAGGCTAGCAAATGACAGCTTGCTAGTAAAGTGGTGGTGGAGGTATGGCCAAGAGGAGGATGCGTTGTGAAAGTCGGTAATCTGTGAGAAGTATGGCTCTACAGGGGGAAAGTGGTTTCCTTTTCTGGCTGAATCTGGTTCTACATCTAAGTTATGGAAAGGCATCTTACTAGTAGCTCATAGGAATGTTAGGCTTTTCCAGTTCTACAAGGAGAATGTTGAGATTGTAGTAGGGAACGGAGTCAGAATTAGTTTCTGGAGGGACCCTTGGATGGGATCCACCAATTTACTAAGCCAATTTCCTCGTTTGTTTCACCTGGTTGTAGATAAAGAGTCTTCCTTGAGTTTGCAAGTAGCTAGCAGATCTCATCTATCTGGGTGGATTTTTAATTTTAGAAGATCACTTCGGGCTTGGGAAGAGGATGAGTTGGTTAGGTTACAAAATTTTTTGGGTTCTGGCCCTGTTTTAAGAAGTGATGTTGTTGACTGTTTGTGTTGGAAGCCTATACAGTCAGGTGGTTTCAAGGTTAATTTTGTTTATGCTTGGGGATTAGTTAATGATGGCCCCATTCAGAGACCAGTTGACATAATTTGGAATAACTTCTCACCTCCTAAAGCTAAATTCTTCTCTTGGTTAGCTTGGAGAGGTAGATTGAAAACTAAAGGGCTGCTTCACAGGTTAGGCATTTTGGCGAGTGATGATGCTTTGAGGTGCATTTTCTGTCATGAGTCAAGTGAATCAACTGAACATATCATGCTTCACTGCCCCTTTGTCTGGAGAATCTGGTCTCATATTGCTTTTTGGTGGGGCTTTCAGTGGGCTATTCCTAGTTCCATTGAAGAGCTGCTACTATGGTGGATGGGTTGGAAGTTTAAGAAGAAAGTAAACCAGATTTGGAAGATTTTACCTCCTGCAATAATGTGGTCTATGTGGAGATATAGGAATGATTGTGTGTTCAATTCTGTACAGCCCAATCTTCAAGATCTGTGTGAGGGTATCAAGGTGAGAGTGGCAATTTGGATGAGATCTCATTTCAGTGGTGCATCATTCTCAGTTAATGATGTTGTCTTTAATTTTAAGCAAGTTAGGAGGTGTTTTGGGTCTTAAGGAGAGAGTGTGGTAGGGTGGAGGTGGGCTGGTTGAATAGCTTCTGTGAAAGATGTGATAAGGGGTGTCTCAGGGGGTCCATTCTGCCTGAAGCTGTTCCTGTTTTGGTGGGCTGCAGAGGGTTTTTGTTTGGATCTGTTTTGCTGTGCTCTGATTGTGTTATGATATGTTTTTTTTAGGGTATGTAAAGTTTATGCCTGATGCTGCTCAGGGTAATCTGAAACTGCTGCAATGTTAGAGGGTAATCTGAAACTGGGCTGAGTCTGAAAGTGATGAAATACTGATTGATGGGCTGAGGGTATGTAAGTCTGAGAGTGCTGAATTGCTATGCTGAAATGCAACTGGTCTGGTCTGAATCAGTTTTGTATATGAGGATGGTTGGTGCTCTTAATCTGCAAGGGAGTTTTTTTAACTGGTTGTCACAGTGGTTTCTGTCAAGCCCACAAACTAGGTGGGAGGTCTGCTAGTGTATGGGTCCTTTTGTTGCTCTTCTGGCAGTGTGTATAAAGGAATTTTTGGGTGCTAGTTTGGTTTTGGTGCATGGTCTTGTCATGCAGTTTTGGTCTGAAAGTGATGAAATGCTGAATTGCTGGTTTGCTGGGCTGAGTCTGTTTGGGAGAGAGTGGTAGGGTGGTGGTGGGCTGGTTCACAGGGGGTCCATTCTGCATGTGCTCTGACTGTGATCTGATCTGTTTTTAGGGTATGTAAAAGGGCTGATTTGCTGGATTGCTGGTCTGAAATGCTGAAATGCTGGGCTGAGTCTGAAAGTGTTGAAATGCTGATTGATGGGCTGAGGTGGGTGGTCTGGTCTGAATCAGTTTTGTATAGGAGGATGGTTGGTGTTCCTAATCTGCAAGGGAGTTTTAGCTAGTTGTCACAGTCACTTTGCAAAGAACTGGTGTGTAGCAGCTGTAGGGTCTGGTTTCTGTCAAGCCCATAAACTATGAGGGAGGTCTGCTGGTGTATGGGTCCTTTTGTTGCTCTTCTGGCAGTGTGAATAAGGGAATTTCTGGGTGCTAGCTTGGTTTTGGTGCACACATACTCAGTATATTTTAGTTCAATAAGGGATGAAATTCTTTGATGAACCCAGCAGTTAACTTTTCCATGCATCATTGATGGTCAAGTTTAATCCAGAACAAGATCTGTTTTGGACTTAGCAGCATTGAGAATGGGAGTTATAAGCTGTTTTTGTCACAGTCACTTTGCAAAGAACTGGTAGGGTCTGGTTTCTGTCAAGCCCACAATCCAGGTGGGAGGTCTACTGGTGTATGGGTCTTTTGTTGCTCTTCTGGCAGTGTGTTAAGGGTATTTCTGGGTGCTAGCAGTTGTGGCTACCTTGGAGTTGGAGTTTGGAGGAGTGGTGCCAGCATTGGATAGAGTCTGCAGTGTTTGCTGCATTGTTTATTTGGTGCATGCTCCTTGTCTTACAGTAGTGTCTACAGTGTTCAGTTTTTAATCCTGCTACAGTGCTTGTTTTGGTGCATAGTTTCAGTTTCAATTACCAGGGTGTTTCAAGACTGCAGTTAGTAGCATTGATACAGGCTTTGAGAATCTTGGAACATCAGAGATAGGCATCAATGTTGGTCAAGTTTAATGCTAGCTATGGTTGTTTGGTTTGGTTCTTTCTTTTTTTCCGTTGGTCTCTCACCAACTCAGGGGTGCTAGCAAATGATAGGGTGAACTCGGTGGTGCCAACCTAGTTGGGATCATTTAGCTCACTGTGATGCTTTTGCACTTCCCTTTTCTTTATTGATGTAATTTGTCTTGTACCTTGTACTTGTTTATTTCATCAATAAAGTTTCTTTTTTTGCCGATCAAAAAAATATATATATAACCATGTTCATTTTGAAACCTATTTAATATAACAATTCCATCACAACTTAACTTAAATCTGCTTATAAATCAACGAATTAAAAAAAATGAAAATATCTATTCATTACAATAAGTTCATCCTCATACAATAAAATATTACAATATCCACAAAATATTCAACCGTTATAACTAATGCAATTCCACAAAACATCCAACAATTTTAACTAGTGCAATTCCACAAAATATCCAACAATAACTAGTGCAACTTCACAAAGTATGTGTATCTATATCAGACAAAAATAAACATTCAAGCAAATTAGATTATTGTTGCACGTCAAAAATGACACCCCAATCCAATATGCAAAAAAATAAATTAAAAACCTTAGTAACTAATCAATTATACAAAAGATTAAAAAATTAGTAACTAATCAATTCACAATTAAATAAATTATACAATTTATTCCTCTAATAGACTTTTTTTTCGAGATTATGGGAACAAAGAATTAATTTTAAGGATAATTACAAATGATGCATCCCATTAATGTGCCGTAAGTTCATACAACTTATATTGATCCCTCCCAAGGTGTTCATGTACAAATCCGTGGCTGTGTGATAATTTAGCATTTCGACGACCTTTCTTTGAAGCTTTAAGTATGGAGAAAAAAAACATTTTTAGGCTAATTCACAATTTATACATCCCGTTCACATACCGTAAGTTTCTACAACTTATATTAGTCCCTCCCAAGGTGCTTGTATCGGTTTCTGGGTAAATTTGTGACTGTTTAACAATTTAGCAATCCGAGGGGCTTTTCTTAATCATAAGTATGGAAAAAAGCAATTTTTTTGTGTCTAATACACAATCAGTGAATCCCGTGCATGTGTCGCAAGTTCCTACAAATAACATTGGTCTTTCCCAGGGTGTTTGAGCCAAATCATGGGAACTTTCGTAGCGGTTTGACGATTTTCCCTCCGATGACCTTTCAAGCCTAATTATTTAAAAACCAATTTTCTAATCTAATTCACAAACGATGCATCCCGTGCATGTTCCATAAGTTTCTACAAGTTACATTGGTCACTCTTGTGGTGTTTGTGCTGGTTCTAATACACATTTGCGACTATTTGAAAATATTGCTCTTCATTGGCCATTTTTCAAGCCTAAGTATAGGGAAAAAAACATTTTTTAGGCTAATTCACAAATGGTGCATCATGTGCATGTGACGTTAGTTCCTACAAGTTACATTGGTCTCTTCTAAGGTTTTTTTTGTCAGTTCTCATGCACATTCATGACTGTTTGATAATATACCCCTCTAATGGACTTTCTCCAAGATTAATTATGGAAAAAAAATGCTTTTATGCTAATTCACAAATGGTCCATCCCATTCACGTGCCATAACTTTTTACAAGTTATATTGATTATTTCCAATGGGTTTGTGTTGATTCCCATGCACATATGTAGTTGTGTGATAATTTAGCCTTTCAACGGCCCTTTTTGAAGCTTAAATTTAGAGAAAAAGCATTCTTTTGGCTAATTTACAAGTAATACATTATATTAGTCCATCTTGAAATGTTTCTACAACTTTTTTTTCCAGGTAATTAAGTCATAAACTAGAATGACGAAAACCCTACTACACACACAGCTACCAAACCAACTAAACTAAGCCAACAGCTAAGCTATGAGAAAAACACTAGAAGAAAGCCATACAAGGAAAAGCAACAAAGAATAAAGGAAAAAAAAAAAAAAACAATAGGAGCCAAGCCAAGTATTTCATGTACAAAAAAAAAAAAAAAAACAAAACAAAACAAAAAACAAAAAACAAAAAAAAATTAAAATTAAAAATGAAAAATAAAAAAAGAGGTTAAAACTAAGACATGACACATCTTTATGTGAAACTCTTATCTCTATTTTTTATTTTTATTTTAATTTCAATTCCATTGAGAAGAAAATTCATATTAACACCGAGCAAAAAAATTAAAAAGAAAATGACAGTTTTTTTTTTTTTTTAAATAAAAAAAAAATCGGTGATTATAACAAGAAAATAGTACTAAAAATGTTTATAGTGTTTCTAACCGATAAGAAGGTTCTCCCACAACAAAAATTTTGTTCTCCAATCACATGCGAGCTAGCATCCAAACCTATAAAAAAAAAAAAAAAAAATCAAATCAACTAATCTATATGACAGAAGGGAATAACAGGTATGAAATAATGAGGGCATAAAATCAATTATAACAACATTATTCTGTGGATATAGAAGGGCATGAAAAATACCTTTGAATTAATCCCAGTTAAAAAATAACATTGGGGTCTGGGCTCGACCTACCAATGTATCACATCTTATCACATTCTAATATCATAAAGAACTAGCATATCATTCGTACTATGCACGGATTGTATTTATAATTATCTATATATATGAATTGTGATTTTAAATTTTTTTTTTTAAATGTCTTCTTTTTTTCCTTTTTATATTATATTAAAATTTAATATTTTGATAATAATCATATGTGTTGGACTTTTCAAGGAATTAAATGTCTTTTTTTATTTATTATATTATATTAAAGTTTAATATTTTAATAATAATCATATGTGTTGGACTTTTTAAGAAATTTTTTTTATGTTTGTTCTTAATGCATTAAAGTGTTATTATGAGAGATAATAATCATGTGTTGGATTTCAAAGAATTTTTTTTATGCTTGTTCTTAATGCATAAAAGTGTTATTATGAGGGTAAGACTTGGGAGTTGGGAGAAGTTAATAAATGTTAAGATTCTTTTTTTTTTTTTACATCAAAAAATCAAGAAATTTAGATTGGGAGATTGGAGCTCCCACAAGCCTTGGGGTAAAAAACCCTCTTTTACTTAATATATAGTATAGATATAGATATGGATTGCCCACATGAATTCCTTGGTTCAGAATCCTAGAAATTGTCTCATAAACTTCCAATGCCACAGTAATAAAAAAGATGCCTCATCTGTGAAATATAACTTTGTCTGCAGCTTGAATGCTTCAATATCAATGCCAACAGAGGAACTAGTAAATCCACCCTATTCTCTGAAGTCAATATCAATGCCAACAGAGGAACTAGTAAATCCACCCTATTCTCTGAAGTCTCTGGAAGGGTGTTCCCTTAATCAGGTAGTGATTTTAGTAATTTTAAATGCATCTTGTTTATCAGTTGTTTGCTTCTGCAGGACTACTTTGGTTTTATGAATGGAATTTTCTGTTAGTACAAACAACCATAGTGAAACCATCCTTGATACTTCTTAGTTTCTAGGATCTTGGGAAGAGATTAACCACCTAAGCTTTTTTCAGAAACCCCTTTATTTATTTTTTCTTTTATATGTTTTTGAACCTTGATGGGTTATGCGGGGATTGGAAATAGAAGGGGAGTTGCCTTAGAAAATGTCTTGCTATTAAATGGGGGTTTGAAAGGGGTAGATTTTTTTTATTTTACATAGTCCTTAGATTAAAAACCCAAAAAAGGACATTTACCTAAAAATTTAAAAGAAAACAAAAAAGAAAAAGAAAGATTGCAGGGTTGTTATCAAGGACTCATTCCAGATTGGATCCACCAGTATTGGAAGTACTGTTTATGAAATTCAGTCAGCTAGAATTGAGACCAAAGTTCTAGCGTAATCTGGTTCTCTGTTTGCCTTTGTAACTAAATGTATTATTCTATTAATACACCATTTGCATCACATTCTAATTATATATAGATGGAAAAAAATATTCTTTGCCCAAAACCAAACACTAAACAACTAAATCCAAGTGTAATAGGAGGGACGCATCATAAGTTCTCAGCAGCAAGCACTTTCACAGAATGCAATGCATTGGGAAATTATGTCTCTCTCTCTCTCTAAAAAAAACCTCTCTATTTTCTCTTTTTAAACCTCCTTCCCCGGCCTTCTTCTTGGGCTGGCCGGCCGCCGCCTTTGGCTATGGCGGTCGGCTGGCTTTGCTTATTTCATTGTTAGTCTTGCTAGTTTTCTTTCTTTCAATAAACTTGAGTCATCCATTCTTCCCACCTTGGTGTGTTGCTGCGGGGGAGTTGCTGCGGAGTTCAGGTTTCTTCGGGGCTGATCGGGTTTGCCATTAGTTGTCCTCATGTGGTTCAACCTTTAGCCGTTTCTTCAGGGGCAGCCAGGGTCTTCATTCGAGCGCTTTCGGTGAGTAGGAGCTTGAGGGGTGCGCTTCTTGGGCGGGAACAAGGGTGTTGTAGGTGTTACAGTTCTGTCCGGGTGTCACTCGTGCGCTCCTTTTCTAGTGAGAGTTGGAGGGATGAACTGTGGGTGTGTTTCTGTGGAGTTTGGCAGCTGAGGCATAAGCTTGGTCTTTGGGTGTGAGCCAGAAGAAGACCTGGGGGGAGTTGCAGCAGGGGAGGTTTTTGGAAGTGGGTGGTGGGTGTCGACAGAGGGTGGTGAGTATCTTCGGTAGTGGATGTTGTAGCAGGGGGCTTTTTTTATGTCGGCAGGGGGGTCTTCTGCAGTGGGTGTTTGTTCCCGGCGGTGGCTATGTGTTTCTTCGGCAGTGGGTGTTGTAGGGGTGTTTGTTCGGCAGTGGTGAGTAAGGGATGTTCCCAGTGGATGTTGTAGCAGGTGGCTTTGGAGTATGCCCAGCGATGGCTATGGGCAGCAGCCTAGGAGTAGAAGCAGCTTCAGGTGGTGTGGGTAGCAGCTGCGAGTAGGTGGCTGTAGCAGCAGTGGCGGGTCCTGTTCTTGCAGCAGTGGCGTGCTGGGTTAGGCTTGCAGCGAAGGCGTGATGGGAGACGAGTTGTATCTGCTGTGGCGTGATGGGAGTGCAGCTTAGGTGTTATGATTGAGGTTTCTAATTAGTTGGTGGGCCATGGCAGAGGCTTTTAGTTTTAGTTTATTTTATCTAGTTTGGTTTCGGTGGTTGGTGGGTTGTATGTGTGGTGACTCATGTATTTTAGTTTCTTTTTTAGTTAAGTTCTTCTTAACTTGTTTTTTTTTTTTTTTAAAAAAAAATCGAGAGGCTTAGGGGTTGGTTGTATGATTGCGAGTAGCAGTAGTAGGGGTATTTTTATACTTCCGAATCTCTCTCGATGCATTTCATCTTCCTGTACTTTTAATTTCTTGCTGTTTAATGAAATTGTTCTTTGCCGATCAAAAAAAAAAAAAAAAAAGCAAGCACTTTCACAGTCCAGAAAATCACTCTCCATAGATTTTCTTGAAAATATTACAAATTTGGTTTAGGGTGTTAATCTTCTATATCTTAAAGGTTCAACTAATATTTATATCACAATGTCCACAAATTATAACTTGTCTTACTGTGAAACTGACTTCCAAATATACCTTTAACTTTTGCTCAAAAAATACCACTAGGGTTTCTAAAAATTCTTTCAATCAATATTCATTGAATCAAAGGTAAAAATCTTCCTTTCACAATCTCAAATATATATGTTCCATAACCAAATTAGGAGATTGAGACAAGATGAGAAATAAATAAAATTATAAACTAAATCTCCTAAATTATTATTTGGCTTCCTACAGAGGTGGCTTCCACCTACAATAGGTCTTCAAACCTTCTTTTCCTTGATCCTTATCAACAATCCTCATGTGAAATATCAGACCATGCATTGCATATACCATTATTACACTAGATTCTAACAATAGTCAACTAAAAATGCAGGTGATTTGTAGTAAATACAGTAAGGCTGGTAGGGGCTGGTAGCCATTACCTGTGGTAAATTCCAGGTCTTCTCAGATCTGGAAAGGTATTATAGGTGTTGCCTGGTCTAGACCTGAACTGGTTGACTTCTTCAAGAGCAAGATAAGTCTAGTTATTGGGGATGAGAGGAGAGCTCAATTTCGAGAGGATAACTAGATTGGCAATGTCTGCTTGAAAGAGGAGTTTCCTAGACTGTATTCCTTATCAGTGGACAAAGTTGAATCTGTGAATTTGGTGCTCGGTAGGAGGAATGGGTTTAAGGAGGGCGATCTATGCTTCAGAAGAGTCCTGTACCGGTGGGAGGGTGATGATTTGAGAAGGTTATATGAGATGGTTTCCAATGCACTTGCTCTTAGGGAAGGGACAACTAATAGGTTGAGATGGGCTGCAGATACATCAGGGCTCTTCTCTGTTGCCTTTGTTTATAAGGGATGTGAGTTGAGTCTTGTAAACAATAGTAAAATAGCAGATTTCCTTTGGAAGAATGTCTCTCCACCCAAAGTTCAGGTCTTTGGTTGGTTAGTTTGGAAAGGTAGGATTAAGACTTCTAGCTATCTCCAAAGAATTGGAGTTCTTAGTGGTGGTATTGATCTTAGATGTATTTTCTGTAAAGGTGATGTGAAAAGTGTCAATCATGTGTTATTATTTTGCCCCTTTATTTGGAGGATTTGGTCTAGAATTTTACACTGGTAGGGTATACAGTGGGTAATGCCTAAGTCTGTCAGTTGTCTGTTAAACTGGTGCAGTGGTGTTAAGCTCAAAAACCAGGAGAAGATGATCTGGAGAGCAATTCCCCTGGCAGTGCTATGGTCGATTTGCAAACAGAGAAATGACAGCATTTTCAACAATGCTCAGGTAGATCTTGATGGTTTGTGTGAATTCATTAAGGTTAGGATTGCATTGTGGGTTAAATCTTCTTGCCCTTCTATCAAGTACTCTGTTAATGACTTAGTTCATAACCTTCAGCAAGTTAGAGTTTGCATACGAGGTGGTTCTT
Organism: Camellia oleifera; assembly: GCA_022316695.1. Classification (NCBI taxonomy): domain Eukaryota; kingdom Viridiplantae; phylum Streptophyta; class Magnoliopsida; order Ericales; family Theaceae; genus Camellia; species Camellia oleifera. The sequence goes on from CM039311.1 coordinate 193,931,721, forward strand.
GAGTTGTCCGGGAGTTTTCTTTCCTTGTTTTAGTGGAGCCTGCTGCAGCTGCTGGGTGCTAGTTGTTTTGCTGGTGTGTTCACAATTGGTTGTGGTGTTTTTGGTGTTTGTTTTTCTCTCTTTCTTGTTGGTTTCTCACCGACTCTGTGGTTGTGCTAGCAAATAATTGGGTATCCTCCTTGGTGCGAACCTAGTTGGGATTGGGAGGTGTACTTTGATGCTTTCTGCATTTCCTTTTCTTTATTGATGTATTTTCATATGTAATGTATGTCTTTTTATCAATAAAGATTCTTTTTTGCTGATCAAAAAAAAAAAGAAAAGAAAAAAGGAATAGCTGTGTCATTCATAAACCATATAGAACAAAGCGAATGACATAAAAAGTTTGGGTAAACTACAATAGGTCCTAATAATTGGACTTAATTCCCATAAAGTCCTATTGAAAATAAGTCATAATAAAATCGTGGCTAAAAATCATTTTTTGCGATGATTTTTTGTATATGTCGTTAAAAATTGACAATTAGTGACTTTTTGTCATGATTTTTATAAATTGTCGCTAAAACATACAATTAATGACTTTTTTTGTGACAAAGTTTTCAAACTATCGCTGAAAATTAAAAATTAGTAATGTTTTTAATTATTATAGGACCTATTAGACAATAAGTTCACCTATTAGGCCCTACACGTAAGTCTCTTAAATTTTTTTTGGGTTTTTGAATTATTATAATTATTATTTTTGCAAATGACAAAATAGTTGCCAAATCTATAGAAGAAATGACATTGTTCACATAGACTCGCAACTCCAAGCCTACGTTCCATTTAAACATGTGTCCCTTTATAGTTTGGAGACTTACAGCTACAGTAGCTAAATATTGTTCTCAGAATCAAACCAATACAAGCCAAGACTTTTATTTGAAAATTATATTTATACTGTGTTTGGTTTGGGAATTTGAGAAGGGATTTGGAAAGTAAAATGAAAAAGGTGGGTGAAATGTGAATAAAACATACCTATATTTCACCTAGTTTCACACCTTTTTCTTTTCTCTTTCCAAATTCCTCCACAAACCCCCCCAACCAAACATAGCTTAAGAATTTCTACATACAAACACACACCCCTACAAAGTTTTATATAAAAAAATTCCTATACATTGAACACCATTGCATTAAACTTTAATTCTGTACAACTTCATCGTTCACCAAATTTCTTCTCTCTCTCTCTCTCTCTTTCTCTCTCTCTTTCTCTCTCCCTCTCCCCTCTCTATTCCTATGGATGCAGCAACTACAAGAATCAACAATGTTCTTTGATGACTTGTTGGCTTCAAAGTTGAAAAGAAATTTCCCAGCAAGTTTTAGCTATGAAGCATAAACCTAATAATGACCTTATATGCAAGATGTATTCAACCTACTTATGTCAACGAATTTAAAGAAATCACAGCATTGTTGTTAGGTTTTGTTATTGGCAATCTCGTTTGACAAAACTCCTTTTAGTTATAATTTATTCATTCTTTTATTTCAGTGAGGCTATGACTTTTTAGATGCGAATCCAACTTGAATTATGCCTATGCAAAGGAGTTTGTGATCTTAATCCTATCATGTTTTCCACTTCGCTGATTATGTCGGGGATCGAGCTGCTTGATCAGCTCGCGAGGGGTCGAGGGGGCAGCACCCAGGCAGGCTCGAGGGGCAGCGCCTCTAAAGCAAAAAGTAAAAATGCAGTCGAAGTTGCTTGACCGATCGAGCGGCCATTTGTGTGCTCAAGCAAAGAATCTTTAGTTCTAGAAGTTTGAACTGTCTGTAAAAGTACTGGGAGTTGTGTTTATTCGCTTGAGCGACACTTCCTGCACTCGAGCATAGATCCTTGTTCTGAAACATGTGTTTTAGTCAAACCGCTCGAGCGGCCATTCTTGTGCTCGAGCAGAGATCGCGATTCTATTTTCTATAAATCTACGATTAATTCAGTTTCTAGGGTACAGCTTCCAGATCTTCTTCTTGGGTATTCTTTGCTTGTTTCTTTTGATATCTGTGAAAGTTTATATCATGCATTGAGTGGATTATATCAAAGGGTTTCTTTGTTTTGTTTTATTCACAAAAGAGAGAGTTGTTCTTCGGTGGATTCTAGGGAATTTGGGCTTGATGCTTTGGTGGATTTCGGAGTGGCTCATCATCATGATTCGACATCTGCGTTGTCGATTCAACATTGGACAAGACAATTCCGAGGTGAAGACGGTGTTAGAAGAGACACATTGGGGTCGGTTCAATTCGGGCATAATTCGCTAGGTAATTGAGAGTACACTTGTGTAAAATTCCTTTTTTATCATCTTAGTGGATTGTTTTGTAGTTTTTGGCTCGTGATTTTTTATCACAATTGGAGCTCCAATTGTGATTTTTTCACGTTAAATCGTTGTGTTGATTAGTTTTTGATTGTTTGATTAGGATTGTTATTTACTGTTTAAAATTAATAGATAATTACTGTAGACACTCCATTTTTGACCGACCTTAAGACTCAGACGTCACCGATTGAGCGCTTGGTGATGTTGCATACTGTGCTCGTTCAGAAGTCTCAGAGTCGCGGCCGTGCGCCCTGCCTCTGGACTTCCGAACTCTCTTCTGTGCCTTGTCTCGGTTTGCGAACCAGACTCGGTTTTCTCTGTTTTCTTTCCTGATGGAAGGGAGTGGTCCTGTAGGCTATCTCTCGGTGGCTGTGGGCTATATTTCATGGCCGTAGGCCATTTTGCCCATTTCGGAGCCCGGTTCCTGGTTTTCAGAGCCGTCAGGCCGTGTGCCTCGGTTCGGGACCGCCCAACCATCTCCGATTTCTCCGGTTTTCGGCGGGGACCTCTGTTTTATCATACTGAGGAACACTGAGGTCTCAGATACCCACTTCGTGGCCGAACGCCACTTTCGGTGCTTACAGCCCATTTTCGGGACCCCGAACTGCGTGATTTGGGCCTCGAACATTCATTTTGCATTAGTTTTTGTTCAATTTTGGCAGGTACCTCTGTTTTAGCACCAGGAAGATCACTGGAGGGTGGGAGGACAGCAATTGTCTCAGAAAACCAGTTTCGCTCTTCCGGCGTCCGTTTTGCTCACTTTCGGGCTAATGTTGAACACCCTAGGGATATTTTCTTCAAGCCAAGACTACATATTTGTGATGAGGGGACATGGGAGGACCCTAAAAAGTGGTGGTCGGCCAGTAATTCATTTGTCCATTTTGAAACCTCTTTGAAAAGTGGATCCGGAAGGAGAAAAGTCTGCGCGGCTTCACGGAAACGGGCGTAACTCTTTGCGCAAGAGGAATTAAAGTATGAGGCCACCATCGTTGGAAAGCTTACTCCCGGGGCTTCATTCTTCACTCAAGAATCTCCTAAGTTCAATTCCGGATGGAGGAGATATGGTTGATTGAAGTAGGGCATCACTCCGGTTGGACCGAAATCTGCGCGGCTTCACGAAAATGGGCATAACTTTTTCCACAGGAGGAATTTTGATGCAAGGTTTGCGCCATTGCAAAGCTAACTTCCGGGGCTTCAATTTGGACACTTGAATGGCCACATTTGGACTTCCCTAGCACCCACCGGCCAGTGTTCTTCTCGAAAGCTTTTGGAAACTAGCTGGCCGGCCAGAAAAACTAGCTGGCCGGCCACTTGCAACTAAAGCACTTTTTGCCCACCTTTTCTCCGGTTTTATTGCCTATATAGCTGGCCTCCCAGATCTTTTTGAGGGGTTGGAAAATATCTCTCAAGGATATACAAGCATATCTCTCTCTATCTCTCTAAAACTCTCAAGTTTTGGTGCCTTTTATTCATCATCATCAAGAACTACCATCACCACTCCATTTCCAAAAACAAGAAGAGGTTCTTAGAGGCTTAGAAGCAACATTTCTCAAGTCAAGAAGAAAGGAAAGAAAGGTCTTCAAGGGTAAGTCTCAATCCCTCTCTTTTACACCATTTTCTTGTCTCTTTTCTTAACCCTACTTTCTCACTGTTTTGAGCTCCGACCAATACTGAAAGTGGTCCTCTTTTGAGCTATTCTTGATGTTTGTTTAAGGGTTCAACCCTGTTTGAGCACTCTATCTTACACTTCCTTCAATATCACTCTTTGTGCCAATATTTTGCATGCTTTGTTTGGATTATGAGTGGTCCATTTTCGAGCCTGATATAAAATGTGAGTGGGCTTATTTTGAGCCCCTCTTCAACATTGAAGAAGAGCTCAACCATGTTTGGTGGTTCTATCATGCACTTGTTTTGTAATTCTTCCAATTTACCGTAAAATTGCATGGTTTCTTTAGCCTATTTGAAGTCTGATTTTGAGCATGCCATTAACTGAGATTGAGCTTATTTTAGGTCCCTCTACAACATTTTAGAAGGGATCAATCTTGTTTGGGGCCTCCATGCATGGCCTCTCTTTGTACCTCTCTTTGGCTCCATTTTGCATGCCATTTTAAGCTTATTTGGCTTCTGATTTCAGCCTTCATCAGGCCTGAAAAGAGCCTTATTTTTTCCTTCTTGTCATGTTTTGTTAAGGGTCTTAGGTTGTTTGGTGAATACTTTTGGTACTTCATGTTATACCCTCTTATACCCCCTTATTTTTGCATGCTTTGCTAGCTCATCATGCTTCTGTTTTTGAGCCTTCATCAGGCTTGGAAAGAGTCTTAAAATGACTCATTATTCATTTTTTGTTAAGGGTCTTAGGCTGTTTGGTGCATCCTTTTGATACTTCATGTTATAGCTCTCTTTTGGCCCATATTTTGCATGCTATTTTGAGCATATCTACATACTGAATTGGGGAATGTCATCTCTTGTAAATGTGCATATTTTTGGTCCCTATTTAATGTTGTAGAACTGTTTTTTTCAGTTTGAGCATTGTGTATACCACTTGCTTTATTATTCCCCTCTTTTCCCCCATTTTTGCATGCTATTTTTGCCATACTTGTGGCTGTTTTTCGGCCCTGCTCTGTACTGGAAAAATGCTAGTTTAGGGGCTGCCTAGCATCTGTCTTTACATGTCATGTCCATATTGCGCATGTTTCGCATAGCTGTAGGCCATTTCGGGTGCTTAGCATAAGCATTTCGGGCATCGGGTGTAATTTTGTTATAATTTGGGGGCTGTTTGCGCATCATTTTGGCTGCTGAAATTTGCATTTTCCATATGCCATATGCCACATCTCATTTGCATACCATTTTCATGATTTATGCCATCGTCTCGGTTTGCGTGCCCGTGTGCACGCATTTCGAGGCAGCTCATTTTCATCTCATGGCATCTTATGTGAGTGCGGCTGAGGCTCTCTCATGTTAGTGTAAGCCCATATTGCATTATATATGCCATTTTAGTCCTATTGCATTCCATATGCCATTGCCTCGGTTTGCGTGCCCGCGTGCACGCATTTCGAGGCACTTCATTTTCATCCATTGGCCTCTTATGTGAGTGTGGCTGAGGCTCTCTCATGTTAGTGTAAGCCCAATTTACATTTTCCATGCCTTAGGGCCATTGCCTCGGTTTGCGTGCCCATGTGCACGCATTTCGAGGCATCTCATTTTCATCTCTCGGCCTCTTATGTGAGTGTGGCTGAGGCTCTCTCATGTTAGTGTAAGTCCAATTTGCATTTTAGTCTCATTGCATTCCGTATGCCATTGCCTCAGTTTGCGTGCCCGCGTGCACGCATTTCGAGGCATCTCATTTTCATAGCATTGTGTATGTTAGGATTGCATCTCATGCATATTGCATCGTGTTCGGGATAGGCGTTAACCCGGGCACGGGAAACGAGGCGCGTTTCGTACTCCGAGTGACGGAACGGGTCTCAATTCCCAAGTCACCGACACTCCGGATTATCCATGATGGAGTTAAGTTTTATTGTAGCATTCATCTGCATTCATCCTATATTGAGTTGTGCAATTCGGCTCCTCGGCCATCATGCATCGAGATGCGTGATTGGTGGCACGAGAATCGAGGCATGCATATATTTGTGAAATACATTGCTATGCCCCTTTCCTGCTCTCTGTTGCAGCAAAATGAAGAATCAGCGACTTTCCGGAGTTTGGCACGCCTTTCGAGAAACATTGCAAACAGAGGCAAATTGGGGCATCCCAGTGGATTTCCGCACCAAGCAGCCCAGCATACATCATTTATCAGAAGCAAGGCAGTCCCTGGCTTGCATGCCAGTTTACAGTTTTTCGTAGTTAATCTGTTAATTAATTAGAAATTTGTATTTATTCGGACTGTAATATTTCGGACTGTAATATTCTTTTATTTCGGACTGTATTATTTATTCGGACCCTCTGCGCGAGGGCATAATTGTAATAAGTGTGGGTGAGTGTGATGTATGTCTTCCAACCCCCATTTCTTTCTCCCTTTTATTTACCCGCTTATGATGGTTAGATATAGGGCATATTTCAATTAGCATACAGTATGACAGCACGTTTTGCATCATTCATCTGTTTTGCACGCACCGGGCTCGGCGCATCATACAAACTGCATTTGTATTTCAATTCCAAATTGAGTACGTGATAGCTGTAGCATTTCATATGCCATGCTTAGAATAGTCGAGCCTGCTATAGTTTGCATTTTTGCATTTGTTGCATTAGGCATTTTTGTATATTTAGGATCATGCATGATTTCTAATCGGCTTTTGTTTTGGCTTGGAGTACTAGGTAAGTTTTATGCTTTAGCATCCTTGCATGCGTGTGAGTGTTGCCATGATAGCATGCTTACCATGAGGCTAAATGCTTATGTGATATAACTGCCTTGAATGCCTGTGGGTGGAGGTTGAGTTACTTGAATTGGGACAATTCATCAAATGTTTGTTTTAAGCCCACTAGATAGTGGCAAAATCATGTTTTCTAAGCCCACCGGAGGATGGCAAATCCGCGTCTTAGCCTACCTGCGGGTAGCACCATCAAACCATTTTCAAACAAACAAGCGTGAAATGTTTTGTTCCAATTCAGGCGATTCAGTCTATACTTGTATGCTGTGCGCATCACGTAGTAACCTAGGCTAATAATTGGAATAAGAACGCACAAAGTTTTCAAAAACAGATATCATGGTTAGTAGAGGCCGGTCTTTGACCGGGCGAGCGGGGGTGCTCACGATGTGACCTTCCCCAATCGTACCCAAGTTCCCGAGCCAACTTTGGTGATGACGGACACGTGGCCTTTGGCACCGAGTTAGGGTTTCCTAAATTTCCCATTTAAAAAATATTTAGGTGGCGACTCTGTTATCTGGCAAAGCAGTCCATGTTTGGCACTTCTTTCAAAAATCTGTTTTTTTTCTCAAAACGATTTGCCGGATTTGGACTCTTTGGTTCAAGATTAAGAACCATGACATTTGAGTCCTTCGAACTGTAGTGACCCAATATCGAACCAAAACGGGGGGGGACTCGCACTCCCTTCCCCCGGGATGCGTTCGGGGACGTCTACAGTTTCTGGCGACTCTGCTGGGGATTTAGAGAACTTGACTCGAACTCATGATATCTGGTTTTGACTAAATTTGTGTGTTTCTTTGCATTGCATTTGCATTGGTGCACCTAGGACACCGTGTTTGCCATCTGCTATTCCTAAGCTGTTTGCCGGAGGCTTGTCTTGTCAAGGCATGTCCATAAGGCTGACCGGTTACGGGCTCTGCCAGTATGGGAACACAAACCCCGGTTTTACCGGGGCACCCTTTTCGACCATTCGACCTAGTGCATATTCGGATCCATAGTGACCATTCCAAACTAGGACAGGTTGCTTACCCGATAGGTTGTTTAAAACCGCTGCATACGTAGTGAAACCCTAGCTCCTGACAAAATAGGACAGGGAAACCCTACCCCAACATAGGGGTGTTTTGGCTCTCACTTATCTGTTATGTGCTTGTTAGAGTGTGCCTCTACAGGGAATGCATGTATCAGTTTATGAGTTTGAGCATCAGGCCCGCGGGCACCAATTCAGTATTTTGGGTATCAGGCCTGCGGGCATCAGTATTTGGTGGAATCAGTTTTACCTGAGGGTATCAGCTTACAGGCAGAATTTTGGGGCAGAATTCAGGAGAGGGCACACTCATTCAACTATGCTCACATCTGTTCAGGTGAAATCAGGCTGAGATGCTGTCTGTTTTCTCTTTTGCTAGGTAGTTTTGGAACCATAGCTTCAGAAGGCTTCAATATCCCTCGGGTACACCGAACTTGTGTTGATAGACTTTGTTGGGTCAGAGATTCAGTTCAAGGACAATCAGTGTTGCTTTACCAGAGGCAGGGTGAAAAGGCCAGTCAGACACAAACCATCAGTATAGCAGCTACCAGCTCAGTGGTCTTTGAACAGTCGGGTTGAGGTTTCCGAGCCTACTGCAGACACACATACACCGGTCGCTCAGTCGAATCAGGACAATATGTCGAGTCTGGAAGAAATGGTGCGCCAACTCCAGGATAGTATGAAAGCCATGCAGCAAGACGCTGTCCGTCAAGCAGAATTCACCAAGCAACAGGCTGTGGTCATATCCCAACAGGCAGAGACAATTGCCAGGTTAGAACAGCAAACCGAAGCATCCGCTTCACAACAAGTTCCTCCCCCAGCAGGAGCTCCAGCACCTGGGAGATGCCAAATGTCCAGGAAGGTACGGACATTCCGATAGGGCCGGCTCCACCTCCGATTCTACCGCAACTATCCAAGGCACCCACGCCTATCAATGTACCGGACTCTCCCTTTGAGTTCGAAGCAGACTCCACAGCACTGAAGCTGAGTAAGTTGGAAAAAATGTTTAAGAAATCCCAAGGAGTCAGGTCTATTCCCGACATCGAGGATGGGTATACAGACGCAGCTGTGACGCTGCCAGATCGGTTCAAGATGCCTCATATTGATCGATTTGATGGGTCCGGGGACCCCATGGTACACTTGAGATTGTTTTCAGATATCCTAAGGCCAATGGGCCTCAGCAGGCTTCAGAAGTTGTCTTTATTTGGCCGGACCCTGTCAGGTGTGGCATCCACATGGTATGCCAAGCTAGAAGATGACGTCAAGAGAAATTGGGACGAAATGGCTGAGGCCTTCATCGCGTAGTACTCATACAACACACAGATTGAGATTACGACCCGTGATCTCGAGACAACTAGGCAAGAGCCTAAGGAGAGTTTTTCAGAGTTCGTAACCAGATGGAGGGCCAAGGCTTCGATGATGACCTTGAGGCCTACGGACAAAGACCAGATTCGGATGATTGTACGCAATCTACAGCCGAAGTTGATGCAAAAGATGATAGTAGTCCCCTTTCCTACTTTTTCTGACTTACATGAGATGGGAGTACAGATCGAGGATGCTATGAAGCAGGGCCTCATTGACCAAGAGAAGGAGCAGCCTAGGCGGGCATTTTCCCGCAGTTCGAATTCGACCACCAGTGGCGATGTGGCCACAAGATCTTCTGAGGTGGGCATGGTCACCACCACCACATCAAAAAGGGCTACCCCATTCACCGGTGCGTCCGGAAGTAGCTCACAGAAAACCAAATATCCGCCTCGAGTCAAGAGGGTTTTCACCCCACTTTACATGCCTTTGTCAAAGGCTCTAGAGGTCTTAATCCGGAAGGGACATCTGAAACCATTGGAACAACAGCCCCTACCCGATCCTATCCCTGCAAAGCATGACCAGACTAAGTACTGTGCCTACCATCAACAAACCGGTCATGAGACCGATAGCTGCTTTCGTCTGCGCCATGATGTACAAGATTTGTTTGACAACAACGTCATCGCCGCACCAGTCTCACAAGGTCTATCGGCACTGGATCGATGAATGTGGGGGATAATGCGATATGATCGGGGGATGAACCACCTGCGGGCGGCACTCAGTTTACTCCAGATGTGGCGTATGGCACGCACCGTTTTGAGCATTTTGTGAATGCTGGTTTTTGTACATTCTGACTTGGGTGTTGGGTCAGTTTTTGTTGTTTTGATTTTGAGTCTGTCTTTTTGTTTTGAGTCAGTCCCTTTTGTTTTGGGTCTGTCTTGTTGTATCGAGTCAGTCCTGTTGTATAGGAGTCGGGTGATTCCGGCGGGGGTGTTACCTCGGGTATCACCATTTTGTTTTGTGTTTGTCTTTTCGTTTTGTTTTGAGTCTGTTTCTGCCAGGGAGCCAGTAATGCCAACAGATTTGAATGAACAGCAGTGATTTTCACACTCTTGTGTTTGCTTCTGCCGTGTGCCAGTTGTGCCAGAAATTCTGAATGAGATGGCAGTATTTGATAAGAAGCTGTGACTTTTCTGTGCCTTAAAATCATTGTATTGACCTAAGTTTTTTTCAAAACTTTTTCTAACACTGCGGTGAAAACAAAGAGGAAGGAATTCCTGCGGGATTTGCAAAAATTTGATCAATTGAGAGAAAGAGAGGCGTGCTAAGCCCTTAATGAATGAAATCATGCTTGTTAGTGTGAGTACTGAGAAGGACCCTAGCTTTGATCCAGATGGGTCCTACACTGTCTTCAGCGCGAGCGATTTGTCGCTTTCTTAAAAACTTTCAAAAAAGGGTTTTGCGCGGTCCTGCGAAGACATGTGTGGAATCGCTCTTGAGATTGTGCAGCTTAGGATCACTCTCGGTCTCGAGACTCAACCCCTTTGCTTTCAAACCTTGAACTTGAATTCAGAATGTTCAACAGTCGACCACAATGTGAGGCCTGTGTGGCCAGATTTAAAGCAGCCCTCGAACGAGAGGCACCAAAGTCAGATCAAGAAGGTCAGACCTCATTAGAAGAAGCTTGCAAAGCTAGATCATAAGCACCCCTTGAACTAGGGGCAAAAAATGTCCGATGTGCTCGAAGAGCCAGAGGTGGATCCTTCTGCAAATCAATACAATAGCCACTCTCCTGGATACAGAGGGCTTCAATCTCAAAACCATTTGGCATGGACCTGTTACACTTCTACCCTTTGAGAGGCTCGCTGGGCCAAAAACCCGGAAGGGCGACCCAGGAAAAAGTTAGAGCGAAGAAAAGAACAAAGAAAAGAAAAAAAAAGAAAAAATTCAAATAGAAAAAAAAATGAAAAAAAGAGAAAAGAAAAAAAGAAAAAAGAAATGAAAAGAAAAGAATGAAAGGAAAAAAAGAAGAAGAAAGCTCGCAAGGTCAAAAACCTGCAACAGGCGCCTTGGCAAAAGTTAGAGCATAAAAAGGAGAGGTTAAATACCCGAGTGTACCTTAACCCCGAACTACGTAAGGCTTGATTCCCATCTTTGGGATACGTAGGCAACTTCATTCTGAAGTCCAGCCGTAAAACGATTCAAATTCAATTGTGTCCATGTAATGGTTTTGACCATCCTTGCCTTCTCTGTATCCAAGAGTACGGTTGCAGTCATCGCTCCGAGGACTAACTACAATGCGCTGCGGTGCCGTTCAAACAAGGGGCAACTTTCCGTTGTCATTCAATGCGCCGCGGTGCCGTTCAAACAAGGGGCAACTTTCCGTTGCCATGCAGCTCTCTTCAAGTACGGAGCAGTTTTCCTTTGGATCCGGGGTTGTGCATCTCGGGAGTAGGTTTCATGCTCGTTGAGCAAGTGGCCGTTTGCAAAAATAGTTTTTGAGAATTTTTACTGAGGTTGGCTAATTTTCTTGAAAAATCATTCTATCTTTTCCAAAATTGGACCATTTCTTGGACCCGAAAAAGGAAAATTTTCAGTGCTCATAGCCTGACTTGCATGATTTCAAATTAAAAATCGAACAAGCATGTTAACTCGACTCTCATTTTGGTCAAAATTGTTTTAGTAGAAAGCCAAAAATAAAAAATGGTCAAAATGATGAACTAGGGGCACAGTTGAGTCAGGTGTTCTGTCTTTTCCCCATTGTCAATATACTCGCCAAGAAGGGCACTCTACCTGCCAAGAAGGGCGCAATTGAAGTTAACGACAAAGGACTGAAAGCTCCCTCATCCTCCGAGCAACGAGGTATCAAGCCAAGTGCGAAGCACAAACTGGAATGAGGCAAGATATTTCACTCCATCATCTGGACAGATCTGATCACGTCCAAACTCCCCAGCAAGGCATCATCAATCGATGTCAGCTGCAGATTTGCTACACATCCTGTTGCAGCACAACCCCTCTGTGGGAGAAATTCACTAGCTGCATGCAGAAGAAGAAGAATCTGGTAGAATACCAGGGGCAAAAGCCCACAACTTTCTGCTTATCCATCAACCACCCAGGGGAGGGATTGAAAAATGAGAGATTGAAGAATAGAGAGATGTGCGATGAGAAAAAAGTGAGAAAAGGGCTTTTTCAGAAAACTAGAGATTGAGTGCCAAGTGATGTGAGAATCACAAGTGAGAAAGGGTGGGAAACACTACCCGGTGAAACAGGCTCCCTGTGCACGTCTGAGTGTCGTGTCTTTTCGTTTGTCTCATTTTATCCCGAGCATGTCTCGTTGTGTTTAGGTCGTTTACCTTTTGTTTTTCTGTGTTGAGTTGTTTTGGCTGTAGTCAGTTGTAGGCTTAATACCCGGTTGAGAATCCTTTTCTCATTTTCAAAAATTAAAATTGTTTTGTGCTATAAGTGCTGTGCCGTTCTCCACATTTGTGCAAAACAGAATTTGTTCTTTCAGAAAACCGCAGGGTTCAACCCAGGTCATATGAGAACAGTGAAACCAGGACCTATCTAAAGCTATGAGTTTCGGGCTGCAAAGCGAAAGCAAAAGAGGAAAATATCGGGCATCTGAGTTTGTTCCAACTTCAGTAAGTTCCGAGACTATATTCGTATGTACCTCTTCAGGTCTTGCCAATGCTCTGAAGTATGAGTGTGCCTCTACCTCAAGCTCGAGATCAAGTCTACTTCAAGCCAGAATGGCGATCAAAAATGCTCTCTCTGAATACTAGCCCCTGCCAGATGCATCTTGGCCGTGTTTGCGATGAGTTCCTAGGAGACCAACTGCGACGGTGGAAATTAGAGTTCGAATGGCCGTGGCCTAGAACGCAAAGGTTCGGGATTTCCGAGACTAAAGTCTGGTTTAAATACCCAGAGGCGTGCCCTCGGCTTGAAATCTGTATGGAAGCCCCATAGGTTGAGATAGCGTGTATGCACCTCAATTCTGGATACTGAACCAACCTAGTCTGTCACCCCGTTGGAGAATAGGGAAAGTTGTGAGTATGATCAGGAAGACAAGTGGCATCCGTAGCTCCTACATGCAGATGTTATTACTTGTTAGCATTCCAGAATCTTTGTACTGTGAGTTGAAGGTAAGTGTTCGAAGAGCACAAGGAGAGATCCCCATCAGAGTAGAGCGGCTCACCGCCACTCACCTCATGAGGTGCTTTCTAAAGCGCCGCTTTGTCCATTTATTGCTTTCCTTAAGCATCATGCATTGTAATGCATTGTACCTGTTAAGTTTCTTTCTCAGTCATGCACGATATTGTATGTACGGTTCATTCAAAAAAGTTCCGTTTGAGATCATTCACTTAGTGTATCAATCACACTTTATTTGCTTCACTTAGTGTATCAATCACACTTCATTCACTTAGTGTATCAATTACACTCTCATTCACTTAGTGTATCAATTACACTCTCATTACCTTAGTGTATCAATCACACTTCATTCACTTTGTGTACCTATCACACACATTTATTTGCTTCATTCAGTGTATCTAACACACTTTATTTACCTTAGTGTATCAATCACACTTCATTCACTAAGTGCATCTATCACACTTTGTGTTCGCTTTTAGTATATCTATCATACTCTGTTCACTAAGTGCATCTATCACACTTCGTGTTCACTTTTAGTATATCAATCATACTTTGTTCACTAAGTGCATCTATCACACTTCGTGTTCACTTTTAGTATATCCATCATACTCTGTTCACATAGTGCATCTATCACACTTTGTGTTCACATTCAGTATATCCATCATACTCTGTTCACATAGTGCATCTATCACACTTTGTGTTCACATTTAGTATATCAATCATACTTTGTTCACTAAGTGCATCTATCACACTTCGTGTTCACTTTTAGTATATCCATCATACTTTGTTCACTAAGTGCATCTATCACACTTTGTGTTCACATTCAGTATATCCATCATACTCTGTTCACATAGTGCATCTATCACACTTTGTGTTCACATTTAGTATATCAATCATACTTTGTTCACTAAGTGCATCTATCACACTTCGTGTTCACTTTTAGTATATCCATCATACTTTGTTCACTAAGTGCATCTATCACACTTTGTGTTCACATTCAGTATATCCATCATACTCTGTTCACATAGTACATCTATCACACTTTGTGTTCACATTTAGTATATCAATCATACTTTGTTCACTAAGTGCATCTATCACACTTTGTGTTCGCTTTTAGTATATCAATCATACTCTGTTCACATAGTGCATCTATCACACTTTGTGTTCACATTCAGTATATCCATCATACTCTGTTCACATAGTGCATCTATCACACTTTGTGTTCACATTTAGTGTATCCATCACACTTTGCTCACTTCACCCTTTGTATATCAATTACACTTTGCTCAAATAGTGTATCTATCACACACTCGCTTTGCCTACTTTGTGTATCAATCACACACGCTCACACTCGTTTTGCTTCGTGTATCAATCACACATGCCCTCTGTGTGTATCCACCACACACATTCGCTTAGTGTATCCATCACATATTTGCTTAGTGTATCCATCACACTCGTTTCACTTAGTGTATCAATCACACTTTATTCGTATAGTGTATCCATCACATTCTCTTCACTTTTGTGTATTTATCACACATGTTTGTCCACTTAGTGTATCCATCACACTTCGTTCATTTTTGTGTATCTGTCGCACATGTTCATGAAGAATCCTCAACTTTCAAACCGGCTTCGCTTAGCGTGTAAGTCCAATCGTCAAACCGGCTTCGCTTAGCGTATAAGTCCAATTTTCAAACCGGCTTCGCGTAGCGTATAAGTCCAATTATCAAAATCTTCCTGCATATCATTTTGCATTTTGCCCCTACCTGCGGGCACGCCTGCGGGCACACATATCTTTGTTTATCTTGTATGATTGTCTAAGTCTTCGGCCTTGTCAAAAATGGGTCGTCTTTTGGCTTTGACATTCACTCCCGTCATTCTTATGACTTCCGAGTTCTGTCAAAGAGGGGCAACTGTAGACACCCCATTTTTGACCGACCTTAAGACTTAGACGTCACCGATTGAGCGCTTGGTGATGTTGCATACTGTGCTCGTTCAGAAGTCTCAGAGTCGCGGCCGTGCGCCCTGCCTCCGGACTTCCGAACTCTCTTTTGTGTCTTGTCTCGGTTTGCGAACCAGACTCGGTTTTCTCTGTTTTCTTTCCTGATGGAAGGGAGTGGTCCTGTAGGCTATCTCTCGGTGGCTGTGGGCTATATTTCATGGCCGTAGGCCATTTTGCCCATTTCGGAGCCCGGTTCCTGGTTTTCAGAGCCGTCAGGCCGTGTGCCTCGGTTCGGGACCGCCCAACCATCTCCGATTTCTCCGGTTTTCGGCGGGGACCTCTGTTTTATCATACTGAGGAACACTGAGGTCTCAGATACCCACTTCGTGGCCGAACGCCACTTTCGGTGCTTACAGCCCATTTTCGGGACCCCGAACTGCGTGATTTGGGCCTCGAACATTCATTTTGCATTAGTTTTTGTTCAATTTTGGCAGGTACCTCTGTTTTAGCACCAAGAAGATCACTGGAGGGTGGGAGGACAGCAATTGTCTCAGAAAACCAGTTTCGCTCTTCCGGCGTCCGTTTTGCTCACTTCCGAGCTAATGTTGAACACCCTAGGGATATTTTCTTCAAGCCAAGACTACATATTTGTGATGAGGGGACATGGGAGGACCCTAAAAAGTGGTGGTCGGCCAATAATTCATTTGTCCATTTTGAAACCTCTTTGAAAAGTGGATCCGGAAGGAGAAAAGTCTGCGCGGCTTCACGGAAACGGGCGTAACTCTTTGCGCAAGAGGAATTAAAGTATGAGGCCACCATCGTTGGAAATCTTACTCCCGGGGCTTCATTCTGCACTCAAGAATCTCCTAAGTTCAATTCCGGATGGAGGAGATATGGTTGATTGAAGTAGGGCATCACTCCGGTTGGACCGAAATCCGCGCGGCTTCACGAAAACGGGCATAACTTTTTCCACAGAAGGAATTTTGATGCAACGTTTGCGCCATTGGAAAGCTAACTTCCGGGGCTTCAATTTGGACACTTGAATGGCCATATTTGGACTTCCATAGCACCCACCGGCCAGTGTTCTTCCCGACAGCTTTTGGAAACTAGCTGGCTGGCCAGAAAAACTAGCTGGCCGGCCACTTGCAACTAAAGCACTTTTTTCCCACCTTTTCTCCGGTTTTATTGCCTATATAGCTGGCCTCCCAGATCTTTTTGAGGGGTTGGAAAATATCTCTCAAGGATATACAAGCATATCTCTCTCTATCTCTCTAAAACTCTCAAGTTTTGGTGCCTTTTGTTCATCATCATCAAGAACTACCATCACCACTCCATTTCCAGAAACAAGAAGAGGTTCTTAGAGGCTTAGAAGCAACATTTCTCAAGTCAAGAAGAAAGGAAAGAAAGGTCTTCAAGGGTAAGTCTCAATCCCTCTCTTTTACACCATTTTCTTGTCTCTTTTCTTAACCCTACTTGCTCACTGTTTTGAGCTCCGACAAATACTGAAAGTGGTCCTCTTTTGAGCTATTATTGATGTTTGTTTAAGGGTTCAACCCTGTTTGAGCACTCTATCTTACACTTCCTTCAATATCACTCTTTGTGCCAATATTTTGCATGCTTTGTTTGAATTATGAGTGGTCCATTTTCGAGCCTGATATAAAATGTGAGTGGGCTTATTTTGATCCCCTCTTCAACATTGAAGAAGAGCTCAACCATGTTTGGTGGTTCTATCATGCACTTGTTTTGTAATTCTTCCAATTTACCGTAAAATTGCATGGTTTCTTTAGCCTATTTGAAGTCTGATTTTGAGCATGCCATTAACTGAGATTGAGCTTATTTTAGGTCCCTCTACAACATTGTAGAAGGGATCAATCTTGTTTGGGGCCTCCATGCATGGCCTCTCTTTGTACCTCTCTTTGGCTCCATTTTGCATGCCATTTTAAGCTTATTTGGCTTCTGATTTCAGCCTTCATCAGGCCTGAAAAGAGCCTTATTTTTTCCTTCTTGTCATGTTTTGTTAAGGGTCTTAGGTTGTTTGGTGAATACTTTTGGTACTTCATGTTATACCCTCTTATACCCCCTTATTTTTGCATGCTTTGCTAGCTCATCATGCTTCTGTTTTTGAGCCTTCATCAGGCTTGGAAAGAGTCTTAAAATGACTCATTATTCATTTTTTGTTAAGGGTCTTAGGCTGTTTGGTGCATCCTTTTGATACTTCATGTTATAGCTCTCTTTTGGCCCATATTTTGCATGCTATTTTGAGCATATCTACATACTGAATTGGGGAATGTCATCTCTTGTAAATGTGCATATTTTTGGTCCCTATTTAATGTTGTAGAACTGTTTTTTTCAGTTTGAGCATTGTGTATACCACTTGCTTTATTATTCCCCTCTTTTCCCCCATTTTTGCATGCTATTTTTGCCATACTTGTGGCTGTTTTTCGGCCCTGCTCTGTACTGGAAAAATGCTAGTTTAGGGGCTGCCTAGCATCTGTCTTTACATGTCATGTCCATATTGCGCATGTTTCGCATAGCTGTAGGCCATTTCGGGTGCTTAGCATAAGCATTTCGGGCATCGGGTGTAATTTTGTTATAATTTGGGGGCTGTTTGCGCATCATTTTGGCTGCTGAAATTTGCATTTTCCATATGCCATATGCCACATCTCATTTGCATACCATTTTCATGATTTATGCCATCGTCTCGGTTTGCGTGCCCGTGTGCACGCATTTCGAGGCAGCTCATTTTCATCTCATGGCATCTTATGTGAGTGCGGCTGAGGCTCTCTCATGTTAGTGTAAGCCCATATTGCATTATATATGCCATTTTAGTCCTATTGCATTCCATATGCCATTGCCTCGGTTTGCGTGCCCGCGTGCACGCATTTCGAGGCACTTCATTTTCATCCATTGGCCTCTTATGTGAGTGTGGCTGAGGCTCTCTCATGTTAGTGTAAGCCCAATTTACATTTTCCATGCCTTAGGGCCATTGCCTCGGTTTGCGTGCCCATGTGCACGCATTTCGAGGCATCTCATTTTCATCTCTCGGCCTCTTATGTGAGTGTGGCTGAGGCTCTCTCATGTTAGTGTAAGTCCAATTTGCATTTTAGTCTCATTGCATTCCGTATGCCATTGCCTCAGTTTGCGTGCCCGCGTGCACGCATTTCGAGGCATCTCATTTTCATAGCATTGTGTATGTTAGGATTGCATCTCATGCATATTGCATCGTGTTCGGGATAGGCGTTAACCCGGGCACGGGAAACGAGGCGCGTTTCGTACTCCGAGTGACGGAACGGGTCTCAATTCCCAAGTCACCGACACTCCGGATTATCCATGATGGAGTTAAGTTTTATTGTAGCATTCATCTGCATTCATCCTATATTGAGTTGTGCAATTCGGCTCCTCGGCCATCATGCATCGAGATGCGTGATTGGTGGCACGAGAATCGAGGCATGCATATATTTGTGAAATACATTGCTATGCCCCTTTCCTGCTCTCTGTTGCAGCAAAATAAAGAATCAGCGACTTTCCGGAGTTTGGCACGCCTTTCGAGAAACATTGCAAACAGAGGCAAATTGGGGCATCCCAGTGGATTTCCGCACCAAGCAGCCCAGCATACATCATTTATCAGAAGCAAGGCAGTCCCTGGCTTGCATGCCAGTTTACAATTTTTCGTAGTTAATCTGTTAATTAATTAGAAATTTGTATTTATTCGGACTGTAATATTTCGGACTGTAATATTCTTTTATTTCGGACTGCATTATTTATTCGGACCCTCTGCGCGAGGGCATAATTGTAATAAGTGTGGGTGAGTGTGATGTATGTCTTCCAACCCCCATTTCTTTCTCCCTTTTATTTACCCGCTTATGATGGTTAGATATAGGGCATATTTCAATTAGCATACAGTATGACAGCACGTTTTGCATCATTCATCTGTTTTGCACGCACCAGGCTCGGCGCATCATACAAACTGCATTTGTATTTCAATTCCAAATTGAGTACGTGATAGCTGTAGCATTTCATATGCCATGCTTAGAATAGTCGAGCCTGTTATAGTTTGCATTTTTGCATTTGTTGCATTAGGCATTTTTGTATATTTAGGATCATGCATGATTTCTAATCGGCTTTTGTTTTGGCTTGGAGTACTAGGTAAGTTTTATGCTTTAGCATCCTTGCATGCGTGTGAGTGTTGCCATGATAGCATGCTTACCATGAGGCTAAATGCTTATGTGATATAACTGCCTTGAATGCCTGTGGGTGGAGGTTGAGTTACTTGAATTGGGACAATTCATCAAATGTTTGTTTTAAGCCCACTAGATAGTGGCAAAATCATGTTTTCTAAGCCCACCGGAGGGTGGCAAATCCGCGTCTTAGCCTACCTGCGGGTAGCACCATCAAACCATTTTCAAACAAACAAGCGTGAAATGTTTTGTTCCAATTCAGGCGATTCAGTCTATACTTGTATGCTGTGCGCATCACGTAGTAACCTAGGCTAATAACTGGAATAAGAACGCACAAAGTTTTCAAAAACAGATATCATGGTTAGTAGAGGCCGGTCTTTGACCGGGCGAGCGGGGGTGCTCACGATGTGACCTTCCCCAATCGTACCCAAGTTCCCGAGCCAACTTTGGTGATGACGGACACGTGGCCTTTGGCACCGAGTTAGGGTTTCCTAAATTTCCCATTTAAAAAATATTTAGGTGGCGACTCTGTTATCTGGCAAAGCAGTCCATGTTTGGCACTTCTTTCAAAAATCTGTTTTTTTTCTCAAAACGATTTGCGGATTTGGACTCTTTGGTTCAAGATTAAGAACCGTGACATTTGAGTCCTTCGAACTGTAGTGACCCAATATCGAACCAAAACGGGGGGGGACTCGCACTCCCTTCCCCCGGGATGCGTTCGGGGACGTCTACAGTACAAATTAATATCTCCGAATTTTTAGATTTTTCAATTGTAATCAATTACTAGCCCATAATATATGAATAAAACTAACTAGTGACTCAATCCAAAAGGCGTATAAATGCTTATATAACATGTAAATCGGGAAAAAGTACTAATGAAAATATCTCTAACTAGTTTATAGTTAAAATACCATAAATAGTTGTACAATAATCTTTGACATTGGCAACATATAAGCTTTTCTTTTTCTCTCAAAATTTAGATATAAAACCACAAATATGAAACCAAAAATGAAAGGCATAATAAAAGAATCTGAAGAAACAATTCAACTATTCCAAATCGTGGACACATTTAATTGACAAAAAACTATCCACACCCAGCACAGCCCTTTTACATTGGACACCATCACATACAACTACTACAAAATCAAACCAACTGTGAATGAATCTGAGAGGGTTATTTATGATCCAACAATGGGCTGAGCTAGTTTGATCCGGAGTCAGGGCTCCTACTCGGTCGAACGTTGGGTGCACATTGGACCGAGGTCTTAATCCGGTCAAGTTGGGATGACTTTGGGCCACTAGTCTGGTGAATATGTGCATTCAGCTGAGTTGGGTGGAATTTGTCCTTAGGAGGCCAAATTCGGTCGAGTAAAAGCTCGGTCGTGACTGTGGAGCTCGGTTAAGTCCATATTCAGGTCTGACTGACGATACCAAATGGGAAGCACAGCCCCAGTGGGAGGGGGAGCCGAAGCGGCGAGTATAGCTTGGTTAGAAGAGCTATGCGGTGCGATGGAACTGCAGGAAGAAGATCTCGCCATCCATACGCGTCAATACTGTTGGGCGGTTTTCGTTATTTGTTGTTTAGCTGTATTTGCGCTGACACATGGAGGAACATAAGTGGAGAGCAGGTCCATGCATCCAAAGGGGAATGGACACAGAAGCGTGCGCATAAACTATATAAACGATGTTGCGCCTCCATTCACAGGTCTGGAACATTTTCTGATCAGAGCTCACCTACCGCTTTGTTCCCTCTATCTCTTCTCTCTATCTCTTTCTGAGTGTGCTAACTAGATCGTCAGAGGGGTTTTCCGGCAGCACACTGTCGGGCAGCTCACCGTCTTTGTGTTCTTAGGTCAATGAGAGGGAAGCGCAGCTTGGACACGAGGAGTACGGACGGCGTTGAATATTTTCTCTACGTACAATTGGCGTCGTCTGTGGAAAACTCTTTGATAGACAAAACCTTGTCTTCCAATCTTTTTTGATCATCTTTCATGGCGAACAACGACGACATTCCGCTGTCCGTCATCAATGGCATCACTCCAGAGTCCGTTTGGAGAATAGACGGCCCACCAACCATTTCGACCATGGCTGGCCTGAAGACTTCTTCTAGGGGGCTCCCCAAAGATGCGCGAGACAAGCGCGCAGGGAGCACTGATCATTCACGGAATCCAGGTGGGCACCGGCGACAAAGAAAGTCCCACATTCAGCACCTGGAGCATAAGCTGAGAGACCAAGACACCATCATCCAGAGGATGGCAGCAAAGATGGAGGCGCTAAAGCAACAAGTCAAAGGGAAGGGTGTTGCTGGAGTGAGTAACCACAGTGAGCGCACCTAACCCCGCCATTCAGGCAGCCAAAACCAATGGAGGACACCTTCCCTCTCCATCACCAGAAGCTATGGGTTGGTGATTCTAACCCGCCGAAAGAGAAGTCATGCGCACGAGACAACAACTATCGTCCATCACGTCCATCGACGACGTTGAGATACTTTTACTCTACCCATTCAGAGGACCTGAGGGACGTCTTAGAAGACGGCGAGAGGCACAAAGGGTGCCAGCGTTGCAGAGGTCATCCCACGGAGATTATGTCAGCGAAGAGGCCATAATGCCGCCACCACGCCCAGTTGTACATGTGCTTGTGGATAGAGACTTGGCGAGACTGAGCGCCACCCTTTTCTCCCTTGAGATAGAAACCACACCACTCCTTGCAGGCTTTCACCAGCCCAAGTTTACGCTCTATAACGGGAAAACTGATCCGTACATGCACGTGAGCCACTTCCGACAAGTCATGGCAGGTTATAGGTGAAACGACACACTTATATGCCTTATTTTCCCATCGCGTTTGGATGAGTTGGGCCTGAAATGGTTCGAGTGGCTACTGGAGAAAAGTATCAAGAGGTGGCAGCAGTTGCGGAGGCGTTCATGACCCAATTCAAAACTAACCCCAAAATGTTCAAGGAAGTCGACCACCTTCTGGGCATCAAGATGGAATCGGGCGACTCACTCAAGACGTACAACGCCAAATACTGGGAGACGTTTAATGAGATTCTTGATTGTCTGACCAACTTGGCAATCACCCAGTACAAGTGCAGTCTCCCAGTCAGGCATAGGCTATGAGATTCATTCACTATGAATAAACTAACAACCATAGAACTGTTGATGCAATGCATCAACAAGCACATAAGAGTAAAGGATGACGCTTTTGCGGCTAGCATGAAAGTGAATTCGGTAATAGCAGACAAAAGGGTGGCTGGAAAGGTCCATGCGATCAAACAGGAGGCAAATCGCCTAACAATCGCAAAAGAGAACCTAACCGCGATACCCACTGCAACAACCGGGGTAAAGGTCATTGCAATGACCAAGCCGATTACCCCTGTGACGTCGTGGAAGATGTGAAGAGAGAGTTGAACACTCGAATAGGCATCACCACGGTTTTTAAAATCCCAATCTACTACATACTTAGCGAAATCCATGACGAGGCAGACGTCCAGTGGCCTGCTAAGTTGGGCAATGCACAAAAAGGCTTCAAACCACGATATCGTTGCACCTTCCATGATGAGCACGGGCATCGCATAGAAGATTGTGTTTCCTTTGAAGCAACATTTGGAGGAGTTAGTGGCAGCCAGCCACCTGGACCGTTACATTGATGGAGGTGTCAAGGTCGCGTCCTATGTTCCAACCGAAACAAAGGGTTTGGCCACCTTAGAAGCACTCCCCAAGGCGTAATCAATGTAATCCATGGGATCGTCGAGCTAGCGTGGGTATGTAAGCTCCGAGGAATGATTAAAAAGGCAGAACATATGAGAGAAGTTCTGTCAGTCCAACTTGCAGTCAAGAAGGGCAGAATCGAGGTGAAAGATGTTCTCTGCTTTTCAAGCTAAGATTTTGAACGCATTCAAACACTGCACAATGACGCGCTAGAGGTCACACTCTGCGTGAAGGACTTTGACATTAGGCGCATTTTGATTGACCAGGGAAGCTCGGTCGAAATCATGTATTATGACGCCTTCAAGCAGTTCAAGCTTGAAGAGAAAGATTTGGCCTCAGCAACATCGCCATTGGTTGGCTTCAACTCGTAACCGGAATAACTGGTCAGGAAGATAATCCTACCAGTTAAGGTAGGGACTGTTGTCAAGAAAGTGAAATTCTAGGTGCTGAAGGTGCCCTCCACGTATAACTTGATCGTAGGCAGAGGATGGCTTCATGTCATGCAAGCGGTGGCTTTGACCTACTACCAAGTCATGAGGTTCCCCTCTGCCACCAGGGCGAATGAAGAAGTTTGGGGCGATCAAGTCATGACCAAGCAGTGCTTTGTGGCCGTGAACGGAAGCCGAGCTGCCAAAGGCTTCGTGTAGATGATCGAAGGTCCGGAAGATCAAAATGTCATGGATGACGTGGGCATAAGAGTCGAAGAAAAGGCTGTCGAAGACTTGGTGGAGGTACGGGTCAACGAGAATGATCTGGAGAATTTTTTTCTGTTGGGATCCAGCCTAACCGCCCAAGAATGGTTGGAGATGGTTGAGTTCTTGGTGGCAAACATCGAAGTGTTTGCATGGACATCTTACGACATGCCTGGTGTCGATCCAAACTTTATTTGCCACCAGCTCAGCGTCTTTTCGGATGCCCGTCCTGTCATTCAAAGAACCCGGAGATCCGTGCTTCATCACGCCAAGGTAGTGGCCGAAGAGGTCAAGAAGTTGCTTAAAGCGAGCGCTATCCAGGAGGTACACTAACTTCGGTGGGCTTCCAACACAATCATGGTACCAAAGAAGAATGGAAAATGACGAGTTTGTGTCGACTACAAGACGGTCAACCGAGCTTGCCCCAAAGATAGTTTCCCTTTGCCCAGAATTGACCAACTGATGGATCTTACAGCTGGGCACAACCTACTGAGTTTCTTGGACGCATACCGCAACTACCATCAAATCAGTATGCACGAGCCCGACCAGGAGGTCACTTCTTTCACAATGTCGAGGGGGTTGTTCTGCTATAGAGTTATGCCCTTTGGGTTAAAGAATGCCGGGGTGCCCTTTTAGAGGATGGTTACGAAGATGTTCGCTCCTTTGCTCGGCCAAACAATGGAGGCCTATATTGACAACATGGTTGAGAAGAGCAAATGTGAGGCCAACCACCTAGCCGACTTGGTGGAGATGTTCGTCATTCTCAAACAACACAAGTTGCATTTGAATGTATCGAAATGTGCCTTCGGCGTGGGGTTGGGGAAATTCTTAGGATTTCTGGTGACTAACCGTGACATTGAGGTGAATCCCTCCCAAATCAAAGCCACACAAGAATTGAAGCAGCCCAACTCAGCAAAGGACATGTAACATCTTGCCAAGATGGCAGTCGCGCTTAATAGATTCATTAGTCGGTTATCAGATTGTTATTGCCCTTTCTTCCATGCCCTTAAGTCTAAGTTTTCATGGGACGAAGAGTGCGACAGAGCCTTAACCGAGCTTAAGACATACCTATCTTCCACTTCGCTCCTTGTCACGCCGAAGCAAGGGAAGGAACTCTATCTCTATCTAGCCATTTCTCAACACGCGGTCAGTGCGGTTCTTGTCAGGGCAGAGGGCATACAACATTTACCGATCTTCTATGTAAGCAAAATCCTGCTCTCGGAAGAATCAAGGTACTTGCTGCTTGAGAAATTGGCTTTGCCGTTGATGATGGCCTCCAGGAAGTTGGCACATTACTTCCACACACATACGATTGTGGTTCTGACCAAGTTTCCATTGAAAGCCTTGTTTGAAGGGGCGAACTTCTCCAGTCAGATCTTGAAGTGGGCAATCGAGTTGGGACAGTTCGACGTTAAGTTTCAACCAAGAACCACCATCAAGGCCCAAGCTCTGGTCGACTTTGTTGCAGAATTTTCAGCTGAGATTCACCTGGTTTGCCCCGTGGACCTTACCGGCACAACCGGGCTGAGGGGGGTGGGCACCGCGAAAATTGCAGAGCCAATTCCCAACCCGGTCCAAGTCCAAGCCAATCTTGTTAACAACCCAAACATGGAAAGCGATGCGAAATTTGCGCGCATGACCACAACCCCATCATTTGAAGACCTACCTTGACTTGGCAATGCACTGATGGATTTGGGAATCACAGGATAACCTGTTGGATCCAACACCATATTGCCAAGGGGGGATGAAGGCATGTAAGTTGCAATTATCGACGGCGCACTTGACATAGAAATAGCCGAGCAACCGAGCAACTTAGAACACTTAAACCTTTAAAAGTCCCAAGATCTCACGGAATGTTGGAAGCTTTTTATCGATGAAATGTGGAAACTTTTTGTCGATGGTGCTTCAAACAAGCATGGAGCCGGGGTGGGCGCAATTTTGATCTCACCAGACGGGCTGACCATCGAACATTCCATCACACTTGGTTTCCCTACATCCAACAATGAGGCCGAGTACGAAGCACTACTTGCTGGACTGAAAAGTGTACTCTGACTGCGAGCATTCAAGCTAATTGTCTACAGCGACTCTCAACTCGTTATAAACCAACTGTCTAGGAACTACAAAGCCAAAGATGATGGAATGGCCAAATACCAAACTCTGGTGAGAGAACAAATCAAGAAATTTCAAGCCATAAGAGTTCAACAAAGTGGTTGGGAAGATAACGACCGAGCAGATGAATTATCCGGTTTAGCTTCCATGGCCGACAAGTCTGTCCACAGCCCTTTCCTGATTGAATTCCTCCCAAGACCCAACATAGAAGACTTAGAGTAGATGGAAGTTCTCTGCGCCGAGCTCGGTCCTTCTTAGATGGACCCCATCATCATTTCCTTAAGGAAAGAACCCTGCCGACCGAGAAGAAAGAGGCAAACAAAATTCGGGTGAAGTCTGAGCGATTTTGGCTCTTTCCATCAGGCGCTTTGTATAAGAAGTCATTCACTGGTCCACAGCTCAAGTACGTTCATCCAAGCCGAGTTGATGCATTTCTTTTCGAGATCCATGAAGCAATGTGTGGGAGCCACATCGGTGAGAGATCTTTTGCCTATTGCGCTATTTCGCAAGGATACTGGTGGCCATGTATGCAGGCAGATGCGCAGAAATATGTAAGAAAATGTGAAAAGTGCCAGAAGTTCGCTCACCAAATTCATCAGTCGGCCAGAAAACATCTTCCCCTCACAAGCCCTTAGTCGTTCACAATGTGGGGCCTCGACATAGTAGGACCATTCCCAACTGCGTTTGGCAACCGCAAATTCTTCATTGCGGTAACAGACTACTTCACCAAATGGGTTAAAGCTAAGCCCCTAGCAACAATCAAAGAAAAGGATGTAAAGAAATTTGTCTGGTAGAATGTCATAACACAATTTGGAGTCCTTAAGGCTTTGATCTCCAACGATAGCACCCAATTTGATGGCAGGTTGTTCAGAGGATTCTACCAGGAGTTGAAGATAGAGTTCTACAACCCCACACCAGCCTACCCTCAATCAAATGGTCAAGCGGACGCATCAAACAAGACCATTCTGGATGGGTTAAAGAAAAGGCTGGAAAGGGCCAAAGGAAAGTATATTGAGGAGCTTCTGAATGTCCTCTGGGCCTACTGAACTATGCCAAGACGCTCAATCGGGGAGACGCCTTTCGCTTTGGCATATGGCATGGAGGTGGTCATCCCACTAAAGAGCGGTATGCCTACCATTTGTAGTGAAAATTTTGAGCCAGACTTGAATGCCAAAACCATCGCCCTTGAATTGGACCTTGTTGAAGAACGTAGAGAGAGAGCATTGGTCCACGTCGCAGCATACCAGCAAGAACTCTCTAAGAAGTATAACAAAATAGTTCACACCAGATGGTTCAAAGTTAGGGATTGGGTTTACGGAAAGTCATGGGCCACACTCTGGTGCCGGGCAAAGAGAAGCTAGGGGCAAACTGGAAAGGGCCTTACAAGATAACCGGTTTGGCGGGCAAAGGGGCATATCATCTGGAGGATCTAGAAGGCCAAGCTATACCTCGTCCATGGAATGTAGCCAATCTGAAATTGTATTGTTTTAGTTTAAATTTTCAATGTAATTTTTGTGGATGGCAGCCATATCCCTCCATTTTCCAATGTAATTCTTTCAATCGTCTCAAGTATTTATGGAATCTATATACCATTTCACATATGACGAAAGTAAAAATAAATTACTATACTTCGAACATATGTTGTATTGGAAGATTGCAATGCATGGGGGGCATTCAACTCCAAACCGAAGTGATGAGTTATTCAACTCTTGTCTCATAGCCGAGGTGTTTTTCTCGGCTGAAGGAGTTGATGATTTGTTCAACTCTAAGTGTTAAGCCGAGGTGTTTTGCCCGGCTAAATCAGTTGATGACTTGTTCAACTCCAGATCTTTAGCTAAGGCGTTTTGCTTGGCTGAAAGAGCTGATGTTTTGTTCAACTCCAAGTGTTTAGCCAAGGTGCTTTGCCCGGCTAAATGGTTGATGACTTGTTCAACTCCAAATCTTTAGCCGAGGCATTTTGCCTAGCTGAAGGAATTGATAATTTATTCAACTCCAAGTGTTTAGTCGAGGTGTTTTGCCCGGCTAAATGGGTTGATGACTTGTTTAGCTCCAGATTTTTAGCCGAGGGGTTTTTCTCGACTGAAGGAGTTGATGATTTGTTCAACTCCAAGTGTTTAGCTGAGGTGCTTTGCCCAGTGAAATGAGTTAATGACTTTTTCAACTCCAAATCTTTAACCGAGGTGTTTTGTTTGGCTACAAGAGTTAGTGTTTTGTTTAACTTTTGACTTTAGGTCGAGGTGTTTTATCCGGTTATGTAAATGTATGCATTGTTCTAGTATATTGCATGGTTGTAGTGAAAAAACACAATGTAATGGCTAGCAACAGAAGTTGTAAAAATTTTCATTCATTAACAGTTCAAGTACAAGAATTGAGGCAAGCAGCCTAGTTACAAAAGTTCAAAACAAAAAGGTATAGAATTCGTAACTAGGCGAAGGGGGAGAGGTCGGCGAATTCGTCTCCGGATCCCTCTGTGGCAGCTTCCAGGTCGACCATAGCAATCCTTTTTTTGGTCGCCGGTCTCCTTTTGACCACCTCCTTCCTTGGCCTCTTCCCAGGCTTTTTCCTTGACCTCCTTTTGCAAAAAATTAAAGATGTCATTGGCATAAGGCACCATATAGATTGACAGGAAGGCGGGGGGAGGAGAGGTGAACACCTCGGTTTCAGATCCTTGGCCAAGTTTTTCACAAGTAGCCTTCCAACCGGACTTGAAGAAGATGTCCTTGGTAGCATCAACTTGTTTGGTATAGTTCTCTTCAGCCTCCTTGAAGTTGAGGTTGTTGGCCTCGTCCACGGCCTTCTGCCTTGCCTTTTTCTCCTCCTCTAGCTCGGCTCGCAAGGTGTCTCTCTCTGCTCGGCCTTATCGAGCTGCCCCAAGAGCCTTGCGTTGTTGGCGTTGGCAATTTCCAATGAAGCCTTAGCTCGGCCCAGCTCAGCTGAGACATTCTTGCCTGCAGCATTTAGCTTGTTCACTTTATGCGGCAAGTTGGCAACTCAATCCATGGCGAGTTGAGTCTTTTGGATAATCTACAAGAAATCAGAGAGAAGTTAGGCCAAACAAGAAATAAACTGATCATGCAGTTGGAAAAATATTAAAGTTCTTACCCTGGTCATTGATTTCACCGCGAACTTAACCATCCAAGTGTCTGGAACATGCTCAGTCCCCACCATATCTTCTGGCAGAAGTAGGGACTTCGTAAGATCAAAAGTAAGGAGGTGTTCCTTATCCCCCTTAACAGAAGCGTTAGCCGGGATGGGATTTCCTTGGGACTTGAACTTCGATTGCCAAGCAAGAACGGGCTCCACTTCAGTCATCTCATGCTCGACATTGAGCTCGACCTCCAGCTCAATGAAATGATCGGCCAAGCGGGCTCTTTTGCCAGCTGGCGTGACTCTGTGTTCCGAGTAGCGTGGAAGCCAGGGCAATCACGGTCCCGAGCTCTGGCCGGCGGTCGGAGCAAGCGGCAGGTTGCTCGGTAGCTCGGTGGAAGTGACAGTGATGAGGTTCTTGATTTGGCTCCTCTTTGCCATTTCTTGCTCCTCGGTCAATCGAATTAGGGGCACGTCTGGCAGAGTTAGGTCAAGTGAAGGAAAAGAAGCTCGGAGGAAGTCAGTAACCTTGCTCTTACAAGGAACTGACTAGCGGTAGCTCGGTACTTAACCGAGAAGCTCGTGGCAATCTCAGTGCTGATATCTTAACACGGCTCTGATTGCCTCTTCGTTCGGGTAGAGATAATTGGCTTGTAACTCGTCGATAGCTACAAAATGGGAAGCAATTAGCTCGGTATGATGAATATTTACAAAGTTAATTAATAAGGGAGCTGGGCTTATAAGAAGCACTGAAGTCTTTGCTAATGTACCAATCGGGCACATCAGCCGTCTGTAGACACCCCATTTTTGACCGACCTTAAGACTTAAACATCACCGATTGAGCGCTTGGTGATGTTGCATATTGTGCTCGTTCTGAGGTTGCGGAGTCTCGGCTGCGAGCCTTGCCTCTGGACTTCCGGACTCTTTTGTGCTTTGCCTCGATTTGCGAACCAGGTCCCGTTTTCTCCGTCTTCTCTTCCCGAAGGGAGAGAGAGGTCTCGTAGATCATCTCTCAGTGGCCGTAGGCAACGTTTCGTGGTCATAGGCCACTTTTCCCGTTTCGGAGCCTGGTTCCCGATTTTCGGAGCTATTGGCCGTGTGCCTCGGTTCGGGAACGCTTAACCACCTCCGTTTGCTCCGGCATTTGGTATACATCTTATTTACTTCCTTTTGAGGGACACTGAGGCTTGAGAAACCAACTTCGTAGTCAAACGCCACCTCCGGTGCTTAACAGTCAGTTTTCGGGGCCCCAGGCTGCGTGTTTCGGCCCCCGAACCTTCAATTTGCATCGGTTTGGGTCCATTTTTTGGCGGTGACCTTATTTTCATAAACTGAGAAATGTCTTTTTTTGAGTCCCTCTTCAACTTTGTTGAAGGACTCTCCTCTGTTTGAGGTCAGTCGCTACCACTTGCCTCTTTATCCCTCTTTTAGGCCTTTTTCTTCCTTGTTGATTTAGCCTCACTTGTGTTCATCATCGAGATTTGATGTAAACTGTAAAGTGCCATGTTTTGAGCCCCTCTTCAACTTTGTTGAAGGGCTCTTTGCCATTTGGGGCCAGCTTCTGTCCCTTGTCTCTAATCTCTCTTTTAGGGCCATTTTTGCATGATAGATTAGCCTTATTTGTGTTCATTTTTTAGGCTTTATAGACTGGAAAAAGGCTTGTTTTCACATCATCTTCATATTTTATTAAGGGAATTTTCTTATTTGAGGTCACATGCTTCCTTAAATGCTTGATTGTCTCTTCTTTTGAGCCTTACACCTAAGCTCCAATTGCATGCTTTGTTTGGTATTCTAGCCACTGGAATCCAGTGGATTTCCAGTGGCTTTGATGCTATTTTGAGCCTCCAAATCAGAGGGGGTTGACCCCCTCTCACCTTGACTTGTTTGATGGTCATTTTGGCCTTTCAAAGGGACCCCTCTTTGCATGCTTTAAAGTCACATTTCAGGGTCAATTTGGCGAGTTTTAGGACTACCATATTTGATTTCCAGAGTTTTTTTGGTCATGCTTCATGTCTATCTTGCATGTGCTTAATAATCCATTTGTATGCCCTCTAAAGGAGCCTCTCATTTGTGCATGTGTTGGTTGCATTTCCATGGTTATTTGGGTGTATTTTGGCATATTTTATTCACTGATTTTTTCTGGTTTGGTGAGTTCTCACTTGCTTCATATACATGCCATGTAACCCTTGTTTACTAGTCAAAATTGCATGCTACTTTAGCCCATCTTGCTAGCACCTTTTGGCCTTGCTTTGAACTAAGAAATTTCATGTTTTGGGACTGCCTTGACTCTGTCTTCATGCTTCATGATCAAATAATGAATGCTTTGTATAGCTATAAGTCATTGCGCATGCCTAGTTTTGAGTTTCGGGGTTCGTCTCATGCATCGGGTGCCATATTGCCATGATTCGGGGCTGTTTAGCATCATATTTTAGTGCTGAAATTCGCATGTTTGTATGCCATATTCCATGCCTTGCCATGCTTTGGTAGAATGGCATTTGTGCCTTAGGATCGGTCCTTGGTTTGCGTGCATGTGTGCACGCATCTCGAGTGTCTCATTTTCATATCATGGCCATTGATGTGAGTGTGACTGAGGTCCACTTATGTTGGTGTAAGTCCATCGTGCATTGTGTATGCCATTTCATTTCATAGCATTGTATATGCTAGGTTGTATGTTAAAGCATTGTGTATGCCATGTTACATCATGCATTGTGTATGCCATTTCATAGCATTGTGCATGCCAGGTTATATATTAGTTGCATTCATGCATGTCATGCATATTGCATTGTGTTTGGGATAGGAGTTAGCCCGAGCACGGGAAACGAGGGACGTTCCGTACTTCGAGTGACAGAACGTGTCTCAATTACCAGTCACCGACACTCCGGATTATCCATGATGGAGTCTTGATCTTGTTGTGTTTTCATGTGCATTCATTCCATATTGAGTTGTGCAATTCGACTCCTCGGCCATCATGCATCGAGATGCGTGATTGGTGGCACGAGAATCGAGGCATGCATACATATGTAAAAATACATTGCTATGCCCAGTTCCTGCTCTCTTGTGCAGCAAATCAGAAATCAGCAACTTTCAAAAGCCTTGCACAGCATTCCGGCATCAATTGCAAACAGAGGCTAATTGGGGCATCACAGTGGATTTCCGTGCCAAGCAACCCGAACATGCATCATTCATCATCCGGAGCAGAGTTGAGGCAGTCCCTAGTTTGCATGCTAGTTTACTACTTTCCTAGTTTAATTTGTTAATTAATTAGGATTTTGTATTTATTCGGACTGTACTATTTATTTGGGACTGTATATTATTTATTCGGAGCCTCCGAGCGAGGGCAATGTTGTAATAAGTGTGCGTGCGTGTGATGTATGTCTTCCAACCCCACGTCTTTCTCCCTTTTATTTACCAGCTTATGATGGTTAGAATAGGGCATGTTTCAATTAGCATACAGTATGATAGCATGTTTGCATTCATTCATCTGTCTTGCATGCACCGGGCTCGGCGCATCATACAAACTGCATTCGTATTTCAATTCCAAGTTGAATACATGTTAGCTGTAGCATTCCATATGCCATGTTTAGAATAGCCGAGCCTGCTATAGTTGCATTTTTGCATGTGTTGCATTAGGCATTCCTGTATAGTTAGGATCATGCATTGATTTCTAATTAGCTTCTTTCTTTGGCTTAGAGTACTCGGTAAGTTTTATGCTTTAGCATCCTTGCATGCGTGTGAGTGACCGCCATGATAGCATGCTTATCATGAGGCTATGTGCTTATGTGATATACCTACTTGAATGCCTGTGGGTGAAGGTTGGGTTATTTGGATTGGAACAAATCATTAACTGTGAGTTTTAAGCCCACTAGATAGTGGCAAAACCATCTTTCCTAAGCCCACCTAAGGGTGACAAAATCTGCATTTTAAGCCTACTTGCGAGTAGCAAACCATCTTTCAAAAAATAAACATGAAATGTTTTGTTCCAATTCAGGCGATCCAGTCTATACTTGTATGCTGTGCGCATCACATAGTAAATTTAGGCTAATAACCGGAATAAGAACACATAATGTTTTCAAAACTAGATATCATGGTTAGTAGAGGCCGATCTTTGATCGGGCGAGCGGGGGTGCTCACGAAGTGACCTTCCCCAATCGTACCTCGCTACAGCTCGGACTCGATTGTTGTCACGGTTCTTAATCTGAACCAAAGAGTCCAAATCCGGCAAATCGTTTTGAGAAAATAGATTTTTAGAAAAGAAGTGCCAAACATGGATTGCTTTGCCAGATACAGATTCGCCACCTAAATATTTTATTTTGGAAAATTTAGGAAACCCTGACTCGTTGCCTAAGGCCACGTGTCCGTCATCACCAAAGTTGCCTCGGCTCGAGAACTTGGGTACGATTGGGGAAGGTCACTTCGTGAGCACCTCCGCTCGCCCGATCAAAGATCGGCCTCTACTAACCATGATATCTAGTTTTGAAAACTTTGTGTGCTCTTATTCCAGTTATTAGCCTAGATTTACTATGTGATGCGCACAACATACAAGTATAGACTAGGTCGCCTGAATTGGAACAAAACATTTCATGTTTGTTTGTCTGAAAATGGTTTGATGGTGCTACCCGCAGGTAGGCTAAGACGTGGATTTGCCACCCTTGGGTGGGCTTAGAAAACATGTTTTTGCCACTATCTAGTGGACTTAAAACAAACAGTTGATGATTCGTTCCAATCTAAACAACCCAACCTTCACCCACAGGCATTCAAGCAGTTATATCACATAAGCAGTTAGCCTCATGGTAAGCATGCTATTCATGGCAGTCACTCACACGCATGCAAGGATGCTAAAGCATAAAACTCACCGAGTACTCCAAGCCAAAACAGAAACCAATTAGAAATCCATGCATAGTCCTAAATATACAGAAATGCCTAATGCAACACATGCAAAAATGCAACTATAGCAGGCTCGGCTATTCTAAACATGGCATATGGAATGCTACAGCTAACATGTATTCAACTTGGAATTGAAATATGAATGCAGTTTGTATGATGCACCGAGCCCGGTGAATGCAAAACAGATGAATGAATGCAAACATGCTATCTTACTGTATGCTAATTGAAACATGCCCTAATCTAACCATTGTAAGCCGGTAAATAAAAGGGAAGAAAGACGTGGGGTTGGAAGACATACATCACACTCACGCACACTTATTACAATTATGCCCTCGCGCAGAGGGTCCGAATAAATAGTACAGTCCCAAATAAATAATACAGTCCCAATAAATAATACAGTCCAAATATGTACAAAATCCTAATTAATTAACAAATTTAACTAGGAAAGCATTAAATTGGCATGCAAGCCAGGGACTGTCTCGACTCTTTTCCGGATGATGAATGATGCATGCTCGGGTTGCCTTTACGCGGAAATCCATAGCGATGCCCCAATTAGCCTCTGTTTGCAATTATTCTTGGAATGCATGCCAAGCTTCGGAAGGCTGCTGATTCTTGATTTGCTGCAACAGAGAGCAACAGAGGGGCATGGCAAAGTATTTTCACACATGTATGCATGCCTCGATCCTCGTGCCACCAATCACGCATCTCGATGCATGATGGCCGAGGAGTCGAATTGCACAACTCAATATGGAATGAATGCACATGAAAATACAACTAAGACCTAACTCCATCATGGACAATCCGGAGTATCGGTGACTGGGGAATTGAGACACGTTCCGTTACTCAGAGTACGAAACGTACCTCGTTTCCCGTGCTCGGGCTAACTCTTATCCCAAACACAATGCAATATGCATGACATGCATGGATGCAACTAAGATACAACCTAACATGCACAATGCTATAAAATGGCATACACGATGCACGAGGTAACATGGCATACACAATGCGCTAACATACAACCTAGCATACACAATGCTGCGAAATGAAATAGCATACACAATGCATAATGGGCTTACACCAACACAGGTGGACCTCGGCGACACTCGCATAAGAGGCCATTAGGTGAAGATGAAACACTCGAGACGCGTGCACGCATGCACGCAAACTGAGGACCGACCCTAAGGTACGAAATGCCACTCTAACAAGACATGGCGAAACATGGAATATGGCATACTAGCATGCAAATTTCAATAGCAAGAAGTGATGCAAAACAATCCCGAAAGATGGCAAAATGACACCCGATGCATGAAATGAATCCCGAAACATGAAATTAGGCGCATGGAATGACCTATGGCTATGCAATGCATGCATTATTTGAACATGAAGTGTGAAGACAGAATCAAGAAAGCCCCAAAACAAGCATATTTACAGTTTTAAGCAAGGCCAAACAGTGAACACAAATGGGGCTAAGCTAGCATGCAAAAATGGCCCCGAAAGAGAGATAATGAAACAAGTAGCAGCTGCTGGCCCTAAACAGAGAAGGGCCCTTCTATGATGTTGAAGAGGGACCCAAAATATGATATTTTACAGTTTATGACAAGCCACAAAAATATACAAGTATGGCTAAACTATGATGCAAGAAATGGGCCAAAAGGGAGACAAAGAAGGAAGTGATGGCTGCCGGCCCCAAATAGATGAGAGCTCTTCAACAATGTTGAAGAGAGGACAAAAATATGACCTTTTACAGTTTATGATCAAACCCAAAACAGTGCACAAGCATGCTTGAAATACTATGCAAAATAAGGCCTAAAAAAGAGGTTTAAACACAAAGTACAAAAATGATGCCTCAAACAGTAAAAGACCCTTAATGAAACATGAATAGGGGATCAAAATAAGTCCATTTATGGTTCGGACCAGAGCCCAAAAACAGAAGCACAAGAGGCTAACAAATCATGCAAAAATAAGGCCAAAAGAGGGATATAAAAGAAAGTGGCAAATGGAAGCCTCAAACAGTGATGATCCCTTCAACAATGTTGAAGAAGGGCTCAAAATAAGCTACTTTAAAGTTTACAACATGCCTCAAAACAGTTTACATATAGGCCTAAAATACTATGCAAGAAAGAGGCATACAAGAGAGGTAAAGAAGTAAGTGCAAAAAGGAAGCCTCAAACAGTGAGAGGCCCTTAATCAAACATGCAAAATAGCTCAAAATAAGTCTATTTCTAGTTAGAGTCAGAGCCCAAAAATATAAGCAAGTATGGCTTAGATAGGATGCAAAAATAGGACCAAAAAGAGGAGAGGAGGACTTACCCTTGAAGACTCAACTTCCAGCTGCTTTTGGCCCAAGTTTGGGTGCTCCTAAGCTCTGAGGAACAACCTCCAGCTGCTGGAATGGAGGATGGAAGGGTGGGGCTATGGGTTGTTGTAGACACCCCATTTTTGACCGACCTTAAGACTCAGACGTCACCGATTGAGCGCTCGGTGATGTTGCATGCTGTGCTCATTCAGAAGTCTCAGAGTCGCGGCCGTGCGCCCTGCCTCCGGACTATCGAACTCTCTTCTGTGCCCTGTCTCGGTTTGCGAACCAGACTCGGTTTTCTCTGTTTTCTTTCCTGAGGGAAGGGAGTGGTCCTGTAGGCTATCTCCCGGTGGCCGTGAGCTACATTTCGTGGCCGTAGGCCATTTTGCCCATTTCGGAGCCCGGTTCCCGGTTTTCGGGATCGTCAGGCCGTGTGCCTCGGCTCGGGACCGCCCAACCATCTCCGAGTTCTCCGGTTTTTGGTTTGCACCTCTGTTTTATAGTTCCGAGGAACACTGGGGTCTCAGAAACCCACTTCGCAGCCGAACACCACTTCCGGTGCCCGGCAGCCCATTTTCGGGATCCCAAACCACGCGGTTTTGGCCCCGAGCATTCATTTTGCATCGATGTCTGTTCATTTTTGGCAGACACCTCTGTTTGGTCCTTCCGAGGGACACTGGGGTCTCAGAAACCCACTTCGCAGCCGAACACCACTTCCGGTGCCCGGCAGCCCATTTTCGGGATCCCGAACCACGCGGTTTTGGCCCCGAGCATTCATTTTGCATCGATGTCTGTTCATTTTTGGCAGACACCTCTGTTTAGTCCTTCCGAGGGACACTGGGGTCTCTGAAACCCACTTCGCAGCCGAACACCACTTCCGGTGCCCGGCAGCCCATTTTCGGGACCCCGAACCGCGCGGTTTTGGTCCCCGAGCATTCATTTCGCATCCGTTTTCTCTGGTTTTTGGCAGAGACCTCTGTTTAGTCCTTCCGAGGGACACTGGGGTCTCTGATACCCACTTCGCAGCCGAACACCACTTCCGGTGCCCGGCAGCCCATTTTCGGGACCCCGCGCGGTTTTGGTCCCCGAGCTTTCGTTTTGCATCGGTTTTTGTTCAATTTTGGCAGGTACCTCTGTTTCATCATTCCGGGGAACACTGCGGTCTCAGATGCCCACTTCGTGGCCGAACAAAATCTTTCCTTTTTGCCCTCAAAATATCTAGATATTTTGCCCTCAAAATATCTAGATATTTGAGGCAAGATATTTAAACCCTTTTGGCCTTCTCTCTTGTTCATTCTAGCAGCCGGCCAAGCCTCATTTTGGGAGGATAAAAAATTGTCTTCAAGAAACCCTAAGCTTAAACTTCCATTTTGATAGCAAAAGCTCCAAATTTCTTCAAGTCTTGCTTGATTCCTTCACCAACACCTAGCCTCACCATGCCAACTTCGATTCCAGCAGCTAGGAAGTGAATTTCAGAGGTTGAGAAGCTACAAATCAAAGCCAAGAAGCAAAGAAAGAAAGATCTTCAAGGGTAAGCATTCAAATCCCTTTTTCTTGCATAATCTTGAATCAAATTTTTACCCTATTTCCTTTTGTTTTTGGGGCTCCGACCCCTACTGGTTTTAGGCTTATTTTGAGCCCCTCTACAACTTTGTAGAAGGGCTCAACTTCATTTGGTGTTTCTATATACTAGTTCCTTCAATATTCACCAAGTTGGTCATATTTTTGCATGCTAAAATTAACCTATTTGTGTTGATTTTTAGGGGTCCGACCCATACTTCTTTTGTGCTCATTTTGAGCCCCTCTACAACATTGTAGAGGAGCTCAACTCCATTTGGCCACTGTATATACCACTTCCTTCAATTTCATCAAGTATGCCATATTTTGTATGCAATTTTTGACCTATTTGTGTTTGTTTTTGGGACTTCGACCCCTACTGGTTTTAGTCTTATTTTGACCCCCTTTACATTTTTCATGAAGAAGGTTTGGTCATTTGATGTATAGATTGCATGTCTTATGTTATACCCTTTTGTGGCTCCATTTTGCCCTCCATTTCTAGCATGTTTTTCTTATGATTTAGAGGCTGCCATCTTCTGCATATATGCTTATTTTTGGGTCCTCTTTAATGTTGTAGAAGAAAGTTTGTCCATTTGGTGTTTGTATATACCACCTCCCATTGTAATGCTCTTTTGGCCATTAATCTTGTATGATCTTGTTGCCATATCTATATCTCCTTTTTGGCCATGATTGTTACTGAAATATGCTGTATTTGGGACTGCCTTGCTACTGTCCTTGCTGCCATGATCATTTTTTGCATGTATAGCATGGCTATAGGCCATTTCGGGTGTATATTATCGCATTTCGGGACCATTTCTTGCTTTGGGTGTGCTTTGGTTGTGTTTCGGGGCTGTTTTCCCCCTCTTGTAGGTGCTGAAATTCCTTTTCCATGCTTGCATATCATTTCCCATGTCATTTTATGCCTTAATGCATTGCCTCGGTTTGCGTGCCCGTGGGCACGCACTTCGAGGCGCTCCGTTTTCATTCATCGGCATCCCATGTGAGTGTGGCTGAGGCCCTCTCATGTTGGTATAAGCCCAATCTACATTTTCCATGTCATGGCATTGTGTATATCATCGCCTCGGTTTGCGTGCCCGAGTGCACGCATTTCGAGGCAGCTTATTTTATCCGACGGCCTCCTATGTGAGTGAGCTGAGGCTCTCCCATGTTGGTGTAAGCCCATCGTTGCATTTCGTATGCCATTTGTATCATTTTTGCATTGCCTCGGTTCGCGTGCCCGCGGGTACGCATTTCGAGGCACTTCGTTTTTATCCGACGGCCTCCTATGTGAGTGAGCTGAGGCTCTCCCATGTTGGTGTAAGCCCATCGTTGCATTTCGTATGCCATTTGTATCATTTTTGCATTGCCTCGGTTTGCGTGCCCGCGGGTACGCATTTCGAGGCACTTCGTTTTTTATCCGACGGCCTCCTATGTGAGTGAGCTGAGGCTCTCCCATGTTGGTGTAAGCCCATCGTTGCATTTCGTATGCCATTTGTATCATTTTTGCATTGCCTCGGTTTGCGTGCCCGCGGGTACGCATTTCGAGGCACTTCGTTTTTATCCAACGGCATCTTATGTGAGTGCGACTGAGGTCCTCTCATGTTAGTGTAAGCCCAATCTGCATTTTCCATGTCATTGGCATTGCGTATGCCTCCGCCTCGGTTTGCGTGTCCGTGTGCACGCATTTCGAGGCAATCTATTTTATCCGATTTGCATCTCATTCATCATCGCCTCGGTTTGCGTGCCCGTGTGCACACATTTCGAGGCAATCTATTTTATCCGATTTGCATTTCACATCATCGCCTCGGTTTGCGTGCCCGTGTGCACGCATTTCGAGGCACTTCGGTTTTATCCGATTTGCATTTCATCATCGCCTCGGTTTGCGTGCCTATGGGCGCGCATTTCGAGGCACTTCGGTTTTATCCGATTTTGCATCGCATATCATCGCCTCGATTTGCGTACCTGTGGGCGCGCATTTCGAGGCACTTCGGTTTTATCCGATTTTACATCACATATCATCGCCTCGGTTTGCGTGTCCGCGGGCACGCATTTTGAGGCGCTTTATTTTACCCGATTTGCATTTCATCATTGACTCGGTTTGCGTGCCAGTGGGCACGCATTTCGAGGCACCTCATTTTTATCATTCTGGCATCCCGTGTGAGTGTGGCTGGGGCCCTCTCATATTGGTGTAAGTCCATCGTTGCATTTCATGCCTTTATGTCATCGCCTCGGTTTGCGTGCCAGTGGGCACGCATTTCGAGGCATCTCATTTGCATCAGCATTGTGCATACTAGGTTGTATCTTAGTTGCATTTCATGCATCTCATGCATATTGCATCGTGTTCGGGATAGGAGTTAGCCCGGGCACGGGAAACGAGGCACGTTTCGTACTCTGAGTGACGGAACGGGTCTCAATCCCCAAGTCACCGACACTCCGGATTACCCATGATGGAGTTAGGTTTTGCTGTAGCATTCATCTGCATTCATCCCATATTGAGTTGTGCAATTCGATTCCTCGGCCATCATGCATCGGTATGCGTGATTGGTGGCGCGAGGATCGAGACATGCATACATTTGTGAAATACACTGCTGTGCCCTTTTCCTGCTCTCTGTTGCAGCAAAATTCAGAGTTGGCAACTTTCCGGAGCATGGCACGCGTTTCAAGGTAAATTGCAAACAGAGGCTAATTGGGGCATCCCAGTGGATTTCTGCGCCAGGCAGCTACAACATACATCATCCTTCAGAAGCGAGGCAGTCCCTGGCTTGCATGCCAGCTTTTACAGCTTTCATAGTTAATTTGTTTAATTAATTAGAAATTTGTAATATTTTGGACTGTAATATTTGGGACTGTATTATTCTTTTATTCGGACCCTCTGCGCGAGGGCATAAATGTAATAAGGGTGTGTGAGTGTGATGTATGTCTTCCAACCCCCATTTCTTTCTCCCTTTTATTTACCCGCTTTGAATGGTTAGATATAGGGCATACTTCAATTAGCATATAGTATGACAGCATGTTTGCATCATTCATCTGTTTTGCACGCACCGGGCTCGGCGCATCATACAAACTGCATTGTATTTTCAATTCCAAATTGAATACGTGTTAGTTGTAGCATTTCATATGCCATATTTAGAATAGCCGAGCCTGCTATAGTTTGCATTCTTGCATGTGTTGCATTAGGCATTTCTGTATACCTAGGATCATGCATGATTTCTAATCATTTTCTGTTTTGGCTTGGAGTACTCGGTGAGTTTTATGCTTTAGCATCCTTGCATGCGTGTGAGTGTTGCCATGA
This sequence comes from Camellia oleifera, assembly GCA_022316695.1. Taxonomy (NCBI): domain Eukaryota; kingdom Viridiplantae; phylum Streptophyta; class Magnoliopsida; order Ericales; family Theaceae; genus Camellia; species Camellia oleifera. Next base: position 193,972,631 of record CM039311.1, read on the forward strand.
TAGCATGCTTACCATGAGGCTAAATGCTTATGTGATATAACTGCCTTGAATGCCTGTGGGTGGAGGTTGAGTTATCTGAATTGGAGCAATTCATCAATTGTTTGTTAAGCCCACTAGATTGTGGCAAAATCTGTATTTTAAGCCTACCTGCGGGTAGCAAACCATCTTTCACAAACAAACATGAGATGTTTAGTTCCAATTCAGACGGCCCAGTCTATATTTGTTTGCTGCGAGCATCACATAGTAACCTAGGCTAATAACCGGAATAAGAGCATACAATGTTTTCAAAATCAGATATCATGGTTAGTAGAGGCCGGTCTTTGACCGGGCGAGAGGGGGTGCTCACGATGTGACCTTCCCTAATCGTACCCAAGTTCCCGAGCCAACTTTGGTGATGACGGACACGTGGCCTTTTGGCACCGAGTCAGGGTTTCCTAAATTTCCCATTTTAAAAATATTTAGGTGGCGACTCTGTTATCTGGCAAAGCAGTCCATGTTTGGCACTTCTTTCAAAAAATCTGTTTTCCTTCAAAACGATTTGCCGGATTTGGACTCTTTGGTTCGAGATTTAGAACCGCAACAAAAATCGAGTCCGAGCTGTAGCGAGGTCCCCCGCGGGCGTTGTTACAGTTTCTGGCGACTCCGCTGGGGATTTAGAGAACTTGACTCGAACTCGTGATATCTGGTTTTGACTACATTTGTGTGTTTCTTTGCATTGCATTTGCATTGGTGCGCCTAGGACACCGTGTTTGCCATATGCCATTCCCGAACGATTTGCCGGAGGCTTGTCTTGTCAAGTCATGTCCGTAAGGCTGATCGGCTCTGGGCTCTGACAGCATGGGAACACAAACCCCGGTTTTACCGGGGCACCCTTTTTGACCATTCGACCTAGTGCATATTCGGATCCATAGTGACCATTCCAAACTAGGACAGGTTGCTTACCCGTTTATAGGTTGTTTGAGACCGCTGCGTGCGTAGTGAAACCCTAGTTCCTGCCAAAATAGGACAGGGAAACCCTACCCCAACATAGGGGTGTTTTGGCTCTCACTTATCTGTTATGTGCTTGTTAGAGTGTGCCTCTACAGGGAATGCATGTATCAGTTTATGAGTTTGAGCATCAGGCCTACGGGCACCAGTTCAGTATTTTGGGAATCAGTTATATCTGCGGGTATCAGATTCAGTTTTGGGGGCAATAATTTTGGGAACAGTGATCAGTGGTCGAACACAGTTATTCAGTTATGTTCATGTCTGTATTGGTGGGATTGGGCTGAGATGCTGCATGTTTTCTCTTTCAGTTCAGAGACTCAGTCCAGAGCAACCAGTGTTCTCCTTTGCTGAGGCAAGACAGGAAAAAACTCACCGGTTCATCAGATCCGTCAGTCACCAGTCACATCACCTCAGTTCAGTTAGTAGACTCGTGATGACGCAAAATTCGGAAGAAATTGTGGTTATGACAACCGCAATAGACCAAGGAATCATCTTGCAGGATGAGACCAATGTTGAGGTGCCACATCCACCTAGGTCGCCTGCCGCTCACCCGATCTGGACGCCCCAGTTGTTTCAAGCTCGTGAGCCCACCACATCTGAATTAATGGGAATGATTGGTGACCTTCAGAGGTCCGTGGCAGATCTGGCTTACGGAATGTCAGTTTCATCGCCAGCTGCATCATACGCCGGGAATTTTGCACCGCAGGAGCCCCCGCTATTGGGGCGAATTGTGATCGAGCTCAGCCAACCCGAGGCTGTCTTAAGCTATGGCAATGACATGTCAACAGCGACCCAAACCCATGATCCAGCTGAGGCTAAAAGTAAGAATAAAACGAAGGCAGACACCGATCCCATCAAGCAACTGCTGCGGGCAGCCGAGGCTTTGAAAGCCGGGGGGATGAACAAACAGCAAGTATTTGCGGTCATGGCCAAAATTGTGGACGATGCTTTCTCCACTCCAGCCGAGGGCAGTTCAAGCCAGACAGAAAACCGGGATAGGCCCCGTCATGCCAGAACAGTTCCTTCCATCCCCAACTCTGCATCCGGAAAAGATCAGAAAGCCAAGACAATGCCTGCCGACCCTTTCGCCAGTGCGTCTAGCAAGAAGCCTCAGACTTCGAAGTATCCTCCTCAAGGGCGCAGAGTCTTTCATGCCCTCTATATGCCTCTGTCTAGGGCATTTCAAATTCTGGCTAACGAGGGGCATCTTACACCCCTCGAGCCTCGACCGCTGCCAAAGAATCTCCCTCTCACACACGATGCTACCCTGTATTGCGCATACCACCAACAGACCGGTCACAGCACCGACAGTTGTTTTCGCCTTCGTCATGAAGTGCAAGATTTGATCGACAATGAGGTTATCCTCCCACCCACCTCAGCAAAGTCTGCCACCGCTGAGCTGTTGGACTCCGAGGATACTGCAAGTATGTGATCATGGGTTGGTCCACCTGCGGGCGGCGCTTGGTGTATTTCAGATATGGCGTTTGGCACGCACTATGTTGAGCATCTGCTTATGCTAATTTTGTGATTTCTGGCTTGGGTGTTGAGTCAGTTTTGTCAGTTTTGTTTTGAGTCTTTCTCTTTGTTTTGAGTCAGTCTTTTGCTTAAGGGTCTGCCTTGTTGTAGCGAGTCAGTCCCATTGTATAGAGGTCGGGTGATTCCGGGAGGTGTTACCTCGGGCGTCCCCATTTTGTTTTGTGTTTGTCTTTTTGTTTGTTTTGAGTCTGTTTCTGCCAGGGAGCCAATTGTGCCAACAGATTTGAATGAAACAGCAGTGATTTCCACGCTCTCGCATTTGCTTCTGCCGTGTGCTAGTTATGCCGGGATTTGAATGAAATGGCAGTGCATTCCACCTGCTCTCCTGTGCCCTGAAGCCATTGTATTGACCTAAGTTTTTCGAAACCTTTTTGAACACTGCGGTGAAAACAAAAAGGGAGGAATTCCTCGGGATTTGCAAAACTTTGATCAAATTGAGAGAAAGAGAGGCGTGCTAAGCCTTTAATGAATGAAATCATGCTTGTTAGCGTGAGTACTGAGAAGGACCCTAGCTTTGATCCAGATTGATCCTACACTGTCTTCAGCACGAGCGATTTGTCGCTTTCTTAAAAATTTCAAAAAATATTTTGCGCGGTCCTGCGAAGACATGTGTGGAATCGCTCTTGAGATTGTGCAGCTTAGGATCACTCTCAGCCTCGAGACTCAACCCCTTTGCTTCCGAACCTTGAGCTTGAATTCAGAATGTTCAACGGTCAACCACAATGTGAGGCCTGTGTGGCCAGATTTGAAGCAGCCCTCGAACAAGAGGCACCAAAGTCAGATCAAGAAGATCAGAAGTCGTCAAAAGAAGCTTGCAAAGCTAGATCAGAAGCACCTCTCGAACTAGGGGCAAAAAATATCCGATGTGCTCGAAGAGCCAAAGGTGGATCCTTCTGTAAATCAATACAACAGCCACTCTCCGGGATACAAAGGGCTTCAATCTCAAAACCATTTGGCATGGACTTGTTACACTTTTACCCTTTGAGAGGCTCGCTGGGCCGAAAACCCGGAAGGGCGACCCAGGCAAAAGTTAGAGCAAAGAAAAGAATGAAAAAGGAAAAAAGAGAAAAAAATGCAAAGATACAAAAAATGCAAAAAGAATAGAAAAGAAAAGAAAATGCAAAAAAAAAGAAGAAGAAAAAGGAATGAAAAGAATAGAAAAAAAAAGAAAAAGAAAGAAGAACAAAGCTCGCAAGGTCGAAAACCTGCAACAGGCGCCTTGGCAAAAGTTAGAGCATAAAAAGGAGAGGTTAAATACCCGAGTGTACCTTAACCCCGAACTACGTAAGGCTTGATTCCCATGTTTGGGATACGTAGGCAACTTCATTCTGAAGTCCAGCCATAAACACTTCAAAATCAAGTGTGTCCGTGTAATGGTTTTAACCATCCTTGCCTTCTCTGTATCCGAGAGTTCGATTGCAATCATCGCTCTGAGGACTGACTACAATGCGCTGCGGTGCTATCCAAACAAGGGGCAACTTTCCGTTGCCATTCAATATGCCGCAGTGCCGTTCAAACAAGGGGCAACTTTCCGTTGCCATGCAGCTCTCTTCAAGCACGGGGCAGTTTTCCTTTGGATCCGAGGTTGTGCATCTCAGGAGTAGGTTTCATGCTCGTTGAGCAAGTGTCCATTTGCAAAAATAGTTTTTGAGGATTTTTACTGAGGTTGGCTAATTTTCTCGAAAATTGTTCCATCTTTTCCAAAAACTAGGCCATTTCTTGGACCCAAAAAGGGAAAATTTTCAGTGCTCATAGCCTGACTTGCATGATTTCAAATCAAAAATCGAACAAGCATGTTAATCTAACTCTCATTTTGGTCAAATTTTTTTAGGAGAAAACCAAAATAAAAAAAAATGTTCAAAATGACGAACTAGGGGCACATTTGAGTCAGGTTCTCTGTCTTTTTCCCCGTTATCAACATACTTGCCAAGAAGGGCACTCTACCTCCCAGCAAAGGCACAACTGAAGGGCACAGCAAGAGGGCAGAAAGCTCTCTCATCCTCCGACCAACGAAGTATCAAGCCAAGTGCGAAGCACAAACTGGAATGGATCAACATATTCCCATTCCCTCATCTGGGCAGATCTAACCATGTCCAAACTCCCCAGCAGGGCATCATCGATCGATGTCAGCAGCGGATCCGCTGCACACCCAATTGTAACGCAGTCCCTCTGTGGGAGAAACTCACTGTTGTGAACAAGAAAGAGAATCTAGCAGAATACTAGGGGCATGAGCCCGCATCTTCCTGTTTATCCATCAACCACCTAGGGGAGGGATTAAAAAAACGAGAGATTGAAGAATAGAGAGATGTGCGATGAGAGGAAAAGTGAGGAAAGGGCTTTTTTCAGAAAAACAGAGCTTGAGGGCCGAGTGATGTGAGAATCACAAATGAGAAAGGGTGGGAAACACTACCCGGTGAAACAGGCTCCCTGTGCACGTCTGAGTGTCGTGTCTTTTTGTTTTATCTCGTTTCTTGTTTTGAGTCGTTTCGAGTGTTACTCGATGTGTCTAGGTTGTGTGCCTTTTATTTCCTTGTTGAGTCGTTTTGCTGTGTTCAGTGGTAGGCTCAATACCTGGTCGAAAAACTCATCTCTCAATTTCAAAAACAAAATCATTTTGTGTTCCGAGTGCCGTGCCGTTCTCCACATTTGTGCAAAACAGAATTTGTTCTTTCAGAAAGCCTCAGGGTCCACCCCCGATAAGTGTGAATAGTAGAACCAGGGCCTATCTGAAGTTGTGAGTTTCGGGCTGCAAAGCAAAAGCAAAAGAAAAAGGAAAAATGTCGGGCATCTGAGTTTGTTTCAACTTCTGCAAGTTCTGTCGTCGCATCCTGCCTGTTCAGAATGAGCTGTGTGTTCAAAATTAAAAGAATACTGTGTTATGAGCCATGTGTTCAGATCGAGCAGAGTTGTGTTATGGGCTGCGTGTTCACAATCAAAACGGGCTGCGTGTTCAGAAATTCAAAAGTTTGGGCTGTGTGTTCAACCTTCTACAAAGTGTGTGCTACGTGTTCACCTTAAGATATGAGCTGTGTGTTTGACATCAAATGTTTGAGCTGTGTGTTCAGACTTCAAAGTGTGCCGTGTGTTCACCTCAACAACGAGCTGTGTGTTCGACATCAGAGATTTGAGCCGTGTGTTCAGACTTCAAAGTGTGCCGTGTGTTCACCCCAACAATGAGCTGTGTGTTCGACGTCAAATGTTTGAGCTGTGTGTTCAGACTTCAAAGTGTGCCGTGTGTTCACCTCAACAATGAGCTGTGTGTTCGACATCAAATGTTTGAGCTGTGTGTTCAGACTTCAAAGTGTGCCGTGTGTTCACCTCAACAACGAGCTGTGTGTTCGACATCAGAGATTTGAGCCGTGTGTTCAGACTTCAAAGTGTGCCGTGTGTTCACCCCAACAATGAGCTGTGTGTTCGACATCAAATGTTTGAGCTGTGTGTTCAGACTTCAAAGTGTGCCGTGTGTTCACCTCAACAATGAGCTGTGTGTTCGACATCAAATGTTTGAGCTGTGTGTTCAGACTTCAAAGTGTGCCGTGTGTTCACCTCAACAATGAGCTGTGTGTTCGACATCAAATGTTTGAGCTGTGTGTTCAGACTTCAAAGTGTGCCGTGTGTTCACCTCAACAACGAGCTGTGTGCCCGAGAAACGAGCTGTGTGCCCGAAAAACGAGCTGTGTGCCCGTAAATGAGCTGTGTGCCCAAAGAAAAAGGAGCTGTGTGCCCGAAGAAGGAGCTGTGTGCCTGAAAAACGAGCTGTGTGCCCGAAAAACGAGCTGTGTGCCCGGAAATGAGCTGTGTGCCCGAAAAATGAGCTGTGTGCCCGGAAACGAGCTGTGTGCCCAGAAATGAGCTGTGTGCCCGAAGAAGGAGCTGTGTGCTTGAAAAACGAGCTGTGTGCCCGAAAAACGAGCTGTGTGCCCGGAAATGAGCTGTGTGCCCAAAAAACGAGCTGTGTGCCCGGAAATGAGCTGTGTGCCCGAAAAAGGAGCTGTGTGCCCGAAAAACGAGCTGTGTGCCCGGAAATGAGCTGTGTGCCCGAATGAGGAGCTGTGTGCCCGAAGAAGGAGCTGTGCGCCCGAAAAAACAAGCTGTGTGCCCGAATGAGGAGCTGTGTGCCCGAAGAAGGAGCTGTGCGCCCGAAAAAACAAGCTATGTGCCCGAAAAGCGAGCTGTGTGCCCGGAAAGGAGCTGTGTGCCCGAATGAGGAGCTGTGTGCCCGAAGAAGGAGCTGTGCGCCCGAAAAAACAAGCTGTGTGCCCGAAGAAGGAGCTGTGCGCCCGAAAAAACAAGCTATGTGCCCGAAAAGCGAGCTGTGTGCCCGGAAAGGAGCTGTGTGCCCGAAAAAACGAGCTGTGTGCCCGGAAACGAGCTGTGTGCCCGAAAAAGAAGCTGTGTGCCTGAAAAACGAGCTGTGTGCCCGAGAAATGAGTTGTGTGCCCGAAAAACGAGCTGTGTGCCCGTAAATGAGCTGTGTGCCCAAAGAAAAACAAGCTGTGTGCCCGGAAATGAGCTGTGTGCCCGAAAAAGGAGCTGTGCGCCCGAAAAAACGAGCTGTGTGCCCGGAAACGAGCTGTGTGCCCGAATGAGGAGCTGTGTGCCCGAAGAAGGAGCTGTGCGCCCGAAAAAACAAGCTATGTGCCCGAAAAGCGAGCTGTGTGCCCGGAAAGGAGCTGTGTGCCCGAAAAAACGAGCTGTGTGCCCGGAAACGAGCTGTGTGCCCGAAAAAGAAGCTGTGTGCCCGGAAACGAGCTGTGTGCCCAGAAATGAGCTGTGTGCCCAAAGAAGGAGCTGTGCGCCCGAAAAAACGAGCTGTGTGCCCGGAAACGAGCTGTGTGCCCAGAAATGAGCTGTGTGCCCAAAGAAGGAGCTGTGCGCTCGGAAAAATGAGCAGTGTGCCCGAAAAACGAGCTGTGTGCCCGGGAATGAGCTGTGTGCCCGAAAAAGGAGCTGTGTGCCCGAAAAACGAGCTGTGTGCCCAGAAACGAGTTGTGTGCCCGAAAAACGAGCTGTGTGCCCGTAAATGAGCTGTGTGCCCAAAGAAAAAGGAGCTGTGTGCCTGAAAAAGGAGCTGTGTGCCCGAAGAAGGAGCTGTGCGCCCGAAAAAACAAGCTGTGTGCCCGAAAAGCGAGTTGTGTGCCCGGAAATGAGCTGTGTGCCCGAAAAAGGAGCTGTGTGCCCGAAAAACGAGCTGTGTGCCCGGAAATGAGCTGTGTGCCCGAAAAACGAGCTGTGTGCCCGGAAATGAGCTGTGTGCCCGAATGAGGAGCTGTGTGCCCGAAGAAGGAGCTGTGTGCCTGAAGGAAGAGCTGTGTGCCCAAGAAGGAGCTGTGTGCTCGAAAGGAGCTGTGTGCCCGCAAATGAGCTGTGTGTCCGAAATGAACTTTGTGCCAAAAAGAGCTGTGTGCCCAGATAAAGTAGAGTGTTGTGTTTCGAACTGCGTGCCAAACGAACAAAATTCTGTCGTAAGCTGTGTGCCAAGTCTTGTCCTGTGCATTTCACCTCCATCGCACTATTTTGTGCAATCATCATTCGCGCTGTTTTTTTTTCGTACTTGCATTTTACTTACATTTCATCGTATTGTCTTGTGCACTCCCGGTCTAGGAGACCTTAAATCCTCTAAAGGTGCAATTCCTTTGGTGTTTGTCGTGCCCGAACGACTTCCGATGGTCTGGTATAGCCACCTGCCTGTGTTTGCGGTGAGTTCCTAAGAGACCAACTGAGACGGTGGAAACTAGAGTTCGAATGGCTCATGCCTAGAACACAAAGGTTCGGGATTTCCGAGACTAAAGTCTGGTTTAAATACCCAGGGGTATATCCTCGGCTTGAAATCTGTATGGCAGCCCCATAGATTGAGATAGCATGTATATGCGCCTCAATTCTGGATACTGAATCAACCTAGTCTGTCACCCTGTTGGAGAATAGGGAAAGCTGCAACCATAGTCAGGGAGAAAGGTAGTACCTGCAGTTCAATCAAGAAGAAGCGAGAGATCCCCAACAGCATGAGGCACGATATTGTATGTAGGGTTCATTTGAGGCTGGTGCGACCAGACGAATCGCGCAGGTATCGTATCTTCTCCGTGTGAGACGCGACGAGAATTAAATGATTCTCCGCATTCTTAACTACATGAAATGTAGTTGTTGCTTTGCATTCTTGCTTAAAACTGTTGCATCTATTGTAAATATGTGTTTCATTACAGCTTGCCGCATTTGCATGATCATTGAGTTACCCTCGGCTTCTTACATTGTCGGTTGCATTTTGCCCCCCCGCCTGCGGGCACACATCTCTTTCATCTTGTATGTTTGTCTAAGTCTTCGGCCTTGTCAAAAATGGGTCGTCTCTAGGCTTTGACATTCACTCCCGTCATTGTTATGACTTCCGAGTTCTGTCAAAAAGGGGCAACTGTAGACACCCCATTTTTGACCGACCTTAAGACTCAGACGTCACCGATTGAGCGCTCGGTGATGTTGCATGCTGTGCTCATTCAGAAGTCTCAGAGTCGCGGCCGTGCGCCCTGCCTCCGGACTATCGAACTCTCTTCTGTGCCCTGTCTCGGTTTGCGAACCAGACTCGGTTTTCTCTGTTTTCTTTCCTGAGGGAAGGGAGTGGTCCTGTAGGCTATCTCCCGGTGGCCGTGAGCTACATTTCGTGGCCGTAGGCCATTTTGCCCATTTCGGAGCCCGGTTCCCGGTTTTCGGGATCGTCAGGCCGTGTGCCTCGGCTCGGGACCGCCCAACCATCTCCGAGTTCTCCGGTTTTTGGTTTGCACCTCTGTTTTATAGTTCCGAGGAACACTGGGGTCTCAGAAACCCACTTCGCAGCCGAACACCACTTCCGGTGCCCGGCAGCCCATTTTCGGGATCCCAAACCACGCGGTTTTGGCCCCGAGCATTCATTTTGCATCGATGTCTGTTCATTTTTGGCAGACACCTCTGTTTGGTCCTTCCGAGGGACACTGGGGTCTCAGAAACCCACTTCGCAGCCGAACACCACTTCCGGTGCCCGGCAGCCCATTTTCGGGATCCCGAACCACGCGGTTTTGGCCCCGAGCATTCATTTTGCATCGATGTCTGTTCATTTTTGGCAGACACCTCTGTTTAGTCCTTCCGAGGGACACTGGGGTCTCTGAAACCCACTTCGCAGCCGAACACCACTTCCGGTGCCCGGCAGCCCATTTTCGGGACCCCGAACCGCGCGGTTTTGGTCCCCGAGCATTCATTTCGCATCCGTTTTCTCTGGTTTTTGGCAGAGACCTCTGTTTAGTCCTTCCGAGGGACACTGGGGTCTCTGATACCCACTTCGCAGCCGAACACCACTTCCGGTGCCCGGCAGCCCATTTTCGGGACCCCGCGCGGTTTTGGTCCCCGAGCTTTCGTTTTGCATCGGTTTTTGTTCAATTTTGGCAGGTACCTCTGTTTCATCATTCCGGGGAACACTGCGGTCTCAGATGCCCACTTCGTGGCCGAACAAAATCTTTCCTTTTTGCCCTCAAAATATCTAGATATTTTGCCCTCAAAATATCTAGATATTTGAGGCAAGATATTTAAACCCTTTTGGCCTTCTCTCTTGTTCATTCTAGCAGCCGGCCAAGCCTCATTTTGGGAGGATAAAAAATTGTCTTCAAGAAACCCTAAGCTTAAACTTCCATTTTGATAGCAAAAGCTCCAAATTTCTTCAAGTCTTGCTTGATTCCTTCACCAACACCTAGCCTCACCATGCCAACTTCGATTCCAGCAGCTAGGAAGTGAATTTCAGAGGTTGAGAAGCTACAAATCAAAGCCAAGAAGCAAAGAAAGAAAGATCTTCAAGGGTAAGCATTCAAATCCCTTTTTCTTGCATAATCTTGAATCAAATTTTTACCCTATTTCCTTTTGTTTTTGGGGCTCCGACCCCTACTGGTTTTAGGCTTATTTTGAGCCCCTCTACAACTTTGTAGAAGGGCTCAACTTCATTTGGTGTTTCTATATACTAGTTCCTTCAATATTCACCAAGTTGGTCATATTTTTGCATGCTAAAATTAACCTATTTGTGTTGATTTTTATGGGTCCGACCCCTACTTCTTTTGTGCTCATTTTGAGCCCCTCTACAACATTGTAGAGGAGCTCAACTCCATTTGGCCACTGTATATACCACTTCCTTCAATTTCATCAAGTATGCCATATTTTGTATGCAATTTTTGACCTATTTGTGTTTGTTTTTGGGACTTCGACCCCTACTGGTTTTAGTCTTATTTTGACCCCCTTTACATTTTTCATGAAGAAGGTTTGGTCATTTGATGTATAGATTGCATGTCTTATGTTATACCCTTTTGTGGCTCCATTTTGCCCTCCATTTCTAGCATGTTTTTCTTATGATTTAGAGGCTGCCATCTTCTGCATATATGCTTATTTTTGGGTCCTCTTTAATGTTGTAGAAGAAAGTTTGTCCATTTGGTGTTTGTATATACCACCTCCCATTGTAATGCTCTTTTGGCCATTAATCTTGTATGATCTTGTTGCCATATCTATATCTCCTTTTTGGCCATGATTGTTACTGAAATATGCTGTATTTGGGACTGCCTTGCTACTGTCCTTGCTGCCATGATCATTTTTTGCATGTATAGCATGGCTATAGGCCATTTCGGGTGTATATTATCGCATTTCGGGACCATTTCTTGCTTTGGGTGTGCTTTGGTTGTGTTTCGGGGCTGTTTTCCCCCTCTTGTAGGTGCTGAAATTCCTTTTCCATGCTTGCATATCATTTCCCATGTCATTTTATGCCTTAATGCATTGCCTCGGTTTGCGTGCCCGTGGGCACGCACTTCGAGGCGCTCCGTTTTCATTCATCGGCATCCCATGTGAGTGTGGCTGAGGCCCTCTCATGTTGGTATAAGCCCAATCTACATTTTCCATGTCATGGCATTGTGTATATCATCGCCTCGGTTTGCGTGCCCGAGTGCACGCATTTCGAGGCAGCTTATTTTATCCGACGGCCTCCTATGTGAGTGAGCTGAGGCTCTCCCATGTTGGTGTAAGCCCATCGTTGCATTTCGTATGCCATTTGTATCATTTTTGCATTGCCTCGGTTCGCGTGCCCGCGGGTACGCATTTCGAGGCACTTCGTTTTTATCCGACGGCCTCCTATGTGAGTGAGCTGAGGCTCTCCCATGTTGGTGTAAGCCCATCGTTGCATTTCGTATGCCATTTGTATCATTTTTGCATTGCCTCGGTTTGCGTGCCCGCGGGTACGCATTTCGAGGCACTTCGTTTTTATCCGACGGCCTCCTATGTGAGTGAGCTGAGGCTCTCCCATGTTGGTGTAAGCCCATCGTTGCATTTCGTATGCCATTTGTATCATTTTTGCATTGCCTCTGTTTGCGTGCCCGCGGGTACGCATTTCGAGGCACTTCGTTTTTATCCAACGGCATCTTATGTGAGTGCGACTGAGGTCCTCTCATGTTAGTGTAAGCCCAATCTGCATTTTCCATGTCATTGGCATTGCGTATGCCTCCGCCTCGGTTTGCGTGTCCGTGTGCACGCATTTCGAGGCAATCTATTTTATTCGATTTGCATCTCATTCATCATCGCCTCGGTTTGCGTGCCCGTGTGCACACATTTCGAGGCAATCTATTTTATCCGATTTGCATTTCACATCATCGCCTCGGTTTGCGTGCCCGTGTGCACGCATTTCGAGGCTCTTCGGTTTTATCCGATTTGCATTTCATCATCGCCTCGGTTTGCGTGCCTATGGGCGCGCATTTCGAGGCACTTCGGTTTTATCCGATTTTGCATCGCATATCATCGCCTCGATTTGCGTACCTGTGGGCGCGCATTTCGAGGCACTTCGGTTTTATCCGATTTTACATCACATATCATCGCCTCGGTTTGCGTGTCCGCGGGCACGCATTTTGAGGCGCTTTATTTTACCCGATTTGCATTTCATCATTGACTCGGTTTGCGTGCCAGTGGGCACGCATTTCGAGGCACCTCATTTTTATCATTCTGGCATCCCGTGTGAGTGTGGCTGGGGCCCTCTCATATTGGTGTAAGTCCATCGTTGCATTTCATGCCTTTATGTCATCGCCTCGGTTTGCGTGCCAGTGGGCACGCATTTCGAGGCATCTCATTTGCATCAGCATTGTGCATACTAGGTTGTATCTTAGTTGCATTTCATGCATCTCATGCATATTGCATCGTGTTCGGGATAGGAGTTAGCCCGGGCACGGGAAACGAGGCACGTTTCGTACTCTGAGTGACGGAACGGGTCTCAATCCCCAAGTCACCGACACTCCGGATTACCCATGATGGAGTTAGGTTTTGCTGTAGCATTCATCTGCATTCATCCCATATTGAGTTGTGCAATTCGATTCCTCGGCCATCATGCATCGGTATGCGTGATTGGTGGCGCGAGGATCGAGACATGCATACATTTGTGAAATACACTGCTGTGCCCTTTTCCTGCTCTCTGTTGCAGCAAAATTCAGAGTTGGCAACTTTCCGGAGCATGGCACGCGTTTCAAGGTAAATTGCAAACAGAGGCTAATTGGGGCATCCCAGTGGATTTCTGCGCCAGGCAGCTACAACATACATCATCCTTCAGAAGCGAGGCAGTCCCTGGCTTGCATGCCAGCTTTTACAGCTTTCATAGTTAATTTGTTTAATTAATTAGAAATTTGTAATATTTTGGACTGTAATATTTGGGACTGTATTATTCTTTTATTCGGACCCTCTGCGCGAGGGCATAAATGTAATAAGGGTGTGTGAGTGTGATATATGTCTTCCAACCCCCATTTCTTTCTCCCTTTTATTTACCCGCTTTGAATGGTTAGATATAGGGCATACTTCAATTAGCATATAGTATGACAGCATGTTTGCATCATTCATCTGTTTTGCACGCACCGGGCTCGGCGCATCATACAAACTGCATTGTATTTTCAATTCCAAATTGAATACGTGTTAGTTGTAGCATTTCATATGCCATATTTAGAATAGCCGAGCCTGCTATAGTTTGCATTCTTGCATGTGTTGCATTAGGCATTTCTGTATACCTAGGATCATGCATGATTTCTAATCATTTTCTGTTTTGGCTTGGAGTACTCGGTGAGTTTTATGCTTTAGCATCCTTGCATGCGTGTGAGTGTTGCCATGATAGCATGCTTACCATGAGGCTAAATGCTTATGTGATATAACTGCCTTGAATGCCTGTGGGTGGAGGTTGAGTTATCTGAATTGGAGCAATTCATCAATTGTTTGTTAAGCCCACTAGATTGTGGCAAAATCTGTATTTTAAGCCTACCTGCGGGTAGCAAACCATCTTTCACAAACAAACATGAGATGTTTAGTTCCAATTCAGACGGCCCAGTCTATACTTGTTTGCTGCGAGCATCACATAGTAACCTAGGCTAATAACCGGAATAAGAGCATACAATGTTTTCAAAATCAGATATCATGGTTAGTAGAGGCCGGTCTTTGACCGGGCGAGAGGGGGTGCTCACGATGTGACCTTCCCTAATCGTACCCAAGTTCCCGAGCCAACTTTGGTGATGACGGACACGTGGCCTTTTGGCACCGAGTCAGGGTTTCCTAAATTTCCCATTTTAAAAATATTTAGGTGGCGACTCTGTTATCTGGCAAAGCAGTCCATGTTTGGCACTTCTTTCAAAAAATCTGTTTTCCTTCAAAACGATTTGCCGGATTTGGACTCTTTGGTTCGAGATTTAGAACCGCAACAAAAATCGAGTCCGAGCTGTAGCGAGGTCCCCCGCGGGCGTTGTTACAGTTGTAGAGTAAAGGATGTAGGATTTGGGAGGTTTTGGTGCTTGAAGTGAGGGAAAGGGAGAGATGTAATGCAAGGCTCAAAAGCAATTTTTCTAACCCCTTAAAACCAGCTGGGAGTACTGGTTATATAGACAAAAAAAAGGGTGGAAAAGAGGGGGGAAAACAATTCAAGTTTCCCCCCAAAAGGCCAAACCCTCGAACATAAGGCCTAGAGGAAAACAAAATTCACTTTTAGGACACACTTGGGGAGGGGGTTATGGCCGGCTAGTTAAAAAGGGCAAAAAAGTCATTTCACCAGCTAGGTGGCCGGCCTGCTACTTTTTTCTGGCCGGTTGGCTACTTTTTCTGGCTTTTCTGGCTGGCCTGCTACATTTTCTGGCTTTTCTGGCCGGCCTGCTACTTTTCAGGACAAAAAATGGGTCTTCGGAAAAGAAAGGTGGCCTTCCAGTGCTAGAGAAGTCCAATGGTGGCCGTTCAAGTGTCCAAGTTGAAGCCCCGGAAGTTATCTTTCCAATGGAGTAAACCTTACATTAAAATTACTCCTGTGGAAAAAGTTATGCCTATTTTGGTGAAGCCGCGCAGATTCGGTCCAACCAGAGTGATGCCCTACTTCAATCAACCATATCTCCCCCGTCCGGAATTGGCTTTAGGAGATTCTTGAGTGCAAAATGAAGCCCCAGAAGTCTTCGTTCCAACGGTGGTGGCCTCATAGCTTGATTCCAAGTATGCAAATGAATGGGCCCGATTCGGCGAGGGCTGCTCGATTCTTTCTTAACAGTTCATGCCCATTTTCTCCCCTAACTGGATTTCTTCCCTCTTCTCCTCTTTTCTTCAACTTCAAACCCCTAAGTAAGGTGTTTTGAAAGATTTTTCAAAGATTTCAACTCTCTTTCATTCATTTCCACTTTGTCCTTGCTCGGTTTACCAAAAAGCGCAACATTTGACAAAATGCGAGCCTCGGAACATTGTAAAAACTTTATTTCAAAAACGTTTTGAAAGAGAGGGTTTTAAGACTAAAATCTTTTGATCAAGATCGTTTTGGTCTAGAACAGGGGTATAAAGTTGAGATTTGACTCTCTCCTTGCCGAAGGAACTGAACCTTTCCCCTGCACACCTTTCTCCACCATATAAACCATCAGTCGTGTCCAAGTCTTAAAGTCAGTCAAAAATGGGGTGTCTACATCTGCGCACTTTAATCTCACTGTTTTGTGCAGTTTATCATTCGCGTTGTTTTGCGCATCGCACTACTTTGTGCAGATTATCTTTCGCGTTGTTTGGCGCATCGCACTTTTTTGTGCAGGTTATCATTCGCGCTATTTTGGGCATCGCACTGTCTTGTGCACTTTCGCATTTCTAATCACTTGCGCTGTTTAGCGTATCGCACTGTTTTGTACAGTTTACACTCGCGCTGTTTAGCGTATCGCACTGTTTTGTGCAATTTACTTTCGCGCTTTCTTGTGCATCGCACTGTTTTGTGCATTACATTGTATCATTTGTGCTATCTTGCGCATCCCACCTGCACTTGTTAGTGCATTGCATTTCATTTCACGCTATTTTGCGCATCGCACTATTTTGTGCGCCTTACTTGCATTGTGCATGCATTTTATCACACTATCTTGCGCACCTTATTCGTATCGCACTGTCTTGTGCATTCACCCTACTCGTACTGTTTTGTACACCTTTAGCATCGCACTATTTTGTGCATCTGTTTAGCACTGTTTTGTGCATTCACTCTGCATTGCGCTGTCTTGTGCACATTGTATTTTTGTATCATTCGCATTGTCTTGTGCACTCACCTGGTCTAGGAGACCTTAAATCCTGCATCTTTATTCGCACTGTCTTGTGCACTCTCCAGTCTAGGAGACCATAAATCCTCTAAAGGTGCAATTCCTTTGGTGTTTGTCGTGCCCGAACGACTTTCGGTGGTCTGGTATAGCCACCTGCCTGTGTTAGCAGTGAGTTCCTAGGAGACCAACTGAGATAGTGGAAAGTAGAGTTCGAATGGCTCATGCCTAGAACACAAAGGTTCGGGATTTCCGAGACTAAAGTCTGGTTTAAATACCCAGGGGTATATCCTCGGCCTAAAATCTGTATGGCAGCCCCATAGATTGAGATAGCATATGTGTGCGCCTCAATTCTGGATACTGAATCAACCTAGTCTATCACCCTGTTGGAGAATAGGGAAAGCTGCGACCATAGTCAGGGAGAAAAGTAGTACCTACAGTTCAACCAAGAAGAAGCGAAAGATCCCCAGCAGCATGAGATAAGTCATTCCCAATTGCCCCTGTAAGGTACCTTCGCCTCTTAGCTATTACATTGCATTTTAGCCACTACATTATAATGCATTGCATAAATCCTCAAACCGGCTTCGCGTAGCGTATAAGTCCAATTTTCAAACCGGCTTCGTGTAGCATATAAGTCCAATTATCAAAATCTTCCTGTATATCATTTTGCATCTTGCCCTAGTATGTTTGTCTAAGTCTTCGGCCTTGTCAAAAATGGGTGGTCTCTGGGCTTTGACATTCACTCCCGCCACTCCATGACTTTCGAGTTCTGTTAAAGAGGGGCAACTGTAGACACCCTATTTTTGACCGACCTTAAGACTCAGACGTCACTGATTGAGCGCTTGGTGATGTTGCATATTGTGCTCGTTCTGAGGTTGCGAAGTCTCGGCTACGAGCCTTGCCTCCGGACTTCCGGACTCTTTTGTGCTTTGCCTCGATTTGCGAACTAGGTCCTGTTTTCTCCGTCTTCTCTTCCCGAAAGGAGGGAGAGGTCTCGTAGATCATCTCTCAGTGGCCGTAGGCTACGTTTCGTGGTCGTAGGCCACTTTTCCCGTTTCGGAGCCCAGTTCCCGGTTTTCAGAGCCGTCGGCCGTGTGCCTCGGTTCGGGACCGCTTAACCACCTCCGTTTGCTCCGGTTTTTGGCATACATTATTTAATCCCTTTTGAGGGACACTGAGGCTCAAGAAACCAACTTCGTGGTCGAACGCCACCTCTGGTGCTTAACAGTCAGTTTTCGGGCCCCAGGCTGCGTGTTTCGGCCCCCGAACCTTCAATTTGCATCGGTTTGGGTCCATTTTTGGCGGAGACCTTATTTTCATTGTTATGAAGGTCGTAGAAGGGTGGGAGGCCAGCAATTGTGCTGTAGACCAGCTTTATTCCTTCATCGCTCTCCGTCGCCCGTTTTCCTCACTAGAAAGCTGGTGTTGACCATTCCCGGGCCACTTTCTTTGGCCCTCAACCACATATTTGTGTTGTACACACCTGGGAGGCCACCAATATGACATGGCCGGCCAGCAACCCTTCCTGACCCTTTTGAACCCCTCTAGAAAGTGGGTTTTTCTCTCTCCTGGTTCACATTTTCAGGGTTTTGACCACATAGCTGTGTTGTGCACATATGGGAGGCCACCAATATGGGATGGTCGGCCACTAATTCTCATTGACCCTTTTGACCCTGGCCGGCCGGCCACCTGAACTCTCTGAACCTGGCCGGCCATATTTCTCACACCTGGTTCCTTACAGTTGTACCCTCTGTTTCCCCCCAGATCCTGTATCCGAGAAAGGGTCTTTTGGGGGAAAAATTTGAATTTGATTTTCCCCCCCTTTCCTCCACTCCTTTGCCTATATAACCAGCACCCCCAGCTGCATTGTAGAGGGTTACAAATTCTTGTTTAGAGCCTTGCTTACATCTCTCCCTCTCTCTCTCTCTTTCAAGCCTCAAAACCCTAAAAGCCTTACACCATTTACACACCAACCCATAGCACCACACATCTACACTCCATTCCATCCTTTTGAAGCTGATTTCCAGAGGCTAGGAGCTCCTCTTCTTTGTCCAAAGGCTGCTGGTTCATTGCTCTTCAAGGGTAAGCACACTTTCCCCCTAAACTAGTCTTTTCTTGCTTCATTTATAAGCCTTACTTTCAAGCATTTTTGGGCTTTGACCCGAACTGTAAATAGTCATATTTTGTGCTCATATCCATGTTTTATTAAGGGTCTTTCTCTGTTTGAGGTCTCCTCCTCACCCTTTGTGTTTAAACTCTCTTTTAGGCCTATTTTTGCATGATATTTTAGGCTTATTTTTGAGCTATTTTGGACTTGGTCATAAACTTAGAAATTTCTTGTTTTGAGCCCCTATTCAACTTTGTTGAAGGGCTCTCCTCTGTTTGAGGTCAGATGCTACCACTTGCCTCTTTATCCCTCTTTTAGGCCTTTTTCTTGCATGTTGATTTAGCGTCACTTGTGTTCATCTTTGAGATTTTATGTAAACTGTAAAGTGCCATGTTTTGAGCCCCTCTTCAACTTTGTAGAAGGGCTCTTTGCCATTTGGGTCCAGCTTCTGTCCCTTGTCTCTATTATCTCTTTTAGGGCCATTTTTGCATGATAGATTAGCCCTATTTGTGTTCATTTTTTAGGCTTGTTATAAACTGTAAAAAGTCTTGTTTTGACATCATATTCATGTTTTATTAAGGTAATTTTCTTATTTTAGGTCACATGCTTCCTTGAATGCTTGATTGTCCCTTGTTTTGAGCCTTACACCTAAGCTCCAATTGCATGCTTTCTTTGGTCTTCTAGCCACTGGAATCCAGTGGATTTCCAGTGGCTTTGATGCTATTTTGAGCCTCCAAATCAGAGGGGGGTGACCCCCTCTCACCTTGACTTGTTTGATGGTCATTTTGGCCTTTCAAAGGGGCCCCTTTTTTCATGGTTTGAAGTCACATTTCCGGGTCAATTTGGTGAGTTTTGGGACTACCATATTTGATTTCCAGAGTTTTTTTGGTCATGCTTCATGTCTATCTTGCATGTGCTTAATAATCCATTTGTATGCCCTCTAAAGGAGCCCCTCATTTGTGCATGTTTTGGTTGCATTTCCATGGTTATTTGGGTGTATTTTGGCATGTTTTATTCACTGATTTTTTTTGGTTTGGTGAGTTCTCACTTACTTCATATACATGCCATGTAACCCTTGTTTACTAGTCAAAATTGCATGCTACTTTAGCCCATCTTGCTAGCACCTTTTGGCCTTACTTTGAACTAAGAAAGTTCATGTTTTGGGACTGCCTTGACTCTGTCTTCATGCTTCATGATCAAATAATGCATGCTTTGTATAGCTATAGGTCATTGTGCATGCCTAATTTTGAGTTTCGGGGTTCGTCTCATGCATCGGGTGCCATATTGCCATGATTCGGGGTTGTTTAGCATCA
This sequence comes from Camellia oleifera, assembly GCA_022316695.1. NCBI lineage: Eukaryota > Viridiplantae > Streptophyta > Magnoliopsida > Ericales > Theaceae > Camellia > Camellia oleifera. Next base: position 193,992,115 of record CM039311.1, read on the forward strand.
TATTTTAGTGCTGAAATTCGCATGTTTGTATGCCATATTCCATGCCTTGCCATGCTTTGGTAGAGTGGCATTCGTGCCTTAGGATCGGTCCTCGGTTTGCGTGCATGTGTGCACGCATCTCGAGTGTCTCATTTTTATATCATGGCCACCGATGTGAGTGTGACTGAGGTCCACTTATGTTGGTGTAAGTCCATCGTGCATTGTGTATTCCATTTCATTTCATAGCATTGCATATGCTAGGTTGTATGTTAAAGCATTATGTATGCCATGTTACATCGTGCATTGTGTATGCCATTTCATAGCATTATGCATGCTAGGTTATATATTAGTTGCATTCATGCATGTCATGCATATTGCATTGTGTTTGGGATAGGAGTTAGCCCGAGCACGGGAAACGAGGGACGTTCCGTACTTCAAGTGACGGAACGTGTCTAAATTCCCAGTCACCGACACTCCAGATTATCCATGATGGAGTCTTGGTCTTGTTGTGTTTTTATGTGCATTCATTCCATATTGAGTTGTGCAATTTGACTCCTCGGCCATCATGCATCGAGATGCGTGATTGGTGGCACGAGAATCGAGGCATGCATACATATATAAAAATACATTGCTATGCCCATTTCCTACTCTCTGTTGCTACAAATCAGAAATCAGCAGCTTTCAAAAGCCTTGCACAGCATTCCGGCATCAATTGCAAAAGGAGGCTAATTGGGGCATCGCAGTGGATTTCCGTGCCAAGCAACCCAAACATGCATCATTCATCATCTGGAGCAGAGTTGAGGCAGTCCCTAGCTTGCATGCTAGTTTACTACTTCCCTAGCTTAATTTGTTAATTAATTAGGATTTTGTATTTATTCGGACTGTACTATTTATTTGGGACTGTATATTATTTATTCAGACCGTCCGAGCGAGGGCAATGTTGTAATAAGTGTGCGTGCGTGTGATGTATGTCTTCCAACCCCACGTCTTTCTCTTTTTTATTTACCAGCTTATGATGGTTAGAATAGAGCATGTTTCAATTAGCATACAGTATGATAGCATGTTTGCATTCATTCATCTGTCTTGCATGCACCGGGCTCGGCGCATCATAACTCCCTGCATTGTATTTCAATTCCAAGTTGAATACATGTTAGCTGTAGCATTCCATATGCCATGTTTAGAATAGCCGAGCCTGCTATAGTTGCATTTTTGCATGTATTGCATTAGGCATTCCTGTATAGTTAGGATCATGCATTGATTTCTAATTAGCTTCTTTCTTTGGCTTGGAGTACTCGATAAGTTTTATGCTTTAGCATCCTTGCATGCGTGTGAGTGACTGCCATGATAGCATGCTTATCATGAGGCTATGTGCTTATGTGATATACCTACTTGAATGCCTGTGGGTGAAGGTTAGGTTATTTGGATTGGAACAAATCATCAACTGTGAGTTTTAAGCCCACTAGATAGTGGCAAAACTATCTTTCCTAAGCCCACCTGAGGGTGGAAAAATCTACATTTTGAGCCTACTTGCGAGTAGCAAACCATCTTTCAAAAAATAAACATGAAACGTTTTGTTCCAATTCAGGTGATCCAGTCTATACTTGTATGCTGTGCGCATCACATAGTAAATCTAGGCTAATAACCGGAATAAGAACACATAATGTTTTCAAAACTAGATATCATGGTTAGTAGAGGCCGATCTTTGATCGGGTGAGCGGGGGTGCTCACGAAGTGACCTTCCCCAATCGTACCCAAGTTCCCGAGCCGAGGCAACTTTGGTGATGACGGACACGTGGCCTTAGGCACGAGTCAGGGTTTCCTAAATTTCCCAAAAATAAAATATTTAGGTGGCAACTTTGTATCTGGCAAAGCAGTCCATGTTTGGCACTTCTTTCAAAAAATCTATTTTTCTCAAAACGATTTGCCAGATTTGGACTCTTTGGTTCAGATTAAGAACCGTGACATTTGAGTCCGAACTGTAGTGAGTCCAAAATGAACAGAACGGGACTCATCCCTCCCGGGACGTTCGGGAACGTCTACACCATCTCATAGTTACCGGACACCCATAATAAGTCATTGTCGTGCATATCCTTGTTTGGTATGCCAGTTACTAATCGCTCTTTGCCCGGCCATATCTTTAAGTAATAATTGAACCCGTCGGTCGTGCGACCGACGGTATATGGACGCAAGATCTCGAACAACCCTAGGTTCAAACCAAGCCGGTGGTTCAGCTTGGCAACCCCGTTTATGATTCTATATGTGTTCGTTGAGACCTGAGTCGGTGCTAGCCCAGTCCGCCTTAGGAACTCACAAATTAATGGCTCCACCGGGAAGTGGAGACCTCCCTCGACAATTGACAGCACGGTGAAAGGACATTGATCCAGCCTACCCCAAGTAGTAATGTCTCTTTACCGAGCTCGAAGTGTATCTCATCTAAGACGCCATACTCCTTGCACAACACGGCTAGTGCGCCCTACATGTTTACAAGGAAACGATAACGCCCCATAAGGGATCGGCTTAGTTAGCTTGGCAAAGTTGAGTTGACTAAGCTATGTGCGGTGGCTGCTTAGTATTTGAGAGCCCTTTGTATTGGTGTTCCTGACCCGCTAGGATTCTGCAGTTAAAAACTAAGTATAAGTGGAAGCGTGGTCGCACAAGGGAGCTTGATTTTAGCTTGGTGACAATGGTTTGGCAAAACCTATCTTGGTCATGCAAGCAGGCCAAATATTAGCCCAGTTGCACGGCCTTCTGCGTCCAGCAGCCCGGTTTTCTACTCTTAGTTCACAAACAATAAAGCTACCCAGTCGGCCTTTCTTTTCAAATCAAAAAGACGTTTTTAGCCCGGTCAGGCTCGGAGCCTCACCTGTTCATCATAGGAGATGATGAACAATGTGGGAAATAAGGAGCACAGGAGCTGTTCGATGACAAAAGCTATACAAAACCCTAACCTATTTCAATTTTAGATAACGTTTACGTGCTTTAATCTTCTTCAATAAATGGATGAGTGAGTTGACGTCCAAGAACGTGAAAAACACAAAGAAAAAGAAAATATCACAAGGAAATATGAAGAATTCACCTGGTCAGAGCTTCGATTGATCGTGCAATCGGAAAGGTGCATCCCCAATGACGATGACGACAACGAATGACAAATGTGATGGGGCCTCTGACTCGAGCGCTGTAGATCGAAGATGGTGACATTGGTTTGGGAAGAAATGGCTCGATAGAAAACGAAGAAGATGAACAGTAAGAAGTGAGGAAGAAATGAAAAAGTTGTATGTATGAGAGTGGAAAGGGCACCAAAGTTTGAATCTAAGGAGACAGCGTGGGACAGCTGGGTTGGCTGTACGAGACCGATAGACGAGTGACACGTGTGTGATGAGACCAGAATCGGTATTAAAAAGACAAATTGGATAGACCAATCGCTGGCCGGACAAGTTGTGGAGACAAGCGCAACGATTAGCACGGTTGATTTAATTGATTGATTTGGGAACTTGGATGACCGAGCATTGAACGGAGCAGATAGTGATTGAGCGAGGAAATGTGCTCGGCTAATGAATGTAATCCCATTCACGCTAGTGCGGACGTAATTAAGGGGCAATTGAGAGAGATATTTATGATTTAGCAATGGGCTTAGCTAGTTTGAGCCAGAGTCGGCGCTACTACACAGTCGGATGTTGGGTGCATATTGGACCGAGGTCTTAATTCGATCAAGTTGGGACGACTTTGGGCCACTAGCCTGGTGAAGATGTGCGTTTAGCTGAGTTGGATGGAATTTGTCCTCGGGAGACCAGATTCGGTCGAGCAGAAGCTCGGTCGTGACTGTGGAGCTCGGTTGAGTCCACATTCAGGTCTGATCGACAATACTAGATGGGTAGCACAGCCTCAGTAGGAGGGAGAGTCGAAGCGGTGAGTATAGCTTGGTTGGGAGAGCTATACAGCGCGGCGGAATCGCAGGAAGAAGATCTTGCCATCCGTACGCATCAATACCGTTGGGCAGTTGTCATCATTTGGTGTTTAGCTATATTTTCACTGACACGTGGAGGAACGTGAGACGAGAGCAGGTCTACGTGTTCCAAGGGGAATGGGTACAGAGGCGTGCGCAGAAACTATATAAACGGTGTTGCGCCTTCATTCATAGGTCTAGAACATCTTCTGATCAGAGCTCACATACCGCTTTGTCTTCTCTCTCTCTTTCTCTCTCTCTCTGAGTGTGCTAATTTGTTTTTCGGAGGGGTTTTCCTACAGTACACCGCCGGGTAGCTCATCGTCTTTGTGTTCTCAAGTCAATCGGAGAGAAGTGCAGCTTGGACACGAGAAGTACGGACAACATCGAATATTTGCTCCCCGTACAAAATCATAGAACAAAATTTGGAATAGGTGATGTTTTATTCGTATGTGGCATCCTTTTTGCAGATTAATTTGTTATTATTATTATTATTATTATTATTATTATTATTATTATTATTTTGGAAAAAACCAATGGCCACATAATGGACACAAAACAAAACTAAAAAATATAAGAGTAAATTACACTTACACCCCCTGAGATTTGGGTTTAATACATATCACCCCCTGACGTTTGGAAAATTACACTAACCCCCTGTCATTGTAATTATTTAGACGGAATGAAAACATTGAACTCATATACTCCTTCTTTTCTTGCTTTACTTTACTTTACTTCCTCTGTTTTTTTTTTTTTCCCCTTTTTCCTTTCTTTACTTTTTTTTTCAATATAATTTTCTTTATTTTTCTACTAAGAGTTGTTGCCTTTTATATAAGTAAGGGGTTTGTGAAATGAGACTATTAACCACAGGAGTAGGAACTTAATTTCCAGAACGTCAAGGAGTGAAATGTAATTGGACCAAACCTCAGGGGGGATCAGTGTAATTTACCCAAAATAAACACTACTCCCTTAAAAAAAATCTAGATGGTAAACCCAACACAACGAAACAAAAAGCTCAGAATAGAGAGGAAGCCCATTCCAAAGCAGAGTGCTCGTAATAGAGGCAAAGTTGGGTGGTTGTGTTTCATTAGTCCATAATTATATTATTTGCCATCTATTACGAGTTCACCAATTCCTCTTTCATCCTATAAAAAAAAATTACGGGTCAGTTTGGGAGTTAGTTTCTTTAAGTAATTTTTAGATTTTTATGAAAGATGTACACAAAAATAATAAAAAGAATAGTTGAGTTTTTGTATTTACGTTTTAACTTTTTTATTTTCTACCAGTGAGTTTTTCTTTACTCGGCCCTTTTCATTACTGCTGTGAGGGGAGCTCGATCAGCATTGATTTTCTTTCTGGTTGTTCTCCCTCTATGTAGTTGTGGGTGTTGTGGCCAACTCCTGAGCTAAAGTCCACAACAAAAACTTCAAAATCAAAAATCCAAGTGCTTTGTAGTCAAAGCCCCAGGATTATTTTTATTGAATTCGATTGGATAATCAAGAACCAAAATTTAAATAAATAAATAAAAATAGAACTCAATATCTTCATTGATCCTAAGGTGAAGAAATGCCTGTATTGTATAGATAAACATCCAAACATCAATAATTTCAAAACATCCCTCAAAGTATCAGAAAAACCCCAAGATCCAACAAAGAAAAATCTGAAGTAACCCTAATCAATAATCATCAGTCACAAACAAATATTTAACTCGGTGGGTTGCAACGGGCAAGCCGAAGTTAGAGAGAAAGAGCAGAGGTAACAAGTGAGACACAGAGATGAAATTTGAGGGTTCTGAAGATCCACACCCCTTCAACTTATCAAACCTCAAAGAAAATAAATTGTCGTTGGATATCTATCAATTGCTTTATATATTTTTTTGTAAGGAAATTTTTTTCCTACAATCCCAAAAAATCTATTTTTTTTTAGACAAACTAATTTTTGTCACCAATCACCACCAATTTTAGGTGCCTTTATTGTTTTGATTGGTGCCAAACATTTGGCTTCTTTTTGCGACAAAAAAATTTATTTACCAAATTAAAATTTTGATCTCCAAAAGAAAATCCATTCTTTTGATTTTTATGATAAAATTACAAGTTTTTTTTTTTTTTTTTTCCTAGACAAACTGTTTTTAAAAACTTATATCCATGGATACATCACAAAGCTTCAAAATCACTGGTCCAAATCTTGGAATCGCTCAAATCTAGATAGAGAAAGTAGAGAGAGATCTGAGGAAGAGGGGTTAGGTGTTTGGTATGGTGGCCATGGCACTAGAAGATTGGGCTCGCGGTGCATTAGATTGAAAATACCCTTGCCAACTAGCTTTGAGGTCTCCACCATGGTCAAATGGTGTTGAATCTTTTGCTTGTTGGGCCATCACTTGGAAAAATTTCAACTTGATACAAAACCCTTGAAGAACAATCCACTAATAGAATCAGAAACGAAATGGAGTTAATAAATTGTTGGGGTATATCTTCTTATGGAGTTTGAGACACAGTTGGTTTGTTAAAGAATTTTAATTTGGTTTGGTTTAGGTATAATATATTTTAATATATTATATCTAATTTTGAGAGACCTAATTCAATTTGGTTACAACTAGGGTTTGATAAAAAAGCTCACAAGTTTACCATATATATATATTGGTACTGTTTGCTTTTTCATGGGTGAGAAAACAAATAAAAGCAGCTATCTTTTTGGCTTGTGGAGTAACAGCACTTTTTTTTGATCAATTGTTGGTGAGATAGTGCTTAGGTGAAAATCAAATTTGGTGGAATTAGTTCTTGATTTTTGGCTGCTGTTCGTGTGAATATTCGGCTAGTTTGGTGAAGTTTATTTGGATCTTCTACAACTCTGTTTCGAAAATAATTTTGTTCATCTATTTGGTGAGGTCTTTCCTCTTGTTTATTTGTAATTATTTGGAATTCACTTAAGTGTGGTTTGTGAGACCATTCGTGTATCATTTGTAGTCGTTTGGAAACTTTCTGGTTGATAGTGGAATCGGTTTTCGATCCCGTGAACGTACCTCACATTGAGGGAACCACGTAAAATTCTTATGTTACTTTTGATTTAATTTTTCCGCATTAGTTTTTATTCCCATTGATTGATTTACTTATGGGGAATCATATATTTTCCCTAACAACTGGTATCAGAGCTTACGGTTTATTTGGGTTTATTTATTTGTGTAAATCAATGGAGGGGAATGTGGGTCGCATGTCTAGCTTCAACGGAAATAATTGGGTAACTTGGAAAACTAAAATGGAGGACCTATTATTTTGTAAAGATTTGTATGGGCCTATTGAGGGTGATAGTGGCAAACCTGATGATATGAAAGATGATAAGTGGAAGAGGCTTAATCAAAAAGTTGTTCGTGTCATCCGTCAATGGATTGATGATAGTGTGTTTCATCATGTTGCTACTGAAACTTCAGCACATGATTTATGGAAAAAATTAGAAGGCTTTATGATAGGAAATCAGCCACAAATAAAGCTTTTCTATTTCGTAAGTTGGTTAACTTAAAATATAAAGAGGGCAGCCCTATTCCGAAACATTTGAATGAAATAAAGAGTATTCTTAACCAACTTGTTTCTATGAAAATTGTTTTTGATGATGAGTTGCAGGCTTTGATGCTACTTAGTTCTTTACCCGAAAGTTGGGAGACTTTGGTTGTGACCGTTAGTAATTCGACGCCCGATGGAGTTGTCACAATGGGCCAAGTCAGTAGTAGCCTGTTGAATAAAGAAACTAGAAGAAAATTAGCAGGTTCCTCTCATTCAGAAGCATTTGTTGTGAGAGGCCGAAGCAAAACAAGGGGGAGGAGTAAGACTCCTCATGGTCGTCATCAAAGCCGTGACAAATCAAGAGATGATTCTTTTTCAAAGAAAGACATTGAGTGCTATTATTGCCATGAGAAATGGCACATGAAGCAAGAATGTCGAAAGCTTAAGAACAAGGAGAAAAGTTGTGACAAAAGTGTGGATAAGAAGCAAGAAGACATAACGGCAGTTACTACTGATGATCTCATGGTCGTTTATGAAGATGATTGTATTAATTTTGTGGGCCAAGAGAGCAATTGGGTGATTGATTCCGGTGCTTCTTTTCATGTGACTTCTTGAGTTGATTTCTTCACTACCTACACCAAAGGCGATTATGGTTCTGTTCGAATGGGTAATGAAGGTTTGTCCAAGATTATTGGCAAGGGTGATATTTGCTTGGAAACAAATTTGGGTTGCAAGTTGTTGCTTAAAAATGTGAGGCATGTTCTTGACATTCGCCTCAATTTGATCTCTACCGGGAAGCTAGATGATGAAGGCTTCAACAACAAATTTGGTGATGGAATATGGAAGCTCACAAAGGGTTCTTTGATGGTGGCTAAGTGCAAGAAGACTCGTATACTTTATTCAATGCAAGGAAAAATTTATAAAGGTGTTGTCAATGCACTTAAAGATGATACTTCTACCGAATTGTGGCACAAGCGGCTTGGCCATATGAGTGAAAAAGGGCTACAAGTTTTGTTCAAGAAAGAGCTTCTACCCGGTTTGAAAGGTACGCATCTTAAAACTTGTGTTCATTATTTGGCGGGTAAACAACATAGAGTTTCTTTTCCATAAAATGTTGCTTCTAGAAAAGAAAATGTTTTGGAGTTGATTCATTCGGATGTTTGTAGTCCTTTAAAAGTTAGAACACATAGTGATGCACTTTATTTTGTTACTTTCATTGATGATTATTCAAGGAAAGTTTAGGCTTTTCTACTAAAAACTAAAGATCAAGTTCTAGAAGTATTTAAGCATTTTTAGAGCATGGTTAAAAGAGAAACATGGTAGAAATTAAAGTGCATCCGATCAGACAATGGTAGTGAATACATTGGGCCATTTAATGAGTATTGTCGCAACCAAAGTATTCGGCACCAAAAGACAATTAAAAAGACTCTTCAACAAAATGGCGTTGCCGAGAGGATGAACCTCACTATTGTGGAAAGAACAAGGTGTTAGTTTTCACAAGCTAAATTGTCAAGATCCTTTTAGGGTGAGGCAATGAAGACAGCGGTTGACGTGATCAATTTGTCTCCTTCCTGTCCTTTGAATGGTGATGTTCCTAAAAGAGTTTGAACCGGCAAAGATGTGTCTTGTGAGCACTTGAGAGTGTTTGGTTGCCGAACTTTTGTTCACATTCCAAAGGATGAGAGGTCCAAGCTTGATAGTAAGTCAAGACAATGTATTTTTTTTGGCTATGGGTGTGATGAATTTGGGTATAGATTGTGGGATCCGATCGACAAGAAAGTTATTCGAAGCCGTGATGTTGTGTTTCTTGAAGACCAAACAATTGAAGACTTTGGCAAAGGTGATCAACCGAAGCCAAAAAGTAGTGATCTCATTGACATGGATCCATTTCCTTCATCTTCAGTTGATAATGAAAATGGGGGAGATATGCAGCCACCCATTGAAGATGCTAATTCTAATGAAGTTGAGCCAAAAATTAACGATGAGCATCCAACTCAAGAACCGCCACCATAACTTGAGTTGAGGAAATCTACAAGGGACCGGCAACCTTCAAGAAAGTATCCTCCCAATGAATTTGTGTTGATTTCTGATCAAGGGGAGCCTGAGAGCTACCAAGAAGCAATTGAGCATGCAAAGAAAGGTGATTGGAAAAAGGCCATGGAAGAAGAGATGAATTCCTTACTTCAAAATCACACTTATGATTCAGTGAAGTTGCCTAAGGGGAGGAAAATTCTGAAAAATAAATGGGTTTTCAAATTGAAGAATGATGGCAAGAATCTGAGGTACAAAGCACGTCTTGTGGTGAAAGGCTTTGCGCAAAAGAAAGGTATTGACTTTGATGAGATTTTCTCGCCGATTGTGAAGATGTCTTCTAATCGGGTTGTACTTGGCATGGCTACAAGTATGAACCTTGAAGTTGAGCAACTTGATGTGAAGACCGCATTTCTTCATGGTGACCTTGAAGAAGAAATTTACATGGAGCAACCGAAAGGTTTTGTAAATAAAGGGAAAGAAAAATTTGTTTGCAAATTGAAGAAAAGTTTGTATGGTCTCAAGCAAGCTCCGCAGCAATGGTATAAAAAATTTGATTCTTTCATGATGAATAATGGTTTTTCGAAAACCACTTCAGACCATTGTGTGTTTGTGAAAAATTTCGCGGAGGGTAAATTTATTATTCTTTTGCTTTATGTTGATGACATGTTAATTGTGGGTCAAGATTCTACCATGATTAACAAGTTGAAGTTAGAGTTGAGTAAATCTTTTGCTATGAAAGATTTGGGACCGGCAAAGCAAATACTTTGTATGAAAATTGTTCGTGATCGCAAAGAGGGGCTGATTTGGTTGTATCACGAAAGCTATATTGAGAAAATTCTTGAGAGGTTCAACATAGATAAAGCAAAGCCGGTTGGTTGTCCACTTGCAGGTCACTTCAAACTTAGTTCGAATCAATGTCCTACAAGTGAGAAAGACAAAGAAGAGATGTTGAAAATTCCTTATTCTTCAGCAGTTAGTTCTTTGATGTACGTCATGGTTTGTACAAGGCCAGATATTGCTCACGCCGTTGGTGTGGTGAGTCGGTTTCTCTCTAATCTGGGTAAAGAACATTGGGTAGTGGTCAAATGGATTCTAAGATATCTTCGAGGGACTTCGAAGGTGTGTTTATGTTTTGGAGATGGTAAGCCGATGCTCGATGAGTTCACGGATTCTGACATGGTCGGTGATATTGATTCTAGGAAATTTACTTCGGGGTATTTGATGACATTTGCAGGGGGAGCTGTGGCATGGCAATCTAAATTACAAAAATGTGTTGCTCTCTCAACTACCGAAGCTGAATTTATTGCCATTACGGAAGCTTGCAAAGAAGAGTTATGGTTGAAGAAATTTTTGCAAGAATTAGGTTTGAAGCGAAAAAGGTTTGTGCTTTATTGTGATAGTCAAAGTACTATTCACTTGAGTAAAAATTCTACTTTTCAATCGAGATCGAAACACATTGATGTGAGATACCATTGGATTCGTGATGTGTTAGATTCGAAATTGTTACAATTTAAAAAGGTTTACACAGATGATAATATTTCGGATATGTTGACTAAGACTTTGTCAAGGGACAAACATTTAAAGTGTCGAACTTTGGCGGGTATGGTTGATGTCTCCACCTAAGTCGATAGGGAGAGAATTGTTGGGGTATATCTCTTTATTAGAGTTTGACACCCAATTGGTTTGTTAAAGAATTTTAATTTGGTTTAGTTTAGGTATAGTATATTTTAATATATTATATCTAATTTTTAGAGACCTAATTCAATTTGGTTACAACTAGGGTTTAATAAAAAAAAGCTCACAAGTTTACCATATATATATATATATATATTGGTACTGTTTGTTTTTTTGTGGGCGAGAAAACAAATAAAAGCAGCCGTTTTTTTGGCTTGTGGAGTAGCGGCACTTTTTTTGATCAATTGTTGGTGAGATAGTGCTTAGGTGAAAATCAAATTCGGTGGAATCAGTTCTTGATTTTTGACTGTTGTTCATGTGAATATTCGGCTGGTTTGGTGAAGTTTATTTGGTTCTTCTGCAACTCTGTTTTGAAGATAATTTTATTCATCTATTTAGTGAGGTCTTTCCTCTTGTTTATTTGTGATTATTTGGAATTCACCTAAGGGTGGTTTGTGAGACCATTCGTGTCTCGTTTGTAATCGTTTGGAAACTTTTTGGTTGATAGTGGAATCGGATTTCGATCCCGTGGACGTACCTCACATTGAGGGAACCACGTAAAATTCTGATGTTGCTTTTGATTTAATTTTTATTCCCATTGATTGATTTACTTGTGGGGAATCATATATTTTCCCTAACAATTATTATGTATAAAGTGTGATTAAAAGAAAAAATAAAAATCAATGAACCAAAGTAATCCTACTCGTTGTGCAAACTATGAACCCATCTTATCAAAATTGTAATGTAAATATATTATAGTTAGAATCAGAAAGATAAGCCACAAAATGTTGATTTCCAGAATACTCTATAGGCTTTCTTGGTACAATTTTCACATAAATAAATTTCGTAGATAGATTCTTATTGAAATCATTCACAGTTAGGTAAGTCAACCAAAAGCCTAAAAAAGCATATCAAAATTTCAACTTGATACAAAACTCTCCAAGAACAACCCAATCATATTCTAATTCAAGTGGGAAAGAGTTTTCCTATTCTAGTAGAAATCAATTATAAAAACAACTCAATCTACAAATACACACATAAAACCAACATATTGAAAAATATTGTTATTTTATGATTTGTGTTCCAAGTTTTTGTGGGATCACCCTCTTAAAGAGAAAGACAATAAATAATTTGAACCAAATTGAGAATTTGTCTTAGTATGGCACGAAGCCATCTATTTTTTATGAGCCATTTTTTGGTACGAATATTATAAGTTTTATACTTTCACGTCTCTATCTTTTGCATAACTTATCTTGGATCAAATTCTAATTTTTTACTATGAGTTTGTCAGTTTAAACTTGCTAATGTGTATTTATTTTATTTTTTCTTATTTTATGCAGTGATACAGAGGGCCTATTTTGTTGTGGACATGAAGCCTGTCTCTAAATGCGCAAATACATCTCTAGGCCCTGTGTGCACAATTGCTGTCGTTCCCGTAGATGGAAACCCACACCACACATAATAGGTTTCTTCTTCCAAGATCAGGAAAGTCGTAGGCGAGCACAAATTCGATTCCACCAAAAAAGAGAAAATGGATAATGATTTAGATGAATCTGTTAGTTTCCTTGGCAGGACAGCTATCTTAGTTGCTTCATCTAATGGTTTGTTGAATATAACCCACTTGGAAAGAGTGGGGGTGGCTCACCAACTCCAACCCACTAGAGAGTGAAAGGAGGTAGGTGGTGACCAATCACATCCTCCCTCAATTGTGTATAAATTGAGGAGTGGTTGGATAGAGAGAAAACCAAGAGAGCAAACCAAGAGTGAGTGAGAGATATGAGGCAGAAAAGACCGTCTTTCTCGGTGTGAGCAAGGGAGACGGGTGAGTGGATGAGTAAGGAGAGTGTGAATTCCTCCTCTATTGTAATCTTTCTATAATCTCTCCATTGTTATAGGGATAATCGATTATTCTACCGTAGACGTAGGCTTTAAGACCGAACCACGTTAAATATGGTGTCTCATTCTGTGTGGGTGTGTTTTTCTGCTTCATATGATTTCTACAAGGTCTTGAGCGGGATCCCCAATCCCCAACAAGTGGTATCAGAGCCTCGTCGGTCATTTTCGGAACAAAAACAGATTGTTTTTCAAAACTGTCCAGAAATCAAATTACTCGAAATCCAGTTTTGAGCATTTCAGGAGTAAGGTCTCGACCAGAGGAGTCCAGAAATACAAAGCAGACCTCAGGAGGAGCATGGACGCGCCCTCACGCGCCCCCTGAAGTTGGCGTGTGAGTCTCACTCTCAGCACGCGCCGCCACAAGTCATGAAGAGAGCCGGCGCGTTGGACCCAGTTCCAGCACGCGCCTCACGCGCGGCTGGAGAAGGAAAACGAGTGCGTGTGCGTGTTCATTGCGTCACACGCCACGTGGCTGCCACGTCACACGCCACGTGGCTGCCACGTGGTCGCCACGTCAGCAGAGGGACTACTGCGTACTCGTTACGTCGTCGACACGTCGCACCACATCAGCCAGAATTGCCGCGTGGCAGCCACGTCATCAGTCCAGTCATCGCCACATGGCAGCCCAATCAACGCCACATCACTGACACGTCAGCACACAGAGGAGTGATCCAGTGCTTCACGACTAAGGTGTAGACGCAGAAGGAGTGATCCAGTGCTACGCGGCTAAGGTTAGCTGCAGATCTGAAGCGTCCAAACTATTTTGGCTTGATCTCAGCCATTCGGAGTCCGTTTCTAACGATCCAATAGTGGTTTCTAACTATTTGAAGTATTCCAGACTCATCTATATGGTTAGAAGTTTAAATTGGCACTTCTGGAAATTACAGGTTGGCCAGAGGTTTCAAGAAATTACATATTGGCCCCTAAAAGTTTGGTAAATTACAATTTGGTCCCTGAAGTTTTCAAAAATTATAACTTGGTCACTGAATTTCTAAAAAATTTCATTTTGGCCCCTGTAGTTTGTGAAATTATAGTTTGGTCCCGTGTTTGGGAAATTTGCAATTATGCCCCAATTTTGGAGAAATTTTTCAGTAAGGTCCCTGGAAGTGCAACGATGGTTGGTCCTAGCTAATTGGACCATTCTGGACGCAACCGTGAGGTCAGAATGGTGAAATTCATAACGGTTTTTTAAAGATTGTCAAAACATGGGAGTTTGTCATCTTTAACAGTCGAAGGAAGGTTGCCGGATATTGTGGAACGCTGCGGATTCACTGAAGAGGTTAGAATGGGCAGATTCTAACCAGATTGGATAACCAGATACAGATCAAGATAGATCATTGAAGACCAAAGGAGATCAAGCTTGATCAAATGGCAAATCAATGGAGATCAGGATTGGTCAAGGCGCGATCAGGAGAATTGCACATGATTATCTCAAGATCAACAATGTCTAGGAAAGTTCTGTCAAAAAGACACTGTTTAAGGAGATTGGTTCTTAAGTGGGACCAGTTGTGACCCCACCAGTCTTTCTTGGGAACTTTCCTGGTTGTTGAGGTAATCGGAAGATCTGGTTCAATCAAAAGGCCACTTCATTGATAGATAGATGATTGGCAACTAGTGCAGGCCCAGGGAAATGTTGTAGCAGTTGGAGCTACTGTCAAACATAATACAAGAACTACTGGTAGTATGTGAACGTGGAAGGGCAACAACTGCAGTAATGCATACATAAGGTGTAGGAGCACATACTTACAATAGCACAGATAAGTACGCAGGAATATCGTACAAGGTGCTGGCGTACAACAGTGCAAGAGTACGCAGCAGAGTCGTACAAAGGTGCAGTGTGCTGGATTTTGGCCTGGCAGTAGCAACTAGTTCACAGAAGAAAGCTCCAGACAGAGAAATTGAAAGAGATAAGACGTTGCAGTGCGCACCCAGTGAGAGGTAGTTTTTTTCTTTGTCATAAATCTGGTTTGTGGCAGTGATGTCACGACGGGCACCCAGAGAGTTTGGGTAGAGTCGCCTCAACAAGGAAAGTATACGCATTCCTGATGATAGAGGTGCGAGCCATACATAATGATGTGTGGCGGTTGAAGACATTCCAAGTAAGAGGTGCAGATTCACTCTGGATGCTCGGTAGAATTAAGGCATATTTGTACAATGGTGTTTTATCATCCATGTGGGTGATGGGGGTGAAAAATTTTGTTCACCCAGTTGAAGCCAATTGAAGAACCTTCAGAGTCAATTGCAAAAGTTATCAATTCATTTGGAGACTCTTAGGTTAGTTACAAAACTTCAGAGTTCATTTGGTTTTTCTTTAGAGGATAGAGAGAACAAGCATTGACAGAGTGTACTACGGAGATTTGGCATATGTAATAAGTCCAAATAGTAGTACTTTATTGGCATTGGCCTCTGTGGACACATTGGAGATCCTTCATGGATCGTTGTTGGAAGACTCGTATCTGGTGAAGCCTTGGTTTCCGCATTTGTCGATTTGAAGAAGGTGTGACAATCTACTTCAAATCTTAGTGGAGCTTTGGCGTTTTTGTTCAATGTCTATTAGAGGCATTGTTGTTAGCGGTCTTTCAGGGATTACTAGTGATTTTCAGAGTCGTGGTTTTATTGAGATTCATTATCACAATTGGAATCTATGAGCGTGTCTGATTAGATCCGGGGATGTCTCCAGTTTGTGAGACTTGATCGTTTCTTCTACCTGTGGATTTTTCATTTTCGCAATCTATTCCATATTCGAAGACATTAGCTATTGGTAGTCTGGGTGGCGATTCAGACTCTGGGTATTTGCTTCTGTAGAAGTGGTAAGACCGTTGGTGTTCATTGAAGATTGGAAGAGATTGTTACGGAGAAACGTGAATATGGTGATTTTGTGAATCTCATGTATTGGGATCCATCCCTTAATCTGCCGTTGGATTTGGAAAGGATAGATCATTTGTAGACTTAGTGGAGTTAGTGGGGACTGTTGGAGTTGTGCATTTACGATGCACGCGCCTTTTGGGCGGTTTTTGGCAACTGTGAAGATAGTGCATCATCTTGTGTTTGCCGGTTGGAATGGCAGAATTTTTTGGCTCTTGGTATTTTGTCAGTTCATTTGAAGTTTGTTCCGATACTTCTGAACTAGTTAGAGCCTAACTGCATCCACAGTCCAGTTTTGTTTGGTGGAGAACTTGCCTCAGTTCTCAAAGAATTTGTTTGGCTCTCTTGATTAATTCGAGCTTGAAGAGAGCAGTATTGTGTTCGATGGTTGATCGGACATAATGTTTTTGGTACCGTTTTCGAAGTTGCTTTGACGGAGAATTTGAAGCCTATCTTGTTTAGTCTCCTCAGCATTGGTTCAAGTGGGATGCTCACCATGTTTTGTTTTTGAGTTGTCAACGACAACTTGTTAGGCACCTATGGAAATCAGAACTTGGCACTATGGTGGAGCTTGAGTTGCAAAAAATTGAAGAGCTAGCTCGATTGGTTTTGCATGTTCTTTACATTGGCTCAATGTGATTTTGAGCAATGGAATCTGCTGGGTTTTTGGGAAGAGTGCTTGTGTTTTGTACAGCAGATGGCATTCAGTTTTGACTGAATGGTTGGATACCTGGGTTATGGTATCGGTTTTGATTTTGCGGCAGCGAACACACCTCTTAATGAAACAGAGTAGTTACAGATCTCTCAGGCGAGCTCGAGCGTAGGAGGAGAGATGGAGCCACGATGAGCACTCAAGAAGTATGGGTGCAGGTACTATGCTAGGTGTTGCATAGTTGGTTACTTGTACAAATCTGTTGAAGTTACTTGGCAGAGAAAGCTACTATTAACCGTCAATCTGGTAGTACAAGTGAAAGATGTGCAAGTAACGTGTATCGCTGAACTGGAGATTAGGGATTGCAAAAGGCATGAACAACAAGCGTGTGGAAACGCTGGGAAGTTATTCAGGAGTACAAAGGGCAAATGCTGATAAGTTCCGGATAGTTTAGAGGAAACTCCAAGCAAAGAAAACTAGGAACGTTAACCAAGCAAACAAAGAGTTTTCTATTGCTCCAGTTTTGGTCGTGCAATGAGATACATGGCAGGATAATGGCATTTCAGGGAAGAGCTGTAGTGTCACAGAGCACTCAAAGGAGTGCAAGGCATCCCGGGCAAGGGGTGCTGGGCATCTTAATCAAGAGGTGCAGGACATCTAATCAGGTGGTGTCGAATATCTTGGTTACGCAAGTTCAAGCATAGCAGGTAAAGACATCCGAGACAGGAAGCGTGAAAGAGATCTGTGAGAGATAGGAGCAGAGACTCTTTCCAAATTAGAGAGTGGTGTGAGTTGAGTTGAGGATATAGGATTCCCTTATCCTCTTGTATCTCTGGTGTATTATCTCTAGCATCAGGGGATGCAGCGTCTCAGTGAGGAGATAAAGATTCTGTTGGTTTTTTGGAGGTGACAAGATTAGCAGCAGTGAGTGCAGTGGATCACCTCACATGAGTTGAGGGGGTGATTTGTTGAATATATCACCCCATGTTGAGTGGGTGATAATGCACCACTTGAAGAACCCACTTGGAAAGAGTGAGAGTGGCTCACCAACTCCAACTCACTAGAGAGTGGAAGGAGATAGGTGGTGACCAATCACATCCTCCCTCAATTTTGTATAAATTGAGGTGAGGTTGAAGGGTTGGATAGAGAGAGAACCAAGAGAGCAAACCAAGAGTGAGTGAGAGATGTGAGGCAAAAAAGACCGTCTCTCTCGGTGTGAGTGAGGGAGACAGGTGAGTGGGTGAGTGAGGAGAGTGTGAGTTCCTCCTCTATTGTTATCTTTCTGTAATCTCTCCATTGTTATAGTGATAACCGATTACTCTCCCATGGACGTAGGCTTTAAGGCCGAACCACGTTAAATATGGTGTCTCATTCTGTGTAAGTGTGTTTTTCTGCTTGGTATGATTTCTATAAGGTCTTGGGCAGGATTCCCGATCCCCAACATGGTTTTCTTCTCTGCAATCGGAACAGAAATCATCAGATGCGGTATTATATTTATAATCCGGCCACTAAGCAGTGGGCAGCCTTGCCAAAACCCCCGAAATGCTATAAAAAGAGTGGCTATTGGGTTTGTTTGTAACAACAACACGTGTGACCCATACAAAGACTATCTGCTACAAGGTTGTGTGGTTTGGGATTCCAAAATGTTTCATTGATATACATAACAATTGAGTGTTTTTCTTCTGATATAGTAGAAAGACAATGTTGGGTTATGAATTTTCCAGGAGAGCCCAAGGAAGTATCCTCAATGTGTCTAGCTGTGTTGAATGGGCATCTTCACTATGGAACAATGGACGATGTATCCATTGAGATATGGAGTCTTGAGGGCGATTTTTGCTGCAGATTGGCTCAATGGCATATGAAGCATAGAGTTAGTGTTATGAGCTCAGCTAACGGGTATTTGGAATTTTTTGGCTTGGTTGATAATTTTATAATTAGTATTGTGGTTGGATTTCATCCTGCTGATGAACACTAGACTGTTTATTTAAATTTGTGCAGTAAAGTGATCTCCTACCATACCGACAATGGAGTAGTTGAAGTGGTGCAGGATTTTGGTGTTCCTAAATGGATGACAAGAGATCATAAGTTCTTTCTTTATGAATGTTACAGAGTGACCACGTGTTATTTAGATTATAAGGTACGTTAGAATAGTTATTGTATGCTTATTTTTTTAATAAAAAAGTAGAGACAAATTACACTAACAGTCCCTATAGTTTGGAACTCGTATCACTTTGGTCCTTGACTTTTCAATTGTGACACATTTGACCCTAAATTTTGAATCTTGTTCCAAATAAGGATAATTGAAGATACCATTGTTTAATTTCAAGGGCAAAATTGTTAATTTAATAAAATATAAACTAATTTGACAAAAATAAATGTCAAAAAAATATTTTAAATCTTTTAAAAATTATTTTTATCCACCAATGATAAAATTATGTAAAATTGATAAAAAATTAATAAAAATTACATGATTAATTTTTAAAAATTAATTTTACATGATCATCATTCAAACACATAATAAAAATTAATTTAGTAAAAAAAAATAAACAAATGTCTAAAAGATTTATCAATTTTACATAATTTTAATTTTAGTGCGTAGAAATAATTTTTAAAAATTCAAAAATATTTGTTTGACATTTATTTTTATCAAATTAGTTTATATTTTATCAAATTGACGATTTTACCCTTGAAAAATCTAATGATATCTTTAATTGTCCTTATTTGGAACAAGATTCAAAATTTAGAATCAAATGTATTACAATTAAAAAGTCATGGACCAAAGTAACACAAATTCCAAACTATAAGGATTATTATTGTAATTCATCAAAAAGTAGTTATTGGGTTGGTTATTTTTTTCCCACCGAAGATAATGGTGTGAACATTTTTTTTCCTTCATTATTATTATTATACTAAAAGAATTGAAATGGACAACACAACGCTTGTTTCTATGCATGATTCATAATTTATCCCGAAAGTGGATATGGGCAATACTCACAATGTATGTATTTTATTTATTTAAATGGTGTGACATGTTCATTTACATAACAGTTCTAATATAAGTATTCTCATTCTTGATCCTTTGCTTAAATGTCACGTTGATCCGGCTGGGTTCGGTGGGCTTGTACTGTCTAATAAAGCC
This sequence comes from Camellia oleifera, assembly GCA_022316695.1. Classification (NCBI taxonomy): domain Eukaryota; kingdom Viridiplantae; phylum Streptophyta; class Magnoliopsida; order Ericales; family Theaceae; genus Camellia; species Camellia oleifera. The sequence goes on from CM039311.1 coordinate 194,011,791, forward strand.
TTTGTGACTACTCAAGTCTGGCCCAAGTCAAATGTTTGGTCTATCGGATCAACCCAAGCTAAGACAAAAAATAATAATTTTCAATTTTGTCAATTGGGCATCTATACTATATATATATATATATAAGGAAATGTATATATATTGGATTGTTAAAGAAAAATGCAATTAAAGTTATTAACAATCCAACATTTCAAGTTCAAAATAATCTAGTAGGTTCATTAAAGTACTTTTTATTACATTCAAACAATAAACCCTCTTTATTTAAACAAATTTAAATCCTAATTCCAATCCATTAATTTATCAGGCCTAAAATATTAATCCAATCCTTCGTTGTAGACTAAAATAATATTTCAAAGCCTAAAAAAAATAAGATCAAGTTTGATAGCGTGTCGTTATCCACCAGTGTGTAACACCTACGGGGTTTTTTTTATTTATTTATTTATTTTATTTTATTTTATTTTTAGGGTAGCACACCGAACCCACCCCGGTCTAATGCCATAGTTTGTTTCTAGCTCTATTATGTAGCAAAAGATATTTGAGATTAAAAAAAAAATATATAGCTTCCAATTCAATTCACAATCGCATAACATATTAAGGCCAAGTTTGGGAAGACTAAATAAGTGTACTTTTTGACTTTTTATGAAACATGGGTTGGATTTGGATTGGGTTTGAAGTAATGTGTTAAAGAGGTGATGTGACTTAAATAAGATGATGTGACTTAAATAAAATAGTGACTTTTTGACTTTTTAAATTTTTTGGAAGATGCCAAACTTGACTTAAGTATTAACTTTTGATTCCTGTGAATTCAACCTTGTAAGGCTTAACTCCATTACCACGTCATTTGTAGGTGCCTTTAAATATTTAAATTGTAAGCCTCTAATTTTTTTTTTTTTGTAATAAGAGCTGCTTAGTGCAGTTTTTTAGGATTACTTGCATTATAACCATAAATTTCATTGATTTTATTTAACGAATTATCATCAATGTCATATTTTTAGTTCTATAAAATCCTATTAAAATCAAGTTTTAACAAACAATACATTGTAACAATATATAGTTATAATGTAAAATACTAATTACAAATAATTGAATCATTGTATTAAACTAGACAATTAAAATCTAACAATACACCAAATCCTATACACAACCCCAATAATGGTGCAGAAATAAATTTAGAGGAGATATCAAACTCCTCTCTGTCAGTGTTAAAAAAATAATTAGAATTGTTAAACGAACCCACTAAATTCTTAGTGAGAGGTGTAAAACTTCTAACCAATCAGTCTAATTCCGTTGATTTTTCTTTAGATAATTTATGCACCAACATTGGATTTATAGTTTTATTGATTTTCACTGTATATGGGACCATCAATGTACATTTTTAGTTAAATTGAGAAAGAATTTTGGATGTCCAAGGCATGATATAGGCATATATAAAAGCAAGCAAGGAGTTCACGTAAGTGTTCAAATTGATAAAAACATCTAAGGAGAAAGGAAAAGCCTATCATCATATCACAGAAAATTCATATATTTTACAATAAGTCATATATCAAATTATTATTTGTACGAAAATACAGCATTGAATATTTCACATTATGAAAAAAATGATTTTATTTATTTATTTTTTCTTTCTATAGGTAAGAAATTACCTACAAATATAAGAATAATTACACATTCATATTCTAACTATACTAACCTAAGCATAACAATCAAACACTAGCAACCAACACAAAAAAAAACAAAAATAATAATAATAAATAAATAAATAAATAAATAAAAGGCAAACATAGTTTAACAACATATCTTTAAACCTAACAATCAATATTAACAACCACAAAAGAGTCCATAAAGTGAGAGAAGGAAAAAAAAAAAAAACTCTTTTTCTGAGGGTTAATTAGTAAAAGAGTAATTATAAATATAACAAATATTATATCAAATTGGACAATTAAGGGGTCTTTTGAAAAGCAAAAAAAAAAGTTAGTTTTTAGCTTTTTATCCATTTTGAGTCACAACATCTCTCATATTTTTTACCCACAAAAAGACAAAATAGACTAAAAAAGCTAAAAAGCCAAAAAGTCAGCTTTTTACCAACTTTTCAAAACACCATTGTTAGACTTATTTATTTTGATGATTTATTTAATAATGTTTTAATTTATTTGAAAGAAAAAAATAAAATCAAAATTTATTTTGTCTCATTATTTCTCACCTAAACCTTTATCCCAAATGTTGTTAGAATGTATTTAATATTTAATTAAATCAGGAGTTTAAACAGCCAAAAATAAAGGTTCAAACAGCCTAACACAGCAGCAGGCCAAAAGGTTCAAAAAAGTTCAAGTGGAAGATATTCAAATGAGTAATGATGGAAGTGCAACGGTTATAAATGGCTATAAAGGTTCAAAAGGCCAAAAGGTTCAAAAGGTTCAAGTGAAAGATATTCAAATTTGTAATGATGGAGTGGAAGATATTCAAATTGGTAATGATGGAAGTACAACGACTATAAACGGCTATAAATTCAAATGACTACAACGACTATAAACGGTTATAAATTCAAATGAATACAACGGCTATAAACGGCTATAATTTTCATCATATATACCAAATTCTCTAATGTAAATAAGTGACAAAAAACCTGAAAATATTTTTTGATCTATAATCACTCACATCTATTCTCAGAAATTATATATTGAGCCTGATAGTTTTAAGCCCATCTTTCCTGTGTGAGATTTACAGAAAAATCAAAATTTCATTTTATTTATCTATCTTTAAGAGATATTTATTGTAAGCTTTCTTTGAAAGCAAAAATACCATTTCATCTTGTAAAAGTGTTGCAAACACTGAATTCTTGAAATCTTGAGAGTGATTGTGAATCACCTAAGATTTGCAAGGATTTGGACTTGTGAAGTCCGTGTAAAATCCGTGGAGGATTGCTCCATTTGTAAAGAGGTTGGTAGCAACCCTATGAAGTTAGAAGATAGTGAAAAATCTCAAGTGAAGCTTGAGGAGTGGACGTAGGCCGAGTTGAAGTCGAACCACTATAAATTTGTTTGTCTCTCTCTCCCTTATCTTTTTATTTTATTTTAAATCACCATAGCTATATTTCACATTTTTACTGTGCTAAAATCATTAACTAACATAGTTGTTAAGACACTTGTTTTAGTTATTTTTATTTCATTAATTATATTTATCTATTGTGCTAGTCATAATTTTTATTAGAATACTATTAATTTTAATTGTAAAAACTGAATTTACCCCCCCTCTTAGGTTGTCTTTTGGATAACAATCACTAAATCGTACAATAGGTAAAAATTAACATCACAAGAATAACTTCTCACCTCACATTCCAAAGTAGTGTTACACAACCAACAAACTAAAAATCCTAATTAACTCGAGTAGGTAAATCACATTATAATGTCTTAATTATGAATTTCAAAAGTTCAATCCTCTTAATGTTTTCATAATTAGAAAAATATGTGCACAATTATTTAAGGATCGAGGGTGGTGATGTCATGCATCAAAATGTTAGTTTACTAATTATTTATTTTTTAGTCATATGATAAGTGTAGAAATCTCATTTTTGACCGTCCTCAAGACTTAGACGTCATCGCTTGTGCACTCGATGATTATGATTGCATGTGCTCGTTTTAGTGCCCAAAGACCTCGGCGGAATGCCTTGCCTTTGAGACTTCAAACCCCATCCATTTTGTGCCCGGTTTTGGTCCAAAACCTTCAAGCCTGCAACCCTTGGTGGCTACCGGCCACCAATTGAGGCTGTCGCCCATCATTGGTGGCCTGCTGGCCACATTAGTGGCCTGCCAGCCACCAGTGTCTTTTTTTAGATATTTCGGTGACAGTTGTGCCAGCTGTTACCACAATTGCCTCTATCTTCATACACGTGTATGGATGGATTTATATCAGCCAAATGCATGTTTTTTTCTATATATAGGGGGTCTCCTTCCCCATTTTTGAGGGTTAGAAAATTGGAACAAAAATATCTCTATCTCTCTCTCTCTCTCTCTCTTGCAAATTTGTGCACATTAGCTTAGATATACTACACTTTTGCCTATAGCTCCTCAACCAAAGTTGATTATCTTTGAGCTGAGGTTCCTTGAAGCCTTCTTGGAGCTCTTGAAGGTGGTTTTGGCTTAATTGTTACCTAAAGTTGATTTTTGCATCAAGAGGTATAATATTTGCTTTTTAAACTTGTTTTGTATACTTGTTTTTATATCTTTTTCCACTGTTTTTTGGGCTGTTTTAAGCTATAAAAAACTCTATTTTTGTGGCTGAAATTGGTGGTTTTAGACTATTTAAGGTTAGGGGGTGGTTCACCCTTCTTTATTCCTTGTTCATAAGGCCTTTCCATCTTTGTTTCCCACTTTCAAACTATCTCTGTTTGGGCTTTTAAACACTAAATTTTAGAGTATTTTCAGTGGTAAAAATCATGTTTTGAAGTCCAAATTAGGAGGGGTTAGCCTCCCATCCTTGTGTCTTGTTTGCTAGCCCAGTTAACTCTATGTGTTAGCTTATTTTTCTAGCCTTTTGTAGTTTAATTCCAGCGTGTTTTAGGCTCTATTTTGGACTGTTTTAACTCTGTTTTGAGTTAGTTGTTGTATTTGAGTCTTGTTTTGCATGCTTGTAGTGTAATTGTCCTCACAAGCTTGGTGTTTTAGGCCTTTAGGCACCACTTATTTGAGTTGATTGCATATTTTAGTGCTTTTCTCACCTATTTTCAGCACTTATTAACCTCTACAACCTCTCTCATTTCTTGAATTTTTATTTGCTTTGAGGGTTGTTTCAACCTTAGGATAGTTTAAGCGTGAGATTGAGATCCATGCCTAATGGTTTAATCCTCTTTTGAGGGTTCATTATCAACGGCATAACACTTCTCTCTTGTCTTAAACTACCCCTTGTTTGACATTTCCTTCTCTTTTAGAGGACTTACTCACCAATGGACTTAATTGGTTAAAAAATGGTTGGTAATCTAAAATGGTAAATAAAAATGAAAACTAAAATTGTGCAAGATAAGATTTTGGTTTTTTTTTTTTGGTGTGTTCAATCGGACATTAATTGAACACAAGGAAGATTGGGGCATTTCATACTCAAAGTGATGAAATGTGCCAATTTTTCTAAGGTCTCTATTGCCCTTGATCATGCATAATAGGGTGATGTTGTTGGTCTTGTTTGTGCATTCATTGAACTTGTACACATTGGTTCCTTAGCTATCATGCAATGAAATTGCTTAATTGATGGTTTAAGGACCAAGTGTATCACTCATTTGAGATGTTTTGATGATAATGAGGGATACACAGTACAAACAACTTGTGAGAATACCCTCTCTTTGCCCTGTTTGCTCTCTGTTGCAGCATGGAATTGTCCATCACCAGTGGCCGACAGGCCATTAATGTCGGATGGCAACCTCTCAATGGTGGCCGATTGGCTACCACTTCTGGCCTGCCGGCCACCAATGAATTTTGAGCAGTGTGTTTGTGAAGCATAGCAGAGTTGATCTGGAAGTGGAAAATTAGTGCAAGGGTTATGCAACAGAGGGTTCCGAGGGCAAACATCAGACGTTCTTCGGGTGGAAATCAAACATACATAGGCCTCCCTCGCTTCCTAGGACTAGTTAATCATTTATTTATTGTAATTATTTAGTTATAGCTAATTAGTTTGTCTTGTAACATTTAATTAGCTTAGCCTAGTTAGATTCTTAATTAATTAGCTTACATTCATTCAAGTTTTGTAATAATTAGTTAAGTAGTTTAGCATAGCTAGTTTATTTATTCGGACTCTCCTCCGTGAGAGCATAATGTTATAATGTGTATGTCTTCCAACCCTACGTCTTTGTCTCTTTTATTTATCCGCTTTTGATGGTTAGATTAGGGACATCACGTTTCGTTTAGCATACTTCATGTTTACATCCATTCATTTTGTATTGCATGCACCGAGACTCGGCGCATCATCCTAACTGCATTGTAAGTTTAATACTTCTTTGAATACATGCTTAGACCGCATGCTATTTAAATTGATCCATATGCCATATTAGTAGCCGAGTCTATTAGTTGCATATTGTATGTGTTGCATTCGTCATCTCGCAAAGTTAGGATCATGCATTTTTCTAACTAGTTTTTTTCTTGGCTTGGAATACTAGGTGAGTTTTTAGTGCTTTAGCATACTTGCATGAGTGTGAGTGACTACCATGACTCGCATGCTTGCCATAAGACTAAGTGCTTATTTACTAAACTGTTTGAGTGCCTGTAGATGAAGGCTTGTTACTTGAATTGAAATGATTCAATGAATGTACATTTAAGCCTACTTTGTCAAGTGGCAAATTCACAAACTTTCAGCACACTTTGTTAAGTGGCAAAATCAAACCCTTTTCGAAAACAAACATGAAATTGAATTGTTCCAATTCAGGAAAACTAGTCTATACCTTGTGTGTGCACATCACATAGTAATGCTAGCCTAATAAACCGGAACAAGAGCATATAATATTGATAAAAATCATATCATGATTAGTAGAGGTCGATATTTGATCGGGCGAGCGGGGGTACTCAAATGTATTCATGATCTTCCCCTCTCGTACCCAAGTTCTCGAACCAAGGCAACTTTGGTGATGACGGACATGTGGCCTTTTGCACGAGTCATAGGTTTCCTAGATTTTCCAAAAATATTTAGATGGCGACTCTGTATCTGGTAAAGCAGTGCAATTTTGGCATTTTTGATTCAAAATTGATTTTCCAAAAGATTTGCCGGATTTGAACTCTTTGGTATTTATCAATTTCATATAGCACTTGTAAAATTAGATTCAGAACCGCGGGAGTCCGAACTGTAGGGCTTATTTCAAACTTTTGAAAGGAGACGCGAAAAAGTCGAGCTACAATAAGGTATTAATAAGTTAATATAATTAAATTATCACATCAGATGAAAATCATTTTATTAACTCGAATTTGAGAAGATCAAGTGATAACACTTAAGTTGTCACGATCCAAACCCGCCCCTATAGGTTTAGTATCTTAACCGGCTAGTAATCCTTGGATTACCGAAGGCCTCTGAACTGTTTAACAAAATTAAGGGGCTAGCGGAAGCAAATACAAAAATAGAATTGTCCAATGAGCTGCGTTGACTTATATGAACAGAATATTTAAAACTTTAAATACGCATAACCAAAAGTCATTCTTACGTTATACCCATACACCATGTAGCATTTTCAGTACAGCCAACAAAAACAAATAAGGTCTGATATACATAAATAACTAGAGCTCAAAACACGTGACACTTCAGGAACCTCCACGTGAGGCACAATAGTTGATTGACAACAGAATACAGATCCAGACAAAAGCCTTCAGGCTCGATCTCCAGAATGCCCACCTATACATATATATACACACAGTGAGCTAAAGTCCAGTGAATAACATTAAGGTAAAGATGTTAGTGAACGAATTCTGAACATTTCATAATTATAAGACAAATCATAACATAATCATTCTCATATTTGAGCATACTAATGGTACATCCCATAGAACACATCACATATCGTCTTCCGACTAGAGTAATCGATTCCATATACCGATTAAACACATATCACCACAATGAAGTGGCTAACAAGATCTCGTACTCACATATATATCATGGACCCACATTTACATGCCGCCCCCCATGACTTGGGACTATCTATGGATGCCATAATAGATTTCAAACATAGGACATTCGTTCACGTAAATAATCATTTCAGAAATCATGACTTAACATATCACATTTGGAACATAATTCATATAAACATATCTTTACAATAACGTTACTCACAGTGGGCGCCCGTAAACGGTCAATCAATCTTAGGACGTTAACCTACAAACACAAAAGTACATAACAGAAACACATCTTATCATTACACGTGTTCACATGGCTGTTATGGCTTAGCTTTCTTATTCAGTTCAGTACTTAAGACTTGTACACATGAATCAATTCTCAGATTCATCTCGTATTTTTCTAATTCAATCACTCATGTTATTTCTTGGCTCAATACTCTTAAATGACTCACAATTCATGCCTAAATATGCTTAGAAAATGATGGAAACAAAAATTTGAACACTAAATACCTTTTGAAAATATGCTGAATTTGGCCTGGCCGCTCGAGCGTACCTTTGGTCGCCCGAGCGAACTGGTCTGTCTATAAAAGTACTGGATGGTCTGAATCTACGCTTGACCCACAACTCCTGCGCTCGAGCGGATCAACAATATACAAAGGGTTCGCTCAAGCGTCCAAGTGGTCGCTCAAGTGGGCTGTAATAGCCTGCAAAACTACTGGATGCACGAAATGTCCGCTCGAGCTGCAAATCCCCCCGCTTGAGCGACCTTCAAAAATTATGGGTTTCCAAAACAGAGCTTTGAGCTTCCAATTGCAAATTCAATGGCAAATTCGTGCATGGCTTGTTCCTAAACTTGGAAAACTTACTCATAAACATGAATTTAAGTGATGAAACATGGTGATTCTAGCATGCATGTACCCAATAACTACCATAATAATTTAGATGCTCAAAATCAAACTTAACATGCCAAAACCCCATATTTCCATGCATGTGTGCCTCAAATTCATTCAAATTCTTTCATTCCGCTTTAAACACATGCAATTGAGCCTCAAATCTTTATGAATTATGCATGCATGTGACCTCTAGCTTTTCATTTAATCTCCAATGGCATGAATGATGCTCAAACATGAGAGTTCTTGACAAATTCATACATGCATGTATGACTTAGCAACATTTCCTTCATTCTAAGCTTGTTTTATGCATTTAAATTCATAATCTTGATGAAGTCTCATGTTAAATGACTTAGATGCACAATCTAGAGGTTGCAATCTTACCTAGAGCCTTCAATTAGCTAGATACTTGCACAATCTTTGATCAATTCAAGCTATATCTTCAACTTCTTCTCAAAAACACACTTTCTCACTCTACACTTGAGCTCACTCTCTCTCTAGAATGAATTTCAGAATTTTCCACTCAAATGAAACATGCATGAGTTCAAGAATGAGCCTAAAAGCCCACTTATATAGTTGTAATGCTAATATATATTAATTAGAACATTGGCCAACCAAACACAACTTAATTAATTGTTCTGAATCAATTTTTAATTAAACTTACCATAATGTTCTAAAAATTCTAATTAGTCCAACCATGCAGTCAATTCCCATTTCTGACGTCATTTGGGCCATCAATTTAATATTCTAAGCGAAAATCGCAACAGATATTACTATGATTAACAGATAGAAAATCAAATAGCATGCAAAAATACACAATCAACATATAATTATTTTAATCACTTGATTAATGTCCTTAATCACGGATTAGTAATTAATTACCGATCGGGGTTGTTACATAAGTCCCCTCTTAAAATCTAACAATAGGTAGAAATTAGCATCACAAAAATAATCTCTAATCTCACATTCCAAAGTAATGTTACACAATCACCAAACTAAAAATCCTAATTAACTCGAGTAGGTAAATCATCCTATAATCATGAATTTCAAAAGTTTAATCCTCTTAATGTTTTCATAATTATAAAAATATGTGCACAATTATTTAAGGATCGAGGGTGATGATGTCATGCATCAAAATGTTAGTTTACTAATTAATTATTTTTTAGTCATATGATAAGGTATTAATAAGTTAATATAATCAATAATCCTTCGTAGCTCGACAAAAATTTGGCCTAAGTGGTTTGAATCCTCAAAACGATGTCGTTTTGAGGGTATTTTATTTTATTTTATTTTTTCTTTCTTTCCTTCCCTGTTATATCGTCGAAACAGAGGGAGAAGAAAGAAGAAGAAAAAGAGGAAGAGAGAGAGAAAGAGAGAAGAGAGAGGGGAAAGAGAGGAAGAGAGCACCGCCTGTCGTTCGCTGCCGCCCGGCCTCCGATCTCTGGTCTCTACCTCCAATCCCTGAAATTTTTTTTCAGAGATCTCTAATCTCTAAATTTTTTATTTCCATCGTTGATTTTGATATTTTTTTCAAAGATCTTTGATCTCTGATTTTTTTTTTCCATGATAATGATGATGATGATGTGTTGTTGATGATGATGTGTTGATTTTGATTTTTGATTTTTGGGTTTCAATCTCTCTGATTTTTGGGTTAATTTTTTGAATTTTTGGGTTTGATTTTTGATCTTCAAAATGGTATTGTTTGTTGTTGATGATGATATGTTGTTGATGTTGGTGTTGTTTGTTGTTGTTGTTGATGATGATGATATGTGCTCCCTCTTCTCTCCTCCTCCTCCTCCTCCTCCTGCTGCTGCTGCTGCTTCTGCTTCTGCTTCTGCTTCTTCTTCTGCTTCTGCTTCTTCTTCTTCTTCCTTTTTTGTTTTCTTCTTCTTCATCTGTAGAGAAAAGGAGAAAAAAAATATATTCAAAATGACGTCGTTTTGAGCGTCCAGTTACTCGGGCCAGACAAAATTGAAGTTACAAAACAGAACTGTAATATAATTAGATTATCACATCAGATGAAATCATTTCATTAACTTGAATTTAAGAACTCACGTGATAACACAGTCCTCTTTACCACTATCCACGAATTGTATACCAAGCAATGATTTCAAAAGGATTTCAATGGCAGTAAAAGGAAAGGTATGTTACATTGGCAATAAGGTTCTGTTTTTACAAATTGTGGTGATTTTTGTTTGGAATGTGGGTTGGTTTTTTAATTTTTTTGTTATTTTAGATTGGGGTAAAAAAATCTGATTTGTGATAAATTTTTTAAATTTTTTTGACTTTTGTAAGAGAAAAAATAAAATAAATATGAATTTAATGTGACATTTTATCTTATATGACTATTTTAGCCCAAATATGTATCCCAAACGGAGCTATGTCTATGATTTTTTGGGAAGTGGTTGAAAAAGATAAAAAAATAAAAATAAAAAATAAAAAAAAATTATAAGTTATTACATCACTCTTTCTCTACTTTTTTATATATATTTTTTTATATAAATAGTTAAAAAGCTAATTAAAATAACTAATTCCCAAAGTTATTGGGGAACACAAGGAAAAAGTTTTTTTTTTTATTAAAAAATAAGTAAAAAAGTCACTAAATTATTTATCATAAAATAAAAAAGTTAAATGTCATATTAATTTTTTCACTCACAGAATTTTTTTAGTAATTTTCTTAATGTATTTGAAAAATTACTAAAAAGCTAAAAATATATGAAAAAAAAAAAAGTAAATTCCAAAGGCGGACTTCTGTCTAATTAAAATGATCCTTGATTAGAAGAGTGAGTAGGTGAGTTGTTCTTCTCAAAAAAATTGACAGCTTTCAGTACACCTAGGGGACATTACCACTGGAATGTTATGCCTTTTGGATTAAATATTGCACCACAGGTATTTCAACGGTGGATGGATACAATTTTTAAAGACCTTAAAGATTGTTGTGTAGTTTATATTGATGATATACTTATTTTCTCTAAAACCAAGGAGGAACATAAGAAACATTTAAAATTAATTTGTGAAAAATTTCAAAAACATGGAATTATTTTGTTTCCAAAAAAGATTGAACTAGAAAAAGAATCAATTGAATTTTTGGGAATAATTTTAGACCAGAAAGGTTTAAAATTACAAGAACATATTTTGTCCAAAGTACGAGATTTTCCTGATACTCTTGAAAGTATAACACAATTACAGAGTTTATTAGGCATTTTAAATTATGGACGAAATTTTATAAAAAATCTTTCAAAAATAGAAATTCCTTGGTTAACCAAATTAAGGAAAAATGTTATTTTTGAATGGACAACAGAAGATGTTGCTTTAATTAAACAAATTAAAGAACATGTTAAAACTTTACCAGATGTTTATCTTCCTAAAACAGGTGATAAATTAATTTTAGAAACGGATGCCTCAGAAGCATGTTGGGGATGTGTTCTTAAAGCTATACCCTGTAATTTATGGCATGATAAAGAGATACCTTTATCAGAAAATGGGATTAGACCAAGAAAAAATCCAATACCCATAAAATTACAAAAAGAAGAATTAATTTGCGGATATAATTCTGGAACATTTAAACCAAATGAACAGAAATATATTATTTTTGAAAAAGAATTACTTGCAATAAAATTAGCAATAAAGAGTTTTCATATTTATTTAGCCCCAGAAAATTTTATTGTACGCACTGATAATAAGGAACCTCGTCTCTAATGGTCACAAATGTATGTAGTAAAAAGAACAAATAGCTACAGTTTTTGTATATAATTGTAGAGACTCTTCTAGCTACAGTATTTGTATATAATTGTAGCCTCTCCTTTATTACTTTTGTCCTTATAATTAATGCCTAGTCTTGTAGGTTTTGGTAGGTTTTGACAAAAGAAATTAGACGTAAGAGATATGCCATATCTTTTGGTTTTTGTTGTATATGCACCATGTATTCTATAAATTGGCATTCACGCCAATGAAGAAATCAATGTAAATTCCCACCATCGTTTCTCCATCTTTTTGCTTTCTCTTGTCTCTAATTCCTCTAATATAATTCTATAACTCCACCACCAAAATTCCATAATAAAAGTAGAAAAAAGCTCCTTTCCTTTTTAGTGTTGTAATTGGTATCAGAGCCTGGTGAAGAGCTTTTTAAAGCAAGATCAAGCTATGTAAGTATTTCTATCTATGTATAAATTTTAAGTTTGTATGGTGTGTTTTATGTTATTAAAAAAAAAAATTTAAATTAAAAAATTTTCGTCTAAGCTTTTTGTGAATCCTTCGTATTTTATATCTTCATAATTATTTGTTTCATTTTTAGTTGTTGTAAAACCTATATACTTAGTGTATATCAAAGCCCATATACTCATTAAGATCTTTTGACTATTGGCCATAATTAAGTCTTTAAGATCATAAAGAGAGGTTTTAGACACCAGAAAATACACTAGGAGGGTCTTAGGTACCAACAACAATCTAAAATGGCAATTAATTCTGACGATATAATATGTTTTGGAAATACAAAAAATAATGTTAATAATAAATATGGGCGCAAACTCTTTATCACAAATGTATTTATGTTGTTCTAACAAAGGAATATGCATTAAGACATTGTTTATGCTTAATGAAATAGCATTTTCCTGTATTTGCATTGGAAGATATTTATATATAAAATTATTGCCAAGAAGGAAATCTCCATGCATATACGGAAAACATAAAATTTTTGGTATAATGAACTTGCTATCATTTAACCAAATAGCTATATTTTTAGCCTTGAATTGTATGGAAGTATGGTTGCCATCTATTCCAGTAACTAAAATTGGATGTTTCATTAATGTCCATTTTTCTTTTGGTATGGCATTCCATTTACATGAGCTGACTGTAGCTCCTGTATCTATGAGAACACTGAGGCTATAGGGTTTATAACCTGCAAAATTAAATGTTCCCAATACATATGTATATCTTCTTTTTCCTTGGCTAGGAGAAAAAATAATATCATCATTTTTTGTTTGAAAATGATACATATATGCAGATTTAATATGTTCAAGTTTTCTTGTTCCTGGAAAAATAGGAATCTGAACATTATTTGAAATAATAGATTCTTGATTAGAATTATTACTTGATTCTCCAATACTTAACTTTGAAAATGATTTGTTAGTAAAATCTTTTTCAAATACAGAAGTTGATCTTTTAATTTTTGGAATTGTATTTTCAATATATAAATTTTTTTCTGATGCCTGCATTTGTAATTGTGCAGGTTTTTTAGAAGATTCTCCTTGTCCCACTAAGTCTTAGATTAACCATTGTTGAGGGACTTCTAAATCACTCCAATTCATTAGACGAGGTTGTATTACCGTGTCAAATGGTCTTGGTTCAAAGATTTCAACGATTTTATTATCGTTTGATTTTGTTTTAGTTTCAGGAAATTTGGTTAATTCGTGAATTGTTTTCCACCGAATAGCCAAATCATGAGAATTTGATTTCATTCATAATCCTTGTGTTTTAATTCTTATCCTGACCGTATCTTCAAGATTAGGATCATTTATGGAAATAAAGAAATTTGGTTTAACATTAAACCAAACTACTCCATTAGCCAAATTAGACTGAATTCCTCCAATGATTGCTTTCATTGGGTCGGAAAATCTTTTGTCAAAAATTACTGCCAAAATAGGAGTATCTATCCCTTGGCGAAATAAGGCTGTTATGGTTACTTGAATTAATCCAATATGAATATATTGAATTTCAGGATATTTCTTTTTCCATCTTGCAATCTTTTTCTTATCAAAAAAATGAATATCAATATTTCCTTCTTCTGACCATTTTGCTTGAGTGTTACCACTGTATTGTTCAAACACTCTTGCTGAAAAGAAGTTGAATTTTGAAAGTTTATAAATTTCTGGAACAGCAACTTCTTACATTTTTTCGAATTTTGCTAATTCTTCGTCGGTAAAAGTTTTTTCTTCCCCGATTACATCTCCAAGCCGAATTGCCTGTAATTCTTCTTGAGATATTTCTTGACTATTAGTAGTCATCATGAAGATTAGTTCTTCATCTGAACTTTCTTCATCACTAGAAATTTCGTATAAGATTTCTTCTTCGTCAGAAATTTCTTCGCCATATATTATTTCAAAATCTTGTTCTTCAAGGATTTTGATCATTTTTTTTGCACTTTTTCCCCTTTTTGGGCATTCGGGTGCATAATGACCTTCTTCGTTACAAATGTAACATTTACAAGTTTTCTTTTTTGAAACACTTGTTGGTTTCTTTTTTCGAATATACTTTTTCTTTTTTGAAAAAGTTTTGTTCTTTTTCCAAGGTTTCCATTTATATTTTCTGCGTTTTTTGGAAAATCCTTTTCTTTTAGGAAATGTATTACAACCAATTTTTCAATTTTCTTTTAAAATTTTATCACAACATTTTTGTCCGTATTGTGAGTTGGAAATTTGATTTTTTATTTGTTTTTTCGCCTTTACTTCTAGACACCGATTTGCTATCTCTCTTAAAACAAAATTAATGCGAAAACCAAGATTATCATTTTCTTCCTTTCCCATTTTTTTGAGAAAAGCAGGATAGTTTTTAATACATAACTCATCCCATGGACTAGGGAGTTTATGAAAAAATTGATCTAACCAGGGTTGATTTGCTGGTGGATCAATAAGATAATAATATTTTTTAAAAGTTTGAACATAGTCTTCAAAAAGACAAATATTACATAATTCTAATTTAGTCAAAATATAATTTGCATCGGCTTGCAAATTAGTATCTCCATAAAACCCGCATAAATTTTCTTTTATGAGTTTTGCAAATTCAGCTAAAATTGTGTTAAGTGTGAGAAAATTTGTTAATAAAGCCGTTTTTTTGACTTTTTCCAATTTCAGATTTTTCCCACTGTCTTAACCATTGCAACACATCTCCCTGGAGAGTTGCTGCAATATAATCAAGGAATTTTTCCTTTGACCAACTATTTTTATAATTGGTAATAATGATGGACAAGGATTGTGCCCAATCATCTATGGCTTGTGGTTGATCCTTAAATGGGACATGAGACAAGTCTAAATAAGTACCATTTTGAGCTATTGGATACTTATGATTATTATCTTTTCTAGATATTACTGGTTGAGGTGTAGGATTGGAGGTGCTTCCAATATCATTTTTAACTTCATTTGTTTGAATAAAGTCAAAATTTTCTCCATCTCCCCATGTGCCAAATAATTCGGGATCAATTGGCTCTTCTGCCTTTCTTTTCCCTTTATTTATTTCTGATGAAATATCTTGATCTATTGATTCTTCAGATGAGGATGATTGGCTGTCATCATCATTAGTTGACATATTAATATCATAATTAAAATGTTGTAAAAGGGCTTCATTTTCTAGATAAGTTTCTATTATCTGATCTAGTAGCCTATTTCTTTCATCAATACCTAAATCTGGGTCTTTATATAATTTTCTCCAATAATCCAATATTTCAACAATATTTTCATATTCATTTCTGTTATAGGTATTGGTTTGAAGTACCATAATATCTTTTGTACCATAAAATAGCCTAGGGATGTCACTATCTCCTGGACTATTCATTCCATCATTGTTTATGAAGGATATAGTTTCCAATTTTGTCACCAAATTTTTTATTTGGTTTTTTGCTTCTTTATTTAAGTCAACATTTATTATAGAACCCAAATTGTCTATTTTAGATTCTATGGACTCAACTTTAGTCTCTAGATAATTTTGATTTATTTTTTGATTTTTATCTAATTTAGAAAACCAAGAACACATAATATCAGTAATATTATTTAAACTAGAACACACACTATTTATATTTGCAGACTCTTTAGTAATATGCAAACTATGATCATATTTATTATTAACATTATTTTTTGTATTTCCAAAACATATTATATCGTCAGAATTAATTGCTATTTTAGATTGTTGTTGGTACCTAAGACCCTCCTAGTGTATTTTCTGGTGCCTAAAACCTCTCTTTATGATCTTAAAGACTTAATTATGGCCAATAGTCAAAAGATCTTAATGAGTATATGGGCTTTGATATACACTAAGCATATAGGTTTTACAACAACTAAAAATGAAACAAATAATTATGAAGATATAAAATACGAAGGATTCACAAAAAGCTTAGACAAAAATTTTTTAATTTATATATATATTTTTTTTAATAACATAAAACACACCATACAAACTTAAAATTTATACATAGATAGAAATACTTACATAGCTTGATCTTGCTTTAAAAAGCTCTTCACCAAGCTCTGATACCAATTACAACACTAAAAAGGAAATGAGCTTTTTTCTACTTTTATTATGGAATTTTGGTGGTGGAGTTATAGAATTATATTAGAGGAATTAGAGACAAGAGAAAGCAAAAAGATGGAGAAACGATGGTGGGAATTTACATTGATTTCTTCATTGGCGTGAATGCCAATTTATAGAATACATGGTGCATATACAACAAAAACCAAAAGATATGGCATATCTCTTACGTCTAATTTCTTTTGTCAAAACCTACCAAAACCTACAAGACTAGGCATTAATTACAAGGACAAAAGTAATAAAGGAGAGGCTACAATTATATACAAATACTGTAGCTAGAAGAGTCTCTACAATTATATACAAAAACTGTAGCTATTTGTTCTTTTTACTACATACAGTGTCTATCCTCCCCGGTTTTCAAAGAGATAGACGGTTATAGATAAGTTTGGACTGAGCGGTTTTGTCGTGTAGCGTCGGCTGAAATGATGTGGCTGATCACTTTCCGCCAAATAATGCAGGTGGCTCCACGTGTCCTGGATAAAGTTGGAGTCTATCAGGAGACAGCTGCATTTGATAGTGGGGTCCACTATGCTTCCATTCTGTTGATGAGATTGTGATATTCTTCATCAGTCTCTGATGGAGGGGAATCCGGATCTTGGCTGTATTGCTCATTCCGGAATTGTTCTACATCATCCGCGGTCATGGCTAGTTCCAACGGAAGATCCAAATTATTTCTCTTTTTGAGATTAATTAACATGTCAAGAGCCTCGTTAATTTGTGTTGGAGACCTTTGATATGTTATGGGAAAATGAGTTACAAATAATATTCTTCCATCTGTAACCATAAATGGCAATTTTGCTGAGCCATGGATGTTGGACGCTGCTTGTGAAACAGATATTAGACTGTCTATCCAATATTCTGTTAAAGAAAGTTTTTGGATACTTTCCAATCGCTCTCTCCGGTGATCTTCATCTAAATAATCATCTTCAAATTCAAAATCTTCAGTTTCTTTAAGATACCAAATCTGGTATGGTTGGAAAAAATGTTCTCGTTCTCGCCAACCAACAGTACTGGAAATCCAGAAAGTAAAATATTTGCTCCATCGAAAGCCTTTTACTATCCATGAGAGCATTGCTTTGATGATCATTGGAAAATCTATCCATTGGATTGGATCTAGAATTTGAAAAATAACTTGATTAGTTATTCCCCAATCTATATCCTCAAAAAACCACATGTCATGGTTTGCCATGATGGTTATTTTGGGAATTCCATCTTTCAAATTTAATTTATCATAAGATCGTTCTAAGATTTGTTTAATCTTATCATGATGATCTTCAACTCGATTTTTGATTAACATAAAAATTTCTTTTGGAAGCAAAGTTCTTGCTTTTTCAAAAAGACAAATTCTTTTTATTTGTTCAAAAACTGGATCAGAAAACTCATCTGATATGAGGTCTGATAGCTGAAGAAAATTGTTTATTTTTTCAAAATTAAAATCTTCATTCCAATTCATTTGTTTAAGAATATTGAAACAAAGATTTTGCAAATCTTTTAATTTAGCTGTTTGCTCAGCTAATTTGTTGGCCAAAACTCCCATGTGTTTTCGAAACTTCACTTTGTTGTCTACAATGTGAGTTTTCCAAACTCCATTGAGTTCTGTATAAATTTCTCTGGATATACCAGGGTTGAAAAAATCTTTTATTTCAGCTTCATCTGGTCTAGATGTCTGAATATTAGTTGGAACTGGGTTAGTTCTCATTTGATTCCTTTGACAAATAGGCATGGCTGGTGCACTGTAAAAAGCTTTTTTAGCTTTGGTCATGCTATCATATGATTTATGACTGGCTCTTGGAAATCCGCAAACTTGAAGATTGGCTTCGTTCCAGTCTGTGTAAATTCCAGGTCGTCTTCCCGAAAACACAACATAAACTTTTTCTTCTCGGGGTATTTCTTTTTTAGTAATTGTCACCTAATCTCCTTGAGCGGGTTGTTTACCCTTATCCATTGTTTTCCTCTTGGTCTAGAGGTCTTCTGCAAAAATTAAATTTACTTGTTTAGCAATTTAATTTTCTGAAACAGTTTCTGCTAAGAAAATCTGCAAGAAAATTGTTAGTGCCTTTAAGATGTTCTACTTCAAAAGTATATTCAGAAATTTTATTATACCAAGCTAATCGTCTTCCTTGCTCAATAGGTTTCTTATTGATCAAGAAATCTCTCACTGCCTTATTATCAGTGCGTACAATAAAATTTTCTGGGGCTAAATAAATATGAAAACTCTTTATTGCTAATTTTATTGCAAGTAATTCTTTTTCAAAAATAATATATTTCTGTTCATTTGGTTTAAATGTTCCAGAATTATATCCGCAAATTAATTCTTTTTTTTGAATTTTATGGGTATTGAATTTTTTCTTGGTCTAATCTCATTTTCTGATAAAGGTATCTCTTTATCATGCCATAAATTACAGGGTATAGCTTTAAGAACACATCCCCAACATGCTTATGAGGCATCCGTTTCTAAAATTAATTTATCACCTGTTTTAGGAAGATAAACATCTGGTAAAGTTTTAACATGTTCTTTAATTTGTTTAATTAAAGCAACATCTTCTGTTGTCCATTCAAAAATAACATTTTTCCTTAATTTGGTTAACCAAGGAATTTCTATTTTTGAAAGATTTTTTATAAAATTTTGTCCATAATTTAAAATGCCTAATAAACTCTGTAATTGTGTTATACTTTCAAGAGTATCAAGAAAATCTCGTACTTTGGACAAAATATGTTCTTGTAATTTTAAACCTTTCTGGTCTAAAATTATTCCCAAAAATTCAATTGATTCTTTTTCTAGTTCAATCTTTTTTGGAGACAAAATAATTCCATGTTTTTGAAATTTTTCACAAATTAATTTTAAATGTTTCTTATGTTCCTCCTTGGTTTTAGAGAAAATAAGTATATCATCAATATAAACTACACAACAATCTTTAAGGTCTTTAAAAATTGTATCCATCCACCGTTGAAATACCTGTGGTGCAATATTTAATCCAAAAGGCATAACATTCCAGTGGTAATGTCCCCTAGGTGTACTGAAAGCTGTCAATTTTTTTGACTCTTCAGTCAACTGGATTTGCCAAAATCCACTTTTACAATCAAATTTGCTAAAGATTTTTGATCCTTTGGTTAAGTTAATCAAAACATCTTTTCGTGGAATAAAATATCCATCAAATTTTAAATTTTCATTTAGCTGTTTATAGTTGACTACCATTCGGGCTTTTCCTCTTTTAATTTCAGCATGGTTTCTTACCATAAAAGCTGGACTAGAGTGAGGGCTTTTGGTTTCTTCAATTAACTTTTTGTCTAAAAGTTCTTGGAGTTGAATATCAAATTCATCTATATCTTGTCTAGTATAGATCATTGGTCGTACTCTAATGATAACATTAGGGTCTTTCAATTTTAAACTACAATAACGTGGACTACGTTGCCATAGTTTTAATGGATGTTCACTAAAATTTTCTTCTAAAATTTTATAAATTCAGTGTGATTCATCAATGGTTTTGACGATGGGAGTAAGTGAGTTCTTTTTTTAATATGAATGAATCTGAGGATCTTTCGTCTTGTTTACCTTGAGGTGTTTTATTGTATTTTATTATACATTGGTTTCTTGCCAGCTGGCCTTTTCTTTTTTGGAAGGGTTGCACAAGTGTCATGTTTTTGTTTCTCATTTTCTTTGTAATGCTTTATTACTTTCGATAAAATATTATTTTATTTTTGTCATGGAAAAAAAAAACAAAAAAAAAAAAAAAGAAGAAAAATTACAAAAAAAACTCAGAGTTTGACCATTTCTAACGAATTAAACCATTCATTTCTAATTTTATCAATTTAAATTTAAATTATTTGTTTTCAATTTAAATTGTTAGTTTATTTCCCTTAACTAAAATTGAAAAAAAAAAAAAAAAAAAAGCATGTTAGTTATTAAACTCAATGCAATTGCACATAAAATATGTAAAATAATTTTTTTATTGAGTTTAATAATTTAAATATCATTTTTCTATCAATTTTTCTTAACAAAAATAGACATATGATTTAAATTAAAAATAAATCACAAAATTTAGAATTTAAATTAACAAAATTAAAATTCAAAATTTATTTTGTATGAAAGTCAAACATTAAGTTGTTATTATTATTATTATTTTCCAAAAAAAAAAAAAAAATTGTCACAGTTCAAAGGCTTAATCATAGAAGGGTAACTTTTAGGGTTAGATCTAGAAGAGTCAATGCTACAAAGGTCACCTTTAAATAATGCTACAAAGCATAATCACTCAATCATGTAATAGTAGTCATAGACTCACACTTAAAAAGGGGATTAGAACTCACTCTCAACAGTAGATACAATTCTCTCCAAGTCCAAAAGTCTTATTTTATCAACTTTATGTGCAATCGTCTCAATAATATACCTCGAAAAAATTTGAACTTGAGACCTTGGTATTAATACTCAAGACTCAAGATTCCACTACACCAAACCCTTTGAGTTAATGAATTAAATGATATATCTTACTAGTGAGAGAACTAGAACTGCAAATGAATCAAATTGTTTGTAAACAAGTTCGGCTCAATTCATTAAAGGCTCGACTCAGTTCGGTTTGTTTAGTAAACGAGCTGAATTCAAACTTGAATATTAGGCTCGTTTAGTAAATGAGCCGAGTTCGAATTCGCATAAGCTCGGCTCATTTATCTTTATTTAAATTATATAATAAATATATTATTTATATATTAAATAATATTAAAAAAAAAATTATCGAGCCGAGTCGAGCTCAAGCCCATTTCCTTATTGAGCCGATCTCGACCTCAATAAACAAGCTTGATAAATAAATGAGTCGAGTTCGAACTCAACAAAACTCGGCTCAGCTCAATTCGATTCGGCTCATTTGTAGCCTAGTCAAAACAAGTGTCCACTTGAATTTTTTACTTATATTTTTATGTATGGTCCGATTGGAAAGTTAGATATTTAGGTGAGTAAATGAGAAAGCAGCCATGTGTGATAATAGACATGCTAGGATTAGGGTAATATTCAGTTTGTTTTGGTTTGAATTTTCAGAATTCATTTTTTAAAATTTTGTAATTTTTTATTTTTTATATTTTTTTTTATTTTTACTAATTTTTTTTAATATTCTAAATAATTTTTCTTTTTTTGATTTTAGATATATCTAACATAAATACACTTAAAAAGTATAATATTTGTGAAAAATAATCTTTAGAAAAATCACTAAATACTAAAAATACAAAAAAAAAGAAAAAAAAAAGAAAAAGAGAATTCAGTACATTTTTTGTATTCTTGTGTATTTATTAATTTTTTAAAATATTTTTTTACAAATATTTTACATTTTAAATGTACTTCTAAAAAAGTTTAAAAAAAATTACTTAAAATTTTAAAAATATTCACTAATTTTTAAAAAAAAAAAATACGCAAAAACAAAAAACTCAATTCTCAAAAAATTAAATTTAAAAAATTGAAACCAATCACAGTGATTATGATCCATACTTCTTTAAAAGATATGTAATATTATAAGTATTTTATTATATATTTTTATAATAAATATGGTATATTTTTTATAGGAGTTCCGACAATTTATGTTTCAGAAATGAAATTACATATTTTGTGGTAGTGTTACATCGTTATTTATTTTTTTATAATGTTATATTACAGAATGTGTAACAATATCAAAAAATACGTAATATTACCACAAAATGCTTAATTTTATTTGTGAACACAAATTATCAAAACTTTTATCAGAAAAATATGTAATATGTATCATAAAAATACATAACATACACCACAAAACGCATAATAATGTGCATATGTATCATAGAATTTCCTTATATGGGTTGGGGAAGCCATTGGAGTGAAAATGGTTTTTGTTCACATCATGTGTAAATACAACATAAATTTTATTTTAAAAATTTTAATCACCTTATGTTTTCATTGTTTTAGTTATATTTTGTTTATACATATGACAGACTCAATTGGTGCCGATTTTTGCTTTTTTGGCCGTTTATGTATATTTTTAACGGTTCAGACTCTGTTATTATTTCTTAATCAATTTTGATGGTTGACCATTAGAAAAATATGATTTGACCAAATCTTAATGTTGGTATCATTTTTAATTTTGATGTTTTATTTTTGTATTTTGAGAAATAAAAATATTTAGAAAAATGATATTCGTTATCAGTTTTATGAACTAATTTTTTAACATTTGAAAAACTATTTAAAAGTATTTCATAAAGAATTAGCATTTCAAGAAAAAAATTCAAAAATAATTTTTGGAAATAGTTTCTCAAATAAGTTTTCGTATCAATTTCTAATTTTTTATTTCTATTTTTGAAAAAAAAAATTAAAACAATATTAAATGTACCCTAAGCATTCATTTTTCTGATATATATCATGATATTGAGACCATCCAGACCATTAATAAAAATATAAGGACAAAAGTGTTTTACCGAAAAAGTGTAGGTAGGGACTTATAGAGATCATTGGTTTAACAAATAAATTACATTGATAGTGTTTGTGGGTTTTTTTTTTTTTTTTTATAAATAATTTACTTTAGCCCTTTTAATTTTACACGTTTAAAATGCTAACTGCACAAATAGAGGGATCATATTATGACAAAATTAAAAGTGTAAATTATAAATTGTTCAAATAGAAATTACGAGACAAGTGCTCTCACTCCAATTTCAGGAATACAAAAGATTCTGTATTATTTGAATTTTTCTTTCCTATGCAATTTAAAAAGGAGTACTTACCATTCAGTCTTATTAACTGTATTTATTTATCTACAGATCTTAACTGATAAATTTATCAATATAAAAATAACAACCGTGCTAGGGAGCTCGAATTTGAGCCCCCCGAATTCCCCTAATTCAAAAAACGACGTCGTTTTTGAAATTTTTTTTTTATCAGAAGAAGAAAGAAAAAGGAGGAGGAGGAAGAAGAAGGAGGAGGATTGGAGGAGGCCCAACAAATCGGGCTGGAAGCGGAGGCGGGGGGCGGGGGCTGCGAGGCAGAGGCGGAGGCGACGGCGGGGTTACGACGATTGCGACGACGAGCTGCGACGATCAGGCGATAGTGGGCTACGATCCTCCTCTTCCCCTCTCTTCTCTCTCTCTCTCTCTCTCTCTCTCTTCTACATTTCGGGCTATTCGGGGGGAAAAAATATTTTCCTAAAAATAAAATACTAATAAATTTATTCATAAAATCAAAGAGACTGATAAATTTATCTCTATAAATTTATTCATAAAAATAAGAGACTGATAAATTTATCTAATAAATTTATCAATAGGACTTAATGGGTAATAAGTCTCAAAAGTATGACCTATTGGTAATTTTTCCATTTAAAAATTATTTTTTAAGAAATTGTTTAGTGCAATTTATATAGATTATTAGGACAATTACAAAAAATAAAAAAATAAAAAAAAAAATCACAGTTCGAGTCTATTAGCAAAACAAACATTAATTAAAACCCCAATCGTTTGATTTTTTCAATTTAAACCATTCATCTATATTTATCAAGTAAAATTAATACAAAAAATGTATTTTAATTATTAAGCTGAATGTAAGTATACATAAATTATCTTAAATATCATTTTTTATTGAGTTTAATAACTAAAATATAATTTTTAGTTGATTTTACCTAATAAAAATAGGGCAAATAGTTTAGATTGAAAACAAATGAAGAATTTAGGATTTAAATGGTTGGAAAATAATGAATTTTTTGGTGACTTTAATGCAATATTAAAGTGGGTGCCAATCCTTAATTGAGATGGAGTAAAGTGGGTTTAGATTCTTTGTAGTAGGATCTTTACACCACAAAAAGTATGACAAAAAATCATTAAGGTTTGAATGAAAAATTGACTCATTAAGTTAGCCTCATGAAAGAAGTGTTGGGAAAGGTGTAAAACCTTGAATCCCACATTGATTACAGATGAGAGCATTGATGGGTGTATGCCTTTTGAGGCATGTAAATTTTTCAAAGAAAGGGAGTTATGGATGCTTAAAGGATGGACTTGAGCCAAGGCTATGGTCCAAGTTGGTCAGGCAAAAATTGCCACACGCATATACTACCTGCCTGCCCGGACTGGGCCAGGTCCGTGATCCATGGATCATGGATCTTGGACTTGAGGCTTGCTGAAATGGATTGAGTATAGGGGTTGGGCTTGGCCCACCCATCTTAATTTTTTTGGGCCAACCCAGCGTTGTTGGCTGCAGAATTATATACATTACACAAATATATAATATGTGTGTAACTACTTTATAATGATGATGAATTATTCTAGTAGTTTTGCAGGTTTAATACATAATTCATTTTTGCATTTGTGAGGGGCCTTGTTAGTTGGAGCCTCTTCCTCTCTCCCTCCATATGTATAAAAGGAGACCCTTCTCCTTCAGTTTTCTACTCAGAAAATTTGTTCTTCCTGTCTTCAATTGTTTCCTCCAATTTTATATTATATTCTTCCTGTGAGAAAGTGCTTCAAAGTTATGTTTGCTGAAACTACTCAGTCGGTGCATTGTTGTAGCTGGTCCAACCATCGTATCATGAGAAACTGACGTCAAACAACCTCCAGCACCCAACCAATGAGGCGACAAATTTGTTTTAAGGACACTGTCTAGTGAAAGTTTCGGTTTGCTTTCTTTTTGCCATTTTATTTATTATGTATTTCTGTTCAATTTGTAATTTGACACATGGTTCTTGTTCTGAATTGTTAATGATGAATCTATTTGTTTTAGTTAATCACACAATTTGTACAACAAACTTAAAACATATTGGTGAAGATGTATTCCATGAACTCAAATATACCTAGATTGTTTAATTCATTGGTGAAGATGGAAGTGAGTGAGTGCAGGGGCGGAAGTTAGGATTACAATATTGGGCGGCCAAAAGTCAAGTATTAAGTAAGTCTAAGCGGTTAGATCAAGTTCAATTTAGACTACTAAAATCAACAAATCAGTAAAACTAATCTAAAAATAATTACAAAAATATATTCCATGATCTTCAATTTCAGTGATTTACCACTAGAAAAAGACAAACAAGAAGTAATATCACAAACTTTATACAATACATGAATGGTAATGAATTACATATTGCACCATGTACACAAAATTTTAAAATTGTCACATACTAATTAATGAAAGATAAAAATACTTGGATTTTTTTTTCTTAGGAAATAAAACAAGCAAAGCTATGGTACATACATTAAAAAATGCATACCGTATGTCCTATTGAACGTATACTACAATGATTAGTAACAAAATCACAATAGTTAATAACATTTTTCACCATAACAGTGCATAATATTTTAATATTCAAAATATAATCATAATAGTTCATTATACAATCTTAATAATTTGTAAATAAAACTTTTTTTTTTTTTTTTGGTGGTGCATCATTCGTAACATAATTATCATAATTTGTATTAATATTACAAAAACTCATAATTATTCTACAAAATAGAGTATATAAGTAAATAAATAAATAAATAAAGTTTGGGAAGACCAAATGGAATTAAGCAACACATGCATCATATAAATCACACATATCCTAACAATCCTAGCAAAGTAGCATGGCCAGGACCCCCTCCCTCCGCCCCTGAGTGAGTGAGTAACTGAATCAGTGAGTCTCTAGAGAGTGTTGAAAAACCCAAACCCAATTCAACAATAAAATGCAGATAACTCTAGAGACTTCTAGAGTGTAAAGGAATAAAGAAGCTGAAGGAAAGTTGTAATGGGATTTCCAGAACATTGAAGAAGATTGAAGATGATTCATAGAAGTTTCATGGAAGCTCCATGGTCAAAACCTTCACCATGAAGGAAATGAGAAAAATGTGAGAATTGAGTTGGCTCATAGCCATTAGGTGTTCAAACTTGGGCTTAGGTCTTTAAATAGATTGTATTTGTTATTGTTTTAAATTATGAGATGAAAATGAGATAGAAAAATAAATCTTAGTGATACTACTTGAATCCAAAATTCAAAGAAATAAAATAGTCTGTTCTTTCTTTTTCAAAGGAATCCCATTCTCATATCTCATAAACTGGAATTTAATTTCCCATCAGAGAGAAATTGCAAGAGAGATAGAAAGAAACTCAGTGAGAGTGTTGGCTTCCACTCTCGTCAATCACAAAACTCTATTTCATACATAAACACACTGTAGACGCGCCCTTGGGCCTCATGCTGCAGTTCGGACTTCCTTTTGTTTGTTGCGGTTCTTAATCTGATCCAAAGAGTCCAACTCTGGCAAATCGTTTTGAGAAAAAAAAAACAAATTTTGAAAAGAAGTGCCAAACATGGACTGCTTTGCCAGATACAGAGTCGCCACCTAAATATTTTTTAATAGGGAAATTTAGGAAACCTTGACTCGGTGCCAAAGGCCACGTGTCCGTCATCACCAAAGTTGTCTTGGCTCGGGAGCTTGGGTACGATCGGGGAAGGTCAGCTATGAGCACCCCCTTTCGCCCGGTCCAAAGACCGGCCTCTACTAACCATGATATCCGATTTTGAAAACATTATGTGTTCTTGTTCCGGTTATTAGCCTAGATTTACTATGTTATGCGCACAGCAAACAAGTATAGACTAGATTGCCTAATTTGGAAACAAGCATTGCATATCCGTTTGTTTTGAAAATGCTTTGGAATTTGCTACTCGCAAGTAGGCTAAAACACGGATTTCAATGAGTTTTTCCAACTCAAACAATCCAACCTTCACCCACAGGCAATCAGGCAGTTTATCTCATATAAGCACTTAGCCACATGGTAATCATGCTATCATGTTAACATTCACATGCATACGAGATGCTAAAGCATAAATACTTACATTGTACTCCATGCCAAAACAATAAACTAGTTAGTAATCAAATGCATGATCCTAGTTCATGTTAAGTGGCTAATGCAACACATGCAAGGATGTAGTTAGAGTAGGCTCGGCTAACCCTAAAATGGCATGTGAAATGCTACAATTATCACATATTCAATTTGGAATTGAAGTACCAATGCAGTTTGTATGATGTACCGAGCCCGGTGCATTCTAGACAAGTGCATGGATGCACGCATGCATTACATGAGGTATGCTAATTTAGACGTGCCCTAATCTACCATCATAAGCAGGTAAATAAAAGGGAAGAAAGAAGTGGGGATTGGAAGACATGCACACACACGCACCCACACTTATTACAGATTTGCCCTCGCTCGGAGAGACCAAAAGAATAATACAAATTAATTAACTACGCAAGCTAATTAAATATTACAAATTGCCTAATTAGTTAACAACTAACTAAACTAGGAAAAACAGTAAGCCGCCTTGGGAGGAGAACCTGATGCAACGCATGCTCGGGTCCTGCTCGGAATTGCACTGCCATGCATAGACTGCCTCTGTTTTCCCTGCTCTGCCCCTCCAAAGACTGCCAAAGTCTCAGAGATGCTTCTTCAGATACTGGGGATCACCATCGGCTGAGTAGAATGGCCACCGGCTGCAGCATGTGATCATCGGCTGGAAATGAGGCTATCGGCCACCAATACATTGCCGGTCGGCACTAAATATTGCCGATCGGCAAAAAGTTCCTGCAGAACCTGCAACTCACAGCAGCATAGGGCAGAACCTTGTATGGCAATGCAATCCAAACCATGTATGCACCAACTATGCCCCTTATCATGTTTGTGACTCAAAGGAACATGTGCCTTGATTCTCGGACCACCAATCACGCATTTCCATGCATGATGGCCTAAAGAATCAAGCATGCACTTTCATGTCAAATGAAATGCAATGCACACAATCAAACCAAGGGGCTTCTACCTCCATTATGACTTAGTCAAGAGGTAGAGCATGCATGCCAATGTAATGCAACCCTAAGCATGTTAACTAGGCATGCAATATGGCAATGCAAACAAGCATACAAGCTAGCAAGCATGCAAGACAAATAAAGGGTGGACTTAAACATGAATTAGGCAACTCTAAATAGGCCCAAAACAGTGGCCAAACACCAAGGAATTGGGATCAAACATACATACACACATGCAAGTAAGTTGGACCAATACTTAGGCACTAAACAAGCAACTCTCAAGCACACTTGAAAAGAGCATAATGTGGACAATTAGCATGCAACATAAGCTCTGAAAATCATGCTATAGGAGGTGCCAAACCAACTAACAAAGCAAGCAAAGCATGCAACATGGCCCAAGCACTCAAGGCTCACCAAAGAGGTAATGGACTACACTTAGTATAACCACACATGGCAAGACTTAAGCGACCAAAAACAGAGTTTTAGCACACAAAACAAAGCCCAAAAGACCGCCTAGATGGCATCTAAATGGTTTGAATTCAATAGCATGCATAATGGCCAAAACATGAAGCATACAACACAAGCTTTTGAAGCATCAAAGAGGTGTCCAAGGCAAGCATACAAGCACACCAAAGGGACTGAAATGACATGTAGGATGGTTCTAAACCACTAAATTAATGCAAGCAATGCATGCTACACATCCACCTACTTGAAGCATACAAGCTCAAATACAAAGGAGCTATACTAAGCATGCCAAGATCGACCCAAGCAACTATGGACAGACCTAAAACATGGAAAAATAAGCACAAAACCTTCACAAGGTTAAGCCTAAAACATGCTAGAACAAAGGCTAACCACCTAAGGCATATTAAGGCAATAACATGGCATTACATGGTAGGTATGCTAAGCATGCATGGTGTATCAAAACCAACACATAACAATGTTATATCATGGCATAATAAGCATGGAAAACAGCCTAGACATGATCAACAAACACTCAAGCATAATGCTCCCTCAAGAGGCCAAAAAGTGCCCTTTTCAAGGACAACAAGGAGAGGGGGTGGCCCTCTCCTTCTTGAGACTTCAAGGCACCATCTTCACCACTGAAATCCCTCAAGATTTCAGTGGTGAGGAGGCCCAAGCACCAAAGTCTCGGAGCTCACCAAAAATAGCACAAAATGGGGCTTCTCAAGGCCTAAGGGTGGTCAAACACCTCCAAACCACAAAACACTCTTAACAAACAATCAAGAGGGCTTAAAAACAGAACTTTTTTGTATCATACACTAAGCACAAAAACAGTTCTAAGATAGGTAGAAAAGCAATGCAAAAATGGGGAATAAAAGGGAAGTTTCTTACCCTTGAAGCCCTCCTTCACAAACAATGCTCCAACAGCCTTCTTTGGCTTAAATCCAGCTCCAAAACACTAAAACAACCCTCCAAGGGTCTCAAGTCCAAGAGATGGTGTGTCAGTGTGTGTTTTTGAGCAAAAGTGGGACAAAACACACACTTATAGAGATAGAATATGTATCAAACCCTAACCCTAGAACTCAAGCTTTACAAGAGCTGTCTAAAATGTCTAACCCTCATGTCAAGAGAAGAAGCTCTCCTATATAGGCAATTCCCTCTTGTAAGGCTTCCAAAACAAGCCATTCAAGAAGGAAATCCCTGCATACACGTGTATGGAGGGGAATGGGGTGGGTGCCAGCTATCACAGCTGGCACAAAATATCTGCTAAAAGCAGATGAATAGTAGTCGGCTGGCCAAAATTGTTATTTCGACAAAATTGATGGCCGGTCGGCCAAAAAGAGTGCCGGTCGGCCAAATATATGGTCGATGGACACAAATAACAGCCGGTGGCCTCAAGCCACGGCCGGTGATGTGTGGGGATGCCTCACAAGGCATTCCCTGCCCCTCCAAGGCAAAACACAAGTGTTTGGGGCAAAACCAGACACAAAACGGTCGAGTTCGGAGCTCCTGAGGCAAGGCGCGTAGCCGAGACCTCCGGGAACTCCAAACGAACACAAACATGGATAATCACCGAGTGTTCCAACGGTGACGTCCAAGTCTTGAGGACGGTCAAAAATGGGGTGTCTACAATTGCCCCTCTTTGACAGAACTCGAAAGTCATAACAATGACGGGAGTGAATGTCAAAGCCCAGAGATGACCCATTTTTGACAAGGCCGAAGACTTGGACAATCATGCAAGACAAACAAGGTATGCGCTCGAAGGCAGGGGCAAAATGCAAGACAATGCAAGAAGCCGAGCATAACTTATGATCATGCAAAGAAAGCTGTAACGAAGCACGCATGCGACAGTTTTAAGCTAGCATACACCAAACTACACTACAATGCAGAAAGGATGTAAGAGAATTATGCAATTCTCGATACGTCTCACGTGGAGGATACAATATCTGTCCGGTTCACCCAGTTGCACCGGCCTCAAATGAGCCGTACATACAATATCGTGCCTGTAAAGAAAACAAACTTAACAGGTACAATGTCGTTAGTAACATGCATGACAAAGCAATGATGAATGCAAAATGATATGCACTATATACAAAACTACGTATAAACAATGCAAATGATATGCAATGCAATCGAATCATGATTCAATCATGAGCGGTTCAAAACCACACAAATGTCAAATAGATTGATGGAAGTAACAAGTCTGTCTACCATAGAAAATGTGCCGCAACCCTCAAACCAACATAGCAGCGTGGAATAGGCGCGCACACATGCAGAACTATGAATAATGTAGACGGACACAAGAACGAGTATTGGGTGGAATGACATAAGTGGGGTGACGACCCGCTGGGGAAAGAATAATGATCCTAACACCGGATGCAACAATTACACTACAATGTAATATCTACAATGGATATGGCATGCAGTCGAAACCATATCTTGCCTAGGAAAAGCATGTACACATACAAGCCATGTCTAACACAGAAAAGGTGCTGCAACCCTCAAACCAACATACCAACGTGGAATAGGCGCGTACACATGCAGAACTGTGTTTTGACGTGAAAAGTAATAGCACATACCAGACCAAGCTCAACAAGGAAAGGCGCAAGCCATAGATGGAGGATAATGCAGTGAATGCATGCAACTAAAATGCAATGGAGATGGATACAATGGATATGGCACACGGGCCAAACCAAATCTTGCCTAGGAAAGGCATGTACACGTACAAGCTGCGTCTGACACAGAAAAGATGCCGCAACCCTCAAACCAACATACCAGCGTGGAATAGGCGCATACATATGCAGAACTGTGTTTTGACATGAAAAGTAAGAGCACATACCAGACCAAGCTCAACAAGGAAAGGCGCAAGCCATAGATGGAGGGTGATGCAGTGAATGCATGCAACTACAATGCAATATCTACAAATATGCAATGGAATGTAAATGCAATATTTACAGTGGAAATGCATGACAATGCACTATATTACGATGAAATGCATGACATATGCAATATCTACAATGATGCATGACATATGCACTACCTACGATGATGCATGTTGTTTTTGTTGTTTTTTGTTTTTTTTTTTTTTGTTTTTTTTTTTTTGAAATGCATGATATATGCACTACCTACGATGATGCATGACAACGGGGTATTTACAATGATGCATGACAATGCGGTATTTACAATGATGCATGACAATGCGATATTTACAATGATGCATGACATTGCGGTATTTACAATGATGCATGACATTGTAGTATTTACAATGATGCATGACAATGCGGTATTTACAATGATGCATGACAATGCGGTAAAGGTTTCACACCCTCCAAGGATTTAAGGTCTCCTAGACCGTGCGTGTTTAAGGTCTCGCCAGACCCATTTGGGGCAATGCATGAATTGAGATGCGGTGCACAAGACAGTGCGATGTGCAAGATCGCGTGATGGAATGCATGCCAAATGCAATGAGATGCGCAAAACAGCGCGGTGCGTTCAGATAACGCGCATGAAGGTCTTGCACCTCCCAAGGATTTTAGGTCTCCTAGACCGTGGTGAAGTGATGCACAATGCAAGTGAGACACGCATATCGATGGAAATGAGGCACGCATGCCAATGCAAATGAGACACGCATGCCTCAAGGAATGGAAGATGATGCAAATGAGACACGCATGCCACGAAGGAATGTAAAATGATGCAAATGAGACACGCATGCCTCAAGGAACGGAAAATGATGCAAATGAGACACGTATGCCTCATAAGAATTGAGGCACGCATGCCACAAGGCCTGAACTGAAATGTAGATCGAAAGATGCATGACAATGCGAATGAACTAAAGTTCATGACAACGCACGTCTTTTGAAACATGACAATGCTCGTAATAAAATGCATGACAATGCAAGGGGTGCGTGTTACAACGCGTGTAGTACATGCATAACAATACAACTGTGAGGCGCATGACAGCGCGATGCAATGCACCGAAATAGTGCGATGAACGCGTGCAACGCACACGGGGCAACTTTTAAATCTTGCAAAAGGCAAAAGGATACAGAAGGATACATCATTGCATGAATTTGAGTGCCACGCACAGAAGACGCGGTCCGAGGTCAAAACGGAGGCCGGTTGAGCATCGGAGATACACTTTCTTGCACTTTCTTGAGCTATGAAGACCAAAAACTACTCATGTGGCCTAAACAAGGCTATGGGAACACCACCGGCCGGAAGGGAAAGCCACCGGCTGTCCACTGGCCGCAAAATAGTTTTGTTGGCACAATATTCTACCGGCCGGCACAAAATACTGCCGACCGACCAAAAGTGCCTGAGTTGGGGCAAATTCGAGATTTCACCATGGGTCTTTTAAAATAGGGTTCCAAACCCTATTTTGTCACTTCCCCTTCGCCGAAATTCCACACCCTCTCTCTTTAGTGTGTTTTTCCTTCCTCATTTCCTTGTTTTCTTCGCGTTCCAAGCCCGTTTCATCGTCGGATTTGCGATTTCCTTCGCGTTTCGGACGTTTTCATCCGAACAAATCTTTGTTTCGGTACCTCTTTTCCCATTTCCACCTTTTTGGGGTTTGTTCCCCTCACTTTCCTCTTGATTTCTGTGCCTTTTTCACATCCCGACTTTCTCGGCCATTTTCCACCCTCCCGGGGGTTGACTTTTCGATTAACTTTCCATATTCCAGCCCGATTTTCATTTTCCGACCATTTTCCTCATCATTCTTGATATGGCCGACGATATGCCACGTGGTGGGAATCCCTCGGATCACGAGATGGATCCCGGGGTCGAGTTACTACCTTTGAGCGAGCGCCCGTTCGACCCGGTGACCTACCGGCCGGCGATTCACGTTCTGCCCCCCGACGGACTGCGCCAGTTCAGGAGTTTTGACATGGCACTGGATCCCGAGCTTCTGCTACGTGAAACTGCCTCTCACTTATCCTTCGGCGCTTCCGAGGTAACATTTTTTTTCCTGCTTTACTTTTTGCAATGTAGAACTTTTAACTGTCAACTGCCATAACTGATTACAGTCTTTAACTGCTTAGTTCCAATACACTGATACACTGTATATTGTAGTTGATTGCAAACGCACTTGCAACTGATTATCTGTTTAAGACTCACACGCGCACACACACTGCACTAGCCTTGAACCACTCAACACACGGCACACACCGTATTTCACTGCAAACACCGGCACCCGATACCTGTTTGAATCTGAAAATATGCACGCATGCTACATTTGCACTGAACCACTCAAACACGCTGACGCATCACACGTTGTAGTTCACTATAAGCACACTGGCACTCGGTATCTATCTGAACTTGAAAATACGCACGCATGCCAAATTTGCACTGAACCACTCAAACACGCTGACGCATCACACGTTGTAGTTCCACTGTAAGCACACTGGCACTCGGTATCTATCTGAACTTGGAAATACGCACGCATGCCAAATTTGCACTGATTTTGACTGTTTCTTCAAAACTGCACATTTTATATTGCTTTGCAACTACTTGTTTGAAAACAGGGAGATTCCCATACCATCCGCGGGTATGTGAACACTGTCGCTCGTGAGTGGTACGCCGAGCTACCCGATGCAGTTCGCTACATCGTGGACCAGGCCGGCTTTGGCGCATTCTGCAGGGGACTCTCCAGGCTCACTACATGCAGACCTCTCCTTGCTGCTCTGGTGGAGAGGTGGTGGGACACCACCGATTCATTCCATTTCTCTGCGACGGGGGACATGACGATGACCCCTTATGATTTCTCGATGCTCACAGGCATCGGGGTAGGGGGTGATCCGATCCCCTTCGATACTGATATAGATAAGTAGGAGGCCGCTCAGATCTACTTGCTCGGCGAGCTGCCGCCTTTGGCGCATCTCGGCTTCGTCCGATATTCCTGGTTCGAGGTGTAGTTCAGGGTCCAGCCCACCCTTGTTGATGCAGCCCCGATGACTCAGGAGGCCGTGGAGAGATATGCACGTGGCTTTCTCATGTTCCTGTTTGGGACGACCATTTTCGCCGACTGGGCGAACACCGTGCCTCTCTGCCTGCTCAGCGCACTGGTGGACGTCAGGGATATCTTACATTATGACTGGGGTGGCGCCGCTCTGGCCACTCTCTACAGATATATGAGCTCAGCTTCCCGCGGCAGCGGACAGTTGCTCGGGGGCTACTGGCGTGTTTGGGAGGTATATTTCTTTTTCTGCCTTTCATTTCTGTTCTATATTTTCTGTACTCTGCACACTGCACACACTGTAGTCTGCTTTATACTTGCGGTATACTGTACACATGGCACACACATACTCTACTTTACACTGACTGTACACTGCTCACACTGTACACTCTGCACAATACACTACACAACACACGGCTCTGCTATTTCTGCTTTTATTCTATATTCTGCTTTATCTGATAAATGCACTGGTTTTTACCTTGCAGTTGTGGGTTTATGCCTACTTTCCTAGGCTTGCTCCCGTACCCGACGCAGAGACCCCTCTCGTCGTCCCGTTCTCGCGCCGCTTCGACGGGAGGTGCGTGCGGAGGCCCCGAGAGACATTTAGCTTCTTCCGCCGCTACTTCGACACCATCACCTCCGTAGAGGTATGTTTTACTTGCAGTTTATTTAAGCTTCGTCTTTCCACTGCATGTTTCGATAACAATAGATAACAAACTGTATTTCATTTTCAGATCACCTGGCAGCCTTGGGCTCCTTTGCCAGCCGTGATGCGGGATCGGTTTGCCCGTGCCGATGAGACCTCGCATTTTCGGATTCTGCTGGAGGGCCCGGTCTGTCGGGCTTGGTACCTGGGCGAGCGTTTCTTGAGTCAGACCCTGGGTTTACCGGAGCAGATAGTCCCGGTGCACCCTCCTGAGCATATGAAGGATACCGAGAGATTCACCGCCGAACAGATGGCGGACTACACCATTGGCTGGGAGGCAGACGGTTTCAGAGGCGAGGGCGATTACTCGGAGTACGTCCGCACCTTCATCATGCGACCTCTGAGCGGCAGCCACCGAGCGAAGAGAGAGAGACCTGCGGCGCCGGCGGCTGGAGCGGGAGTAGGGGCTGGAGGGGGAGTGTCGAGGAGAGCTCGAGTCCGTGGCAGGGGCGGAGTTCAGCGAGGACGGGGGACCGGTTGGCTTGCTCTGCCCGCTTCACTGACTTTCAGAGGGCAGGGTGGGGCGACCTACCAGATCCCTTTTGCTCCTCCGCCGGCTGATCACGAGTTTGTCGGTGTCCCCGACTTGCCTCCGGTATGTATTACTTCATTTCGCATCTTGTACTGTTATTTCATTTCAGTTTATTTAATATTCCGCAGAATACTGATGCATCTGATACTTTTGCAGGCTTCCTCCGAGTACACCCGGCAGTCATTGGAGATGAATGCCTCCATGATGGGGATGCTACAGCGGACCTTCGACCTCCTAGCCCTTTACAGCATTCCGGTATGTTCTTTCTGACCACAGCCTCAAACCACACACAAACTGCTTTACATAATCTGATGCACAACACAACATCTGATAAACTGCTCACATCATCTGATACACGATACTCACACACTGCATCCTGCACTGATTCACTGCTCACTGCATACATACACTGTACTCATACACTGCATTCTGTACTGATAAACTGCTCACTGGCATCCACACACTGTACTCGTACACTGCATTCTGTACTGATTCACTGCTCACGGCACTCACAGACTGTACTCATACACTGCATTCTGCACTGATTCACTGCTCACGGCACTCACAGACTGTACTCATACACTGCTTTCTGCACTGATTCACTGCTCATAGTATTCTGATACATTCACCTTTCATGCTTTTTCAGCCTCCCTTCTAGATTCCTCCGGTGGGTGGCGCTCCGGCTGGACCTCCCATTTCTACTCGGGATGGCAGAGTATATCCCCGCACCAGAGGGGGGCGCACTCATGTCGGGAGCAGCTCGTGGGCTCCAGTTCCAGATGACGAGTCTGAGGCAGAGACAGAGGCGGAGGAGACCGGTGATGGCTCGGACTTGGGCTTAGACGGTGATGCTCCTGGTGGTGCTCCTAGTGATAATGCTCCTGGACCTTCGTCCAGGAAGAGGACTAGGACAGATTGATAGCCTCGGAGCCATTTTTGACATTCGACACAGATTTTTACTATTTTTTTTTTTTTCTTTTCTGCACTTTTCCCTTTTTGTTAGTAGTCAGGGTACTTTGTACTGCCGCAGGCAGATTTTGTTTCCAAAACTTATGTACTTGAAAAAAATTATGAAATGAAACAAACTTTTTGTCTAAAAGAGTGTTTACATTTGTATATCTCACGCATTGCATCGCGTTACACCTCAATGTAAATGAAAATGATTTGTTATCTGAAAATTGAGCACTTCCACTGTGATAATCGGATAACCAACCAACTAACAGCAAACAACTCATACAAACCACTGCTCAACCTGGACACACGGCCCATACTCTATTGGGGATTAGTCTGCATACGACCCATAACACAATACTCGGTTCATTCTGCACACAGCAAACCCTGAACAAATAGCCCAATCTGACAAGACGGACCACAAAACTGAAACGGTTGAAGTTGAAACACACTTGGATGTCCCAAATTTCCCTTTCTTCTCTTGCTTCGCATGAATGTAGAGAATGGCACAGCGTTCTGAGCACAAACAATTAATCTCTTGAAAAAGGGTTTCACAACCGGGGTATTGAGCCTACGACTAAACACAGCAGAGGGACTCAAATGGAGAAAACAAAAGGTGCACGTCCTGAACATAATGAGACGCGCTCGGAAGAGACTCCAAACAAAAGCTGAGACCGACAAATCAAAAGACACGACATACAAACGTGTTTATGGAAACAAAAGACCTCGGATCTCAAGGAGCCAGCTTCTCCGGGTATTATTCCCACCCTTTCTGATTTGTGATTCTTACATCGCTCGGCCCTCAGGCTTGGTTTTTCTCTTAAAACCCCCTTGCTCACTTCTCTCTCCGCTTACACCTCTATTCTTTACTCTCTCATTTTTCATTCCTCCCCAGGGTGATTGATGGATGAATAGGAAGTCGCGGGTTCATGCCCAACACTGTTAGCCCACGGCTATTTCTTCTGGCGGATAGAGTGCCTTTCTGGCGAGTATGTTGACGGGGGAAAAGACAGAAGACCTGACTCAAATGCGTCCCTAGTTCGTCACTTTGACCATTTTTTGTTTTCTTCCTAAAACAGTTTTGACCAAAAATGAGAGTTGGATTAACATACTTGTTCGATTTTTGATTTTGAAAATCATGCAAGTCAGGCTGTGAGCACCGAAAATTTTCCTTTCGGTCCAAGAAAAGGTCCGTTTTTTGGAAAATGAAATAGTTTTCGAGAAAATAGTCAACTTCAGTAAAAATTTTCAAAAACTATTTTTGCAAGCAATCAACGCTTGACGAGCGCAGAACTTACCCTCGAGATGCGCAACCTCGGATCGGAGGCAATGGAAAATTGCCCCTTGCTTAAAGGGGGCCGCATGGCAACAGAAAGTTGCCCCTGGTTTGGACGGCAACTTAGGGCAACTTATGGCAATGCATGGCAACGGAAAGTTGCCCCTTGTCTGGATGACGCCGCAGCATTTTTGTAAACGGTCTTTATCGATAATGACTGAACTCCGAAGGCGACAGTCTGAACCAATATATGGACACAGTCACTGTAAGAGCAATGGTGGCTGGACTTCAGGATGAAGTTGCCTACGTATCCCAAACATGGGAATCAAGCCTACGTAGTTCACGGTTGTTACAACCGGATTGTCGAATGCAGAGGAAGCAAAGATAATCAAAACCATTACATGGACTGGGGCGCTGTGAAAGCGTTGGGGGCTGGACTTCAAGGTGAAGTTGCCTACGTATCCCAAACATGGGAATCAAGCCTTACGTAGTTCCGGTTAAGGTACACTCGGGTATTTTAACCTTCACTCTTTAGGCTCTAACTTTTGCCAAGGCGCCTGTTGTAGGTTTTCGACCTTGCGAGCTATGTTTTTCTTCTTTTCATTTTTTCTTTTGCTTTCTCTTCTTCTTCTCTTTTTTGCTTTTCTTTTTCTTTTTTTGTTTTCTTTTTCCTTTTTGTCCTTGTATTTTTGTATTTCGTACTTTTTTTCTTTGCTCTAACTTTTGCCTAGGTCACTCTTCCGGGTTTTCGACCTAGCGAGCCTCTCAAAGGGTAAAAGTGTAACAATCCCATGCCAAATGGTTTTGAAATTGAAGCCCTCTGTATTCGGGAGAGTGACTACTGTGTTGAGGTGCAGAAGAATCCACCATGGTTGCTTCATGAGTCTTGCTTGGTGGGATCTGATCTTCTTGATCTGACTTAGGTACCTCTTGCTCGAGGGCTGCTTCAAATTGGGC
Organism: Camellia oleifera; assembly: GCA_022316695.1. Taxonomy (NCBI): domain Eukaryota; kingdom Viridiplantae; phylum Streptophyta; class Magnoliopsida; order Ericales; family Theaceae; genus Camellia; species Camellia oleifera. Next base: position 194,051,144 of record CM039311.1, read on the forward strand.
CACACGGGCCTTTCATGGCACAGTTGAACGTTTTGAACGGATTCCAGGTTTGAAACAGATAGGTTGAATCTTGAGGCTGAGAGCGATCCTAGGCTGCACAATCTCAAGAGCGATTCCACACAGGTCTTCACAAGACCACGCAAAACATTTTGTTTTTGAAAGTTTTTAAGAAAGCGACAAATCGCTCGCGCAGAAGATAGTGTGGAACCAGTCTGGATCAAGCCAGGGTCCTTTTCAGTACTCACGCTGACAGGCATGATTTCATTCATAAAAAGGCTTAGCATGCCTATCTTTCTCTCCAAAATGATCAAAATTTTACAAAATCCGAGGAATTCCTTCCTCTTCATTTTTATCACCGCAGTGTTCGAAAAGGGATTTTTTTTTTTTTTTTTTTTTGAAAAGCTTAGGTCATTACAACGATGTTCAAGGCACAAGAGAGTAAGTGAAATGTACTGTCGTTCCATTTACATCCTCTGGCACAACTAGCTTAAACAGCAACAAGTACGGAAACGTGATAGTCGCAGCTGTTTCATTCAGATTCCCTGATTGTGACTGGCTCCTCAACCGAGACAGACTCAAAAGAAAAAACAAAAGGATAATTACAAAACGGCGTTCGAGGCAACAATCCCGGAATCACCTGGTATTCTATACAAAGGGGACTGACTCGCTACAACAAGACAGACCGTAAGCAAAAGGACTGACTCAAGATAATGAGACAGACTCAAACAAACAAAACAAAGACTGACTCGACTACCCGAAGCCAGAATTTACAAAACTAGCATTCGCAGATGCTCAAAATGCGTGCCAGACGCCACATCAAAATACCACTGGCGCCGCTCACAAGTGGTTCACTCTCTGATCACATACTTGCAGTATCAGTGTCCTCAAAATCCAATAGCTGGGTAGTAACGGACGTCGCTGAGGTAGGCGGGAGGATAACCTCATTGTCAATCAAATCTTGCACCTCATGACGGAGGCGGAAACAATTGTCGGTAGCATGGCCTGTCTGCTGGTGGTACGCACAATACTGAGCAGGGTCCTGAGTAGCAGGGAGATTCTTCGGGAGAGGCCGAGGCTCCAGGGGTTTAAGGTGTCCCCTCTTGGCAAGGATCTGAAGTGCCTTGGACAATGGCATGTAGAGAGTATGGAAGACCCTGCGCCCTCGAGGCAGGTACTTTGGAGCCTGAGCACTCTTGCTAGATGCACTAGCGAACGGGTCGGCGGGTGCGGCCTTGGATTTCTGATCTTTCCCAGATGTAAGGTTGGGAGCGGGAAGAATCGTTTTGGCATGACGGGGCCTATCCCGGTTCTCTGATTGACTGAAACTGCCCTCAGGCGGAGTGGGGAAAGCGTCCTCCACAGCTTTTGTCACAACTGCAGATATCTGTTGCTTGTTCATCCCTCCGGCTTTCAAAGCCTCGACTGCCCACAGCAGTTGTTCAATAGGATCGGCATCTGCCTTTGTTTTGCCTTTGTCTCTGGCCTCAGCCTGATCTAGAATTTGGGTTGATACGTCGTTGCCATAGTTGAAGGCCATCTCCGGTTGGCTGAGTTCAATTACTATCCGTCCCAATAGGGGGGGCTCCTGGGGTACAAAGCCTCCGGCATATGGTGCAGCTGGTGGCGAAGCAGACATTCCATAGGCGAGATCCGCCACGGATCTTTGAAGATCACCTATCATTCCCATTAGTTCAAATGTAGTAGGCTCGCGAGCCTGATATAGTTGAGGGGTCCAAACTGGGTGCACAGCGGGCGACCTGGGCGGATGTGGCATATCAATATTAGCCTCACTTGGTGGGGTGATTCCTTGACCCAACGCGGCTGTCATAACCACGATCTCTTCTGAATTCTGCGTCATGCTAAGTCCTGCCTCAGCAAGGAGAAGACACTAGCTATTCTGGATCGACTCTCTGAATCTCTGAACTGAAACGGAAAACAAGCAGTATTTCAGCCCCAAACAGATCAAACACGGGTGTAGCCGATCAACTACACTCTACTACTGATCACTGTTCCCCAGAATCACTGTTCAAAACTGAACTGATACCCGCAGACATAACTGATTCTCAACAACACTGATACTGGTGCCCTCGGGCCTGATACCCAATCTCGCAAACTGGTATATGCATTCCCTGTAGAGATACACTCTAAAAGCGCATAGCAAGTAAATGAGAGCCAATACACCCCTATGTTGGGGTAGGGTTTCCCTGTCCTATTTTGTCAGGAGCTAGGGTTTCACTACGCACGCAGCGGTTTCAAACAACCTATATCGGGTAAGCAACCTGTCCTAGTTTGGAATGGTCACTATGGATTTTGATATGCACTAGGTCGAATGGTCAAAAGGGTGCCCCCGTAAAATCGGGATTTGTGTTCCCATACTGGCAGAGCTCGCAACTGGTCAGCCTTATGGTCATGCCTTGACAAGACAAGCCTCCAGCAAACCGCTCAGGAATAGCAGATGGCCAACACGGTGTCCTAGGCGCACCAATGCACATGCAATGCAAAGAAACACATAAGTGTAGTCAAAACAGGATATCACGAGTTCGAGTCAAGCTCTCTAAATTCCCCAGCAGAGTCGCCAGAAACTGTAGACGCGCCCTTGGGCCTCATGCTACAGTTCGGACTCCCTTTTGTTTGTTGCGGTTCTTAATCTGAACCAAAGAGTCCAACTCTGGCAAATCGTTTTGAGAAAAAAAAAACAGATTTTGAAAAGAAGTGCCAAACATGGACTGCTTTGCCAGATACAGAGTCGCCACCTAAATATTTTTTAATAGGAAAATTTAGGAAACCCTGACTCGGTGCCAAAGGCAACGTGTCCGTCATCACCAAAGTTGTCTTGGCTCGGGAGCTTGGGTACGATCGGGGAAGGTCAGCTATGAGCACCCCTTTTGCCCGGTCCGAAAATCAGCCTCTACTAACCATGATATCCGATTTTGAAAACATTATGTGTTCTTGTTCCGGTTCTTAGCCTAGATTTACTATGTTATGCGCACAGCAAACAAGTATAGACTAGATTGCCTAATTTGGAAACAAGCATTGCATATCCGTTTGTTTTGAAAATGCTTTGGAATTTGCTACTCGTAAGTAGGCTAAAACACGGATTTCAACGAGTTTTTCCAACTCAAACAATCCAACCTTCACCCACAGGCAATCAGGCAGTTTATCTCATATAAGCACTTAGCCACATGGTAATCATGCTGTCATGTTAACATTCACACGCATGCGAGATGCTAAAGCATAAATACTTACATTGTACTCCATGCCAAAACAATAAACTAGTTAGTAATCAAATGCATGATCCTAGTTCATGTTAAGTGGCTAATGCAACACATGCAAGGATGCAGTTAGAGTAGGCTCGGCTAACCCTAAAATGGCATGTGAAATGCTATAATTATCACGTATTCAATTTGGAATTGAAGTACCAATGCAGTTTGTATGATGTACCGAGCCCGGTGCATTCTAGACAAGTGCATGGATGCACGCATGCATTACATGAGGTATGCTAATTTAGACGTGCCCTAATCTACCATCATAAGCAGGTAAATAAAAGGGAAGAAAGAAGTGGGGATTGGAAGACATGCACACACACGCACCCACACTTATTACAGATTTGCCCTCGCTCGGAGGGACCAAAAGAATAATACAAATTAATTAACTACGCAAGCTAATTAAATATTACAAATTGCCTAATTAGTTAACAACTAACTAAACTAGAAAAAATAGTAAGCCTCCTCGGGAGGAGAGCCTGATGCAACGCATGCTCGGGTCCTGCTCGGAATTGCACTGCCATGCATAGACTGCCTCTGTTTTCCCTGCTCTGCCCCTCCAAAGACTGCCAAAGTCTTAGAGATGCTTCTTCAGATACTAGGGATCTCCATCGGCTGAGTAGAATGGCCACCGGCTGCAGCATGTGATCATCGGCTGGAAATGAGGCTATCGGCCACCAATACATTGCCAGTCGGCACTAAATATTGCCGGTCGGCAAAAAGTTCCTGCAGAACCTGCAACTCACAGCAGCAGAGGGCAGAACCTTGTATGGCAATGCAATCCAAACCATGTATGCACCAACCATGCCCCTTATCGTGTTTGTGACTCAAAGGAACATGTGCCTCGATTCTCGGACCACCAATCACGCATTTCCATGCATGATGGCCTAAAGAATCAAGCATGCACTTTCATGTCAAATGAAATGCAATGCACACAATCAAACCAAGGGGCTTCTACCTCCATCATGACTTAGTCAAGAGGTAGAGCATGCATGCCAATGTAATGCAACCCTAAGCATGTTAACTAGGTATGCAATATGGCAATGCAAACAAGCATACAAGCTAGCAAGCATGCAAGACAAATAAAGGGTGGACTTAAACATGAATTAGGCAACTCTAAATAGGCCCAAAACAGTGGCCAAACACCAAGGAATTGGGATCAAACATACATACACACATGCAAGTAAGTTGGACCAATACTTAGGCACTAAACAAGCAACTCTCAAGCACACTTGAAAAGAGCATAATGTGGACAATTAGCATGCAACATAAGCTCTGAAAATCATGCTATAGGAGGTGCCAAACCAACTAACAAAGCAAGCAAAGCATGCAACATGGCCCAAGCACTCAAGGCTCACCAAAGAGGCAATGGACTACACTTAGTATAACCACACATGGCAAGACTTAAGCGACCAAAAACAGAGTTTTAGCACACAAAACAAAGCCCAAAAGACCGCCTAGATGGCATCTAAATGGTTTGAATTCAATAGCATGCATAATGGCCAAACCATGAAGCATACAACACAAGCTTTTGAAGCATCAAAGAGGTGTCCAAGGCAAGCATACAAGCACACCAAAGGGACTGAAATGACATGTAGGATGGTTCTTAACCACCAAATTAATGCAAGCAATGCATGCTACACATTCACCTACTTGAAGCATACAAGCTGAAATACAAAGGAGCTATACTAAGCATGCCAAGATCGACCCAAGCAACTATGGACAGACCTAAAACATGGAAAAATAAGCACAAAACCTTCACAAGGTTAAGCCTAAAACATGCTAGAACAAAGGCTAACCACCTAAGGCATATTAAGGCAATAACATGGCATTACATGGTATGTATGCTAAGCATGCATGGTGTACCAAAACCAACACATAACAATGTTATATCATGGCATAATAAGCATGGAAAACAGCCTAGACATGATCAACAAACACTCAAGCATGATGCTTCCTCAAGAGGCCAAAAAGTGCCCTTTTCAAGGACAACAAGGAGAGGGGATGGCCCTCTCCTTCTTGAGACTTCAAGGCACCATCTTCACCACTGAAATCTCTCAAGATTTCAATGGTGAGGAGGCCCAAGCACCAAAGTCTCAGAGCTCACCAAAAATGGCACAAAATGGGGCCTCTCAAGGCCTAAGGGTGGTCAAACACCTCCAAAACACAAAACACTCTTAACAAACAATCAAGAGGGCTTAAAAACAGAACTTTTTTGTATTATACACTAAGCACAAAAACAGTTCTAAGATAGGTAGAAAAGCAATGCAAAAATGGAGAATAAAAGGGAAGTTTCTTACCCTTGAAGCCCTCCTTCACAAACAATGCTCCAACAGCCTTCTTTGGCTTAAATCCAGCTCCAAAACACTAAAACAACCCTCCAAGGGTCTCAAGTCCAAGAGATGGTGTGTTAGTGTGTGTTTTTGAGCAAAAGTGGGACAAAACACACACTTATAGAGATAGAATATGTATCAAACCCTAACCCTAGAACTCAAGCTTTACAAGAGCTGTCTAAAATGTCTAACCCTCATGCCAAGAGAAGAAGCTCTCCTATATAGGCAATTCCCTCTTGTAAGGCTTCCAAAACAAGCCATTCAAGAGGGAAATCCCTCCATACACGTGTATGGAGGGGAATAGGGTGGGTGTCGGCTATCACAGCTGGCACAAAATATCTGCTAAAAGCAGATGAACAGTAGTCGGCTGGCCAAAATTGTCATTTCGACAAAATTGATGGCCGGTCGGCCAAAAAGAGTGCCGGTCGGCCAAATATATGGCCGATGGACACAAACAACAGCCGGTGGCCTCAAGCCACGGCCGGTGATGTGTGGGGATGCCTCACAAGGCATTCCCTGCCCCTCCAAGGCAAAACACAAGTGTTTGGTGCAAAACCAGACACAAAACGGTCGAGTTCGGAGATCTTGAGGCAAGGCGTGTAGCCAAGACCTCCGGAAACTCCAAATGAACACAAACATGGATAATCACCGAGTGTTCCAACGGTGACATCCAAGTCTTGAGGACGGTCAAAAATGAGGTGTCTACACACACACACACATACGAATATGTATACAAGACTCAGATATAGATATCAAGAACTCATCAATATTCAATCAATGTTCATCAACAAAGCATTGTTTCATATGAAAGAGAAAGTGAGAGAAAAACATACGAGAGAGTGAAAGATAGGTGAAAGAACAATACCTTGAATTCAACTCTTCTGAGATGTCTTCAATTGGAGGTGAAAATGAGAGCCTTTTTCAGATGAGAGAAAGTGAGAGAGAGGAAAGAAAATGTTTGATTTATCAAGAAAAGAGTATTCATCAATAACTCAAATATACCTAGATTTTTTAACTAATTGGTGAAGATGGAGATAAGTGACTGAATCAGTGAGTCTCCATAGAGAAATTGCAGGAGAGAGAAAAAGAAACTCAATGAAAGTACTGGCTTCCACTCTCATCAATCAACAAAACTCTGTTTCATACATAAACACACACACACACACAAATATGTATATAAGACTAGGATACAGTTATCAAGAACTCATCAAGATTTAATCATTTTTCATCAAGAAAGCATTGTTTCATATGTGAGAGAGAGAGAGAGAGAGAGAGAGAGAGAGAGAGAATACCTCGAATTCAACTCTTCTGAGATGTCTTCAACTGGAGAAAAAGATGAGAGCCCTCTTCAAATGAATGTGTGTGTGTGTGTGTGTGAGAGAGAGAGATAGAGAGAGAGAGAGAGTGCACTGAAAGATAGGGAAGAAGGAAAATGCCTGGTAGCTCGAAGCTACCAGGCTCGAAAATGGCTCGAGAGGAAGAGAGGGAGAGGGAGAGAAAGAGAGGGAGAGGAGAAAGAGAAGGGAGGGAGAGGAAGAAGGTCGGCGTCGCAGCTCCCCGCCCCGCCGTCGTCGCAGCTCCCGCCGTAGTCATAGCTCCCGCCGCCGCCGCCTCTGCTTCCTCCTCTGTCGCAGCCCCGCCGATGTCGCAGCACCACCGTCGTCTGCCTAGCCTCCCCTCCTCCTCAAACTGGTTTTTATGGCCCCCTCCCTTCCTTTTTCCTCCTCCTCCTCCTCCTCATCCCTTCTCTTCTTCTCCCTTCTTCTTCTTCTTCTTCGTTCTACAAAACCAAGGAAGAAAGAAAAAAAAAAAAAACAAAACAAAACAAAACAAAATCGACACCAAAACGACGTCGTTTTGGTGTCGAGCCGCGTTTCGAGCCGCGACATTCGAGCTACGTAGCATGATCGAGGGAAGGAAATGTTTGATTCATGTGTCTATATATATGAGAACCTTGTCTAGGTATTGGGTATACTGATATTTAAAAGGGATGATAGAAAGGAATGGAGAGGTGTCTCTTCTGTTCGTTAGCCGAAGTGTCTTGGATCTCACTTGATAATTCAAATTATTATAGGGCCTACAACAAGTTTATCTGGATACAAAATTAGATTGATCCAATGTAATACACATTATTAGATTATATTTATTTTTAAATTAATGAATAATTTATTTTCAGAATTACACTTACCATTCAATATATTTTCAATTATTTTTTATAATTAACAAATGTGATCTAATCATGTGGTTATTGCTGTCCAAATAATATAATTTTGTTTAAAAAAATAATTTTCTCAATAAGCCCTACTATATAAACAATTTAAATTAGGAGAAATTATAATTTAGTGCTTGTATTCAAAATAAATTTCAAATTAACTGTAAGATTTATCAACTTTAATAATTCAAACTATAAATTCTTCTATCACTTTGTAATTTTTTTTCAGTCTTACAAGTGATTCGCAATTTTCCTTTTAAATTATCAAGTGAGCCACGAGAGCCCAAAAACAGCTTGAGTTGAATCATCTCCCCTTTTAAATTATCATGTGAGCCAAAAAGTTACAATAAAGTCAAAAAAATCAACTTTTTATTATCTCCTTAAAACACCACTTAGTGTTGTTAGACAAATAGAGTTAACAGAAAATAATATTTTATATTTTTACTTTGACTTTTTTTAAAGTTTCAAAAAAATACAATTAATATAATATTTGGACATAATTATTTGGACCTCTATCAACATTTTAATTTATATAACACTTACATTATTTTTTCATTAGTAATTTGTTAATAGTGCAAATGAGAAAATAATGTTATCATCATTTTTTCATTAATATATATATTTATCTTTATTTATTTTAGTGTCTATCCACTATTGACATTAATTTTGATCGTTTTAACCCTATTAAAGAAAAATTAGTATAATTATTTCAAATGTATGTAACTAACTATAATAATACCGAGTTGCAAAGGTTTTATAATAAGTCAAAGAAAGATTAGTGTAATTAGTTTAAAAGTACGCAACTAATTATAAGGGCGAATTACACTAGCGGTTCTTGTAATTTGAAATTGTGTCATTTTAATTCATGACCTTTCAACTTTGACACATTTGATCATAAATTTTGAATCTCATTCCAATTCTAAATAAGGACAATTAATGACATTGTTGCTCCATTTCAAGAGTAAAGTCGTCAATTTGATAAAATGTAAACTAGTTTGAAAAAAATAAATGCCAAAAAATTATTTTTAAATTTTTAAAAATTATTTCTACTCACCAAAGATAAAATTATATAAAAATAATAAATATTTTACATTATTATTTTTTTCTATGTAATGAGTGGTTATTTTTGTTTATATTTTTTTTTATGGTTATCATATAATATATGGTTGTATTTGTTGTTAACAAATATTTTTGAATGGTTATCATGTAATGGATGATTATTAGGCTTTTAATGTATAATTAATATGTTTAATATATGAAATATTTTTAATTTTAGATTTTTTGATTTAATGGATTGATTTAATAATCACATCAAAGTTGTTGCCATATTTGATTTTTAAAAAATAAAAATTTTAACGAAAATAAATATAAAAAACAATTATTTAAAAAATTATTTCTACCATCCCAAAAGATAAAATTATAAAAAAATGATGTGTTTTTCATTTTTTTTTCACCAATTTAATTTTTACTTTTTTAGAAATTTTTTTTGAAAATAGACTCTGAAAACCAAACCAAACCAAATAGAACTTTATAACAAAAAAGTTCCAACATTATTCAATAAAAAAAATAACATTATATTTCAAACAACATATAAGTTAACCAATACAAAATAAATTGTATGATGACTTTGCCCTTCAAATAGAACAACAACATCTTTAATTATCCTTATTTGGAATAAGATTCAAAATTCAAGATTAAATATATCACAATTGAAAGGTCAAAAATCAAAATGATACAAGTTCCAAACTATAAGAACTGTTAGTATAATTTACCCTAACTATAATAATACCGAGTTCCAAAGGTTTTGTAACGAGTCAAAGAAAAATTGATGTAATGATTTCAAAAATATGTAACTAACAACTTCTTGAAAAAGAATAGGAAGAAACGGAAAAGAAGAGATCGAGCTAACAACACCGTGGTTTTGAGAGGATTCATAGGTTTAGCCAAAAGAATGGGGCAAAAAAAGGATAGGTTCAAGCAAGGCAGCTCACAAAGGAGTAGTGATTAGAGCAGCACAACAAATTTAGGACTTAAAAATGAAACAAATTTATCTCAAAATGTATACATTTCGTCATCCAAACTAATTACGACAAAAAATGTCCGTCACCCATTCTGTCACCAAAACGCCCTTGGAGACAAAAAAAATAAATTCGTCATTCAAAATGATAAATTTGTGATGATTTTTTTTGTCTCCAATACACATTACTGGGAACATACTTGTACGTAATTAGCGATGAAACATTTTGTCATTAAAGGAAGAAATTAGAGATAACTATTTTATCATAAATATAATAAATAGAGACGAAATAATTTTGTCGTGTTTAATGTAAACGAAGAAAAAAAAAATCTCGAAGAAGCTACCAATAAAGACAAACAAATTCATCATTAAAATTGATGAAATAATGTCAAAAAAATTAGTCGCACATTGAGGATAATAGTGACAAAATGTGAATATTTTTTGTCATGACAAATTTATTTTGCGACGAAATAAAGAATGCATGACAAAATTAATTATCCGCCTAAGCCAAATAAGGGACATAAACCACATTATTTAGCAATGAAAAATTGTGTCACTAATTTCATAATTTTGTTTCCACATTATATAGCTACTCTATCAAAACATTAATTTTAGTTCAATAAATATAACCCTACTCATTTTGAAACCTATTTAATATAACAATTCTATCACAACTTGACTTAAATCTGCTTATAAATCAACACATTTACGAATTAACAAAATGAAAATATTCATTCATTACAATAAGTTTATCATCATATAATAAAATAACGCAATATCCACAAAATATTCAACAATTATAATTAATGCAATTTCACAAAACATCCAACAGTTTTAATTAGTGCAATTCCACAAAACATCCAACAATGACTAGTGCAACTCTAGCATGTGTATCCTTATCAAACAAAAATAAACATTCAAGCAAATTAGATCATTGTTACACATCAAAAACGCCACCCCAATCCAATCTACAAAAAAAATAAATTAAAAACTTTAGTAATTAATCAATTATGCAAATTATTAAAAACTTTAGTAACTAATCAGCTATACAAATGATTAAAAACATTAGTAACTAATCAATTCACAATTAGACCAATTTAAAATTTATCTCTCTAACAGATATTTTTCAAGATTATGGGAATAAAAAATTAATTTTAAGGATAATTCACAAATGGTGCATCCCATTAATACATCGTAAGTTCATACAACTTATATTGGTCCCTCCCAAAGTATTCATGTTGGTTCATGTACAAATCCGTGGTTGTTTGATAATTTAGCCTTTTGACAGATTCTTTTTTTTTTTTCAAGCTTTAAGTATGGAGAAAAAAAATATTTTTTAGGCTAATTCACAATTTATACATCCGTGCACTTGCTGTAAGTTTCTACAAGTTATATTAGTCCCTCCCAAGGTGTTTGTATCTATTTCAGGGCACATTTGTGGTTGTTTAACAATTTAGCAATTTGAGAGACTTTTTTTAATCGTAAGTACAAAAGAAAGCAATTTTTTTTTTTTTGTGTCTAATATGCAAACAGTGAATTCTGTGAATGTGTCGTAAGTTCCTACAAGTAACATATTGGTTCTTCCTGGAATGTTTAAGCCAAATTATTGGACCTTTCATGGTTGTTTGACTATATATTTTCCTTTCGATGGCCTTCTTTCGAGCCTAATTATTTAAAAACCGATTTTCTAATCTAATTCACAAACAATGCATCCCATGCATGTTTCGTAAGTTTCTACAAGTTATATTTATCACTATTGTGGTGTTTGTGTTGGTTCTAATGCACATTCATCACTATTTGAAAATTTTGCTCTTCATTGGCCATTTTTCAAGCCTAAGTATAGGAAAAAAATATTTAGCCTAATTCGCAAATGGTGCATCATGTGTATGTGCCGTAAGTTCCAACAAGTTACATTGGTCCCTCCTAAGGTGTTTTTATCAGTTCTCATGCACATTCATGACTGGTCGATAATATATCCCTCCAACGGACTTTTTCCAAGATTAAATTATGGAAAGAAAAAAAAAAATTGTTTTTAGGCTAATTCACAAATGGTACATCCCGTTCATGTGTCCTAACTTCTTACAAATTATATTGGTCACTTCCAATGTATTTGTGTTGATTCCCATGCACATGAGTTGTTATGTGATAATTTAGCTCTTCAACGACCCTTTTTGAAGCTTAAATTTGGAGAAAAGGCATTCTTTTGGCTAATTTACAAGTAATACATTATATTAGTCCATCTTTAAGTGTTTTTATAACTTTTTTTTGGATAATTAACTCATAAAATAGAATAGCGAAAACCCCATTGCACTACTACCAAACTAACTAGACTTATAAGAAAAACAACTAACTAGAAGTATAGATAAACATCCAAACATCAATAATTTCAAATCATCGCTCAAAGTATCAGGAAAACCCCAAGATCCAACAAAGAAAAATCTGAGGTAACCCTAATCAATAATCATCAATCACAGATAAAGATTTAACTCGGTGGGTTGCAACGGGCAAACCAAAGATAGAGAGAAAGAGTAGAGGTAACAAGTGAGACATAGAGATGAAATTCGAGAGTCCTGAAGATCCACACCCCTTCAACTTATCGGACCTCAAAGAAATTAAATTGTCGTTGGATATCTATCAATTGCTTTATGTATTTTTTTGTGTGGAAATTTTTTTTTCTACGATAGGCCCAAAATTTTTTTTAGATAAAATAATTTTTGTCACCAATCACCAATTTTAGGCGCCTTTATTGTTTTGCTTGGCGCCAAACATTTGGCTTCTTGTTGTGACAAAAAAATATTTCCTTACCAAATTAAAATTTTTGTCTCCAAAAGAAAATCTGTTTTTTTGATTTTTATGATAAAGTTAAAAAGTTTTTTTTTTTCTTCTAGAAAAACTATTTTTAAAAACTTATATCGATGGATACATCACAAAGCTTCAAAATCACTGGTCCAAATCTTGAAATCGCTCAGATCTAGAGAAAGAAAGTAGAGAGAGATCTGCGAAAGATACAAATTAAAGGGAGAGAAAGAGGGGTTAGGTGTTTGGTATGGTGGCCATGGCACTAGAAGATTGGGCTTACAGTGCATTAGATTGAAAATACCCTTGCCAGCTACCTTTGAGGTCTCCGACATGGTCAAATGGTGTTGAATCTTTTGCTTGTTGGGTCATCACCTGGAAAATTTCAACTTGATACAAAACCCTTGAAGAACAATCCACAAATAGATAAATCAGAAACGAAATGGAATTATTATTATTATGTATAAAGTGTGATTAAAAGAAAAAATAAAAATGAATGAACCAAAGTAATCCTACTCATTATGCTAAGCACGAATCCATCTTATCAAAATTGTAATGTAATTATATTGTAGTTAGTATCAGAAAGATAATCCACAAAATGTTGATTTTCATAGTACTATGATAAGCTCGATCAAAAAAAAAAAAAAAATACTATGATAAGCTTTCTTGGTACAATTTTCACATAAATAAATTTTGTAGATAGATTCTTATTGAAATCATTCACAGTTAGGTGAGTCAACCAAAAGCCTCAAAAAGCATATCAAAATTTCAATTTGATACAAAACCCTCTAAGAACAACCCAATCCTATCCTAATTCAAGTGGGAAAGAGTTTTCCTATTCTACTAGAAATCAATTATAAAAACAACTCAATCTATAAATACACACATAAAACCAACATATTGAAAAATATTATGTTATTTTATGATTTGTGTTCCAAGTTTTTGTGGGATCACCCTTCTAAACACGAAGAGAATAAATAATTTGAACCAAATTGAGAATTTGTCTTAGGCACAAAGCCATCTATTTTTAATGTGCCATTTTTTGGTATGAATATTATAAGTTTTATACTTTCACATCTTTATCTTTTGCATAACTTGTCTTGGATCAAATTCTAATTTTTTACTATGAATTTGTCAATTTAAACTTGTTAATGTGTATTTATTTTATTTGTTCTTATTTTATGCAGTGATATAGAGGGCCTATTTTGTTGTGGACATGAAGCCTGTCTCTAAACTACCTAAGGACAATGTATTGGATATATTACATAAATTACCAGCAAAATCACTTGCTAAATTCAAGTGTGTGTCTAGGCGTTGGCGCGAATACATCTCTAGTCCGTCTATACACGATTGTTGTTGTTCCCATAGATGGAAACCCACACCATACATGATGGGTTTCTTCTTCCAAGATCAGGAAAGTCGTAGGTGAGCACAAATTCGATTTTTATTCAATTCCACCAAAAAAGAGAAAATGGATAATGATATAGATGAATCTGTTAGTTTCCTTGGCACGACCGCTATCTTAGTTGCTTTTTCTAATGGTTTTCTTCTCTGCAATCAGATGCGGTATTATATATATAATCCAGCAACTAAGCAATGGGCAGCCTTGCCAAAACCCCCCCAAATGCTATAAAAGAGTGGCTATTGGGTTTGTTTGTAACGACAACACATGTGACCCATACAAAGACTCCATCTGCTACAAGGTTGTGCAGTTTGGGATTCCAAAATTTTTTGTTGATCTACAGTCGATTGTAACAATTGAGTGCTTTTCTTTTGATATGGTAGAAAGACAATGTTGGGTTATGAATTTTCCAGGAGAGCCCAAGTATCCTCAATGTGTCTAGCTGTGTTGAATGGGCATCTTCACTATGGAACAATGGACGATGTATCCATTGAGATATGGAGTCTTGAGGTTGGCAACCATGCCTTCCTTAGGGCTTAGTTCCAAGGAAGTCATGAGTTTAATTCCCCTTAGGGGAGTTGAATTAAGGGAGTACAAGTACTTAGGTGCTTTGCCAAGGATGGGGAGATTTTCTCCCATAGGTAGAGATTTTAATGGCCATGTAGGCATAGATAAACTAGGCTATGAAATGGTGCTTGGTGGATACAATTTTGATGACAGAAATGAGGCTGGAGAGAATATCTTAGATTTTGCGTTGGCTTCTGACCTGGTGGTGGCCAATACTATGTATAAGAAGAGGGAGTAGCATTTGATAACTTTTAAGAGTAGGTCAGTTAAGAGCCAAATAGATTACTTCTTAGTGAGAAAAGTAGACCGCCTAAAATGCAATGATTGTAAGGTGATTCCAGCAGAGAGCCTGACCTCTCAACATAGGATTTTGGTATTAGATTTATGTTTTAGAGGGCAATACCAAGCTAGGAAGGGTGATGGGCATCGTAGGACGAGATGGTGGAACCTAAAAGGGGATAAATTAGAAATATTTAAGAATAGAATGGATAAGAAAGGTATTTAGGACTTGGAAGATGATGTTAACACTATGTGGAACTCAATGGCCAATTGTATGAGGAAAATCTCAAGGGAAGTGTTTGGAGAGTTGAAAGGGACGGGACCCAGCTTTAGGAAAACTTGGTGGTGGAGAGAAGAGGTTCAAGCGGTAGTTAAGACAAAAAAAAAGTGCTTTAAAAAATGACAGAAGGATAGAACTGAGGAAAACCTTAAGAGCTATAGATTGGCTAATAAGGAGGTCAAAAAAGTAGTCAGAGAGGCGAAGTTGAAAGCTTATGATGACCTATACACTAGACTGGATAATAAAGAGGGAGAGAAGATAAGGATGGCAATTTGAAACCGGCCCGACGGGGATCCCCGATCACGACCCCGATTTAAGCGGTTTTTTCCCGAAAAATACCCCCGACGGGGAGGTGACGGTATTTGAAAATCAATCCCTGATCTGTCACGGGCCGGGGACGGTGATCTGTGTTTGATCCCCGGCCCGGCCCGATCCCCGGCCCCGCCCCCGTCCCCGGCCCCATCCCCGAAATTCCCCGAAGTGGAATTACTTTTATACCCCTTATAATAATAATAATAATAATAATAAACTAAACCTAACCAAACCTGTGTATATTTCCCCGAGGCTTCCCAGTATATTAAAAAACGAAACCAAACCAAACCTGTTTCCTTCGTCTCTCTCTCACTCTCTCAACTCTGTCTCTCCTTCTCTCCATTACTCTCTCTCAACTCTCCTCCTCTCTGTCAACTCTCTCACTCTCAACACCACACCGCTGTCCCCGATCTCTTCTTCTCACCGAACCAGTGCCGATCCCTCACCTCTTCCTCACCTCTAATCTCTCTTTTCCTCACATCTGATCTCTCTCTCTCTCACCAAACCAGTGCCGATCTGACAGAGAGCACCAAACCAGAGCACCGATCTGAGCAGAGCACCGACCAGAGCACCGGATCGATCTCTGTGCCACGATGCCAAAGTCGATTGAGCAGATGAATCTCTCTCTCTCTCTCTCTACTTAGATCTAATATAAATTGTTGTTGATGTTATTTATATAAACTGTTTGTAAACGATGTTGGTAGATGATGTTTGTTTGTTTTTATTTTTATTTTTTAGATCGGATGTTGATGATGTTGAATCTACCGCTGCTGTTTGGTTTTTTTTTTTTTTTTTTTTTGGTCCGGGGAATTTTCGGGATCAGGGAAACCCGATCCCCGATGGGGGGCGGGGATGGGGATGATGATTGGTTCCCCGTCGGGGATCGGGGCCGGGGCCAGGGCCGGGGAGATGTTTACCATCGGGGATCAGGGACGGGGAGTGCGATCGCCGGCCCCGGCCCCGGCCCGCCCCGTTGCCATTCCTAAGAGAAGAGGGTATACAAACTTGCTAAGATACGAGAGAGGAAAACAAGATATTTTTATCAAGTTAAGTGCATTAAGAGTAAGGATTCTAAGGTATTGGTGAAGAATGAAGAGATTAAGGAAAGATGGAAGAACTATTTTGAGAAACTATTAAATGAGGGACATGGAGGTACGACAATAGGGGAAGAAATGGCTAGTAATACGATAAACCAAGACTATAGGTTTTATTGCAGAATTAGAAACTTTGAAGTGGAGATTGCACTTAGGAAGATGAAATCAAATAGGGTTTTAGGACCTGGTGGTATCTCTATTGAAGCTTGAAAGTGCTTGGGTAAAAAGGGGGTTACTTGGTTGACTAGGTTGTTTAGCAAAATTTTATTGACTAGGAATATGCCAGATCAGTGGAGAAAAAGTATTTTAGTGCCAATATATAAGAATAAAGGAGATATCCAGAATTGCAACAACTATAGAGGAATCAAGCTAATGTGTCATATAATGAAAGTGTAGGAGAGGGTGATGGAACGCCGATTGCGAGATATAACAGAGGTGTCAGAAAATCAATTTGGGTTTATGCCTGACAGGTCAACAATAGAAGCGATTTATCTTTTGAAGAGAGTAATAGAAAAGTATAGAGAAAAGAAAAGAGACATCCATATGGTGTTTATTGACCTTGAGAAAGCATATAATAGAGTGCCCCGATATATAATATGGTGAGTGTAAGAGAAGAAAGGGGTGACAAAAGGTTACATTAATGTGATTAGGGACATGTATGAAGGGGTGGTGACTACTATTAGATCGCCTGCTGGAGAGACAAATGAATTTCCTATCACTGTTAGGTTACACCAAAGATCTACCGTAAGCCCTTATCTTTTTGCTTTAGTTATGGATGAGTTGACGAGAATTATTCAGGATGACGTGCCATGGTATATGCTTTTTGCAGACGATATCGTGCTAGTGGATGAGACTAGAGAAGAAGTTAACACAAAGTTGGAGATTTGGAGAAAAGCTCTTGAATCGAAAGGATTCCGAATAAGCAGAACTAAGACAGAGTACATGGAGTGTAAATTTAGTAACAGTAACAATGAAAGCAGAGGAGAAGTGAAGATTGAAAACCAAGAACTGTCTAAGAGTGAACGTTTTTGTTATTCATGGTTGATTATCACAACAGCGGGGGAGATTGATGCGGATGTGGCCCGTAGGATTAAGGCGGGATGGTGTAAGTAGAGAAGTGCGTCTGGGGTACTGTGCGATAAACGAATACCTACTAGACTAAAAGGTAAGTTATATAGAATGGCTATTAGACCAGCGATGTTGTATAGGACAGACTGTTGGGCAACCAAGAAACAACATGTAGAGAAGATGAGTGTGGCTGAGATGAGGATGCTAAGGTGGATGTGTGGCAAGACTAGACAAGACAGAATTAAGAATGAGTGTATTCGGGAATAGGTAGGAGTAGCATCGATAGAAGATAATTTCAAAGATAATCGATTGAGATGGTTTGGTCACATTCAACGGAGACCAACAGAGGCAGTAGTAAAGAGATGCGATGCTATAACTGTAATGACCCCAAAAGTCATCCTTATTTAATTAGGGGTTAATGTGTTTTAATTCAACTATATCTATTGGGATTGAGAATGTTTTTATCTTATTTTGGGGTATTGATTGAGGTGGTGGTATGATGGTAAAGTAAGATTGGACCAAAGAATATAATCAGGATAGTTATTCTACGATCAGCCGTCACTCATTTGCCCTTTTCTTTTTCTACACTTTGAATTTGAATATGAGGTTAGAACCATTGGAAAGCTTATTTCCGGGGCTTCAATTTGGACATAAGAACGACCTAGAATGGAGTCCCGATGAGAGAGTTATACCCATTTGAAGTTTTCACATCTGTGTTGGAAGCAGAGCCACACGTGCGGGGAATAGCGCCGCATGTGCGGGCTGTGCGGGACAGCAGCTCAAAAACGAGATTTTTGGCCCATTTCTTACATTTTCTTTTCCTCTCTTCTCCTCCCCTCTTCCATGTCCAAAACCCTAGCTCCCAAAACCTTGATTTCCTCCACTTTTATCAACAAATCCACCATGGATCTTGCACCAAGGATAGAGAACAAGAAAGAGTCAACATTTCCAACCAATTGAAATTCGAATTTTTGGAGGATTCTTCTCAATCTTTACTCCTTTGCTTGATTCTTGAGGTATGGGTCCTTTTTCCCTTTCAATATTTGCATTCATGGATGGATTTGTGGAATTTTGTGTATATACAAACAAAACCTATAGTTTTGAGCATGTTATGTCCAACTTGAGAATTGGGGGTTTAGAGTTGGAGATGTTGGAAGTTAAATTGGTGGGTTAAAATGATGGATTGTGACTCCTAGATGTATAATCATTGAAAAAATTGGAATAAAAAGTAATGGGTTAATAAGTTTGAATTTTTCTTGAAATGTCAATATTTTCTTGAAGCCCTAAGTTGATTAATGATGATAACCAATGAATTGGCCCAAATTGAAGGTAGAGTAATGAAATTGAGGTATGGAATTATATGTGTTCAAGTTTAATTGGAATTTGGAAATGTTTGAAAATTATGTTTAAAATTTGCGAATGAACTATGTTATAAACATTGTAATTCATGCTATAATGTGAAGGGAAAATTGGGGAAATAATCTATTAATAATATGGATGATATGAACTCAGTTTTGGAATGTTGAAATGGAATTCAATGATTTATTTTGAATTATGTTAAATTACAAATAGTGTTGATGAACTAAGTGATATTGACTTTGTTGGATTATGTTGTGTTGACTCATAGTGAATTGATTGGTGTTGTACTATGATGAATTATGTTTGAATTATGTGAATTGTGTAGGGTCAGCTACAGGGGCGGATCAAGCACCCGAACGCTGTGAGTAGTAGTACTTTGATGTACCTTTAACCGTTTATCGTTATTGATGTTAAATATTCGTCGTAAGAATTATGTTGACATATATGTTGTGTATGCTATGTGAGAAACACTGTGACATTATGAAAACTTCAAAAGAGTTTATGAAGTTATGTATGTTATGTGAGTAACATTATGAAATTATGGAAACATCAAAGGAACTTGTGAAGATCAAACCTATGTGGCCAAGGGCCGACTTGTGACTTATGAAGCTATGAGGCCAAGGGCCAAACTTGTGAACTTGTGAATCCAAAGGGCCGAAGGCCAATGTGATAAGTTATGAGGCCAAGGGCCAAACTTGTGAACTTGTGAATCCAAAGAGCCAAAGGCCGATGTGATAAGTTGTGAATCCATGAAACCCGAAGGCTATTGTGAATGTGTGAACCCCTCAGGCCAAGGGCTGAATTGTGAAATTGTGAAACCAATAAAGTCATCTGTAATCTAATGAAAATGTGCTTACTTTTCATTACTAATTATCAGGGTTGTCCTGTTAATTTTACGTTAATTATATCAACTCATGGGAATGATGTAACGGTTACCATTAGGACTCTGTTAATTACAAGGGAAGGCAACTATGTTAACATATAAGAATGATTAAACAAAGGTGTATGCTATTGATTAATAGAGCACATAAAGTAAGTCATTTACCCAAAACAATTTATGTTCATTCTTGAAGAATGGATTCTGAGTAAATATAAGAGTAGCTATGTGTATCCATATGAATTGAAGTTATTTTGCTATGTTGCTTATAAATTGGAAGTTATCCAGAATCTACGATATAAGTGCAAAGTTTAGCATCATTGTGTGACCCTCATGAGAATGTGAATTAGTCTCTCATTGTTAAGCGTACGATAATGACATGATACAACAAGAAATGCTCTAGCTATGATATGTTCCGTCTGAATTAATGAATGATGTTCAAGTATGTTTCAGGCATGTTTCCAGTACGTTACAAGTTCAAGTATGTTCAGGTATGTTTCAAGTATATGTTACAAGTTTAAATATGCTACAAGGTCAAATATCTTTCAAGGGCTTTATGCCAATCTTTCAAGGGCTTTATGCCAATCTTTC
Organism: Camellia oleifera; assembly: GCA_022316695.1. Classification (NCBI taxonomy): domain Eukaryota; kingdom Viridiplantae; phylum Streptophyta; class Magnoliopsida; order Ericales; family Theaceae; genus Camellia; species Camellia oleifera. The sequence goes on from CM039311.1 coordinate 194,071,594, forward strand.
AAGGGCCTTAGTGCCATATGTTACAAGGGCTTTACGCCACATGTTTCAAGGGCCTTAGTGTCATATGTTACAAGGGCTTTATGCCACATGTTTCAAGGGCCTTAGTGCCATATGTTACAAGGGCTTTATGCCACATGTTTCAAGGGCCTTAGCGCCACATGTTACAAGGGCTTTATGCCATAAGTTTCAAGGGCTTATAGCTACCATGTTTCAAGGGCCTCGTGCCACCATGTTTCAAGGGCTTATAGCCACCATGTTTATATTGCAAGATTGAACCTAAGGCCGTTATGTACTTAGCACAGAATCAGACTAACTATGTGAACTTTACATCCTTATTTGCATTGCTTTGTGTTATGTTTCAAGTTAAGCATCGTTTTATTTATGTATTACTATTCACTGAGCCCGGCTCACTCTCTGTTATGTCTATTTCTGTAGGTCACCAATCATGTGGTCAGTCCTAGCCATAACGCCGCTTTCTTTTGTCAACCTTCGTGTGTCCAGGCACTATACATAGCCATTGATTTTGTTAAACTGATAAGATGTTGGCTTGCTTTCTGAATGTCTATCTAAGATTGATGTATATAGCTTTCATGTTTTTGTATATGCCCAATGATAGGGCTGGGTCTGTATATATGTATGTATATAACCAATGTTCAGGTGTATGTTTTAGATTTTATTTGTCTGGTAAAAGTTTGTGATCTTGGCATGATAGTAGTAGCTCAATGGAGTTTGTTTCCATTGTCAAATTTTGATATTTAGTGCTTCCGTTCAGGCCCCATATATATATATATATATAAAACAGGTTAAGTGTCTGTTTCTGAAGTGGTCATGCCCAAACTTCTAGGGGCGGGTTTAGGGCTTGACAATAACAGTAGAGAGGAGTGTTACGGGACGGGATAGGTCTAGATTAACATTGGCTAACGTTGTAAATAGAGATATGGATCTATTTAATTTGACTAACGAAATGGCCTTTGATAAGGCCGCGTGGAGAAAAAGGATTCATGTAGCCGACCCCCATTTGATGAGACTCAAGGCTTGGTTTAGTTTGGTTTGGTTTTAGGTGCTAATCTAACAATTAACAACTAACATTTGCCGATCAAAAAACAAAACAAAAATGAAGTCTTGAAGGTGATTTTCGCTGCAGATTGGCTCTATGGCATATGAAGCATAGAGTAAGTGTTGTGAGCTTAGCTAACAGGTATTTGGAAATTTTTGGCTTGGTTGATAATCTTATAGTTAGTACTGTGGTTGGATTTCATCCTGCTGATGAACACTGGATCGTTTATTTAAATTTGCGTGGTAAAGCGATCTCCTCCCATACCGACAATGGAGTAGTTGAAGTAGTGCATGATTTTGGTGTTCCTAAATAGATGACAAGAGATCGCAAGTTATTTCCTTATGAATGGCACGAGTGGCCGCGTGTTATTTAGATTGTAAGGTACGCTAGAATAGTTACTGTAAGCTTATTTTTAAAGAAAAAATAGTTATTGAGTTGGTGTTTTTTTTTTTTTTTTGTTCATTGACGATGATGGTGTGAATATTTTTTTCCTTTATTATTATTACATCAAAACTGTGTTCTTGGAGTAGAATATTGTAATTTTATACTAAAAGAAATTGAAATGGACAACACAATGCTTGTTTCTATGCATGATTCATAATTTATCCCAAAAGTGGATATGGGCAACACTCATAATGTATGTATTTTATTTACTTAGTCTTCTGGACAATTTTTTTGTAGTATTATTGTTTCCAAATGTTATCTAAATGGTGTGACATATTTCATTTACATAACAGTTCTAATATAAGTATTCTCATTCTTGCTCCTTTGCTGAAATGTCACATTGATGGGCTGGGCTCAGGTGGGGGATTCTAGTTGCACCTAAAAAATCATTAAGTATGCTCAATTTCTACATTATATTAAATTATTTAGCGTTATAATTTACTTTCAATACACCCTATATTTTTTCCTACTTTACCCTTCAAGATACACCCTAATAATAAATAAATCAAAATCCTAATTTTACACACAAACTCTAAGTCATCCACTGATGATTACAAGGTAATAATAGCAACCCACCTTACAATAATTTTGTCATGGATGTCATGGTGGAAAGTTTGAAAAGCAAAACGGGTTGAAATTGATTTCCTTATAATAAACAAACAGTGAAGTCAAGGTCTGTACTGGATGAAGCCATCTCTTCCATTGCTTTAATTGTTTTTCCTTTTTTCCCTTTTTTTTTTTTTTTTTTCCAATCAAACCCATCAAAACAGTGGGGTTTTGCTATCACAGACCCACCCCAAACCGATTGGTATTGATGATAATGGTAAATTTTGGAAGAGGGAATTGGAGTTTTAGAATGAGGAAGAAAATGAAGAGAAAATAATTCAAACTTGAGAAGAAAATGAAGAGAGTTGAATATAAAAAATATGTATAAGTGATGTGAATGTACCATGAGAAAAAATATATATATTTATTTTAGAGTTTAATATTTATTGTCCTTATTATTAAATTTACATAAAGGTATAATAAGAATTACAATTTTAAAATTTTAATTGAGCATACTGAGTTATTATTTTGGTGCAAATAAAATTGCCTAAAAGACTTTGTGACTACTCAAGTCTGGCCCAACTCAAATGTTTGGTCTATTGGATCAACTCAAGCCCAAGCAAAAAAACTATAATTTTCAGTTCTGTCAATCAGACATCTATACTATATATATATATATATATATAAGGAAATGTATATATACTGGATTGTTAAAGAAAAATGCAATTTAAGTTATTAATAATCCAACATTTCAAGTTCAAAATAATCTAGTTGGTTCATTAAAGTACTTTATATTACATTCAAACAATAATCCCTCTTTATTTAAACAAACTTAATCCAATCCATTAATTTATTAGGCCTAAAATATTAATCCAGTCCTTCATTGTAGACTAAAATAATATTTCAAAGCCTAAAAAAAATAAGATGAAGTTTGATAGGGAGTCGATATCCACCAATGTGTGACACCTAGGGTTTTTTTTTTTTTTTTAAAGGGTAGCAAACTGAACCCACCCCTATGTATGTATAATGCCATAGTTTGTTTCTAGCTCTATGATGTAGCAAAAGATATTTGAGATTTAAAAAAAAAAAAATTGCTTCCAAGTCGATTCACAATGACATGACATATTAACTTTTGATTATTGTGAATTTAACCATGTAAGGCTTAACTCTATTATCACGTCATTGTAGGTGCAGTTAAATATTTAAATTGTAAATCTTTAGTATTTTTTGTAATAAGAGCTGTTTAGTGCAGTTTTTTGAGATTACCTGCATTATAACCATAATTTCATTGATTTGTTTAACAAATCATCATCAATGTCATATTTTTAGTTCTATAAAACCCTACTAAATTCAAGTTTTAACAAACAATACATTGTAACAATATGTAGTTATAATGTAAAATACCAATTACAAATAAGAGAATCATTATATTAAACTAGACCGTTAAAATCTAACAATACACCAAATCCTATATACAACCCCAATAATGGGATATAAATAAATTTATAAGAGATATCAAACTCCTCTCTATCGGTGTTAAAATAATAATTAAAACTGTTAAACGAACCCACTAACACTACAAGAAAAGTGGGTATAAAACACGGAACTTTTTGCGATGACGTGTATACCTTCGCAAAAAGTGGTCTTTTGCGATGGCATATGAAGCCGCCTCAAATAAATGTTTTCTGCGACAGCAGTTTCCCCGTCGCTAATAAGCACACAACAAAAAGTCTCTTAAATATGGAAGTATTCGCGACGGCACTGTGTACCGTCGCAAAAATATTTTTTTTCAGACGAGAGAAATTTACCGTCGCAAATAGTGGACATTTGTGACGGGAATTCTCTGTCGCAAAAGAAACCCTTATTAAAATGGCGTCGTTTTAATAAATGGATTTGATCATTTGTAACGGTTTTTCCATGCAGTCGCAAATAGTATTAAAAAATTCCATCTCTCCCTCCTTGAGCCGAAATGGCGCTCGATCAAATTCCCCAAAATCCCTAAAATCCCTAACACCTTTCTTCCTCAAAACCCCCAAAATCCCTAAATCGAGTTGATGTATCACAATCACAGAGACAAGTTCGAGTTCCCAAAGCGGCGACGATCTCTCTCTCTCTCTCTCGACGAGCGACGACGGCGACGGCTAGCGATGTTCGAGTTTGAAAAATCTAGAAACCCTAGATGTTGATTTGTGATTATGTACCAATTTAAAGCAAAATATAACAATCCCAATCAAACAATCAAGAGAAAGAGACACAAAGATTTTACGTGGAAAAACCACAATTGGACACCTTCCAATTGTGATCAAAAAACCACGGGCAACAGCCACAAGAACAATCCACTAAGAAGATATAAAGGAATTACACAGGTATCACTCTCAATTATCTAGCGAATTCACAACGCCTAATTGAACCAACCTCTATGTGCCTCTTCCAACCCCATCTTTAGCACGGAATTGTCTTTCTGATGAGCCACTCCGGATTCCCTCCAAAGCTTCAGGCTCGAATTCTTCAGAATTCACAACTGAAGAACAACACTCTCTTTTGTGTATAACAAACAAACCTTTGATGTACTCTCTTTAAACCATGAGTTAAATACTCAATAAAACATCAAAGAAAATAACAAAATATCCCCAGATATTAACCTTTAAGAACCAAAAAGAAGATCTGGAGGACTTCAATCAATTACTTAGTTTTGGGAGAAAACCAAGCATTTATAGAGAACCAAAAGTAATCCAAGATTGGGAAGAAAACAAACTCCTTGAGAAATCCGGATTCTGAGGCTCGCTCGAGCGAAGCTTTCCTGGCTCGAGCGAGGAGAGTAATTTTCATGATTTCTACTAGTGCCTTGGCTCGAGCGACGGATCCTTGGCTCGAGCGAGGAATACACTTCTTCAGGTTTTTGTATGGACGCAATCCTTGGCTCGAGCGAGCATTCCTTGGCTCGAGCGAGAAAGTCTTAGCTCGAGCGAGCACTCCTTGGCTCGAGCGAGCAACGGCTGATATGCAATTTTGAATGCAATTTTGAATTTTGCTTCGGCCGCGAGCTGACCGGGCAGCTCGACCCCCGTAATAATCAACGAAGTGGCAATCTTGAAAGTATTAACATCACAAACTTCTCTGCATGGCTCGATTCGGATTTGGATTCGCATCTGATAAACTCAAGGCCTCACTGAAATAAAAGTGCGAAAATAAATACATCTGAAAGGAGTTTTGTCAAACGGGGTTGCCAAGAATAAAAACCTAACAGAGTTCACCGACGATCACAACGACGACGGTGAGTGTTCACTGACGATCTCTCTCTCGACGAGCGACGACGGCTAACGGTGGTGCGGCAACGGCGTATTACTCTCTCTCTCTCTCTCTAAGGTACCTACTACTACTTCAACTACTACTACTACTACTAGTTTTCGATCTAATTAGGTTTTCTAATGTGGAGAACTAGCAAGATTTGTATTGGTGATCTTGATTTGTGATATGACAAAGTGGTACAAGTTTAAGATAAATGATTTGACTTGAGAAAGATTTGTTTTTGTTAGTGGGTATGGATCTTGTGATAATATAAAAACACTGGATTTAAGGTTTTAGAATCACATTTAGATATTTCATTTGAATTTGCTAAAATTATTAATGCTACCCACTTGAATCTTAGAGAACAAAATTTGTTGCTATATCTGTTACTTCTTGTTTGGCATGACTTTTGGGAGATGTACTACTACTAAGAGAGAATGGGTTAAGTTGAAAATACAAGGACAATTCTAGTTGGAGTAGGGATGTCTTTCATCTTTCAATTAATTGGGGATGTGTTTCCAAGGATGTGGTGAGATTTTGGCTGCATTAGCTTGAAGAAGAGTGTAATTTTGTTATAACTCATACTCATTTCTTGGTTCTTTATAATCACCATGACTGAGAGTTATGGTCCTCATGAATGCATCTTTTGTCGCAACTAGTGCTAGCTTGATAGTTTGGGTGGGGTTTCCATGGAGGCATAAGCCAAACTAACAAATTGTTGCAGTGGTCTGGCCATACTTGAGATGTCTGCTGAATACATGTGGGATGACCCCACTAGATACTTTTGATATCTGTACTCTGAAGGCTGTTATTCAATACAAGTCTCTGATTTGCATATTAATCAATGCAGAAGTTCCCTAGCCTATACATTTTCTGTAGGACAAACACTTATCCATCAGGAAGAACTTTTACATTATAACACTAGGTGCAGATAGGTTTGGAAACTGGAGATTCTATTTTAGGCTACATTGACTTTGAATGAGGATAGAATTGCAGTGGAATTGAGTATATTATATATCAGACGCCTTGATGTCTGCTAATATGGATGAAGACAGCAAGTCATTTGGAGGGGGCCGGCCGATATTTACATGGAAGAATACTACAATATATATATATATATATATAAGTCACGGAGCCGGGGACATTTCATGTCTTCGCTCTCAGCTAGGTGATTATTGTATGAATATTACTTTTGCCAAAAGCATAAGATGACCATGAATCAAGTTAACCTAATTAAAAGTTAAATGCTTACTTGTTTTATCTTATATGAATGACAGTTAGCTTACAATATATAACAAATCAATTGAATGGTCTTCTATTTGTCCATCATAATGATGAAAGCCATCAATCAAAATGATAATGCTAAGCAAATAGAATTTTGTAATAAAATCTCATACAAAATGATGTCCTTTTGCGGTCCTTAGATTATTTATTTTGTTGCAAGTTGTGATTTGATTTAAACCTTAGAACTAGAAAGCTAGAGTGTGAGTTCTAACATGATTCTAAACTCGGTAGCTTCTTTATGTTAGGATACATGACGCAAGTTTTGCTAAGCTTCTTGTGTTTTGAGGAATTTATATTATTAATCTCTATATTTGTTGTTGTAGTTTTGATGGCACTGGTAAATTGCATATGGGAGCTATTTTAGATACTTCTAGTGTTGCTTTCCTCCTGCATATTATACACACGATTATTTAAGTGAATGGGGTAGATGATCATCCTGCCACGGAGAAAAATATTTTTCTCCCTTTTGTCACAAATGCTGTTGTTTTATGAATTCCATTAGTTTCAAAGGATCCACAATATGCACAATTATCATATTTAATGAATGTAGTCCCTTCTCACTGGCAAGCCATTCTTGTGATTCTTTAATGAATGTACGATGAGGATTTTTATTATAGATGCGGTGAAATATTGACTATATGACTAATTATGACTAATTTTGCCATTCTTTCTCTATCTGCCTCCCTTATAATCCTATATCATTATGACCCTTACATTTGTTGTAATTATATTTTTTTTAGGGCATATTTGTTTTGCATGTGAGATGTATATCTCCTAATAAGTTTGCCTGAAGCAAATTAATGGTGGAAAACACATATGCATGTGAAAAATGACTGGCATTTAAATATATTTATATATATTGTTGAAAAGATTACAAAAGAAGTGAAGTGTGCATTTGAGGGAAGTACAAATGATGGATAAGAGTTGGATTGATTTGCCAAATAGGATGTCAAGGAAATACATTAATGGGATTGATCAATTCCTTGTGTTTGCCTACACCAATAGGGTTGAAGGTTCGATGATTAGTTGTCCGTGTAGAAAATGTGAGAATCGATACCATGTTGTACAAGAGGGTGTACGAGAGCATCTGATTTTGAATAGTTTTTTAAAAAAGTACAAACATTGGATTAATCATGGGGAATCTTACGAATCTCTGTATGGTAATCGAGAGAATGAAACATTAGCTAATTTAGACATTGGGGACGATATGGTTGGAATGATACAAAGGGCTATGGGAAATCCACATGCCGGTACAAGTGTTGAGGGTAATGAACCACAAAGGCCTGATCCCCATGCATCTAAACCCCAGCTCGGTCCAAATGCAGAGACTGTAAAGTGTTTCAAACTTTTTCAAGATGCACAAAGTGAATTGTATTCGGGTTATCAGAAGTTCACATCTTTGTCATTCATTATTTGACTTTTACATTTGATGGTGCTTAATCAGTGGATAGACAAGTCTGTTGACATGTTGCTTGAGTTATTGAATGAGGCGTTCCCGTTGGGTGTGAAACTCCCGGACTCATATTATAAAGCTCAAAAGGTCACAACAAATTTGGGCTTCACGTATGAGACGTGGGATGCATGTCCCAATAGTTGCATGCTGTTTCGAAATGAGGACGTCAATCTTGATAAATGTGTCATATGCAACAATTCCAGATGGAAATCAAATGGTGATGGTGGTTCAAATGGTCCTAACAACGGTGGCAAATGAATAGCTGCAAAACAAATGAGGTATTTTCCTTTAAAGCTAAGGTTGTAGAGGTTGTTTATGTTATCCAAGACGGCTAAGTTAATGAGATGGCATGCAGAGGAACAAACTGATGACGGCGTCTTTAGGCATCCTGCAGACTCCCTTGTATGGAAAGATTTTGACTGTCGGAATATTGACTTTAGTAATGATTGTAGAAGTGTAAGGCTTGGCTTAGCATCTGATGGTTTTAACCCATTCAAGACGATGAACATAGTTGATAGCACTTGGCCTGTTGTACTCATTCCATACAACTTGCCGCTATGGATGTACATGAAGTAACCATTTCTAATTTTATCTGTGCTTATTGACGGCCCAAAAGGACTTGGTGACAAGATTGATGTGTATATGCAACCATTGATTGAGGAGTTGAAAGAACTATGGAATGACGGTGTCTCCACATTTGATGCATCAACAAATCAAATGTTTCAAATGCATGCAGCTTTACTGTGGACAATTAGTGATTTTCCTGCATATACGAACTTGTCAGGATGGAGCACTAAAGGCAAATATGCATGTCCTTGTTGCAATAAGGAAACTACATCGTGTTGGTTGAAGCATAGTAGGAAACAATCATACTTGGGTTATCGCAGGTTTTTACCTAGTGGCCATAAATTCCGAAAAGATAAAGTATCATTTGATGGTAGTTGAGAAGTCAAACTCAAACCAAAATTGTTGTCTGGAACTGAGATGCTTCTACAATTAGAATATGAGGGTATTTTAACGCAATACAAGAGGGATGACCTTAAGGAGAAGCATAGGAGACAAGTAAAGAAGGAGAAAGCTGGACATCGCACCCATAGCTAGAAGAAAAAGAGTATCTTTTATGAACTGCCATATTGGGAGCACAATCTAATAAGACACAACCTCGATGTGATACATATAGAGAAGAATGTTTGTGACAATGTGTTTTGGACAATATTAGGGGTTGCAGGAAAATCGAAGGATGGTGTTAATGCTCGGCGTGATTTACAGGAAATGAATATTAGAAAACCCCTACATTTGCAGTTAAGAGGGTCGAATAAAGCTTATTTATCACCAGCACAATTCACGGTAACCAAGGATGAGAAAGATTTGTCTTTGAAAGTATTGAAGGAAGTTAGAGTTCCGACGGGTATTCATCCAATATATCGCGTCGCGTGCGCTTACATGATAGAAGTATTTAGGGTCTTAAGAGCCACGACAATCATATTCTGATGCAACAACTAATTCCATTGGCTATTCGAAGATCATTACCGAAGAATGTAATTGAACCTTTGATTGAATTGAGCAATTTCTTTAGACAATTGTGTTCCAAAGTGAATCGTGCGACAGATTTGCAATATATTCAAGATCGTATCGCCGTAACACTTTGTCATCTAGATATAATAGAGCACTTGCCTATATATCTAGCTGACGAAGCATTATTGGGTGGAGCGATTTAGTTTCAATGGATGTATCCAATTAAGAGGTATCTTCTTACTTTGAAGCAATATGTGCGTAATAGAGCTCATCCAGAAGGTTCAATTGCTAAAGGATATCTTATGGAAGAATGCATGAATTTTTGTGCACAATATCTCAATGATGTGGAAACCAAATCTAGTCAACTTGTGAGGAACTACAGTGGTGATGATAATCTAGGTCATGCTGTTGGTGAAAGCACATGCTTTTATCTTGATAATACTTCTTGGGTACAAGCTCATCAGTATGTCTTATTCAATACAAGCGCGGTTAAACCATTCATAAAGCAAGTTATGTCACTCACTCAATATTTTATTATGTTTCATTAAATTTTGAACCAAATTTTTTTTATTGATAAATTTTCAATCTACACAACAAACACCTTGAAGTACTTAAGGTCAAAATGTCTCATGTCGACGATCATCAGCTTCGGCGTGAACATTTTGAAACTTTTCACATTTGGTTCAAGGAACATGTATATATTTAAATCTACATATTCCATTTACCTAAGTCGTACTACATTTTAGATTTTACAATTTTTTTTTTAAATAGGTTCAAACTTTGCGAAGGACTAGTGATGTCACCTTTTCTGAAGAGATTATTGCATTGGAAAATGGTCCTCATAACCTGGCAAGGAGGTTCAACGGATATATAATGAATGGGTTTCGATATTGAGTAAAGGCCATGGATGACTGTCGAGCCACACAAAATTGTGGTGTAGCTTTGAAGGCAGATACCATAAGTTATGCTAGTCAGAAAGACAAGAATCTTCATGTGGGGTCTGTGTACTATTATGGACAATTGACAGTTTTTGTTGAGATTCGATATTCCAATGAGAAGAAGCATGTGTTATTTAAGTGTGATTGAATTGACAACAATCACGGGAAGATATAAGATGTCTTCAATTTCATGTTGGTCAATTTCAATCATTTTATGTACTGAGATAATCGAATTACCAATGAACCTTTCATCTTGGCATCCCAAGCAGAGCAAGTTTGGTATGTTGTAGACCCGTTAGAACCAGACTGGCAAGTAGTGGTGAAGATGTCTCAAAGAGGTTTATTTGATTTGAATTCGACTGATCTAGAAATCGAGCCATATATAAGCCAACAATTAAAAGAAAACATAATGCTCCGTGATGAAGAAGTTGGTTGGGTGAGGGAAGCCGCAGAAGGAGAAACACTTGATGTGGAAATAGACTGATATTTAATAAACATTAATAATTGAATTAAGGCCAAGGTTGTAGTTAATCATTAGTGTCTTAATTTATTTTGTCTTTGTAATTGTATTAGTTCAATTAATGTCATATTATAGTTGATTGGAAACCATTCTCTATGTATCTAATGTCAATTAATGTGACGACACTTGCAGATTATTATAGCAAGGAAGAGGAAGCCTGATCATCCTTTATGCATGATGTCCGATGTGGTATGTAAGAGGATATCAGTGGCACCACCATTAGAGGAGGCATTACATCGACCACCATCAGATGGGCCATTAGTGCCACCACTATCTAACCAGCCACTACAACGACCACCATTAGTGGCACCGCCATTGGAGGAGGCATCATGGCGAGCACCATCAGAGGGGCCATTAGTGCCACCGCATCGACCACCATCAGTGGCACCACAGCAGCTATCATCTACTCAACCTCCACGCCTACCATCGGTGCGTTCACCATCAGTGGCACCACAGCAACTATCATCCCGACTAGAGTCATCATCTTATGAGCCATTTGCAGGTATATAAATTTGCTTTGATTTGTATGAAAATTATTTAAATATACATTTATTTATTCTCATTATTTATAACTTGCTTATTCTCATTGTATTTTCCAGACCCTTCAACTTCTTCATAGCTCACCTCAGGTATAAGAATTCGATTTGTATTGACATTATTTTAATTTGCATTTGTTTATTAGTGATGCATATTGTTTATTCTTGTTGTATCTCGCAGGTCATGTTAGTTCTTCATCAACATCGACTAGACGTGGTAGAGGATGTGCCAAGGGCATTAAGGAGTGGAGTACTGGTACAAAGTTGGACATACAGTTTGATGAAAATTACTGTCCAATAGGGGATAACATGTCTAAGTTAACTACTCAACTTGGCATTATTGTACGGAATGGTAACATTGTTCCTCTTACTTTTCTTGACTAGAACACTGTGCCTGATGATATTCTTGATGTTATCTGGAAGGATGTGAAGGCAAAAGTATATTTTTGTCCAAAAATTCAAATTCTAAAATTATGTTATTATTATTTAAACTTTGAAATTGTGTTTTATAGGACAACTTGAATATATGTCCAGAGGAGTATAAGCTAATCTGTATGAAAAATTGCAACAGCATATGGAAGGATCACAAGAATATAATTAAGACTAAGTATTTCAAGCCTAGAAGTTCTAATCCTAATCTGAAGGATGATGTTCCTTTGCACATTGTGCCAAGCCAGTGGAAAGAACTTGTGGAGTATTGGCGTACTTCCGATGATGAGGTATACAAATAAGTTATATGTATGATATGTAAACATACAAATCATATTTATATACTTACATTAGTTGAACCTGTTATAGAAAATTACAACTAGGAACGCTAAAAATTGGCGAGCTCACGGCATAGCTCATACCACAGGGCGTACTACTTTCGCTCAGATACGGCATGAGGTTTATATTTTATTGTTTTATTTTCGTATATAAATAGACATTATATATTTGCAAATTATTTGGATTCTAATTTTCATATTTCTAAAAAAATCTAGCTGACCAATAAGGAGGAGTCTACCGATAAGATGAATGTTTGGCTTATGACACGTAGAGCAGATAACACCGAGGTTATCCAGACCTTGGTAGTTTCCAAACACCTAACATTGTATTTAAAGTTTATTTTTTATTTGTTGTGTGTCAACTATCTTAATTTCGCATATACTTGTATGTCTTATTCAATACAAGATGAATTTAATCATTAACTCTCCATGCTACTTGAGGATTGTCGGACTTTGGAGGCTATGAATGCCATTTTCCATGAGTTGAAAGGTCATGACAGACATGGATATTGTTGCACATACGGGCGAACTGTGCCTCGGAGAGCAATGTATAAAGATAGTGTTGGGCCATCACAGTTAACACCTTAGCCATCGACTATTGTTCAGATCACCCAGCAGGTTCGTGCGGAGCTAAGAGATGAGTTGAGGGAGGAGCTGAAGGAGGAGATGCGAGCAGAGTTCTCTACACATTTACAACATATGAGAGCTGAGATGATGGCCCTTGTGTCATAGGGGGCGAGTGTAGATCCCAACAAACAGGTTCAATATAAATTAAATTGTTTGATAGTTAAATTTTCACACAACATATATGTACATAAATATAATAAAATTCGAATATGATTAACACATTATGTATTGACTATCATAGGTTCCTAATACATCGAGTGGCCATTGAGCATTTAGGGAATCTACAGGAGATGAGAATCCATATACACCACCACCAGAAGATCAGGTATAAAATGTATCTTTGCATTCTAAGCTAAGAATAACCATAAATTAACTGTGCATAGCCCAAAAAGATAGAGGCTAGGCACAAGAAACTTGAATTCGAGGTGTTGATGCCCCAAAATCACCAAACGGGGTCGGATTAACACGAAACTTGGCACACACGACCGCCTGGGCACGAGAGACTTGTGGGAGAAGACGAGACTCCAATCGGGGTTCCCGGTTTGGGAGTTAGAGCCGGATTTCACTCTAGGCAAACTAGTTCCTTAAGAAACTTGAATTCGAGGTGTTGACATCCCCAAAATCACTAAACGGCATCGGATTAGCACGAAACTTGGCACACACAACTACCTAGGCACGAGAGACTTGTGGGAGAAAACGGGACTCCAATCGGGTTCCCGGTTTGAGAGTTAGAGCCGGATTTCACTATAGGCAAACTAGTTCCTTAAGAAACTTGAATTTGAGATGTTGACGCCCCAAAATCACCAAACAGCATCGGTTTAGCACGAAACTTGGCATACACGACTGCCTAGGCACGAGAGACTTGTGAGAGAAGATATGACTCTAATCGGGTTCCCGGTTTGGAAGTTAGAGCCGGATTTCACTCTAGGCAAACTAGTTCCTTAAGAAACTTGAATTTGAGGTGTTGATGCCTCAAAATCACCAAATGGCGTCTGTTTAGCACGAAATGGCACGCACGACCATCTAGGCACGAGAGACTTGTGGGAGAAGACGGGACTCCAATTGGGTTCCCGGTTTGGGAGTTAGAGTCGGATTTCTGTCTAGCCAAAATTGTTTACTTAATTATCTTTGTAGTTATATAGTAGTTAATTTTTTTATGTTTTTTTTGTAATTAAAATATTAACACATAATTATATTGTCATTAATTATTTTTATTTTTTGTTTACAGATATTTCCCGAGTAGCAGTTTGCTTCTTGTGGAATGCAGGCGGGAGTTAGATTGCGACTAACTTTTGTTTTTGTTACTTACGAAAAAATCATGAGGAAAACTTTTGTTTTAGATTTATGTTATTTTGATTTGTGAACAACATTATGTATTTAAACATTGTACATGTATTATTCAATATTATGTAGTGGGATAATTTTGCTGGTGTGTTGTTATGAATGGAAGAATATTTTTATTATGGATGAATTGTTATTTTTATACTGGAATTTTTATATTATTATATAATTATCGTTTTCTTTTTTAGTTATTTTTCATTTAATATAGGTAATTTTCATATTTTTAATATTTTTATTGCTTTTTTTTTTTTAGACGGCACCACACCGTCTCAAAAAAACATAAGAACCATTTTTTTTTTTTTTTTTTTTTGCAACGTCAACATTGTCGTCGCAAAAGATATTGCCAATAGTTGAAAAAAAACCTTTTGTGACAGTCTTGTTTGACGTCGCAAATAATGTCTTAGCGACGGCAAGTACCCCAGTCGTAAATAACACTTTTAGCGACGACAAGTGCCCCAGTCGCAAATAAAACTTTTAGCAACGGCATTTTTTGCCGTCGCAAATACCAATTTTAGCGACAGCAACACAGTGCCGTCTCAAAAAATCTCAGATTTTTACATATATTGCCAACGACATAATTTCGTCGCAAAAAAGGCAACTTACCTTTGCCAAAAAAAGGCGACGGCACTTTGCCATCGCAAAAAACTTTTAGCAACACCCTTTCTTGTGACCCCCCCTTTGCCGTCGCTAAAAGTCAGTTGCCGTCGCAAAAAGTCAAATTTTTTGTAGTGTAAATTCTTAGTGAGAAGCGTAAGACTTCTAACCAATCAGTTTAGTTCCGTTGATTTTTCTTTAGATAATTTATGCACCAACATTGGATTTATAGTTTTATTGATTTTCACTATATATGGGACCATCAATGTATATTTTTAGTTAAATTAAGGAAGAATTTTGGATGTCCAAGGCATGATATAGACATACAAAAGCAAGCAAGGAGTTCACATAAGTTTAAGTGTTCTTGTAACACTCAAATTGATAAAACATCTAAGGAGAAAGGAAAAGCCTATCATCATATCACAAAAAGGAGTAGAATCAAATCATTTGTGAAGGAAAGAGTAGTAGATGTTTTGATGCTACAGGAGACAAAAAGAGAAAGTGTTGATGTTAATTTTGTAAAGTCCTTGTGGCCAGTAGATGAAATGGGTTTTATGGAGGTGGGTGCAGAGGGTAGTGTATGTGGCCTCCTTTGCATTTGGCATACCCAAATTTTTTAGTTGATTGATTGCTGCAGTTCCAGGAATTTCATTCTTTTTTCAGGTATCTTATCTAAATCATTTCATTGTGTTATTTGTAATATATATGCACCAACTGATGTGTTGAAGAGAAAGAAATTATGGGAGAGTCTTATTATCTTAAACTTTCTTACCCCAATCCTTGGTGTCTGGGAGGAGATTTTAATGAAATTAGAGTTATGAGTGAAATGAAGGGATGTTCAAGAAATGAGAGAGGAATGAAAGATTTTAATAATTTTATTGATAGTTTAGAATTAATTGATCTAACTATGCAAGGAAGATTATTCACATGATGTAATGCAATGGATGGGGAGAAATGGAGTAGGATTGATAGGTTTATGTAATGCAATGGATGGGGAGAGATGGAGTAGGATTGATAGGTTTTTGCTCGATCCTGCTTGGCTAGAGAGGTGTAAATTTAAACAATGGGGATTATCCAGAGGCAATTCTGATCACTGCCCAGTTTTGCTAATGGAGGATGGAAGGGATTGTGGGCCAAAACCTTTTCAGTTTATTAATGCTTGGACATTCCATCCTCAGTTTAAGAAGGAAGTGAAAAATGTTTGGGAGGATGCTCACATTCGGGGATGGGCTAGTTTCAGAATCCTACATAAGTTGAGAAGATTGAGGGCATATTTGAGAAGGTGGAATTTGGAGGTCTTTGGTAATGTTGATGATCAACTTAAAAAAGCTAAAGATGAACTCTATGAGTGGGACTTGAAGGCGGAATCTAGATCCTTGTTGGAATCAGAAGTGAATAGACGATGAGAGGTCAGAAGTCAAATTTGGCATCTCAGTAAAAGTAAGAAGAGGATGTGGTTACAAAAGTCTAGAATGTCATGGGCACAAAATGATGATAAAAATACTAGACTATTTCACTTGATAGCAAGTAACAGGTAGAGGAAGAATTTATTGGATTCAATTAAGGCAAATGGTGTTATGGTAGAAGACACAAGTATGGTGAAACAAGTTGTGGAGAATTACTTTAGAAGAGTCTTTGTTGAAAGTTGAAAGTGTTGGCCTAAGTTGGCTGGTCCTTTTTTGTCTATTAGTTCTGTTGATTCAAAGGAACTGCTAGAGGCTGATTTTAGTACAACAGAAATCTGGGCAACCATTCGAGATTGTGATGGAAATAAGGCCCCTAGGCCTGACGGTTTCAATCTGTATTGCATTCAAAAGTGCTGGTCTATAATGAAAGGTGAGTTTATTCAGTTGTTCCAAGAGTTTCATCGTAATGGGAAGTTGGCTAAAGGGGTAAACAGCACTTTCATCACTTTGATTCCTAAAAAGAATAACCCAAAAGATTTGAGTGAATATAGGCCTATTAGCTTGGTTTGCTCAATTTATAAAGTGTTGGCTAAAGTGCTGTCTAGAAGAATAAGACAATTGCTCCCTGTAGACGTCCCCGAACGCATCCCGGGGAAAGGGAGTGCGAATCCCCCCCGTTCTGGTTCGATATTGGGTCACTACAGTTCAAGGACTCAAATGTCACGGTTCTTAATCTTGAACCAAAGAGTCCAAATCCGGCAAATCGTTTTGAAAACAGATTTTTTTGAAAGAAGTGCCAAACATGGACTGCTTTGCCAGATACAGAGTCGCCACCTAAATGTTTTTTTTTTAATGGGAAATTTAGGAAACCCTGACTCGGTGCCAAAGGCCACGTGTCCGTCATCACCAAAGTTGCTTCGGCTTGGGAACTTGGGTACGATTGGGGAAGGTCACTTCGTGAGCACCCACGCTCGCCCGGACAAAGACCGGCCTCTACTAACCATGATATCTGTTTTTGAAAACATTGTGTGTTCTTATTCTGGTTATTAGCCTAGGTTACTATGTGATGCACACAGCATACAAGTATAGACTGGATCGCCTGAATTGGAACAAAACACTTCACGTTTGTTTGTGAAAATGGTTTGATGGTGCTACCCGCAGGTAGGCTAAGATGTGGATTTTCCACCCTCAGGTGGGCTTAGAAAACATGATTTTGCCACTATCTAGTGGGCTTAAAACAAACAGTCAATGATTTGTTCCACTTCAAGTAACTCAACCTCCACCCACAGGCATTCAAGGCAGTTATATCACATTAGCACATAGCCTCATGGTAAGCATGCTATTCATGGCAACACTCACACACATGCAAGGATGCTAAAGCATAAAACTCACCGAGTACTCCAAGCCAAAATAGAAATCGATTAGAAATCATGCATGATCCTAGATACACAGAATTGCCTAATGCAACACATACAAAGATGCAAACTATAACAGGCTCGGCTATTCTAAACATGGCGTGTGAAATGCTACAACTAACACGTGTTCAATTTGGAATTGAAATACAAATGCAGTTTGTATGATGCGCCGAGCCCGATGCGTGCAAAACAGATGAATGATGCAAACATGCTGTCATACTGTATGCTGATTGAAATATGCCCTAATCTAACCATCATAAGCAGGTAAATAAAAGGGAAGAAAGAAGTGGGGGTTGGAAGACATACATCACACTCACCCACACTTATTACAATTATGCCCTCGCGCAGAGGGTCCGAAATAATAATACAGTCCGAAATAAAAGAATATTACAGTCCAAAATAATACAATCCGAATAATATACAAATT
The DNA here is from genome assembly GCA_022316695.1 of Camellia oleifera. Classification (NCBI taxonomy): domain Eukaryota; kingdom Viridiplantae; phylum Streptophyta; class Magnoliopsida; order Ericales; family Theaceae; genus Camellia; species Camellia oleifera. The sequence continues at coordinate 194,089,752 of CM039311.1, forward strand.
CTAATTAATTTACAGATTAAGTAAGAAAAGCTGTAAACTGGCATGCAAGCCAGGGGCTGCCTCGCTATTGACGAAGGATGTATGTCGGGCTACCTTGGCGCGGAAATCCACTAGGATGCCCCGATTAGCCTCTGTTTGCAATGTTTCTCGAAATGCGTGCCAGACTCCGAAAAGTTGCTGATTCTTCATTTTGCTGCAACAGAGAGCAGAAAAGGGGCATAGCAATGTATTTCACAAATATATGCATGCCTCGGTTCTCGTGCCACCAATCACGCATCTCGATGCATGATGGCCGAGGAGTCGGATTGCACAACTCAATATAAGATGAATGCACATAAATGCTACAGCAAAACCTAACTCTATCATGGGTAATCTGGAGTGTCAGTGACTTGGGAATTGAGACCCGTTCCATCACTCGGAGTACGAAACGCACCTCGTTTCCCGTGCCCGGGCTAACTCTTATCCCGAACACGATGCGATATGCATGATATACATGAATGCAACTAACATATGACCTAGCATGCACAATGCTATGAAAATGAGATGTCTCGAAATGCGTGCACGCAGGCACGCAAACCGAGGCAATGATTCTAAGGCATGAAATGGCATACGCAATGCAAATTGGACTTACACTAACACGAGTGGACCTCAGCCACACTCATATAAGAGGCCGATGGATGAAAATGAGATGCCTCGAAATGCGTGCAATCGGGCACGCAAACCGAGGCGATGGCATACGCAATGCAATGAGACTAATATGGCAAATACAATGCAACATGGGCTTATACTAACATGAGAGAGCCTCAGCCACACTCACATAAGAGGCCGATGGATGAAAATGAAGTGCCTCGAAATGCGTGCACGCGGGCACGCAAACCGAGGCAATGGCATACGCAATGCAATGGCATGAAAATATGATATGCAAACATGCAAATGAATTTCAGCACTGAAATTTGGGGAAAACAGTCCCGAAATGAGGCGAAATGGCACCAAATGCAAGGAATGATCCCGAAACATGAATTCTGGCACCCGAAATGGCCTATAGCTATACCAAACATGCACAATATGGATATGCAATGAATAGACAGTAGCAAGGTAGTCCCAAAATAAGCATTTTTACAGTACGAAACATGGCCAAACAGCAAGCACAAGTAGGGCTACAATGGCATACAAAAATGGCTCCGCAATGGAGGCTATGAAGCAAGTGGTATATGCAAAGCCCAAATGGAAAAACACCCTTCTACAACACTGAATAGGGACTAAAAATATGAACATTTACAGTAGATGACATCCCCCAAATCAGTATGCAAACATGCTAAAAATGCCATGCAAGAAATAGGCCACAAGAGGGTATAACATGAAGTAGGCCAAACATTCATCAAACAAGAAAAGACCCTTCATTAAATATATCCAGGGGGTCAAAATATGACCACTTCCAGTTCTGATGATGGCCTAAAACAGAAGCTAGATAAGCCTAAAAAGGCATGCAAAAATGGGGGCCAAAGAGGGGTATAATGGTAAGTACAACATGGAGGCCCCCAACAAGGGTGATCCCTTCTACAATGTTGTAGAGGGACACAAAATAATCTTACTCACAGTTCATGACATGCTCCAAAACAATTTACATATAGGCCAAACAAATCATGCAAATTTACGGTAAATAGGAGAGATTATGAAGTAAGTTCAAGATAGAGGACCCAAACAGGGTTGAGCCCTCTTCAATGTTGAAGAGGGGCTCAAAATAGGCCCACTTACAGTTTACATTATGCTCGAAAACAGATCACTCATAGGCTAAAAATTTCATGCAAAATATTGACATACAAGAGGGTATTGAAACAAGTGTGAGATGAGGTTCTCAAATAGGGTTGAACCCTTCAACAAACATGTAGAATAGCTCAAAATAGACCTAGTTCCAGTTAAGGTCGGAGCCCAAAAAAATAAGCAAATAGGCTAAGAAATTGGTGCAAAAATGAGCTACAAAAAGGGGAAAGTCTACTTACCCTTGAAGACCAATACTTTGACTACTTCTTGGACCAAATTTGATGACTCTAAGCTGCTGGAATTCCTCCCTTTGCTGCTGGAATGGAGTGGTGATGGTAGAGCTTGATGATGATGAAGAAATGGAGCCAAAACATGAAGGAAATGGAGAGATATGTAGAGATATGCTCAAAGCAATTTTTGTAACCCTTTCTCTAGAGTTGGGAGGCCATCTATATAGACAAGAGAGGGAGAGAAGAGTGAGGGCCAAAGTGGAGGAAAATGAGCCCTTGTTTTCCTCAAAAAAGTTCCCCCGGATAGAGATATTTTTGGGGGAAAAACCAAGGCACAGCTGGAATGCACTCAAACTGAAAAAGCAGGCCGGCTAGGTACTTTAGTTGTAGGTGGCCGGCCGGCTACTCCCTATGGCCGGCCGGCTAGGGTCAAAAGGTTCAAGACATAAAACTGGTCGGCCATGTAGCCCTTGAAGTTAGCTTTCCAATGCCGCAAACCTTGCATTAAAATTCCTCCTGTAGAAAAAGTTATGCCAGTTTTCGTAAAGCCGCGCAGATTCGGTCTAACCAGACTTCAACCAACCATATCTCCTCCCCCCGGATCCGGACATAGGAGATTCTTGAGTGCAAAATGAAGCCCCGGAAGTAAGCTTTCCAATGGCGGTGGCCTCATACTTTAATTCCTCTTGTGCAAAAAGTTACGCCCGTTTCGGTAAAGCCGCACAGACTTTTCTCCTTCCCGGATTCATGCTGAACCACTTTTGACCAAACAAAAAGTTGGTTGTCAAAACAATTGCTGGCCTCCCACCCTCCTACAAGCTTCCTAACCATGAAAATAAGGCCTCCACCAAAAATGAGCCCAAACCGATGCAAAATGAAGGCTCGGGGGCCAAAACACGCAGTTCGGGGTCCCGAAAATAGGCTGTTAAGCACCGAAAGTGGCATTCGACCACGAAGTGGGTATCTAAGACCCCAGTGTCCCTCGAAAGGGAGTAAATAAGATGCATGCCAAAAACCGGAGGAATCGGAGATGGTTAGACAGTCCCGAACCGAGGCACACGACCTGACGGCTCCGAAAACCGGGAACCGGGCTCCGAAATGGGCAAAATGGCCTACGGGCACGAAATGTAGCCCACGGCCACTGAGAGATAGTCTACGGGACCTCTCCCTTCCCTCAGGAAAGAAAACAGAGAAAAACGAGTCTGGTTCGCAAACCGAGGCAAGGCACAGAAGAGGGTTCGGAAGTCTGGAGGCAGGGCGCACGGCCGCGACTCTGAGACTTCTGAATGAGCACAGTATGCAACATCACCGAGCGCTCAATCGGTGACGTCTGAGTCTTAAGGTCGGTCAAAAATGGGGTGTCTACACTCCCTAAACTCATAGGAGAAGTTGAAACTGCTTTCCTTAATGGCAGATGCATCCTTGATGGGGTTTTAATTGCAAATGAAGTGGTGGATTGGTGGAAAAAGTCCAAGAAAAAAGGAATCTTTCTTAAATTGGATTTTGAGAAGGCCTATGATTCAGTTAACTGAGAGTTTTTGCTGTCAATGATGAAAATTTTGCGATTTGGTAAAAAATGGTTGGGCTGGATTAGGTCCTGCATTTCTACATCAAGAATTTCAGTGCTTGTAAATGGGTCACCCACAGTAGAATTTCTCCTCATAAGGAATTAAAACAAGGTGACCCACTATCGCCTTTCCTATTTAATATAGTGGCTGAAGGTTTAAATATTATGTTGTAGAAAGCCAAAGAAAATTGGCTGATCATAGGAGCTTCAGTTGGTCATCAAGAGTTGAAAAATTCTCATTTACAATTTGTAGATGATACTATTATTTTTTGTGAAGCCAAATGGAATGAAATCATTGTGCTTAAAAGAATTTTGAGGTGTTTTGAAGTCATGTCAGGTCTTAAGATTAATTTTCGTAAAGGTATTGTTTGTGGAATTGGTGTGGAAGAGGAGTTAGTTAAGGAGTTTGCCAAAAATTTGAATTGCCTCAGCCAGAATTTTCCTCTGTCATATCTTGGATTACCTTTAGAAGCCAATCCAAGGAAAAGTAGTACTTGGCAACCAGTGGTGGAGAAGTTTAAAAAGAAGTTAACATCTTGGAAGAGGAGATTTTTGTCCTTTCCAGGAAGATTAACCCTAATTAAGTCCATATTGTCAAGTCTACCAGTGTATTTTCTATCTATATTTAAAATGCCTGTTGGTGTTGCCAAAACAATTGATAGGATTCAATCTAACTTCTTGTGGAGAGGTTTTGAAACTTAAAGGAAAATTCATTTAGTTAAGTGGAAGTAGGTGTGTAAAAGTAAAGCTCAAGGAGGATTGGGTGTGAGAAGTCTCAGTGGTGTTAATGTGTGTTTATTAATAAAACGATGGTGGAGGTATGGTCAAGAGCATCAGTCATTATGGAAAATGGTGGTATGTAGCATATATGGTGGTTTTGGAGGCAGGTGGAAACCAGAATTAGTGTCAGATGCAATGGTATCTATAGTGTGGAAAGATATTGCATCATTAGCCTCATCAAACAGTGTAATGATTGAGTTTTTCTCCCAAAATTTTAGGATTATCATGGGAAATGAGGAGAGGATACATTTTTGGATGCATAGGTGTTTTAATGATATAAGTCTTAGGGATGAGTTTCCTAGATTGTTTAGTTTATTAGTGGAGAAGGAACGTTCCTTGCAGTTTTTCTATCAATGGAAAGGGCAGGGTAGTGATTGGAAGCTGGCATTTAGAAGATCACTCTTAGCTTGGGAGGAGGAGAAAGTTTAAAGGCTCAATGTATTATTAGCAGAGGCTCATAATCTAAATCCTATGAATGAGGATAACTGTTTGTAGAGGCCTAATAATTTAGGAATGTTCTCTATGGTTTTAGTATGGAAAAGGTTGGAGTTAGTTAATGGATCCATGATTAGCATTTCAAAGTTCCTGTGGAGAAATGCTACACCCCCAAAGGCTCAGTTCTTCAGTTGGTTGGCTTGGAAATAGTGAATAAAACCACAGAATTTATGCAAAGGATTGGAGCTCTACCTGTCAATGTCAGCTCCTTATGTGTGTTTTGTAAAGCAGAGGTAGAAACCATTAATCATGTGTTGCTTTTATATCCATTGGTATGGAAATTATGGTCTAAGTTGGTTAATTAGTGGGAGGTGCAGTGGGTAACACCAGGTTCTATGGATGTTTTGCTTCAATGATGGTCTAGTATGAAATTTAGAAAGAAGGAGTTAAATATTTGGAAGGCTGTCCCTTTGGCCATGTTATGGTCCTTATGGAAACTTAGGAATGAATGCTTATTTAACAATGGTAATGTTGATTTCGCATAGATGGTGGAGCTTTTGAAAATTAGAATTGCACTATGGGTTAGTCAAATGTTAAGGGAGTGAATTACTCAGTGCATGATATTATGACAAACTTGAAGCAGGTGAGGGGTTGCATGACATAGGTTTATTGCTATATGCTGCTGATGTATGTTGTTGTTTGGCGTTCTGTATGCTGTAGCTCAGAGGCCTGCTGATGTAGGTTGTTGGTTGACATGCTGCTGTAGGAGGCTGGTCTGGTTTGTGCAAATATTAGGAGAGGAGTTGTAATGTTATTGCTGCTGGTGTCTTGGTAGGGGTTGCTGGTGTATTATTGCTGATGTATGCTGTTGGTTGGCATGCTACTGTAGGAGGCTACTCTGGTTTGTGCAGATAGTAGGAAGGGAGTTGTAATGCTATTGCTGCTGGTGTCTTGGTTGCGGTAGATTGCTGCTTGTTTGGTAGACTGCTGCTGCATGATGTTGGTGCTGCTAATCTGCTGCTGCTGCATTAGTTGCTTGATTGTAGTTGATTGTTGCTACTGCATTGGTTGATTAGTGGCTGTTGCATTGGTTGTTGTTACTATATTGGATGTATTGTTGTTTTGTTTTTTCTCTTTTTCTTGCTTTGGTTGCTCCTGATTGGTTTCTCACCAATCTTGGGGCTAGTGCTAACAAATAATTGTGCTTTATTTTGCGGTACCAACCTAGTTGGGATCGTTAAGGTTAGCTATGCTGCTTAGTGCACTTTCTTACTTTGTTGATGTAAATTATGCATGTTTTGTGTTTTTTTATCAATAAAGTTTTTTTGTTGATCAAAAAGGGGAGGGGGGAAATCATATCACAAAAATTCATATATTTTACAATAAGTCATATATCAAATTATTATTGGTACGAAAATATGGCATTGAATATTTCACATTATGAAATAAATAATTTTATAATTTTATTTTGGTTAAATTATAAATACACCGCCTGAGATTTGATTAAAATATGAATTGCTCCCTGTGGTTTTGAAAATTAAATTCCACCCCCTGAGGTTTTTAATTTTATAACAAATTGTTCCTTTTATTAATAAATCATCAAGTCAATAAACAGTTTTTAATGATGTTAAAAATATGTTTCAATTAATATTTTAGGTAATTTTGTTATTGTATAGGAGAGCAATTATGAATTTCATTTTTTTAGTTAATTCTGTTAAATAAAAAAATTCTAATAAGGGGGTATTTGTATTTTTTCAAACCACATGGGGCAATTTGTATTTTAAGCAAATCTCATGAGGTATATTTGTAATTTACCCCATTTTCTATAGGTAAGGAATTATCTACAAATATAAGAATAAGGGCAAATTATACTAACAGTCCCTATAGTTTGAAGCTCATGTCACTTTGATCTCTGGCTTTTCAATTGTGACATATTTGACCTTCAATTTTGAATCTTGTTCTAAATAAAGATAATTGAAGATATCATTACTCAATTTCAAGGGCAAAGTTGTCGATTTGATAAAATATAAACTACCATGACAAAAATAAATGTCAAAAAAATATGATTGAATTTTTTAAAATTATTTCTACCAACCAAAGATAAAATTATGTAAAATTGATAAATCTTTTATGCATTTATTTATTTTATGAAATTAATTTTTATTATGCGTTTGGAAGATGATCATGTAATGTGTGGTTGTTAGATTTTTAATGTGTAATCAATATATTTAACATATAAAATGTTTTTAGTTTTGGATTTTTTTGATTTAATGGATTAGTTTAATAATGATATCAAAGTTGTCGTCATATTTGAGTTTTGAAAAAATAGAAACTAATTTAATGAAAATAAAAACAACCATATATTACATAATCATCATCCAAACACATAATAAAAATTAATTTGGTAAAATAAATAAATGTATAAAAGATTTATCAATTTTACATAATTTTATCTTTGATGAATAGAAATAATTTTTAAAAAATTCAAAAATATTTTTTTGATATTTATTTTTGTCTTATATTTTATCAAATTGACAACTTTGCCCTTAAAACTGATTAATGATATCTTCATTTGTCCTTATTTTGAACAAAATTCAAAATTCATGGTCAAATGTATCACAATTAAAAAGTCAAAAAATAAAGTGACACAAGTCCTAAACTATAGCAGCTATTAGTGTAATTTGTCCTAAAAATAATTACAAATTCATATTCTAACAATACTTATCCAAGCATAACAATCAACACTAGCCACCAACACAAAAAAACTAAAAAAAAATAAATAATAATAATAATAATAATAATAATAAAAGACAAACATAGTTTAACAATACATATCTTTGAACCTAACAATCAATATTAACAACCACGAAAGAGTCCATAAAGAGTAATTATAAATATAAAAAATATTACATTAAATTGGACAATTAAAATCTAACAATAGGTAAAAATTAGCATCACAAAAATAATCTATAATCTCATATTCCAAAGTAATGTTACACAATCACCAAACTAAAAATCCTAATTAATTCGAGTAGGTAAATCATCTTATAATTATGAATTTCAAAAGTTTAATCCTCTTAATGTTTCATAATTATAAAAATATGTGCACAATTATTTAAGGATCGTGGGTGATGATGTTATGCATCAAAATGTCAGTTTACTAATTATTTATTTTTTAGTCATATGATAAGGTATTAATAAATTAATATAATTAGATTATCACATCTGATGAAATCATTTCATTAACTTGAATTTGAGAACTCACGTGATAACACAGTCCTCTCTTTACCACTATTCACGAATTTTAAAAAAATAAGTGAGAGTACTAATTAGTGTTATCAGTAATGATATGACAGTGGGTCCCATTCATTGTTATAGTGCTGTTGTGCCTATTTTTTTTTTTTTTTCTTTTTAATAGATGCCAACTCATTAATGCTAATTTAGAGCACCACTTTTAGTGGTCTCCATTATTGCGAATTTTATATCAAGCAATGATTTCAAAAGGACTTCAATGGCAGTAAAAGGATATGTATGCTTACAATGGCAATAAGGTTCTGTTTTTACCCAGGATAAATTACATAGTTATTTTATCTTAAAGTTAAAAAATCTTGTTTGATAGATTTTTTGACTTGTTTTATTTTTATGAGAGAAAATAAAATGATTATGAATTGAATGTGACATTTTGTTCTATTTAACTAAAATAACCAATTTTGTCATATATGACTATTTTAATCTAAATGTGTATCCCAAACGGAGCTATGTCTATGATTTTTTGGGAAGTCGTTGAAATAGACAAAAACTCAAAAAAAAATTATAAGTTATTATATGGCTCTCTCTTTCTACTTTTTTTTATACAATTTTTATAAACAGTTAAAAAGTTAATTAAAATAACTAATTTCCAAAATTATTAGGAAACACAAGGAAAAAGTTATTTTTTTGATTAAAAAAGTTAAAAAGTCATTAAATTATTTATCATAAAATAAAAAGTTAAATGTTATATTAATTTTTTCACTCACATAATTTTTTTTAGTAATTTTTCAAATGCATTAATTAAAAAAAATTACTAAAAAACTGAAAAATATGAAAAAACAAAAATGTAAATTCCAAGGGCGGAAGACTGTCTAATTCCATGATGCTTGAGTACAAGAGTGAGTGAGTAGGTGAGTTGTTCTTTTTGGATTTGTTCTTTTTTTCATATGAATGAATCAACCCCCGACTTTCCCTTTCAAGTAAAAAAAAAACAGTTTACTAAAAATGAAAATTAGAGAGATTAGGGAGAGTGTTTTTAGGAGATTTTTCATTTTCCCTTTTGTTATTGTATTTTATTTATATATTGGTTTCTTGTCAGCTTGCCTTTTCTTTTTCGGAAAGGTTGCACTTTTGATATTGTTTTTTATTATATATTGGTTTCTTGCCAGCTTGCCTTTTCTTTTTTGGAAAGGTTGCACAAGTGTTATGTTTTTCTTTCTCCTTTTCTTTGTAATGCTTTATTAGTTTCGATAAAATATTATTTTCTTTTTGTCAAGGAAAAAAAATTACAAAAAAAACTCAAAGTATGTTAGTTATTAAATTTATAATTTTAACGAATCAAACCATTCATTTATAATTTTATCAATTTAAATTTAAATTATTTGTTTTCAATTTAAATTATTAATTTATTTCCCTTAAGTAAAATTGAAAAAAAGAAGAAGAAGAAAGTATGTTAGTTATTAAACTCAATGCAATTATACATAAAATGCCTAAAATATTTTTTTTGTTTGAGTTAAATAATTCAAATATCATTTTTATGTCAGTTTTACTTAATAAAAATAGTCAAATGATTTGTTGGAATAATCTTCTGTGTAAATAAATAAATTGAAACAAATCAAACAAATAAATTACTTACCGAATTTATTTTACCGAATCGAATAAATAATTAAAAAAGCAAGTCGAATGTGTGACACTTTGTCCCTAAGACAGATTCGCCCCAATACGGTGCTTACGGAAAAAATAGCGTCTATCTCTCAAAATACAATAATCTTCACAAATTGTAGTAACACTCCAAACAATTTGTACGGCGAACAAAAACCTTATGTTCTATACTCTCTTTAATTTTCCTAAAAAACCAATATAAAGAGAATTTATGCAAAGGAGCAAAAATGGACTGCAAAATGAATTTTTCAGATTGTTTTTGGGTACCAAAGACTGCTAAAATGGTTGGTATTTATAAGCAAACCAATTTGCCGAACAAGTGCTATTTTTGAATGAACAGATGCAAAATTAAACTGAACAGATACAGCATTGTTTCAAACAAATAACTGCTGGGCAGTTTTTATCTACTTGAAACTGCAGCAGTTAAAAACCTTTTTGGCAGTTTTGAATCTGTCCGGGTTCCAACAGATCTGAAAAACTGTTTGGAAAGTTTAATTTGTTTGGAAAAATTGGACTGGATAAGATAATATTGGACAGAAAATTTAAATTCAAATTTGATGCGAATTTTGAATTAATTTTGTTAAGAATTTGGGAAAACATTCAAATAAATTTTCTCAAAAAAATTAATATTAGAACCAACCCGACCCACAACCGTGCCCGGCATGGCTCGGCTCGGCCGACGGTGGCGGTGCGCGCGTATGTGTGGTGGTTTGGGTTAAGATTCACTTTGTCCATAACTCCTCTCTTCTATAAACTTGAGATGCCCCTTGGGGCCCAACCCAAGTGTTGCAATCTAGGCTTATATATATACACAAACTCTCTTAAAGTTTCAATATGGGACAACCCATTTCAAGGAAACCCACATTTTATTCTTTAATTATCCATTCCACGAACCCGAAAACGATGTCAAGTTCCTATTCACTCATAAATGGTTTTGACGAACTATCTTCATCATGTGACTTACCATACGGTAAGGAACACATCACCTCTTTAGACCCATCCCAAAAGACGTGTGCGACCCACTCAATTTTGGGCTCAAAATTGGCCCAAAATAAGCCTATAAAAACCAAAATTTCTAACAATCCCCTACATGAATGGAATTTGACAGAGAAAATATAACAACATGATCTAATTACAGAGAGTACATAAATTAGAAATATTCTGCAAAGGATAGGTAGTTTTTGGCTTTGAACCTTCCCTTGTGAGACAATATCGGATTTATTAGCTAACCAATGAACATGATGTCTTGAATTGTTCAGCCGTTTGTGTAAACCAAGGCAATAGAGCTCACACAGAATATTATCAAATACAGTTTAGTTCTCACTATTGTGTTCATTTTGGCCCTGAACAGCCTGATCTTTCATGAGTGCTCTAGAGAATTGTAACCCTTCACAAATCTCATAGAATCGGCACAGTTCTATGAGACATCACTATTTCATCATAGAAATGGGTAGGAGTTTGACTCCACAGTGATCCTTATGAGTCATACATAACTCAGTTGTCCCTTTGAACCTAGATCTTGGGATCTCTAGTCAAATAGGTTGGATTGCCATTGTGGTAACTCTTATTTAACAGGCTTAAGTCCAATTCCCCTCGATGAATTCTCAACTAACTCTCTTGCTAACCTTTTGGTTAGTGGATCCGTTATGTTGTCTCTAGACCTCACATATTCAATGGAAATAATTCTATGTAACGCCCCAAATTTCTAGCCCAAATGATAATACAACAATCATGGCTCTTTCAAGGAAAACCGAATATAAATCTTCACACTTACATTACATGATACAATAGTTCTTCATGCAACAATACATTAATCCAACAACAAGAAAATAACCAAATAAATACCCCCAAGAGTTTACAAGTTTCCAAGGCTTGAGTCTGGTTACACAAAATGGTTATTTAAACCCACACACATATAGCCCTTGGCTTTCACATTGACTCACAGCAAAATGAAAGTCTCGTACTCTCAACACATATTTCCTCACCTTTAGTTAGGCGACATCACCACATCTTTTCCTGCACAAAAATTTCGTAGAGTGAGTATAAAGCCTAGTAGGAAATCCTTAACAAAGTATATACATTTTATACAAGTCTCAAGAGATGAAATGCACATGTCATGCTATGCCCTTTTGAAAGAAAATCACATCTTCATCTTTGAAAACTATCATGTTTAATGATGTCATGCAATTTCAATTCTTCAAAACTTAACAATTCATTTCAAGAGCGGTAAATACGACTATGGTAATCCCTTAGTCGGTGTCTGCAAGTAGACTATACAAGTGTTACCAATTTGTCATTTTTACCGGTATTAACGGGAAGGCTCGGCACCTATCCGGGCGGGTTTTCGGTCTTTCACCCCGGACTCTCAGACCAACTTATTCAATATTATCTGCACCACCTATGAAGACTTACCAACGTATTTACCTCAAAACCATTCCATGAAAACTTATTTCTCAACATTCTTTTCTCAATGCAAGTTTTCAAATCAACTTTCAAAGTTTAATGTAATTAAATGAATTGATATGCCAATAACACAAGATGAATATAAATACTTTTATTCCAATTCATCATCCAAGAAATCACACAATTCCCTCTTCTCAAGCATCCTCAACAATTAGTCATTTCAAGACTATTTCAACATTTTAAACAATAATTTCCAAAATGAACAATAATTCTCATATTCCCTGAAATTCATCATTTATATAAATATAAATAAGAAAATTTCCAAAGATCTATTTATTTTGACACACAAAATAAATATAACAATATCATTTATGGATTTTCAGTCTCTTAAAAAAAATCCCCAAGTTCTAGGTTTTCTCACCAAAACTATATAACTCAAATCTTTTGAAAGAAAACTTTCCAAAATCATATTTTCTTCAATCAACGAAGATCAAAACCCATAAGATCATTTTAAAAGAACAAGAGACAAATCCACTTTCAAAATCGCTCAACTTCTTGAATCAACAATCAATTTTCAAAACTATCGAAAGATAATTTCGAAAATCATATAGATCTTGCAAAAATATATATATAACTCTAAGAAAATCCCTACCTCAAGTTTTGAAGAAGAAATGAGATGAAACCCTGAAAATCAACGGTATCGAAACTCGATCTTCACCGCACACAACGAAGCCCTCGAGATGATAACCAACTTTGGTGAAGAACTTAGGTTTAAATCCCAATGGATTTGGAGATATCAAAGTGAGAAGATGACTTCTAGAGAGAGAAGCTCTCGATCTGGAATTCTAGAGAGTGTTAGAGAGAGAGGACTGAAAAAGTGATCTAAAATATCAGATTTACGAACTGATATAACATGGTCCGTCGAGCGGGACTAACCCAGTACTTTTGCAGACAGGTCAAACTTCTGAAACCAAACATTCTCCGCTCGAGCGCATAAACGGCCACTCGAACGGACAAGCAACTTCGAATGCATTTTGCATTTTTGCTTTGGGGGCACTGCCCCTTGACCCTGCCAGGGTGCTGCCCTAGGACCCGCCAAGGGGCGCTGCCCCCTGGACCCCTGCGAGCTAACCGGGCAGCTCAATCCCCGATCGGCCCAATCAAAGTAGCAAAACATGAAAGAATGATCAAAACCAAGATCACTAAAACCTTCCTCTCTTAAAGAATTTCATCCTCGAAATTTCAAATCAAACTACCTAAACAAAGGGGTTTCTAGTGATCAAAGCCATACTATTTCATTTTCAAATCATAACACTAACTCTCAACCAAATTCCACCATTTCCACCATGGTTATCTCATTAACAACAACTTCCCAAATATGCATAAACATGAAATTTTCTAAAAAGTAATGGCAACTCTCAACAACCTTATGCTTAAAACAACAACGCACATATCAACATGTGGTTAACAACTTTAAATACGTTTCCCTCAACACTAGGGAATATTACAAAGAAAAGCAACTTAAGCATTTTCAAACAAATCCGGATATTTGGAGTGGATTTCCACCTCCCGTTCCTACGTCGCTTCTTCAATCCCATGGTGTCTCCACAACACCTTTACCAATGGTATAGTTTTGCCTCGTAGCACTTGCTCCCGGGTATCTAATATTTGAACCGGTTGTTCCTCGTAAGAGGCATCCTCATCTACCTCCAAGTCAACCCAATCACGAACATGAGAAGAGACGGGTTCATACTTCCTAAGCATAGATACATGAAATACGTTGTGAACTGCCGAAAGTTGTGGCGGTAAAGCTAACTGGTATGCCACTTCCCCAATTCGCTCTAAGATCTCAAAAGGCCCAATGAACCTTGGAGATTATTTATCACTCTTACCAAATCTCATCAAACCCTGCCTTGGTGATATTTTTAAAAACACATAGTCACCAACTTCAAAAGATAAAGGTGGTCTCCTCTTATCGGCATAACTCTTTTGTCACTTTAGGCCGTAGCTAACCTCTTTTGAATGAGAACAACTTTCTCGGTTGTCTCTCTAACAATTTCCGGACCTAGTGACGATGCATCACCCGCTTCGGCCCAACAAACCGGTGATCTACAAGGTCGGCCATACAAGGGCTCAAATGGTGCCATCCCAATACTAGCTTGGTAACTATTGTTGTAAGCAAACTCAATCAACGGTAAGTGTCTTTTCCAAGGCCCCTTAAAATCAAGGACACAAGCTCTAATCATGTCCTTCAAAATCTGAATGATATGTTCCGATTGTCCATCGGTTTGAGGATGATAAGCGGTGCTAAGAGTCAACTTAGTTCCCAACGTCTCTTGAAGGCTTTGCCATAACCAGGCAGTAAAATGAGGATCCCTATCTGACACAACAGTCACAGGGACTCCATGAAGTCGAACTATCTCTCTAATGTATAACTCTACCAAGCGTTCAACTGAGTCACTGGTGCACATCAGAATGAAATGTATAGACTTAGTCAACCTATCAACAATCACCCAAACGGCATCATTGCCTCGTTGTGTTCTAGGAAGCCCAACTACAAAATACATGGTAACACGCTCCTATTTCCACTCGGCTATTTGTAAGGGTTGTAACAAGCCCACTGGTCTTTAGTGTTCGGCCTTCACTTGTTGACAAGTAAGGTACTTCGATACAAATAAAGCGACATCCCGTTTCATACCCCTCTACCAAAACTGATGACTAAGATCATGATACATTTTACTGCCTTCGGGTGTACCGCAAGGCGTGAGTGATGGAACTCCCAAAGTACTTTTTCTCTACAAGATTCTAGTACAAACAAACGGTCTGGGTAATGTACACTCAGATCCGAGTGAACGTTCAAACCTTTCTCTTCCTTTCCATTAGAAATCTTAACGCGGATTGATTCCACATCACGGTCTCCTCGTTGTGTCTCTATGACCTTATTAACCAAGGTAGGTTGAGCATTCAAAGTAAACAAGGTAGCATTCTCTCCAGACTCACCCAAGTGCAAATCAAACTTGCCAATAACATCTAGCATATCCCATTCCCGAATGGCCACACTTGCCAAACTACTCACAGACTTTCGATCAAAGCATTGGCCACCACATTGGTTTTCCCCGAATGATAATGTAACTCAAAGTCATAATCCTCCATAAATTCTATCCACCCCTGTTGTCGTAAATTCAAGTCTGTTTGAGAAAAAAAATACTTTAGACTCTTATGATCGGAGAAAACCTCAAACTTCTCACCATACAAATAATGCCTCCAAATTTTCAAGGCAAAAATCATCGTCGCTAATTCTAAATCATGGGTGGGGTAATTCTTCTCGTGAGTTTTCAATTGTCATGATCTATATGCCACAACTTTTCCCTTTTGCATCAAGACACAACCAAGTCCATCCCCGGACGTATCACAATAGACAGTGTAATTCAAACCCCTTTTCAGAATTATCAAAACCGGTGTAGTAGTCAATCTAGTTTTAAGCTCTTGGAATAACTTTTCACAAGCCCCACTCCACACAAATTTGATACCCTTTCTAGTCAACCTAGTCAAAGGTGCAGCTAGTCTAGAGAAGTCCCTTACAAAACGTCGATAATACCCCGCTAATCCCAAGAAACTTTGGATTTCAAATATATTCTTGTGTTGTTCCCAATCCTGTACATCATCTATCTTTGAGGAGTCCACAGTTACTCTCTCTAGACACTACATGTCCCAAAAACTTCACCTCAGTTAACCAGAACTCGCATTTCTCAAATTTGGCATACAATTGGTGCTCACTAAGTAAACCCAGCACTACCCGCAAGTGAGTCTCGTGTTCCTCCTTGGAGGTTGAATAAATCAATATGTCGTCCACAAAGACAACTACAAAACAGTCCAAGTATTCCCAAAAAATTCTGTTCATCAAATCCATAAAGAAAGCAGGCGCATTGGTTAACCCAAAAGGCATTACAATGAATTCATAGTGTCCATGACGCGTACGAAAGGCAGTTTTCTGAATGTCCTCCCCCCGGACTCTCAACTGATGGTACCCCGACCTTAAGTCTATTTTTGAGAAACAACGAGACCCTCTAAGTTAGTCAAACAAATCATTTATTCTAGGTAGAGGATACTTGTTCTTACCTGAAACTCTATTCAACTTGTGGTAATTAATACACAACCACAACGATCCACCATTTTTCTTCGCAAAGAGAGCTGGTGCTCCCCAAGGTGATGTACTAGGACGAATGAAGCCCTTATTTAAAAGCTCTTGGAATTAAATCTTCAACTCATGTAATTCGGCAGGTGCAAATCTATACGGTGACATGGAAATCGATGCCGTGCCAGGCACTAATTCAATGGAGAACTCGATCTCCTGGTGAGATGGTAAACTAGTAAGATCTTCTGGAAAGACATTCGGGTACTCACAAACTACCCTTGGTAACTTAACATGAGCCCCGTCACTCTCATTATCCAAGAGAGTTGCAAGAAGGCCACTAAGTTTGCTCCTACTACGAGGGTCAACAACTGGCGACAAGGCTCTATCAACTCGGTTCCCCATAAAATAGAAACGATCACCGCTCGAAGTGCACACCGTAACTCTCTGACGGTAACAATCAATCATAGCTTGGTAAGAACATAACCAGTCCATGCCTAAAATGACATCAAAACTTAACATTTCTAGTAACACAAAAGCAAATGGAAGTCGATGCCCGGTAACTTCTATTTCACAATCACGACAACCCTAGTCTAAATCAACTGTACCCCCAACAGGTGACTCTACTCTGAGTGGAGGCACTAATCGTGCTAGCTCTAACCCCAATGCAGAAGCAAATGCAGTAGATATAAATGAATGAGACGCACCTGTGTCTATCAATACATTAGCCAAAAAATTACACACAACAAAAATACCTCTCATAACTTAGGATTCCGGCAATTGCTCTAGCACGGTAACAGCATACACGCCCCTGTGCCCCTTGATTAACTTGCTCCCCTTTCAGAGCAAAGGCCTGTTGTACTGATTGAGCCGAAGTGGCTCCCTAATTAACTTGCGAAGCTTGGACTGATTGAGCCTGCTGGTGGCTCTGAGTTTGCCTCGACCCTGATGCGCCAGATGCGCCTCCCAACTATGGGCAAGTTCTCTTCATATGCCCTGGCTGATCATACTGATAACAATTAAACCCTTGACCTTTATTCTGAGACTGAGACTAACTTTGAGATCGGTTAGGTGGTGGTAACATTAACTACCCTCCTCCTTTTTGTGGGCATGGGAAGGATCGAAACCAGGATCGCTACATTCCATTTAAGAGTAGTTGTCTCACGGTGTTATGTCGACGACGAATGTGTCGCGACTTACCGTTATACATATGATTTTGTGCTCTACCAATTGCTGATTGACTGTCACAATGTATGCATATAGCAGGCACCCGTTTTGGCCACATTGGAATATCTTCAAGGAAGTGGCAAAGCCATTCTGCTTCTTCCACAGCTTTATCTAAAGTTATGAATTCTGATTCCATAGTAGACCTAACAATGCAAGTCTGTTTGGAAGATTTCCAAGATATAGTCGCCCCACCAAAAGTAAAGACATACCCACTTCTCTAGTAACCGATATCCAATTTGCATCATAGTATCCTTCAAGTACTATTGGATATCTAGTATAATTACGCCCAATGTTACGAGTAAATCTAATATAATTAGGCTTATTTTGGGCTAACTTTGAGTCCAATTTTGAGTGGGCCCCAAACGTCTTTTGGGATGGGTCCGAATAGGTGACGTGTTCCTTGCCACATGGTAAGTTATACAGTGAAGATGGTTCGTCAAAACCATTTATAAGTAAATGGGAACTTGACGTCGTTTTCGGATTCGTGGAATGAACATTTAAAGAATTAAATGTGGGTTTCCTTGTAAGGCTTGTACCATATTGAAACTTGAAGAAAACTTATATGTGTATATAAGTTCAAGGTGACAATACTTGGGTTGGGCCGCAAGGGGCACCCCAAGTTTGTAGAAGGGATGAGTTATGAACGAAGGAACCTTGGCTCAAACCACCACACGCGCGCCGCTGCAGCCGCCGCCATTCGTCCGGCCGAGCCTAGTCGTGTGGGTTGTGGGTCGGGTCGGTTCTAACATTAATTTTTTGGACAAAATTTATTTGAATTTTTTCAAAAATTCTTGCAAGAAATTATTTGTATTTCAAATTAAATTTGAATTCAAATTTTTTGTCCAAAAATTGTGACTCCAAATTCCAATTGCCAGCTGTTAACAAGGTTTTAAACTGCCGGACAGATTCAAAACTATCCAAACAGTGTTCTTTAAATTTGTTGAGCTCAAACAAATACATTTTTTGCTCAGAAAAAATTTAAATCTGCCCAGGCAAATTTGAATAGATTCAACCTGAGATTCAACAGGTTCAAATGTTCAAACAAATCAGGAAAACTGCCCAGCAGTTTTGGGCAGTTTTATAACCGCAGCAGTTAGCATATCTGTTCAAAATTATAATCTGTATCTGTTGGGCGGATTCATACCTGTTCGGATTTTCTAGACAGCCACAATTTGCCTATAAATACCAATCATTTTCAGTAGTCTTTGGACATTCGAAATTCTTGATTTTCCTTCTAGTTTTGTTCTCTTGCATGATATAATCTTTATATTATTTTAGGAAAAAATTCAGAGAGTAAGAACACAGGTTTTTGTTCGCCGAACAAATTGTTTGGAGTGCTACTACAATTTGTGAAGATCATTGTATCCTGGGAGATAAACACCATTTGTCCGTAAGCACTGTAGCGGGGCGAATCTGTCTTAAGGATAGAGTGTCACACACTCGACTTGATCTTTTAATTTTTCATTCGATTCGGTAAAATAAATCCTGTAAGTAATTTATTTATTTGTTTGATTTGTTTCAATTTATTTGGTATACATAAAAGATTGTTCCAACAGTGAGAACTAGAGCTACAAATGAATCAAATTGTTCATGAATAAGTTCGGTTCGATTCATTAAAGGCTTGACATCTTTATTTAAATTATATAATAAATATATTATTTATATATTAAATAATATTAAAAAAATTATCAAGTTGAGACGTACTCAAGTCCAATTCTTTCTTGAACCGAGCTTAAATTCAATAAGTAAACGAGTCGAGCTTGATAAATAAACGAGCTGAACTTGAACTTGAACTCAACAAAACTCGACTCGGCTCAATTTGGTCCAATTCGTTTGTAGCCAAGTCAAAACGAGTGTCCACTTCAGTTTTTTACCTATATTTTTATGTATAGTCTGACTGGAAAGTTAGATATTCTTAGGTGAGTAGGTGAGAAAACAGACTTGTGTGATAATAGACATGTTAGAATTAGGTAATATTCAGTTCGTTTGGTTTAGATTTTTAGAATTCATTTTTTAAAAAATTATAATTTTTTATTTTTTTATTTTTATTAATTTTTTTTAATATTTTAAGTAAATTTTTTATTTTATTTTAGATATATCTAACATAAATACACTTAATAAGTATAATATTTATGAAATTTTTTTTAAAAAATTCATTAAATACTAAAAATATAAAAATTAATACAAGAATTCAGTACATTTTTTGTATTCTTGTATATTTATTGATTTTTTAAAAATATTTTTTATAAATATTTTACATTTTAGATACATCTAAGTAAGGTGCTTCTAAAAAAGTAAAAAAAAAAATTATTTAAAATTTTAAAAATATTCACTAAAAATAAAATAAAAAATACACAAAAACAAAAAACTCAATTTTCAAAAAAATATCCAGAAAATTGAAGCCAAACACATTGCTTATGGTCCATACTCTTTAAAAGATATGTATTATAATTATTTTATTATATATTTTTATAAAAAATATTATGTATTTTTTATTTTTTATAGGAGTTCCGACAATTTATATTTCAGAAATGAAATTAAGTATTTTGTGATAGTGTTACATCGTTTTTATTTTATTTTATTTATAATGTTACATTACAAAATGTATAACAATACCACAAAATACATAATATTACCACAAAATGCTAAATTTTATTTGTGAACACAAATTATCAAAACTTTTATCATAAAAATACGTAATATATATCATAAAAATACATAACATACACTACATAAACACATAATAATGTGCATATATATCATAGAATTTCCTTATATGGGTTGGGGAAGCCATTGGAGTGAAAATTGTTTTTCTTCACATCATGTGTAAATAAATGCAACATAATTTTTATTTTAAAAAATTTAATCACCTTATGGTTTTCATTGTTTTAGTTATATTTTGTTTATGCGCAGACTCAATTGGTGCCGATTTTTGTTTTTTCGGTCGTTTATGTATATTTTTAACGGTTCAGACTCTGCTATTATTTCTTAATCAATTTTGATGGTTGACCATTAGCAAAATATGATTTGACCAAATCTTAATGTTGGTATCTTTTTTAATTTTGATGTTTTATTTTTGTATTTTGAGAAATAAAAATATTTAGATGCCGTTTGGCAACAACGTTTTCAGTTTTTAGTTTATATTTATAAAAATTTTAAAAATTTAAATAAAAATTTGTTTGGTAAATTTTTAATTTATAAATTAGTGGTCTCAGTTTATAAATTTGTCTAAAAAATGTAAACTCAAAAAATATATTTCTGTTTTGAGTTTTGAGTTTTTTTTTTTTTACCACCCAACACTAGTCACCACCCACCACCATTTTCCACCACCATCTTCCGCCACCACCACCCACCACCCACCCCCCACTACCACTTGCCACCACCACCCACTTGCTACCACCCACCACCGTCACCTACCCACCCACTATCACCACCCGCCGCCACCACCCGCCATCCGCCACCCACCTACCACCACCACCCATCACCATCACCACCCACTCGCAACCACCCACCACCCGCCACCGTCACCCACCCACCCACCACCACCACCACCACCACCACCACCACCCACCACCACCCGCTACCCTCCACCCACTACCGACCATCACCACTTTCCACCACCGTCTTCCGCCGCTACTTGCCACCACTTGACATTTTTCACTCTTTTTTATATTTTTAAATTTTTTTAAACATTTTGTCAATTACCAAACGTGTTTGTAGTTTATGTTTTTCTAAAAATAAACAAAAAATAAACAAAAACTAATTTATAAAATTTTGTAAATGTAAACTGAAAACATAAACGTTACCAAACAGATAGAAAAATGATATTCGTTATCAGTTTTATGAACTAATTTTTTAACATTTGAAAAACTATTTAAAAGTATTTCATAAAGAATTAGCATTTCAAGAAAAAAATTCAAAAAAAAAATTTGGAAATAGTTTCTCAAATAAGTTTCGTATCAATTTCTAATTTTTTATTTCTATTTTTGAAAAAAAAATTAAAACAATATTGAATGTGCCCTAAGCATTCATTTTTCTGTTATATATCATGATATTGAGACCATCCAGACCATTAATAAAAATATAAGGACAAAAGTGTTTTACCAAAAAAGTGTAGGTAAGGACTTATAGAGATCATTGGTTTAATAAATAAATTACATTGATAGTGTTTGTAGTTTTTTTTTAGTCCTTTTTATTTTGGACATTTAAAATGTTAACTGCACAAATAGATGGATCATATTATAACAAAATTAAAAGTGTAAATTATAAATTGTTCGAATAGAAATTAAGTGAACTAAGACTAATGTATAATTTAATTTCTTTTTATTTTTCTTTGCTTTCGGCCAATATATTTCGGCCTTTCTATTAACATACTTTAGTTTTTTGGGCTCTCATAATCTCTTTCTTGTCATTGAACTCGTCTAAGTTTTGGACTCCCTCTTGCGACAAGTGCTCTCACTCCAATTTCAGGAATACAAAAGATTCTGTATTATTTGAATTTTTCTTTCCTATGCAATTTAAAAAGGCACACTTATCATTCAGTCCAATTAACTACACTTATTTACCTATAAATTTTAATTGATAAATTTATCATTATAAAATTAAGAGACTGATAAATTTATCACTATAAATTTATTCATAAAAATAAGAGACTGATAAATTTATCACTTGATAAATTTATCAATAAAACTTAATAGGTAATAAGTTTTAAAAGTAGAATCTATTGGTAATTTTCCCATTTAATTTTTTTTTTTTTTAAAGGAATTGTTTAGCGCAATTTGTATAGATTATTGGGACAATTAAAAAAAAGAAAAATCATAGTTTGAGTTTTTTAACAAAATAAACCTTGGATTTTCAATGTTGTCAACTAAAACCCTAATCTTTTGATTTTTTTCAATTTAAACCATTTATCTATATTTATTAAGTAAAATTAATACAAAAAATGTTTTTTAATTATTAAGTTGAATGTAAGTATACATAAATTATCTTAAATATCTTTTCTTATTGAGTTTAATGACTAAAACATCATTTTTAGTTGATTTTACCTAACAAAAATAGGGCAAATAGTTTAGATTGAAAACAAATGAAGAATTTAGGATTTAAATGTTGGAAAATAATGAATTTTTTTGGTGACTTTAATGCAATATTACCCACCAAAAAAAAAGACTTTAATGCAATATTAAAGTGTGTGTCAATCCTCAATTGCGATGGAGGAAAGTGGGTTTAGATTCTTTGTAGTGGGATCTATACACCACAAAAAGAATGACTAAAAATCATTAAGGTTTGAATGAGAAATTGACTCATTGAGTTAGCCTCATGAAAGAGGTGTTAAGAAAGGTATAAAATCTTGAATCCCACATTGATTGTAGATGAGAACATTAATGGGTATTTAAATCTCATTTTTTGCCTAAGAGTGTAAGCCCTTTGGGGCATCCAAATTTTCCGAAGCAATGGAGTTATGGATATTTCAAGGATGGACTTGGGCCAAGGCTATGGTCCAAGTTGGCCAAGCAAAAATTGCCACACGCACGCACGCACTGCCCACTTGCCCAGACCGGGCCGGGTCCGTGATCCTTGGATCTTAGATCTTGGGCTTGAGGCTTGAGGCTTGCTGGAATGGATTAAGTGTGGAGGTTGGGCTTGGCCCACCCATCTTAATCTTTTTGGGCCAAGCCAGTGTTGTCGGCTACAGAATTGTATGCATTACATGGATGATGAATTATTCCAGCAGTTTTGCAGGTTTAATACAGAAATCATTTCTGCATTTGTGAGGGGCCTCGTTGGCTGGAGCCTCTTCCTCTCTACCTCCATATGTATAAAAGGAGACCCTTCTCCTTCAGTTTTCTACTCAAAAAATTTGTTCTTCATGTCTTCAATTGTTTCCTCTAGTTTTATATTATATTCTTCCTGTAAGAAAGTGCTGCAAAGTTCTGTTTGCTGAAGCTACTCAGTCGATGCATTGTTGTAGCTGATCCAACCATCGTATCCTGGGAGACAAACATCGAACAACCTCCAGCACCCAACCGGTGAAGTGACGAATCTGTTTTAAGGACGCTGTTTAGTACAGGTTTCAGTTTGCTTTCTTTTTTCCATTTTATTTATTATGTATTTCTGTTCAACTTGTAATTTGACGCATGGTTCTTGTTCTAAATTGTTAATGAAGAATCTATTTGTTTTAGTTAATCACACAATTTGTATAAAAAACTTAAAACAGATCCTTTTTTTTTTTTATATATAAAATTGACCAAATGGATTCATTTAGTAGTTTTAGAATAAATGGTTATTTTCTACCCAGAATTGGTTTTGGTTTTAATTTTTGCATGTTGTTGCTTTCTTTTGTGGCACACCATAGAAATCATATATTTAGGTTTTGCTTCCGAGAATGTTCATTGTGACCTGCTTTGATTATTAAAGCCTATTGTGTCATATATTTCTCACGTGCTAATATATCAAAGATACATTGCTTTGCATTGAATTTATTTTTATTTTACATTCTCGAGTGGATGTTTAGAATATTAAAAAAAATGTTTGGACTACTAACCTTTGTGTTGAACAGGAATACCTAATCGTGGAAAGGAATTTTTGGACTAATTAAAATCCTTATGGATTGGTTATTGTCTTTATCATTTAAGCAATTTTTTGCTTGAGATTTAGTAGTGGTTACTTGCCATTTTTTAAGTAAAGTTGTTTGCTTGGCATGTTGGAAGCAAGTTTTATTTGCTTGTATTTTTTACATTGCGTGTAATTTGGTTAGCAATTTTTAAATTGCTTGTAAGTGTTGGACCTTGGTTTGTTTAACCTAGTTCATCCCTTGGAAAACTTAATTTTAAAAATTATTCTTCACGAACTAGAAGTCAACATGCTCTTGAAGGTTTTGTCAAAAGGTTAACTGGGTTTTAAGTTGGACCGATGTGACCCCTTCAGTTTTCCTGGGAACATTCCTGACCATGTTCGATTCTAGGTTAAATGGTGAGACTAGTTTTGAATTAAATTTTCAACTTTGGGATTTTCTAGTGTTAAGTTTAATTTCGGAAACATAGAAAGTGAAATTCTGTTGTACTGTTTAGAAATGACAACTGTCACCAATGCTGCTGCTACTGCTAATGTTGGTGGGGATCTGAACCCCGGGGCAACTGGCTTGCCAACCCCTACTGTTATGACCTCTGTGGTCAACCTGGTTGCTGTGACCTCTGTGGTCAATCCTGTTGTTGCTCTTGCTATTTCGGGAGGCTCGCTCAACCAATCACAAGTGCCCAGAGAAGTTCACAGGAGTAAATTTCAAGAGGTGGCAGAAGAAGATGTTATTCTACCTAACTACTCTAAGCCTTGCGCAGTTTTTGAGTGAGGATCCACCAGCCGTGGAAGAGAATAAGCAAGACAAGCAGAAGCTCATGGCTCTAGATGCTTGGAAGTAGTCAGACTTCCTTTGTCGGAACTATGCTCTAAATGGCTTAGCAGACCCATTATTCAACGTGTTTTATGCCAAGAAGTCGACAAAGGAGCTGTGGGATGTTTTGGACACGAAGTACAAGACCGAGGATACTGGGGCAAAGAAATTTGTTGTTGGCCGATTTCTGGACTTCAAAATGGTGAACTTAAAAATCGTCATTAGTTAGGTCCAAGATTTCCACATAATTCCGCACGAGATTCATGCAGAGGGGTGTTTCTGAGCGAATCATTCCAAACAGCTGCACTGATTGAGAAGCTGCCTAACGACTGGAAAGACTTCAAGAACTACTTGAAGCACAAGTGAAAGGAGATGACAGTCGAAGAGCTCGTTGACAGGCTTCGTATTGAGGAAGACAATAGAAAAAAATGAGGGAGTACCTCCACTGTGAAAGCAAATGTGGTTGAGCATGGCCAGTTTTCGGGGGTGAGGAAAAAACCACCGACAGACAAAAGCTTGAAGTTGAGGCCAAGAGGCGGTGTGCCTAAGAGGCCAGTCTACAAGCCGCAAGAACCTATTTTTAGGTTCAATAGGAAGTGCTTCAACTGGGGAAGCGATAGGCATTGGGCGGTTGATAGTCGCAAGAAGAAGAAACCCTACAAAAAGTACCCTCCATAGAACAAGAGCCGTGCCAACATGGCTCAAATGGAGGATCTATCATAAGATGTAGACAACATGCATCTGGCAGCTGTCGTCTCTGAAGTGAACATGGTGGTGTCCAACCCGAAGGAATAGTAGGTGGACACTGGGGCCACTCGCCACATCTATGCGGAGAAAAAAATGTTCACAACCTTCGAACCGATTTCAAAAGGTGCGAAGTTGTTCATGGGGAATTCTGCCACCTCAACTGATGAGAGAAATGGTGAAGCAGTCTTGAAGATGACTTCAGGGAAAAAGCTAACTCTGAACGATGTCTTATTTGTATCGAACATTCGTAAGAACCTTGTCTCAAGGTCACTCTTGAGTAAGCATGGCTTACGAATGGTATTTGAGGATAATAAGGTTGTGTTGACCAAGAGCAGGGTTTATGTAGGGAAAAGGTATATGTCGGGCGGTATGTTTAAGCTCAATGTAATGACTCTTGCCCTGAAAATTAATGAGAAAGCTTCTTCTTCTGCTTATATACTTGAGTCTCCTAATTTATGGCATGGTAGACTGGGTCATGTAAATTTTAACTCTTTGTGTAGATTAATCAAATTAGATCACATACCATCTTTCAAGATTAATCCAAATCACAAGTGTGAAACTTGTGTAGAAGTAAAATTGACAAGGACTTCTTTTCATTCTATTGAAACAAGTACCAAGCCTTTACATTTAGTGCATAGTGATGTATGTGACTTGAAAGTCATACAATCACGTGGTGGCAATAAGTACTTCATCAGTTTTGTTGATGATTGCACTAAATATTATTATGTGTATTTGCTTAAAAGCAAAGATGAGACAATTGATAAATTTATTCTTTTCAAGAACGAAGTTGAGAATCAATTAAGCTGAAAGATCAAGATTGTAAGAAGTGATCGTGGTGGTGAGTATGAATCTCCGTTTACTGAGATTTGTGCTCAATTTGGGATCATTCACCAAACCACGACGCTGTACTCCCCTCAGTCAAATGGTGTTGCCGAGCGGAAAACCAGGACGTTAAAGGAAATGATGAATGCAATGTTGATAAGTTCTGGATTGCCACAGAACTTCTGGGGGGGAGAAATTCTCTTCTTGAATTACATTCTTAATAAACTCCATATGAGTTGTGGAAAGGCCACAAGCCTTCATATAAATACCTACGAATGTGGGGGTGTCTTGCAAAAGTGGCAGTGCCTACACCCAAGCGGGTTCGGATAGGACCGAAGTCAATGGATTGTATATTCATTGGCTATGCACATAATAGCAGTGCATATCGATTTCTTGTGTTTAAATCTGCTATTCCAGATATACACAAGAATACTATCATGGAATCAAGAAATGCATCTTTCTTTGAAGATGTATTTCTTTATTATCTCCAAGAAGGGGTTCCAAGTTCTATGAAAGAAGTTGAAAATGACAATGCTCACGTAGATGATCACATGGATGATCAAGTCAATGATCAAGTCGATGATTAAGCTGAGGAAGCAGATGAGCCAAGAAGGAGTAAGAGAGCTAAGACTGCAAAGTCCTTTGGTCTAGACTTCTTGACTTATATGTTAAAGAGAGAACCTCAAACTTTCCATAAAGTTGTGACTTCACCTGAAAGTCTTTTGTGGAAAGAAGCAATTAAGAGTGAGATTGACTCCATCTTATAGAACCATACTTGGGAGTTGGTTGATCTACCTCCAAACTGTAAGGCCTTGGGGAGTAAGTAGATCTTTAGAAGAAAGATAAGAATGAATAGGTCAATTGATTAGTATAAAGCTAGGCTGGTTATCAAAGGATATAGGCAACGAGAATGCCTGGATTGCTTTGATACGTATTCACCTGTGACAAGGATTACATCCATTTGCATGGTGATTATGATAGTCGCTTTACGTG
Organism: Camellia oleifera; assembly: GCA_022316695.1. Classification (NCBI taxonomy): domain Eukaryota; kingdom Viridiplantae; phylum Streptophyta; class Magnoliopsida; order Ericales; family Theaceae; genus Camellia; species Camellia oleifera. The sequence goes on from CM039311.1 coordinate 194,117,147, forward strand.
GTCTAGAGATACATCAGATGGATGTAAAGATAGCTTTCTTAAATGGAGATTTAGATGAAGAAATCTACATGGAACAACCGAGGGGTTTTCAGCTCCAGGGAAAAATAAGAAAGTTTGTGAGCTTGTCAAGTTATTATATGGTTTGAAGCAAGCTCCTAAGTAATGGCATGAGAAGTTTGACAATATTATGTTGTCAAATGGAATTTAGAATCAATAAGTGTGACAAGTGTGTATATGTTAAAGACACTAACAGAGGTTATGTCATTTTGTGTTTATATGTAGATAACATACTCATTGTTAGTAGTAGTAATGAAATGATTAGAACTACCAAGAAATTGTTAAACTTTAAGTTTGAAATGAAAGATATGGGCCTTTGCAGATGTAATTCTAGGTGTTAAAATTACCAGAACATTTGATGGTATTGTACTTTTTCAATCTCATTATGTTGAAAAAATACTTGAGAAATTTGGTAAATCAGGTACAAGTGTGTCTAGGACATCGATAGATGTGAGTCTACATTTGACCAAGAATAATGGTGAGAGTATTTATCAGCTAGAATATTCTCGAGTTATTGGAAGTTTGATGTATCTGATGAGTTGTACAAGGCCGAATTGTGACAACCACCTCCTTAATTAAGCAAATTAATTAAATTGGTTATGTGTTTAATGCTAATTATGTGATTATATGTTATGAAATGTTATTGTGATGCCATGTGATTATTTGAATTGTGTTATTATGAACAGATAGGTTAAAGTGAATATTAAACCTGTTTGATTCATTAATTAGTAACAAGTTAGAATTACCAAATTGGGTAGGAATTAGAGCCTAATTCACCTTGGTATAATTTAATTTAGTATAATAAGATTATATTGTGATGTAGATTAATTTAATTGAGTGAGTTGATTTATATTAGTTATGTGATTAATTAATGACCTTTTAAAATAAATAAAAAAAGAAAATCCTATTCATCACTTGAATAGGAATAATAGTGTAGTGTAGTGGGTTTTTCTTGTTCCCTGATGCATACATGTAGAAAGAGGGTGAGTAGGAAACAAAACAAATTGTGAGAACTCAACCTATAGAAGATAGAAGACAGGAAAAAAACGAAAGGGAAGAGAAGCTAAAGAAATTATTGTTACTACACTCTATTCTTCATAATACACGCGACCTAGGTAAGAATTACTCTCTTTCATCTCATGAATTTGTAGAGCTATGTTTCAATTTCAGATTAGTTAAGAAATTATGAGTGGAATTGAGGTTTAGTTCGTTTGGTTCATATAATTAGAGAATTGATACATGCATGGTTCATAATGAACAAAATGAGAGAAGTAATTTAAGATAGCTTCATGCATGGCATGATTTTCATGAACATTATTTCCACACATTTAAACTCTTGCGTGGTACTTCACTTGCTAGAAAATTTCTATGAATTATAAAGCTTGGGGCTCACTTATATAGTTTTGATCTTCAAGAAGTTGTATTTGTTGTTTTACATGGATTTGAGCCTAAAATTGGAACCATGATTTTTTTTTAATATTTTTATGACTGAATGGATGTATTCTTGATAGTTTTAAGACTTGTATTACTGGAAAAAGAGGTTGAATTTGCTTGGAAATGCAATGCCCCAGCAGAGCAGTTTCAACCAACATTTTCAACCTAGACCACTCAAGCAGCCTGGGCCCCCACTTGAGTGGCCAACCTTCATGAACTCAGGGGAGCATTCTGCTGGACCACCGCTCGTGCGGCCAAGGCCACCGCACGTACAGCCAACAGGGCAATCCCGGTTTGTTTTTCGTTCCTCTTTTCTACTTTCTGGGCCTCTGTTTACATGGTTTTAGAGCATTTTTCATGTGCATTGCATCTCATGAATAAATGAATGAAAGTTAGAACCGAATAAGTGAGCAATGAATAGAAATTGACTGAATAATAACGAAGCGAATAGAAATAAAAGATTTTGAATCTGACATGGATGTAATTGAGTTGTTGTGCTTAAATTTGTGTGTTTAGATTGGACTCTGCGATTTTAGTGTATAATTAGCACGTGTTCTACGGAGCCCACTATGAGTAACAATGTTGTAAAGCTATGTTCAATATAATTATTTTCTGAATGATTAACTGTATTGTTTTCTGAAATGATATTATTTACTAAATAAATGTTTATCCAATTTTATGAACTGTACTCGTGGCATCCATAGCAATTGATTGTTGCTGCTACTGTTACTGCTACTACTACTGTTACAGAGATCTTTGTCAGTTCCAAATTTTTAGAACTACCGTTTACTGTTTGATGGCCATCAATTAATTGTTCGGTCTTCTAAGACCTACTATACTATATTGCTATTGGATGTACTACGTATGACTGTTATGATTTCTAAATGACTGATATGACATGAAATATGAGACGTTGATAGAATAACTGATCTACAGATGCAATTGACTGTTTTAAACACTGAAAGGACATTCATTCTTAACTCCTTTACACATTTGTTATTCATTGGGTTTTAGCTCACCGTTTATATATATATATATATATTTATATAGGTGACCAAGCACCCGAGCAGAGTTAGCAGCGTTGACTTGGTTCCATTTTGTCAAGACAACTTACTGTGCCTCACCATGAGGCTCCGAGCCATTATTGTCAAGGCTTTGGGGAATCTAATTCCACCATTTTGCATGTCACTTAGTGTCAAAGTGAATGTTTTATGTTTTGTTTTCGGCTTGGGGTTTAATTCCCTAACATGTCTTGAATGATTTGGACTTAAACTTTCACGTATATGATTGACATAGACTCGAACTTATGTGTGCATTAGTATATATATGGAGGTTATTTGTTCATTTATGTCCTCACAGCTCTTTAGACATCATAACTTAATTTGTACAGGCTTCCACCGGCCCCTTTTATTGTTTAATTATTATTACTGTTAAATAGTCTTTTAGTAATCACGGGTTACTAGCCGGTTATGATGCTAAACCCTTAGAGTCAGGTTTGGGTCGTGACACGGATATAGCCTACTCAGTTAGCAGGCTTAGTAGATACATGAGTAATCCGAATGCTACTCATTAGAGGGCGTATTATGCGGATGTTAGGTTATCTATGCTACACCTGGGGTTATGAGCTGCATTATACCAGATACCCAGCAGAACTAGAAGGGTATAGTGTTACTAATTGGATATCTGATATAAAAGACTACAAATCCACTAGTGGTTATGTGTTTACCTTCGGAGGGGCAGCCATGTCTTGGAAATCTTCCAAGCAAATGTGTATATCGAAATCAACGATGGAATTTGATTTTATTGTTTTGGAAAAAACAACTGAAAAAGTTGAATGGCTTCGCCAGTTCGCTAAGGATATTCCACGTTGATCGAAACCTGTGCTAGCCATCTGTATTCATTGTCATGGCCAATCGGCTATTGGACGGGCACAGAGTAATATGTCTAATGGAAAGTCTAGACATATTCGTCGTACATATAATTCCATACGACAACTACTCTCGAATGGAGTTGTCACTTTAGACTATGTAAAGTCTAAAGACAACATTGCAGATTCGCTAACCAAAAGGTTAAATCGAGTGTTAGTAGAGAAGTCGTCAGAAGGAATGGGGTTTAGGCCTTTAGTGTAAGGTGTTACAGGAATGGAAACCCAACTTAGTTGACTGGAGATCCCAAGATCTAGGTTTAATGGGACAACCTAATTGTGTGTAATGGTGGTATGTCGCTAAGGAGGTTAAACCTCCAGCCATTCCTTTTATCAATGATACCTGCAAGTGTAGAGGCTAAACTGAGCTTTTAATAACTCTAGTGTGTTGAGCTATTGAGCTGAGTATAGTAGGATACTCAAGTAGAGTCACTTATGTGAGTGTGAAGTGGGACTGCTTCTATAAGAATTGATGGGGCCTAATTCTTTAAACCACTCACTCAAGCAGGCTAGTGTTCCAGGGCCAAACCAAACATAACAATGAGAACATAACGATGGTTGGAGTAGTTTCTGTTTGAGGTCTGTTGTCTTGGTTTACATAAACGGCAGAACAGTTCGAGACTTTGTGTTCATTGGACAACCAGTAAATCCGATAGACTTCACTAGGAGGGGTTCAAAGCCACAACCTACCCTTTCCGATGCCGGGGTTATTCCGTTGTACTCTCTCTGAGTCCTTGTTGTTAAGCGTTGTCCATTTGTTGTTATTTAGTCAATTTGTATTCATGTTTGGTGACTTTAAGGCAATATTAAAGTGGGTGCCAACCCTCAATTAAGGTGGAGTATAGTGGGTTTAGATTCTTTTTAGTGAGATCTTTACACCACAAAAAGAATGACCAAAAACCATTAAGGTTTTGAATGAGAAATTGACTCATTAAGTTGGCCTTATGAAAGAGGTGTTGGGAAATGTGTAAAACCTTTAATCCCACATTGATTGTAGAGGAGAGCATTAATGGGTATTTAAATCCCATTTTTTGCCTAAGAGTGTAAGCCCTTTGGTGCATCCAAAATTTTTGAAAGAATGGAGTTATGGATGCTTCAAGAATGGACTTGGGCCAAGGCTATGGTCCAAGTTGGTTAGGCAAAAATTGCCAGATGTAGGTCGTGGATCTTGGATCTCGGGTCTTGGGATTTGGGACTTCGTTTTGGGCTTGAGGCTTAAAGCTTGAGGCTTGTTGGAATGGATTGAGTGTGGGGGTTGGGCTTGGCCCACCCATCTTAATCTTTTTGGGCCAAGCCAGTATTGTGGGCAGCGGAATTATATACATTACACAGATGTATAATATGTGTGTAACTCCTCTATAATAATGATGAATTATTCTAGCGATTTTACAGGTTTAATACAGAATTTATTTTTGCATTTGTGAGGGGCCTTGATGGCTGGAGTCTCTCTCTCTCTCTCTCCATATGTATAAAAGGAGATCCTTCTCCTTCAGTTTTCTACCCAAAAAATTTGCTCTTCCTGTCTTCAATTGTTTCCTCCAGTTTTATATTATATCCTTCTTGTAAGAGAGTGCTGCAAAGTTCAGTTCACCGACACTACTCAGTCGGTGCATTGTTGTAGCTGGTCTAACCATCGTATCTTGAGAGACAAATGTCAAACAACCTCCAGTATCCAACTGGTGAGGCGACGAATCTGTTTTAAAGACACTGTACAGTGCAAGTTTCGATTTGCTTTCTTTTTGCCATTTTATTTATTATATAACTTGTAATTTGGCGCATGGTTCTTGTTCTAAATTGTTAATGATGAATCTATTTGTTTTAGTTTATCACACAATTTGTACAACATTAAATTGATAAAATTAAAAGTTTAGGAATTATTTTGATAGAAGAGCCAAACTTTAGAATTTTTTTTTGTTGTTGTTATAATTGTCCCTAGATTATTTCTATTTATTTTTTAATTTTATTTTGAGAGTCAGTGTCAAATTGGGCTTTGTTTTAGTGTAGTTTCTCCTTACATCTTATTAGGTAGAAATAAATAAAATAAAATAAAATAAAAAATTAATAATCTAAAAATTGGAGAAGGATGCTTCTGACTTTTACTTTTACTTTTTGATTATTAATTTTCAGCTTATAAAGAATTGCAACAAACAAGCCCCAACTAGTGTTTGGTTTATAGAATGAGGGTGAAATGAACTAATAATTTCATAATACCTATTTTATAGTGTGGTTCACTAAAATATTGATGAAAAAAAATATATCATGAAGATTTCATTCCACTTTTACTCCCGTAAACTAAAATACTATTCAATTTTTAAAAAATAAAAATAAATTAACAGAAAAAAAATGTCTCACTAGCTATATTATAACATATATAAGTGATATGATTAATTAATATATGGTGACACATAAAATTTAATGATCATGACATTATTAAGGCCTTGTTTGGAAAGTTGGTTATTTTAGTTAGCTATTTGGTTTTTTTTGGCTATTTTAGCCCGGCTAAAATATTTGTGTTTGAGATTTTTTTATATTTTTTTATATTTTTGTGTGTGTGTGTAATTGATTTGATGGTTGTGAGATAAAAAGTGAAATGATTATGGATTATATGTGATATTTTATCTTATAAACTATTTTATCTTATTTTGTCTTTTAGTAAATTATTTTAGCCCAATCCTTTTTCCAAACACCGCATAAATAAAAATTGATGGATCCATAGATGTTTGTGGTGGGAAATTTTATTTCCACACATCTTCTTACCTCAATACACATCATTTCTCAATACATACACTTAGTAATTTGATTATTAATTATTGTTCCGATTCCATACACTAAATATTCCAATCATACCCTTAACTCATATCTTGTACACATATCACCTTAACCATCTTTTCATATACTTTCACATCAATCTAGCTCTTCTCATCGAGTCGATGAGCAATTCGTCCAAGGCTAAATCGATGAAGTCGATCTTAGAGTAAACTCTGATCAAGAGGAAATTGAAGCTCTAACAAATAGCGACTTTGAACTTAAAAGAATTCTATCTCCATTATCTTCATTAACCTCTATCATCAAACCCATCTTTCCATTTTCCAAACAAGCCCTAGTATTTCTATTTGCATGTTGATTAATTGAATGAAATCTCATCTGGGTCTTTGTTATTAAGATGTTCAATTTGTGTTTTTGTTCATCATGGCAACGATTTGGTAGTAAACAAAAATACTAGGAATGGAGAAAGAAAGCAACAAATGAAAAGTGGCTGTGAAGATAAAGAAGGGAAGGGGTCTGATCCACCATAGAAGTTGGGATAAGATTGAGATTGAATGAAATATATATGGTTTTTAGGGTTTAGTTCATAAGAGTCTATTGTAGAATGTTAGATTTAGCCAATTAATAAAGGTTTTTTTTTTTTTTTTTTAAAGAGGGTTTAATATGTAATGAAAATTCCTCAACACAACCAGGAATTTTTAATTATTTTATATTGCTTTTATTTCAGTTGGATGTATAAGTATGTGATCTTAATTTGTTTGGTTGACTAGAAAATTGATGTTAAGAAAAAAGAAAGAAATATTATAAAAATCTCCTAATCTACTTTGTTTTCTATTGTTTTTGTCTAAAATGGAGGAATTCGGGTTTAGTTTTTTTATTAAAAGATGTACATTGAATTTATTATTTTTTTAAAAAATGTGTATACAGAATATTTTCATATAATATTATGGACGTGTTTTGATGTCTATTATAGTCATTTTACTTTATAGTATAATTGTTATTAAAATAATAATTCATTAAGCGTGTACACTGATATAAGTAGGTGTGTGGAAATAGAATTTCCCATTTGTGGTAGGTAATTATTGTGGTTTATGTCATATGGGCAAATTACCAACAAGTCCTCTTTAAAAGAGGTGTGGCCTATTTAATCCCAAAACTTTTTGTTTATACCCAAAAGTCATCTAACATTTTTCTTGTTCTCACCCTCTTTCTTTTCTTGATTTTTGACAATCAGCGACCAGCGACCACGTCTTGTTTCTTCTCTTTCTTTTTTTGATATATAGTCACCGGCGATCGACAACTACCATTGATTGGAGTTCACTGGTAACCACCGACCACCAACTCCTTACTTCACCTTCACCAATGGTGAAGAAGATATGTTTTCGACGAAAAAGATGAGTAGATCTACTCAAATCTGATGTTGATCTACTCAGATCTACATCAGATTTGGATAGATCTACATCGGATCCGACTAGATTTAAACAAAAAATAGTTGTCGAAGTACAATCATCTCTCTATATTTGTCTCTTTTCTTTCATCTTTCAATTTTTCTACATTTTCTCTATTATACACGTCTTTTTTCCTATTTTAATGAAAAAAAATTTCAAGTTCTGAATAAGTTGTTTTCGAGTTTCAGTTGCAGGCGGTGAAAACTATAAAATTTTATAGTTTCAAATTTTTAGGTGCTGAAATGAATCATGATTTAAAACTGTAAAATTTTGTAGTTTCATAACATTCTTTAAAACTGTAAAATTTTACAGTTTCATAACATGTTTTTCAGTTTGATTAATAAAGATAAATGCCTAATAGATTTTTGCTTTAAAACTGTAACATTTTACTGTTTCAAAGCTTACTTTGCAGTTTGATCAATATTGGAAATTATTTGTTTAAACCCTACAAAAATTGAAAAAGAACATATGTTTATTTATTTTCACTTCTCGGTTTATCAATATTTAACACATTGTGCTATGTTTTTTTTGCTCTAATTTTTTCATTTATTCATTTTTGTGACAATATTTTGGACATTCCTGTAGTCTTCGACGATATTTTTAACATCCCATGAATGTTCTGGATATTCCGGCAACTTCCAGTGACGTTCAAAACACTCCGGCGAACTTTCGACGATACTTCGACGCCTTCCTGATGATGTTGAATATTTCGGTGAGTATCTGGTGACCGTTTGATGGAACTCCAATGATGGTGGGATGTAGCAGTATCTGTAAAAAAAAAATTTAAAAAAAAAACTGGATTTTTTGGTAACAAATTTAAAATATGTAGGACTAATTAGTATAAATATTTTGTTTTGAAACCAGATGAGTTTTGAATTTTGTGTATGAGATTTACCAGTAAGTTTCCCATATCATATTTTGAAGTTTAGATGGACCAACTCCCAGTCTTATATCTTAATAGGACAAAGTTCTTGGAGGAAAAAAAAAAAGGTTAGGGGCTAGAATTTGAGACCAGAATTTACTTGAAAATGGGTATGTGTGGTGAAAATTGATTTGATGAATAGTGAGATTCATATATAAAATAAATCTAAACTGTTACCCAAAAGACAACCTAAGAGGGGGGTGAATTAGGTTTTTATAATTAACAATTAATAATTCCCTAATAAAAAATTATGACTAGCACAATAGATAAATATAGATAATGAAATAAAAATAATTAAAAAAAATGTTCTAACAACTATGTCAATTAATGATTTTAGCACAATGAAAATGTGAAATATAACTATGGCAATTTAAATAAAATAAAGAGATAAGGAAGAAAGAGACAAACAAATTTATAATGGTTTGGCTTTAACTCGGTCTACATCCACTCCTCAAGCTTCACTTGAGATTTTCACTATACTCTAGCTTCACAGAGGTGCTAGCAACCTTTTCCCAAATAGGGCAATCCTCCACGGATTTTACACAGACTTTCTAAGTCAATAACACTGAGTGTACTACACTCTTACAAGGTTGAAAAGAAGGTATTTTTGCTTTCACAAAAAGCTACAAGAATTATCTCTCAAAGATAGATATAAAAATGAAGCTTTAGTTTTTCTGTAAATCTCACACAGAAAAGATGAGCTTAGGCTCTGTGTATAATTTCTGAGAGAAAAATGTAAACAAAATTGAAGAACACTTCTCAGAGAATTTTTTAGAGAATGAGAATGATTTTTGATCAAAGAATATTTTCTGGGTAATCTCACTTGTATATTGCTACAGTAATATGTTCACTGAGGCTCTCTGGTATATATAGTTCAATAGGCTTATAGAGCCGTTGAATTCATTTTGAATATAAATCATTCCATCATTGCTAATTTCAACTTGTGGGAGACAACGATTGTCTGGAACAACTTTATTTTGAAAAATGGTTGTTGTAGCTCAGAGTCGTTGAAAGAAAAATTTGAAATGAAGTAGAACTGGGCAAAAAGGCTTAGGGCAGTCATCCACCCGGATGACCGGCCGGATGTCCACCTGGACGTTCGGAGATTTGACTTTTCTGAACCTTTTGAACTGCTACTGTGCTGGGTTGTTTGAACCTTTGTTTTGGGCTATTTAAACCTCTGATTTTGGTTTGAAATGAACACTTGATTTAAGCAAATATTAAATACATTCTAATAACATTTAGGATAAAAGTTTAGGTAAGAAATAATGAGACAAAATAAATTTTGATTATATTTTTCTCTTCCAAATAAATTAAAATATAATTAAATAAATCATCAAAATAAATAAGTCTAACAATCTCCCCATTTTTTATGATAACACACAATGATGTTTTGATTTGATTTAGGAGTAAGAAAAGCTCCTCCTTAAGTCATGCTCCCTGAATTCATTTCTATATACATAGGTTAGCACATGTGTAATAAATAAGCTTTAATTAGAGACATGATATGAGACTAAGATATCAAACTATAAATACATAACATCAGATTAGTTGGAAAATAATACCATTACATAACATCATATTTTTCTCCCCCTGTGACATTATCAAAAGGAAATCATTGCTCAGAATTTGGAGGAGGAAGAAAATGATAGTAATAAATGGCATAAAAAACAGATAATCAAAACATATATATATATATATATATATGATTTGTCTGCCTCTCTCTTTTCTGTCGAAAATCGCGTCGGACACGCGACCTTGCTTTTGCGTCAGCCAACTGACAAAAGCAAGACGGGTCAATCAACTACCTCGGCTCTCTTTCCCTCTTGTCTTCTTCTTTTTCGTCTTCTTCTTAATCACGCTCTTCTCCTTCTTCTTTCTCATTCGCTTCCATCCCTTTCTTCTTCTTCGTGAGAGAGATAGAGCAGAGAGACGGAGTAGAGTAGAAAGGCTGCCAAACTCAATCTGTTTTGTGTTAGGGCTCTGATTCTCCTTGTGTTTACATCTCTCGCTTCCACTAAATAGCGTCGTCCCGTCCCCTCACTCTCTTTCCGGACCTGAATGACCCCTTAAGCGCTGCTGGGCCGAGTGCCTTGGCTCTTACTCTTCCCAACCTTCCTATGTTGTCGATTGAGCAAATAATGTCAGCTCAATCAAACATTGAAGCCAATCATTTTACACTGACGTCCTGTATGGAGACGGTGACTGCAGTCACAAAATTGGCTCACCAACTGCAGAACAGGATGAGTGAGCTCCATTAGGTCAACACCCAACTCTCTTTGCTCCAGCGCATGTACAAGGATGCGCGAGCAGAGATATGCACACTGAAGGCCGAAAATAAATAGCTGAAATGGCAGGCCACCTCTAGGGCTCGATTTAGAGCATCTACGTTCTTGGCCTTTGATAGTCGGCGGGGAGTTCTTGCTCTCGACGAAAGCATGGGGACAGGGCCTTCAAGGGCCTCCCATGGTAATAAAAAGAGGCAGAAAACGATGGCAGAAGCGAGTAAGTGAGATCGGCATATGGGCATAAAAAAAAGTGATGGGTTTTTTTTTTAATGTAAATATTTATATTTTGATTTGTTTTTGTTTTTTATGTTTAAGTACAAAAAAAATGAAATTAAAAAGCAGAAAATAAAAAAAAAAATTAAGCCTAATAGAAGAACGAAGGAAAAGAGAAAAAAAAAAATTTTTTAAAAAAAGAGAAATTAAGCTTAATAGCAAATTTTTTTAAAAAAAATCAATGTATGCAAATGTAAATTAAGCTCAAGATGCAGAACCAAAAAAAATTACACAGTTGAGAATAGCAAATTGTTAAGGATAAATGTATAAAGGACATGAGAGTATTCAACTGATATAAATGTTTCCATATCAATGTAGCAATACACATATATCATTTTAACAAAAATTCAAGTTTTACAGTCACAACAAAACCTTTTAAGTAGAAATCGACATTCCAAGCGCGCCACGAATAAAATTGAAGCGATCCTCACTTAGGGGTTTTGTGAAAATATCCACCAATTGCTTGTCGGTGTTTACAAATTGAAGTACAATATCCCCTTTTTTAACCTGATCTCTTAAAAAATGATGTCGAATTTCAATATGTTTTGTTCGTGAGTGTTGAACCGGATTTTTACTTAAATTGATGGCACTAGTATTATCACATTTAATAGGAATATGATCATAATATAAATCAAAGTCCTCCAATTGTTGTTTCATCCAAAGTATTTGAGCACAACAACTTTTGGAAGCTATATATTCAGCTTCGGCCGTTGATAAAGCAACGGAATTTTGCTTTTTGCTAAACCAAGATACTAATGAGTTACCAAGGAAGTGACAAGTGCCACTTGTGCTTTTTCTATCAAGTTTGCATCCGGCAAAATCGGCATCCAAGTAACTAATTAAATCAAATGCAACACTTCAAGGATAAAACAGTCTCAAATTTTGAGTGCCAACAAGATATTTAAAAATTCTTTTAACAGCACTAAGATGTGATTTCTTAGGATTTGATTGATATCTAGCACACATACAGACACTAAACATAATATCGGGTCTACTTGCAGTTAAATAAAGGAGTAAACCGATTATACCTCGATATTTTGTTTGATCAACAGACTTACCTTTTTCATCCTTGTCTAGCTTAATAGATGTGCTCATAGGAGTTCCAGTTATTTTTGAGTCATACATACCAAATTTTTTGAGTAATTCTTTTGTGTACTTAGCTGGGTTGATAAAAATTCATTCCTTACATTGTTTGATTTGAAGTCCAAGGAAATAATTTAGCTCCCCTATCATGCTCATCTCAAACTCACCCTACATATACTTAGCAAATTCCTTACACAAAGTTTCATTAGTAGCACCAAATATAATGTCATCCATATATATTTGTACAATAAGTAAATCATTATTTTTAGTTTTAACAAAAAAGTGTTATGTCAATCGCACCTCCAGTAAAATTATTTTCAATCAAGAATTTACTTAATTGTTCATACCATACACGAGGTGCTTGTTTCAAACCATATAAAGCTTTTGATAGTTTAAAAACATGATTTGGAAAAATATGATCTTCAAAACCTGGGGGTTGTTTAACATAAACTTCCTCATTTGTAAAACCATTTAGAAAGACACTTTTTACATTCATTTGATAAAGTTTGAAATCTCTAAAACATGCAAATGCAAGTAGCATGCGAATGGCTTCTAATCTAGCAACCGGAGCAAAGGTTTCTTCGAAATCAATACTTTCTTCTTGATTGTATCCTTGTGCAACAAGTCTAGCCTTGTTTCTTATAATTATGCTGGATTCATTAAGCTTGTTTCGAAAGATCTATTTGGTACCGATAATGGTATGATCTTTAGGTTTTGGCACAAGTTCCCACACTTTGTTTCTCTCAAATTGGTTAAGCTCTTCATGCATAGCTATCATCCAATGTTCATCGAATTCGACTTCTTGAAAGTTTTATGCTCAATCTGTGAGAGAAAAGCCAAGTTACTACAAATGTTTCTAAGTGAAAAGCGAGTTTCGATACCTTTTGTAGGGTCACCTAGGATTAAATCCTTAGGGTGATTATGAACAAACTTCCATTCTCTTGGCAAATCATCATTGTTTTGTCATTCTTCTTGAGGTGGGAGAATAGATTATTCAATCTCTTTGTTCAACTTACATGGTTGGTTCTCTTCTTTGTAGATACTTGAATCTTCCACATTTGGTTCCAAATCTATATTATCACTAACAATTTGCTTTTGAGCAGAGATGTTAGTTTCATCAAATGCCACATGTATAGATTCTTCCACGACAAGAGTTCTTTTATTAAAAACACAATAAACTTTGCTAGTTAGGGAATAGCCAAGAAAAATTACTTCATCAGATTTTGAATCAAATTTACCTAAGTTATCCTTACCATTATTATGCACAAAACATTTACAACCAAAAACATGCAAGTGACTAATGTTGGGTTTTCTATCATGCCAAAGTTCATAAAGAGTCTTTTTGAGAATATGTCTAATCAATGCATGATTTAAAATATAGCATGCAGTGTGAACGGCTTCGGCCCAAAAATATTTAGGAATATTATTTTCGCAAAGCATTGTTCTACTCATTTCTTCTAAAGTTCTATTCTTTCTTTTTATTACACCATTTTGTTGAGGGATTCTAGGTGTTGAAAAATTATGTCAAATACCATGCTCATCACAAAACAATTCAAATTTCTCATTTTCAAGTTCTCTACCATGGTCGGTTCGAATATTAGTAATAAGAAAGCCTTTTTCACTTTGAATTCTACGACAGAGTTTTGTGAAAGAAGAAAATGTTTCATCTTTGTGTGCTAAAAACATAACACATGTAAATCTTGAATAATCATCAACAATAACAAGACAATAATGTTTACCACCTAGACTAGATGTCCTTGAGGGATCAAATAAATTCATATGCAATAGTTGTAAAGGTCTAGTTGTGGAAATATGAGATTTTGATTTAAACGGTGTTTTAGTTTATTTTCCTTGTTGACAAGCACTACATGGATGATCTTTTTCAAATTTAATTTTTGGAAGTCCATTGATCAAATCCTTTCTCAAAAGTTTAGGAATTAAGTTCATATGAGCATGACTATTCTTCTATGTCATAACCAACAATTTTCATTATTAACATATAAACATTTAATATCACTAGCATAGAGATCATTAAGATGAAAAACATAAATATTATCATGGCGATTACCAACGAATAAAGCTTTATGATCATTTGTGCTTTCAATTGTGCAATGTGATTTATCAAAAATAACTCAATTACCTTTATCACATAATTGACTAATACTAAGTGGGTTATGCTTAAGTCCATCAACAAGTAAAACATTTTCAATAGAAGGGTTAGGAGAAATACCGATGCTACCAATACTGACGATTTTTCCTTTCTTGTTGTCTTAAAAAGTAACAAAGCCTCCATCTTTGGATGACAGTGTAGTTAAAAAGGATTTATCTCCGGTCATGTGTCTGGAACATCCACTATCAAGATACCGTTTCCCTTCTTTAGCTTTGGACTTAAGGAAAACCTACAAAATGACAATCAAGTGTTGGTTTTTGGTACCCATAGTTTCTTGGGTCATTCTTGGTTAGTTTTGTTAGATCCCTTAATAATCCAAATCTTTTTAATTCCCATGTTCATATTCTTTTTGAATAGATAATAAGATATATAATGGCCTTTCTTTCTACAATAATGACAAGTAATATGAGGGTGTGTTATGAGCGGTGCCTTTTCAAAAATTGTATTGAGATTCTTTTGTTTCTTAATAGGGTCATATCCAATGCTCGCTTTATCGAAAACACATCTTTGATTTCCAATAAGCATGTTGAGATTATTTCTACATTTTACAAAATTTTCAAGTGATTTTATTAAATCATCAATATTGTTTTTTAAAGTAGTTTTCTCATTAGAGATGGTATCAAAATCATTTTTCAAAACAATTTTTTATTTCTTTAATTCTTCTATATTACTAAATAAAGATGCAATAGATTTCTTTAACACATTATTTTAGCACAAACTTTTCCAAATTCATCTTGTAGTTCATGGAATGTACTTTCAAGTTCTTCATAAAGAGTAGTTACCTCATCTTGAGTAGAGTCTTCATCCTGAGTAGAGTTTTTATCTTCAAGAGCCATGAGACACAAGTTGGCTACTTCATTTTCAACTTCATCACTTGAGCGTTCATCTTCACTTTCTCCCCAAGCTGCTACCATGGCCTTCTTGTTTCTTTTGTAGTCTTTTCCATGATTTTTCAATTTTGGACAATCCATCTTCATATGTCTAGGATTTTTGCACTCATAGCAAATAATAGGTTCTTTCTTGTTATCTTTGTTGTACTTATTTTTGAAAGGTCTTCTTCTTCCATAATTGTTTTTCTTGAAGTGCTTTTTAAGATTTCTACTAAACATGGCATAGCTTTCATCCTCACTTGAGTTTTCATGTTCTTCTTCATTTGATGAGGCTTTGAATGCAATTCCATTTTTTTTTCTCAATATCCTCATGTCCTTTCCTAGTGATCTCATGAGTCATAAGGGAACCCATAAGCTCATCCAATCCAAGTGTGGAGTGATTTTTGGCTTCTATAATAGCGGTGACCTTCGCTTCCCAATTCTTTGGTAAACATCTAACTCACTGTTAGTATAAATTTTGCCAAGAGATTTCAAAGAGTTTACAATTTCAGTAAATCTAGTTGTCACGACCCAAACCCGCCCCTGTAGGTTTAGCATCGTAACCGGCCAGTAATCCGTGGATTACCAAAGGTCTCTTAACAGATAAGCACATTATAAGGGGCTGCGGAAGCAATTATATAAAATAGACAAGGTCTAATGAGCTGTGATAACATACATGGGACAGAAGATTTCAAAACTTGCATATACATAAGCGTATCGGTCGAAGGATATCATAATTACAAAACATTTACAAAAGTGTAATTCCCAGGACCCGACTTTACAAAACAGACAGAGACTAGCATAAGTACAAAAACAGCCATGTAACTAGACTTCAATCGAAACCTCCCCGGGAGGCACAACGGTTGGCTGACAAAAACAGAAATAAAGGCCGTCAACTCTGGCCCTGATTATGCATCGGCTCATCTACACACATAATATAAACTGTGAGCAAAAGCTCAGTGAACAATAATAGAGTAAAGGGGTTTTAATAAATGAGTCCGTACAGATTCAAAAATCATAATTCAGTTTCGTATCAAATTCATAATTTATCCATATCATATACAGAAAATCATGAGGTACACTTAAGTATACATGATACATCCATTAGCATTAACAGAGCAGATATAGAACAGATGCAGACACGTAAGGGTTACGAATAACCAGTTCCATAAAGGAACCTCCAGATCCAGGTAATAGAGAATAAACACGCTGAGCCCCATGATGGAGCCTCCGGTACGGGTAACAGAGTGCAGACATATTAAGTTCCGTGATGGAACCTCCGGTACCGGGTAACAGCCAATAGATATCACATGATACTAAGGATGTCACAAATACATATCATAAATTGGACAATCATTCATTGTATAGAACATATCATTTCAGAAAATATATCTTAATTCATCACACAGAAAATAAATAAAGTTGAACATAACTTTACTATGTTATTACTCACAGTTGGCCTTGAGACAGATAGATGGAGCAGATTGGTCAAACGGTATGCGGCACGTGACCTACATAACACATAACAGACACACACTTGAAATACACGTTCTAATTGTACATAACTTACTTCGTTGGCTCTTAGTGTGTTTCTAACCTTTAATCCTCATTAAGGAGTCTTAAACATGGCCTAGAAATGCTTAGGATGGAATGAGGATGCAAGAATGCATTGGAAAACATTTCTTAAAACTTGCTGAAAATAAGGTCCACGCTCGAGCGTGGATTCCCCCACTCAAGCGGACATGCAGACAATGAATCTCCGTTCGAGCGTGACTTTCCCCATTCGAGCAGACTGCAAACTAGAAAAAAAGTACTGGTTACATGTTTTTCACGCTCGACGGACGTTCGACCTCCGCTCGAGCGTGAGACTCAGACCATCGCTCGAGCGTAGGTTCCCTCGCTCGAGCGGACTGCAAAACACAAGGACTTCTGGGCATATGCATTTCACACTTGAGCGTAACCCTCGACGCTCGAGCGAAAGTGCATGTACTCAGAGTGCATGCTCGAGCGTAAAGTTCCCCGCTCAAGCGTGGATCAAATTTCTAGAAATTCCAGATTTGATCACGAAGCTCAAATTCAACTTTGAAGCATCCAAAACTCATTTTTCTGGGCCCAAAACTTTGGAAAACACTTAGAAACTCATAAAACAACATGTTTGAAGGATCATAACAAGAAATCATGGCCCAAAAGCATGCTAATTGTGCAGCATTCAACTTGAAACTTGAAATTAATTCATATACATGACTTGTATGCAATTCTTCGAACTCAAGTCTTCCAAAACATGACCAAATGCGATGTTCAACCCAAAAACATGATCAACTATGACAATATAACATGGAACATGAAGAACTTCTAAAACAAAGCTTGGATTATGACATGCATGCAAGGATTGATCTACCTCCCTACTCCTTAAGCTTGATTCTCACATCTTATAGCTCAATTTACTTGAATTCATGCATGAACAATTAAATCCACAATTAAAAGAATCAATTTCCTACCTTAAGTCTTGAATTCCAAGTGTGGGAGCTCAATTATACAAGTCTCCTTCTATTTATTCTAAATCTCAAGGAAATCCCTTTTTGGATTCAACTTTCTTCTAACTCTCTCTCTCTCTCTCTCTCTCTCACGTTTTTGGGTCAAGAAGATGAAATGAAGAATGATGCTAAACAAATGTAAAGTGTGAGAAGTAGCGGCCTTGAATTAAACCACTCAATGGCACAAGTGTAATTACCTAGGTTCAATTAGTTTAACATTATTTAATCTGATTTAATAATTCCAAATTGGATTTTTATTAAACCTAACATAAAATCATATAAATCCTAATTAGCACATAACACTAATCAATTCCTGAATCGGTCGTCGTTAAGGCTTTCAATTCGCAATTTTAAACTAAAACATGAACAGATCTTTCTACTCCTAACAGATATAAACACAACAATGCAACATACACATGCATTTTAATTCAGAATTTCGCCTTAATTACTAATTGGGCATAATTAATCATGGATTAACGTTAATCAGAGGTCGGGGTTGTTACACTAGTAAATATACTTGAAATAGATTCATCATGTTAGGTTTTATTTTTGGCAACCCCGTTTGACAAAACTCCTTTTAGTTGTATTTGTTTTCGCACTTTATGACGAGGGTCGAGCTGCCCGGTCAGCTCGCGGGCGGAAGCAAAATGCAAAAATGAATTCAAAGTTGCCTGTCATTTTCTTCCAATTTTGGTCTTCTGGCTCGAGCGGGGAAAGTGACGCTCGAGCAGGGTTTGCGAGCTCACAGTATCTCTGCTATGCCTGAAAAAGTACTGGATGATGTGATTCGACGCTCGAGCGTGGAAGCGGACGCTCGAGCGTGGAGCCTATATGAAATCACGAAATATGAAGTCTCCGCTCGAGCGGAAAGTCCCACGCTCAAGCGGATCGTGCGAACCCAAATTTCCAGATTTGTTAAGGAGTTGGTTTTCTTCTGAAACTAAGATTACTTTTGGTTTTCTATAAGTAGTTGGTTCTCTTCCAAAACTAGACTACTCATGAATTCCTCCAGATCTTTTTTTTGGTTCTTAAGGTTTATATCTGGGGATATTTTGTTAGTTTTCTTTGATATTTTATTGAGTATTCAACTCATGGTTTAAAGAGAGTACATCAAAGGTTTTGTTTGTTATACACAAGAAAGAGAGAGAGAGAGTTATTTTTCGGTGGATTCTGAAGAATTCGAGCCTGAAGTTTCGGTGGATTCTAGAGTGGCTCATCGTAAAGACAATTCCGAGGTGAAGACGAGATTGGAAGAGGCACATAGAGGTTGGCTCAATTAGGCGTGGATTCGCTAGGTAATTAAGAGTATACCTGTGTAATTCCTTTAAATCTTCTTAGTGGATTGTTTTGTGTCTGTTGCCCGTAGTTTTTTAATCACAGTTGGAGGTGTCCAATTGTCGTTTTTCCACGTTAAAATCGTTGTGTTGATTTGTCTTGATTGTTTGATTGAGATTGTTATATATTGCTTAAAATTGTTACATAATCACAAATCAATATCTAGGGGATTTCTAGATTTTTCACACCAGACTTCATTTTAAACAATTCATAACTATGAACAAGTATATCAATACAAGATTCCTTTACTTGGTTTGTACCTTCATACGTTACCTCTAGTTTGTCCCAAATTTCCTTTGCCAAATCACAACGTGAAATCCTGTTATACTCCTTAGAGTTTAATCCACAAACAAATGTGAGTTTTGCTTTGGCATTGGCTTGCAATAATTTATGATCCCTTTCATCACATTCATCTTCTGTTTTAGGTACACTAATGTTGTTTACTAATTTGGTAGGGATTTTTGGACCTTTGGTGACAATAATCCACATGGCATAATCAGTGGCTTGAAGGTATTAGGCCATTTTATTTTTCCAATGACTATAGTTGTTTCAATCAAACAATGGTGGCCTATTGGTGGCTTGTCCTTCAGCAGTGCTAGTGCTAGCTAAGGTGGCCATGGATCGAAACTCTCAAATGGTTAAATCTAAAGCAAGAGTCTAGGTTCTGATACCAATTGTTATCTAAAAGATAACCTAAGAGGGGGATGAATTAGGTTTTTACAATTAACAATTAAAAATACCATAATAAAAATTATGGTTAGCACAGTAGATAAATATAGATAATGAGATAAAAATAATTAAAACAAATGTTCTAACAACTATATTAGTTAATGATTTTAGCATAGTGAAAATGTGAAATATAGTTATGGCAATTTAAATAAAATAGAGAGATAAGGGAAAGAGAGGCAAACAAATTTATAGTGGTTCGACTTCAACTCGGCCTACGTCCACTCCTCAAGTTTCACTTAAGATTTTCCATTATACTCTAGCTTCACAGAGGTGTTAGCAACCTTTTCACAAATGGAGCAATCCTCCATGGATTTTACACAGACTTTACAAGTCAAGAACATTGAGTGTAATATACTCTTACAAGGTTGAAAAGAAGGTGTTTTCACTTTCACAAAAAGTTACAAGAATTATCTCTGAAAGATAGATACAAAAATGAAGCTCTGGTTTTTCTGTAAATCTCACACAGGAAAGATGAGCTTAATGCTACAAGGCTCAATGTATAATTTCTGAGAGAAAAATGTAAACAAAATTGAAGAACACTTCTCAGAGAATTTTTCAAAGAATGAGAATGATTTTTGATCAAAGAATATTTTCTGGGTTATCTCACTTGTATATTGTTGTAGTAGTATGTTCATTAAGGCTCTCTGGTATATATATACATCAAGAGGCTTGTAGAGCCGTTGAATTCATTTTGAATATAAGTCATTCCATCATTGCTAATTTCAACTTGTGGGACACAAAGATTGTCTGGAACATTTTTATTTTGAAAAATGGCCGTTGTAGCTCAGAGCTGTTGAGAGAAAAATTCGAAACGAAGCAGAACTGGGCAAAAAGGCCTGGGCTGGTCGTCTGGCCGGATGACTAGCTGGATGTCCACTCGGATGTCCGGAGCTTTGACTTTTCTGAATCTTTTGAACTGTTGCTGTGCTGGGCTGTTTGAACCTCTGTTTTAGGCTGTTTGAACTTCTGATTTTGATTTGAAATGAACTCCTGATTTAAGCAAATATTAAATATATTCTAACAACATTTAGGATAAAAGTTTAGGTAAGAAATAATGAGACAAAATAAATTTTAATTATATTTTTCTCTTCTAAATAAATTAAAACATAATTAAACAAATTATCAAAATAAATTTTGATTCTATTTTTTTCTTTCAAATAAATTAAAACATAATTAAATAAATTATCAAAATAAATAAGTCTAACATATACTATTTATGTGAAATTTTGAATAATTTCTAAATTTTTATGTCTGGATATATAGTATTGTTGTTTTGAAAATAACTTTAAAAACTTGGAGCCCTGTAAATTTTTTGTTTAATTTATAAATTTTTGTGTGTGCTTATTTATATGTATTTGTATAAAAACTACAGGTAATGTTATCGTGAGAGTCATAACAATAAATAAATAAAATTATAACTAAACATTATAAAAGATATAACCAAACAATTTTACAAACATAACTAAAATAATGTCACAATAAATATGATAATGAATCATAATTAACATTATAATAAATCATAACAAAAAAAAATTACAAAAATCATAACTAAAGATACATAGAATTATCCAAAATCTACCTGTAAAATTGTGTTAGGCTCCATTAAAAAAAGACAAAACAAAAACAATAAATTACACCCAGCTGTTTTGAAATTTGAGAAAAATACAATTAGCTTTAGAGGTTTGACACAATTATATTAATTTCTCGTTTAGTAAAATTAAAATAATCAAAATTAATGTAGATATAGATAAACACTAAAATAAACAAAGTTAAATATATATTTTATTAGAAAATATATGACAATATTATATTTTCATCTATATGACTCACGAATTATTGATAAAAAAGATTAAAGTATTATGTGAATTAAAACAATGAGAAAAATAGATATAATTATGTTAAAAGTGTGAGATTAAGGCCTTGTTTGGGAAGTTGGCTATTTTAGTAGGCTTTTTGACTTTTTTTTTTTTTTAAAACTATTTTAGTCTGTCTAAAATAATTGTATTTGGGAAGATAGTTATTTTTTATTTATTTATTTATTTTAATTGATTTGATGGTTGTGAGAATAATTATGGATTAGATATAATATTTTGTTTTATTAACTATTTTAGTCTATTTTGTCTTTATTAAATATTTTAACCAAAAAAGTATCTTGTCAAATAAAGCCTAAGGCCTAAGTATATTTTTTTCCAAACCTCAAGAAAGGTGAATATAATTATGTGTGGGAATTACCTGGACCCCTAAGGCCTCGTTTGAAAACATGCTATTTTAGTAATTTTTTTTAATTTTTTGGCTAAAATATGAGATAAAAAAAACTTGTATATTTGGAATGACTTTTTAATTTTTACGAAAAGATGTACAAAAAGTAGAAAGAAATGAGAATCTTTGACTTTTTAGTATAGGTTATAGACTTTTTGATTTTTTAAATAACTTTTTGACTTTTAGGCTAAAACTATTACTTCCCAAACGAGGCCTCAGTAAAAAATATTTATTCAATTTTTTTAAATAAATATTAAGAATAAATATTATAAACTTTTTCACTAATATGCAATATATATATTTTAAACTTACATTGAAAAATAATTTCCCCTAATTATGTTAAGAGTAATATTACGAACTCACTTAACTAATTAGAAATTACTCAGAATTATCATTTTATAATTCAGATTTATTTTATATATAGATCCTAAATTATACAAATTTAATTTCTGCCACACAATTATCTACCCAAAAATCTAGGTGATAAGTCATTCTTATGTTAAAAGTATGGGGTTAAAGTTTTAGAAACAAGCTTCAACAATAAGGTTATATAATTTTTTTAAGGGTAAACTATACTCACTTTTTCAAAGTTTAAAAAAAATATAGTTAGTCAAATAAATTTAATATTACGGTAATGTTCTTTTCCTAAGGTTAAAACGATCTAACTAATGTAAATAGTTGGTGCACATTGAAATAAGCAAGGTTAAATATATATTTTAGTAGAAAATTAATTATTAGCTTCCGTTAGAGAAGTGGGTTGGCTTTTTGACTGTTTGACTTCTTTAGCTATTTTAGCCCAGGCTAAAAAGCTTGGTTTGGGAATGACTTTTTGATTTTTTTGACTTTTTTTGTGAGAGAAGAGTGTAATGATTATGAATTGGATGTGATGTTTTTGTTTGTTGTGGCTAAAATAGCTTATTTTGTCTTTTGTGGTTAAGTGTGTTTGATTTGAGTTTTTTGTATTAAGTTTTTTGAAAACTAAGGGGTGGTTTGGGATGTTTTAAATAAGTGTACTTTTTGACTTTTTATGAAATATGAATTGGGTATGGGTTGAGTTTAAAGTGATGTGGTAGAGAGGTGATGTTATTTAAATAAGATGATGTGACTTAAATAGGATAGTGACTTTTTGACTTTTTTAGTATATGCCAAACAAGACCTAAGTTTTTTGGTTTTCGTATTTTTTTTTAGTGAATATTTTTAAGATTTTAAACATTTTTTTTACTTTTTTAGATGGACCTTACTTAGATTTTATCTAAAAAGTGAAAAAATTATGAAAAAATATTTTAAAAAATTAATAAATATATAAAAATACAAAAAATGTACTGAATTCTCTTTTTTTTTTTACATTTTTGGTATTTAGTGAATTTTTAAAATATTTTTTTCACAAATTTTTTACTTTTTAGGTGTATTTATATTAGGTATGTCTAGAAAATAAAAATAAAAAATTACTTAAAATATTAAAAAAAATTCAATAAAAACAAAATAAAATATAAAAAATAATAAAGTAGAATTGTCTGAAAAGTATTTTTGGAAAAGTGTAACCAAGCAATTATTTTTTTTATTTATATGACTAATAAATTATTAATAAAAAATTACTTAAATGTTATATGAATTAATATATTAAAGGAGACTAGTGTAACTACACCAAAATGTGAGATAGACTATAATTTTTCTAAATTTCAAAGGAAGCAAGTGTAATTTATACATTATATATTTTATTTATTTATATGTATTTGTATAAAAACTACATACAACATTGTGTTAGGCTCCATTTAAAAAAAAAAATACATATGACATTGTGTTTGGCTCCATAAAAATTAAAAAAATAATAATAATAAAAGAGGCATGTTTGATGAGGGAAATTATTTAATAATATCAAAACATCACGTGTTTATATTCCAAATCAATCATCAATTACTTAATTTTTCTCATTCTTAACATAAATTATGAACTTTTTTTTTTTCTCTATCAATTAAAATTTTATAAAACATCATATATTTATATTCTAAAAATACTGGATAATTACATGATTGGATGTGGCACTATCTGTGTCTTCCAGTCAAACGTGGCACGCACATACCTACGTTTACCCAACCCAACACCCTTCTTCTCACCAGTCTCCACACGATTGATTTTGGAAAATGATTCCAAACCACCACCACCACCCCCACAAAAAAAAGTGTGTAAATAAATATATGAATTTCTTTAATTTAATTAATTAAATATCTATTGATAGAGTTGAGTGTAAAACAAAAATTCATGTAACTAATCCCATTTATAAGATTTAAAATTTAATGTGGTTTGGTGTACACATGTGATTTGATTTATTATTTATTTCTTATATCTTCATGTCTATGCTTATAGATATATAAATAAATAAATAAAAATCACTATAAACTTTTTTTCCAAGCCTCTCGTTTAAATTATGTCAAGTTTATCATTTTTTTTTGAAATAATTTTAAAAATATGTATCATATATTATTATAGATAATTTTTTTATTTACTTTGTATTGAAAATAAAATTATACAATTCATGATTTGATTTTGCAATTTGATTCACTAATCTTTCATTTACGTTGTGTTTGGCTTATAAATTTTAAGAGAGATTGATAGGGAAAAAAAATAAGTAAATTGTAAATAAAATATAATCACATTTGAGACATTTTTTTTCTTTTTCTTTTTAAATCTCTATTTAAATTTATAAACCAAACACAACCTTAACTATATTAATTAACTAGTCAATTGATTTTACTTATCCACGGCAGTTTATATGTCTGCATCTCACCAACCACTAATTTTTATATAAATCCCCCAATTGATTTTACTTATCACGTATGTAAGATAGTCCACAACTCACCAACCACCAATATATATGGATAAAAAAGAAAAGAAAAAAAGAAGGGCAATTACCATTTCACCAGCCGCCCCTCCCACCCCCCACTACCATCACCTACTTTCATCTGTATAATACTTCAACCAAAACTCAACCCAACCCAGGGAAGGTCTCAAAACAAGAAAAAACACCAACCCCTCACCTGCCCTTCCCTTTCCTCTCTCTCTCTCTCTCTTTCTCTCTCTCTCTCTCAATGGAGAACCAAAAACAAAAACAAGAACTCATCTTCAGATCCAAACTTCCAGACATCTACATCCCAAATCACTTGCCACTCCACACATATTGCTTCGAAAACATATCCCAATTCAGCTCTCGTCCCTGCATCATCAATGGCTCCACCGGCGACACCTACACCTACGCCGATGTCGAGCTCATCGCTCGCAAAGTCTCCGCCGGCCTCAACAACCTCGGCATCCGACAAGGCGATGTCATCATGCTCTTGCTCCACAATTCTCCCGAATTCGTGTTCTCCTTCCTCGGCGCATCGTACAGCGGCATAACTATTACCACAGCCAACCCGTTCTACACTCCTGCGGAGATCGAAAAACAAGCGAAAGCATCCAAGGCGAAACTCATAATCACCCAATCTTGTTATGTCGAGAAAGTAACGGAATTTGGAAAAGAAAATGACATCAAAATCGTCTCCACCGACTCCATCCCGGGGAATTCTTGTGTGCATTTCTCCGAGTTAAGTCAGGCGGACGAGAAGAATGTCCCGGCAGTGAAGATCAACCCAGATGATGTCGTGGCGCTACCTTATTCTTCGGGGACCACAGGACTGCCAAAGGGGGTTATGCTGACACATAAGGGATTGGTGACGAGTGTGGCACAACAGGTTAGAAATAGAATTAGGAGAAGATTATGTCAAAATATATTATTTGTCATAATATGATAAAAAAAAAATATATCTTATCTTTTCTTATTGTATATATATATATGCTTATGTATATAATGAAAAGAAATTATTTATTTTTGATTCATTCGATAATAAAATTCTGATTCCGTTCCTGTGACAGGTTGATGGTGAGAATCCGAATCTTTATTTTCACAGTGAGGATGTGATCATGTGTGTGCTACCATTGTTCCATATATACTCTCTCAACTCGGTGTTGCTATGCGCGCTCCGAGTTGGGGCGGCGATTCTGATTATGCAGAAATTTGAGATTAAGTTGTTGATGGAGCTTGTGCACAAGTATAAGGTGACGATTGCGCCGTTCGCGCCACCCATCGTGCTGGCGATCGCGAATAGTCCGGTGTTCAATGATTATGATTTGTCGTCGATTCGGACTGTGATGTCCGGTGGGGCACCCATGGGGAAGGAGCTTGAAGATACTGTTAGAGCTAAGCTTCCGAATGCTAAACTTGGACAGGTATCTTACAATTCCAACACAAATTTTCTATCTTGGGACTAGCTGGTGCTGTACGGATCGTCCAATCGCTTATTATTTATGTTTGTTTGAAAAAAAATAGGTAATTTATTTTTAAAAATATATTTATTATTTATATTTTTAAAATAAATGCTAGAAATTAAATAAGTTATAATTAATGAATCGATCTAATTTTTTATATTAATAATATAAATTAAAATTTTTAAAAATTAACCAATTTAAATTATCAAAATAAAATATCCAAATTGTGATAAGAAAATTAAGTGTATGGTCCTAATTTTTTGTTGAACGCTGCTTGCATAACACGCCAAATTTTACCGCGTCAGCTTAGTTGGCTAGTGTATGGTCTTCATGTGGAATCTCTTGATAAGAAAATTAAAGTGAAAAAAATATTAAAAAAATGAAAATTATTAAGAATTTATAATTTTAAATATTGTATTCAATGACAATAATGTGGTAACAGAGTTACGTTTTATATGTTCAGTTTATAACAGATCAAAAATTAATACTAACGTATGATATTATTGTGAGTTAATTTATGAAATTTTTTTTAAGAGTCTCAAATTGAGTTTTTAGATTATGTTTTTTTTTAAAAAAAAAAAAAAATTAAAAAACTAGTTTGGTGAAAAAAAAATATATGTACAAATTTTTTTTTTTAAAAAATCATTAATTTTATATGTTTTTCTTTTTTTGGGGAGAAGAAATAGTTTTTAAAAATTGAAAGATATATTTTTTAGCATTTGTTTTTGTCAAATTAAATTTAAATTTTTTAACAAAAATTCAAAAGAAATTCTAAAAACTAAACCAAATAATTTCTCGCCATTTCATAAAACAAATTGTATTTTTGTAATTAGTACTTTTCTTTTTTATTAGAGAAATTAGTGAAATTTGCCGTGCGATTTAGCATTTCTATTTTTTACGAGTAATGCTACACTTATTCATTTTTTACACCACTTTTTAGGTAGTATCCCATCTGTTAATATAATATTGAAGTAATGAGTCTCACTATTGATGCTTATCTCTAATAAAGTACATTAATGTTAATAACAAAATTACGGTAACTGTTGGGACAATGGTATCTTTGTAATTTTTATTCCATTCATTGGACATTTTATTTTAAAAAGATAAGTGGCCTTAATTCCACAATAAATAAATTAAAGAATGATAAAATTATTTATCTATTTAAAAATAAATTTTTTTTTTATTTTATATTTTTTTTAACCTTTTAAAATAAATTTTTTAATGTGATTTTCATGTTTATCTCAATATTAAACATTGACTCATGTAACTCATTAGCATTTGCATTATTTTTAATGTAATTCGAGTAATTTTCAGCATTTGTGTTATTGATTTATTTATTTTTCTAGTATTTTTTTTTCTTTATTAAGATTTTAATTACCTAATTCAATTTTCGAAAATATCTAAGTAGTGAAGTAATTTTATCATCAATATATGTCGAACAATGAATGATAGGATTTTCTGGCAAACAATGTATATATTGTAAGGCCTTCCCATTAATTTGGAGGGACCATTAGCCCTCAATTGTCATCGTAAATCAAATTAAAATTTTATTGGCTATCAAAAAATGAAAAATAATTTAAAAAAAAAAAAAATCGCTGTCTTTGTCTATAAAGGTAAAAGTGTTATATATAATCATATTTCATATTTAAAAAGGCCCATATTAATATATGTAATATTTTTCTTCAAACATATCCATTTTTTCCCCTTCATTTGCCTTATTATTCCATAATCTTTGCAGTCAAATTATAAGATAATTGTAAAGAACAATCTAAATTACTCCACCTGGTATAACCATCTTAAGTAATTTTACAAATAGATGTATGATAATAATGCCATCTATGATAATTAAAATAAAAAAAAAAAATTCTAAAAGGAGAACCATTAATCTATAATGATGAAATATTAGATGGTTGGCCTTTTTGATATGATGAAGCGATAAAACCAATTTCATTCACAAAAATAAGGGCGTTGTCTTAATAATTAGAAAATTAAAATCCGTTTGCCAATTTTATGTAGGGTTATGGCATGACAGAGGCAGGACCAGTCCTCTCAATGTGCTTAGCTTTTGCTAAAAAACCTTTTGAGATAAAATCAGGTTCATGTGGGACTGTTGTCAGAAATGCCGAAATGAAGATCGTAGATCCTGACACTGGTGCTTCTCTTCCCCAAAACCAAGCTGGAGAAATTTGCATCAGGGGTGACCAAATCATGAAAGGTATTCACTCATTTTGTATCTCTACACATACGTATAAATATATATATACTAGTGTATACCTGCGTCCGTGTCCGTGCCCGTGTAAATAAAAATAAGAGAATAGAAAAGAGAAAACCAAAAAAAATAAATAAATAGAGAGGAAAATAAAAAAGGGAGAAAATTAAAAAAAGAAAAAGAAAACGAGGAAGGTGATATCCTGGGATCATTCATGAAATTATTCATGGGATCATGGGAGGGTAGGTGAGAAAATGAAAAATTAAGAGAGAGAAGAGGAAAAGTAGGATACATCATAGCTGTTATTTTGTAATTTAAACAGATGCGAGCCGTTCAAATGTCTTAGTAAAACAAATGTGTATAAAACAAATTCAAATACCATCATGCTTTATTATATAGATATATACACACACTTAAAATTGTATGCAAAATTTTTTTTTTCAAAACTTTCTTTTTCTAGGATTATAAAGAATTTTATTAACTCTAGAAAAATTTAGTACTATGGCATGTTTGATTGGGTGGATTAGAATATGGGATTGGGATTATTAATCCGTAGGTCCAATTATCCTATGTTTGTTTTAACATTTTGATTTAGAATTATTAATCCAATGCATAATTAATCTAACAAATTTGTAGGATTATTAGTAATGGGGTAGGGGTGGGATTATTAATTCAATAAACATTAATCCAATAGGATAGTAAATACCACACTAATTTAATAATATTATTAACACTTCACTATTAATCTTATGAATCAAACATGATTTTAAGGTATATCTCAATTAGATTAGCACACACCCAGACAACCCAAAAAGCTGATAAAATCCCAACAAATAAAACAAACTCCTTTACAAAACACATCAAAAAAGTAACAAACTCCTCTCAAACTTTCACCCATATAATGTCAACGAAGATTGTGAACAATATTCGTTACAAAATAGGATGAAATTTTAGTATGAGATTTAGCCCATGAGATTCAGCCCAGAAGACCAATCTCAATTTAGGCTTGGTTTGAGGTAACTTATATAATCCATCTTTTTATCTTTTTATTTTTTTTTCATCACATCTCCTCTCTACTTTTCTGTACATCTTTTCATAAAAAGACAAAAAATACACTTTTTTAAGACACCTCAAACCAACCCTTAGTCAAATTAATAACGTACTCCAATGAAAGATTCGCACCATAAAAGGTAATATCGTTTCTTACTTTTCAAATCAACTAAGTTATTGCAATTGGAAGAGATTTTAACCTCTCGATTCTGGACTCTTCCCAAACTCGTACTTAGTGGGTATTTTTCCCAATTAATTAAATGAATTTTTTTTCTTTTCCACGCAATCTCCCTAAACAAGGCTTCTTTGAATCTTATCCAATTCATTCAACAAATTTTGAAGGGCTTTACAAAAGGACATAAAATAAATTACTAAGTTCTCCAATATAAGAATTGTTCAAAGTGAGTCTTCCATAAGTTGATCCTCAAATGTTTGGAAAAGCATTTTGGGAATTTGTTTCCCCATTAATGAAGAAGTCAACAAAATCAATATTAGATGTAACAATCAAGACTTTATTATTATTATTATTATTATTATTATTATTATTATTATTATTGTGACATTTGTCGGAGTAGCATAAAATTTAAATGATAGGTACAATTTTTAGATGGGTTGGATGAGATTGGAGAGAATAGCTCGTGGATTGCTTTTTAAGGTCAATGGTGATTGAGTCCTCCTTGATTTTTAATAACATGTTATAATAATTCAATTTGATTCTCACACATTTTAAATAATTTGATTAGGTGAGGCACTTTCTTTTTCTTTTCTTTTTTTTTTTTTGATTCAGAATTTTTTTTTTTTTTTTTTTTTTTTTTGATTCAGATTAAGTGAGGCACTTTCAAAGTATAAAAATGTTTTCCAACTCTTTTGGTAGGATTGTAACATTAATTATTTGGTTGACTAGGCACATCCCAAGAGGTAGTTGTAGTTGTAGTTGTCGTTAAATTGAATTCAACAATAATTTTAGGATTTTTTTTATTATATTTAAAAAAATCATATATCCCTACTTTTTGTAGATTAAAAAATTATTTATAGAAACTCGTTTTCTAAAAATTGTGAAATTTTGAGAACTCAATATTATTTCGTTTGTTTACTATTTCTATTAGAAAAAAAGGAGCTTTTGGAAAGTCGGTTCTTTTTAATTCAAGTTTTTGAAAATATTTATTTTGATTTTATAATTTTGAAAAAAATAATTTGTTTCTCAACTTTCTATTAAACTTTTATTTTATTATTTTAAAAATAAAAAATCACATTAGATAATAAAATCTTACACAAATAAGATTAGGCTTGCAATTCGAGCAACTCAGCCTAGGCGAAGGACTCGATGGATAAAGACTAATTTAGGATTGAGAAATGCGCAAGACCCCCACTGGGGGTCGACCCCCAGTGAGGTGGCGGAGGCTGATTGGGTGAAAAAAAAACAGTTTTTTTTTTTTTTTTTTTTTTTTTTTTGATTTTCGGCCAGTGGGGGCGCGCCACGTCACTGGGGGCGCGACCCCCACTGGGGGTCCATAGCACGGTTGTTTAGGATTAGCCTTACTAATATATATTCCCAGAAAGTACATAAAGATAGAAAGTCTTGATTATTATCATTTTTTTTTATTTTTGAAAAAACAAAACAGCACTATTGGAATCCCTAGTGGAGGTGACCCCAGCACCCCACCTCCACGTGAGGGCTGTGAGTGCATGCCTTAAAATAATAATAATAAAAATAAAAATTCTACACCAATCAAAAAAAAAAAAAAAGTAAGGGTGGCGGGTCAGCCCACTGGGGATATGAAGGATTAT
Organism: Camellia oleifera; assembly: GCA_022316695.1. Taxonomy (NCBI): domain Eukaryota; kingdom Viridiplantae; phylum Streptophyta; class Magnoliopsida; order Ericales; family Theaceae; genus Camellia; species Camellia oleifera. The sequence continues at coordinate 194,148,587 of CM039311.1, forward strand.
TCAAAAAAAAAAAAAAAAAAAAATTTTGAGATAAGCTAAGGTCCAAATTAGTTGAACTCTTGTTGGCCCTTCTTCCGCATTTGACTGGCAGATCTACTTTTACATCTTTTATGTCTTGTCATCAATTCTTGTTGTGCTGTCTATTTTTTTTTGGCGAATTATATGTTTGTGTTGGACCCGGGCTGGTCCTGGGCTAAGGCTGGTAAGACCTGTACTTAGGGTTCTAAAAATTAAGTTTAAAAAAAGGCTTTCAAAATGAGTCTTACATTATATTAAAAATATAAAATGGTCCAATTCTGTTTAATTAATTTAGGCTATTTTAAAGGAGGCCTCAAAAAATCTATTTGGCCCAATTGATAAAAGGCCCAATCGAAAAATATTTATAAGTTTTAGTTGTTAGTTCAATTAAAAAAATAAAATATAAAGTATATGTATATGTATTAGTCGCTAGCCTAATTTTATGTGGCCTATTTTTTTTTTCCTCTCGGCCCAATTATGTGTTTTTTAGCATTTAAAAAAAAATATTTTACACAATTTTTATTTATTTATTTTGTAGATATATCTAATTTAGATACGCTTAAAAATTATAATATTTATATTTTTTTTTAAAAAAAAAATGTTTCCAAATACAAAAAATATAAAAAAAATATGAATTGCAAACTCAAACAATTATTTATGAAAACTCTAAACCAGAGTGATTTTTATTTTTATTTTTTTTATAAATATCTAAAAAGACTCCGAAAAATTATTTCGCCTCAGGTCTTGGAAACTCAGGGCCGACCCTGGTTGGACCATGTGTGAGGTTCACATTTATTATTGAATGGCTAAATTCTTATGTTTGTGTCGGACCATATGTGTGAGGTTCACGTTTATTTATTTTGAATAAAAATAAAAATTTCATTCATCATTAATCTTGAGTCAAATTTTTTTGTTTATGTTGAATTTACGATTTTCACTGACATGAATGACTTGTGGGTGTATAAAAAGTCATGTAACAAACACACCAATGCTAGAGATCATCATAAACAACATTATTTTAATACATGCCTATATATATTTTGGTAGGCATATATGCATAGGTTAGGATACAATATTACACATTTTTAAAATGTGTATTTCATGTATGTACATACCTAATTTTGATCTAAATATAAAATAGTTGATGATAAAGAGCCACTTTTTTGATAATATGAGGAGTGAGGTCACTTCATAATTAACATTGTTTTGTCTTGTTACTGACATCACCTAATTGATAACTAAGGTTAATGCCTTTTTTGACTTGGCAACTACTTTAAATCATAATTAAAATCATTTTAATTCATAATCAATCCAACTTTATGTCATAGAAAGGCATATGATATATAATTCAGGATGAAGCATATAGAATTCTTGTGAAAAAAAATAAATTAAAGATTACTTTACATCTTAGTCATTTCAAATTAAAGGAATATGAAATGCCTTTTTGTCTGCATAGTGTTGTTGTAAACAAAAAAAGAAAAATGTTATCGTTTCAAGTAATTGAGATTTGAAGGGGTGTTTATTTCATGGGGTTTCAATATTGTAATTTAAAATATTGGGGTATTTTGGATGTCTTGATTCCTACATAAAATCAAATATTTTATAAAAAATTCTTATAGAATGATGAGATTAATTTAGTTCAAGAGTTAAAAAAATATGATGAATTGAGTATGAGCAAAGAGAACATCTTCTATCGCGCCCCAAATTTTGGAATTTTTAGCGGCAAAAGGCACTTATTCGATCCCTAATTTTTCTCCACATACAAGTTAAGCAAATGAAATTTATTTCACGTAGAAAATGGTTGGCAATTTGTGAATTATGAATTGTTCCAACTCTAATGTACATTATGTTGGATTTAAATAGGCTATTTGAATGACCCGGAGGCCACAGAGAGAACAATAGACAAAGAAGGATGGTTGCACACCGGTGACATTGGCTATATTGATGACAACGATGAGCTCTTCATCGTTGACCGGTTGAAGGAATTGATCAAGTACAAAGGGTTCCAAGTAGCTCCGGCTGAGCTCGAAGCAATGTTGATTGCTCATCCCGACATCTCTGATGCTGCCGTTGTACCGTAAGTCACCCTATAAAATCACTTAGATAATTTTACTAATTAGATGGTGAATTATTTTTATTTAATTTAATTTTAAGTTTATTTATTTATTTATTTATTTATTTTTGTGGGTATGTGATTATTGTTTGATGTGTCGCAGCATGAAAGATGAGGCTGCAGGAGAAGTTCCGGTTGCATTTGTTATAAGAGCTAATGGTTCTAAGATAACAGAGGATGAGCTTAAGCAGTACATCTCAAAACAGGTAATTCTTGATTAGCATAGCATAAATAAAAAGGTAAACTAGCAATAGCTCATAATAATTGAACTTAATTTTTATTAAATCCTATTAAAAATAAATCCTAATAAAAATGTTGCTAAAAATAATTTTTTGTGACCATTTTTTGCATATGTCACTAACAATTAACAATTAGTGATTTTTTTGTCACGGTTTTTATAAATTATCGTTAAAACTTACAATTAGTGACATTTTTTTATGATGAATTTTTTAAACTGTCACTGAAAATTAAAAATTAATGACGTTTTTATGTGACGTTTTTTTTAAACTGTCGCTAAAACTTATAATTAGTGATATTTTTTGTAATAAAATTTTCAAACTGTCGCTGAAAATTAACAATTAGTGAATTTTTTTTTATAATATTTAATGAAAAACGACATTAATTATTATAGGACCTACAAGTAAATACTCCTAAATTAAATGATCTAGGCATTGCCAATTTGATTTGAACTTATGGGATGCATATCCATGAAAATGCACTTTTGTTTTTTTTTTTTTTTTGGGTAAAGAAAATGCACTTTTGTTACCTCACTAGAACAAGCTTTAATCACAAAAAAACAATAGGTGAAACCTATGATCAATTACCCTAATCGTCAAACCAAAAAAATAAAATATAAAAAATGACAATTCTTTAGACTAAAAACTTATTTGAGTTGTAATTATTTTTTAGAAGTCGAAATGAAGTAAATTTAGAAAATGGACTAGGATTTGGATTGGAATCAAGTTCAAAAGGTACAACACAATTACAAAATGTGTTTGGTTTCATTTTCTGATACTATTTTCTGATTTTTTATTTTTTTGAAAAAATAGAAAATTGTATGGCAAAAATAAAGATCAAAAAATATATTTTTACATTTTTAAAAATTATTTCTGCCCTAAAAAAATAAAACTACACAAATATTATTTGATTTTTTTTTTTCATTTTTTTCACTAAATTAATTTTCTGTTTATAAAAATTTTTTGAAAACCAAACTAAACATAGCCAAAAGATATTTGGGTTTTTCACGTTAAACGATCATGAGTTTTCTTTGTGTTTGATTGATTTCATTTCATGTTCGCAATTTAGACAATGCAATTGAATAAATCAACAAAACAACGTGAAAACAAATTCATATCAACGAATTCATCTGCTTTTGTCTGCTCCCATGGTTTAGAATCACATGATTTGATTTTCCTTAAATTAAAAATAACATCACATAAATGTCACTACATTGGACCAAGGATAGACATCGTTTTAGGATTCCATATACAATTAGTTAATAATTCCTAATTTTAATACATACTCTTGACCAATTATGGTGCTTGATGGTATATATTAATGTGCAGGTGGTGTTCTACAAAAGAATTAATCGGGTTTTCTTTGTGGATTCAATTCCTAAAGCTCCATCTGGTAAAATCCTTAGAAAAGACCTAAGAGCGAAGCTCGCAGCTGGCTTTGCCAATTAACCTTTATATTTGATGTATGTATTATACATCAAAAATTTGTATATTAAGGGCACACGGAGTAATTTCTTCCCCTCGCATTGCCCATCAAGAAGACATTGAGAGCATTTGATTTATTTCAATAGTTATGTGATTCCCTGTATGTGTTGGATTTTTCTCTTTCACTTTATATATATATATTCGTATTTTGATGGTTCAATGTAACTCAAATGATCGAGTGTAATTTTGAAAATTTAAACCCTTTTAATTTAGAGTTGATATTTGCACTTGTTTGCAGTCATTGTATATCTTTACTATAACAGTTTGTTGCATATTTGTTAGAAAAAAAGAAAAAAAAAGAAAAAGAAATCATATATTTAAAATTATAAATTTCCATGAAATTACTAATTTTTTTATACAGAAAAATGAACATACTGCAATTCAAAAAATAAAATTTATTGTATCATGAAGAAAATATTGTAAAATAGGAGATTTAAATATTATTTTATTCATTTATGCAGGAGTATCGAACACAGTAATTTTCTTCTTTCTTCTGTTTGTTTGATTTGTGAATTTTGATCTTCTACTCTACATTCATCATATTCTTTTGTTTATTTTTCTTCTTTAAAAGGAAAAATAAATAAATTACAAGTTTTCTGTCTCATGGTACACCTTACCCATTTTATTTATTTACTTTTTAAATTTATTTATTTACTCTTTTTTTTGCAAAAAATTTGGGATATATGTTTTACCTTAATACGTTAGAATCGTGAGTAATGACAATATGTTATTTGTTGCACCTCACTAACATGGTGAAAATTGGTTTTTTTATTTTTATTTTTTCTTGCCTTGCTATGATTTCATCATTTAACATACAATGAACCAATTAATCAGATTAAAGAGCCCATATGAAAACTTCATATTTTTTTTTAGTAAGGTTGTATCATGAAATAAATATCATGAAAAGTTTTATAAAAATAATTAAAAGGTGACTGCATGATATATAATAAAACACTATAAACTAATTAAAGGGTGGAGAATGTTCATGAAAGCTTTTCATGGTATTTCTTTTACGATATCTAATATTAAATTTTTTTTTTTTATTGAGTTATATTACCTGAAAAACTCTAAAGCTTAACTAAAATTAGATGAGGTGGAATGTAAAAGGGAACCTTCAAATTAGAGTAAAAAAATAATAATAATAAATTTTGATCACATAGTTTTTGTTTTGTTTTGCTTTTTTAAGTGCAAGTTAAAAACTCATCATTAGAAATAAAAGCCAAAGCACCAATTTCTTAACTTCCAAAAAATTAGTTGCTTGTTTCCACTTTTCAAAAAATATTTTTCAAAAAATTTTACTTTCTTATTTTTTGTGTTTTTTTGTTTTTACTGAATTTTTTAAATATTTTAAGTAATTTTTTTACTTTTTAGACACATCTAACATAAACACACCTAAAAACTAAAAAAATTGTAAAAAAAATCTTTTAAAAATTCACTAAATACCAAAAATATATATATAAAAAAAACAAGAATTCAGTACATTTTTTATATTTTTATGTATTTATTAATTTTTAAAAATATTTTTTCACAAATTTTTTACTTTTTAGATACATCTAAGTAAGATGCATCTAAAAAAGTAAAAAAAAATTTAAAATTTTAAAAATATTCACTAAAAACAAAAAAAATACAAAAATAAAAAAAGTCAGTTTTCAAAAAACTTAGTCCAGAAAACTCAAACCAAACACAATTTTTTTTTTTTTTTAAACTTAAAAAGTTATCAACAGAACTACATTAAACAGTCTAGTAAAGATTTTTAAAATAAAATAAACTATAAGTAGCTTCGATAAACTTGACCAAAACAGCACCTTTGTTGTGAACCTTGTCTTGTAACTCATTAAGTGTTTGTTTAATATATTTGCTCTCCCAGTTGAATGAGTGTGAGATATTGCTCCAGGCTTTTTCTTTACATCCAAGTCTAAAAAAGTAAATTATTCTTATAGGATTTTTATATAGAATTCATTATAAGAATGCTATGACAATAATATTTTTATAATTAAATATTAATTTATAAATAATTTATTTTAAAATAATAAATACTAATGCAATCAGTTTATTATGTATGCAAAATTTGTGTACTTTTTTTTATTTATATAAGATCACTCATCTGTAAATGTACTTTGGGTTACAAAAAATTAGGTAGCACCCTTAAATAAAAGTGCAACCCAAGAAAAAGCAATGTTAAAAGGAATGAATTTATAAAATAACATTACAGGTTATTGTTCTACCTTTTTTATTTTTATTTTAATCTCAAATGAAAAGAACTTGTAAATCCAAGTATAAATTGTTTTGTTTGTTTTCTCACAATAACATGGTGCAACATCCTAAATCATTCAATATTGCATAAACTTAGCCAATTCATAGTTCTGAATATTATGAATAGTCCATGACAGGCCCACTATTAAATAATGTGAATTGAATAAAAACAAGATGGGCCAAAAGTTCCCGGACTAACCCAACCAATAACAAAAATGAAAAAACACAGAACTTATTATAAAAGAGTTGTAATACTATTTCTCTAACTGTAACAGGAATTTGGGGGTAGTTTTTAGAGATGACACAGGAATTTGGCTAAGTGGGTATTTTGGAAAGCTTGACTGTTGTTCAAGCTCAGGTCGGCTGTGGGCATAGGCCCATCATACCATAATTTAATGCTTCTCAAAATAGATTAAAAAAAGAGACTTTTTCTATTATAATTTAGTATAATATATTAGGTATGTTTTAAGTTAAAAAAAAAAAAAATTAAAAAGGTCCAAACTAATTTAAAATAAATTAACTCATTAAAAAATAAAAATTAAAAGGGCTAATTCTTTTTTCCTATCTAAATTCCTAATCTTAACTCTTAATTCAATTTTTCAAAAAATTTGAGAGAAGCGGCACAACAAACCACTAATAAATTTCTCAAGAATTCAGAGTAGCAGCACAACATAGGTAGGTCTTTTATTCTATTTAATTAATTAAATATTTGTCTTATCTTTTGCTCAATTGCTATTATAAAATTGGTATTTATACAAATCTACATTACAAAAAAAAATAATAAAAATAATCTTTTGTTACCTGTGCTAAATTTTTCATTGAATGAAAAGAATATATATATGTGAAGGATCCCAAATGATTTAGTGATTTATTAATTGATTATCGGCTTTGGGCACCGAAAATCTCAGAGCCAGCTTGCTCAAGCTTAGAAGTTGAGATGTGGGATTTGTACAGAGAATTGACGATTGTGCTAGAGAAAGGATTGTATAAAGTAATCATTGAAACGGACTCATCCCTGACTGAAAATCGGTTGATTGAAGGGCCATTACAGAACTACTCGTTTCGAAGATGCAATTGCATGATGTAATTATTGTTGAAGACTCAAGGTATCTTATTCGGGGATGCAATTGCACCATTCGTAGCATCATGCGAGAAGGCAATAGTCAATAACAGGCCCACTATTAAATTATGTGAATTGAATAAAAATATGATGGGCCAAAAGTTCCTGGACTAACCCAACCAATAAACAAAATGAAAAAACACAAAACTTACTATAAAAGAGTTATAATATAATACTATTTCTCTAACTTCTGACTATTCTATGTAAATTTGTTTCTTGAAAATTAGAAACATTATTTTTTGGGGGGGGTGGGGGTGGGGTGGGAGGGATTTGGAATTACTGTTCATTCGTGTTTTCACTATTTTTTCACTTGCTCTCATAACATGTTAAAACATTCATTTTGTAGTCTTGTTTTGAAAATTAGCAACAAACTTCTTCTTTTCTTCTTCTTCTTCTTCTTTTTTCAAAATATTTTAAAACAAAATCATAGAACACATGAAACAAAACAAGAACCAAAGGGGCTCACTGTTTCTATTATCAACATATGAAAGAGTTATTTGGTGCACCTTATATAAGCTACTTATAACTTTTTTTTATTATTATTTATTTTATAATTATTTTTATTTATTTTGAAAGTTTGTGCCAATCTGTTTAGTATAACTTTTGTTTACTGTTTATTAGGTAAAAATAGCTTAAATAAGGTAAACCAAAGATAATTACCCAGAAGTTGAAAAGAAATACTTTTAGTGTTAGAAAATGATACACAAGTCCATTTTCTAGACCTACTTTCCACACCCAATGATGTGTAAATGAGATAATTGGTTAATAATTAGAGAAGGTATGAGAGATAGAATTGCTTTAAATATTCTAATAATCTGTCACATTATTGGATTTGAAAAATTAATCTAATTTTTTAGTCTAAATAACATCACTGATTAGTTTATGTTTTCTAATTAACATTTTGTTAGCTTCCAAATAAACTACATCAAATATATACGAAACTCTCTCTTTATTTTTTTTTTTCCCAAAAGACAACGGCTAGTGTATTAATAGTTAAATTACAATTTAGGCCAACATCTCTCTATAAACTTGAATCTGAAATCTCACTCATCTTAACACTTAAATCCCATTTCATTGATTACTTGGGCAATTGGATCAAATATTATGTCTAATTCAATTAACAGATTTTGTGTATTTAGAATTTGTAATGTTTATAACTATGTGTTGAAAACAATGGATCTCTCTCCCCCACTTAAACGATTTGAGTGGTGGTGACACATTAGTTTCCAATAACTGACGTGTCAAATTGGGTCAACTTGTGTTGGTCTTCTGTCTGCCACATATCATAGAAACCCTTGTGTTGTGTCCTGAATTCCTCATATCCCAGTCATGCATGTTTATAAAAGACAGTGAGAAGTGACACACAATCCATTTCATGTGTCACACACATGAACACATCAACTTAATCTCTAGAAGAAGTGCGTGTCCAAACAACCTTTTCAGAACATTAGAAGCCACTTCCTATCCTTTTTTTCCCACAAAAGGGCCAAAGGGTACTCCAGTTTTAATGCTTTGAAGTCTTCTCTTTCTCACCACAAAGCAGAGAGAAAGAGAGTTTTATTAGAATTTAGGAGTAATACAATGATGAAGACAAGTGATTAAAGTCTTTGTGTGTATTCAGCTTTATGAATGGATTTGGTACGATAATATTGTTCAAGAATCATATACGTGCTTCACTCTATCTCCTTTTTATCCTTAAAGATTGTTTGGGTACATACTGATTTGATTTTTTTTCATTAAGAAAAAAAACACTAATGATTGAATTGAATTCATAATTTTTTAATATAGAATTGGCTCTTTCTCGGTCTATATTGATGGACTAGACCATCCAGCCCAACTCATGAGGTCCGTCACTAGTTTTATTTTAACAATTTATTTAATTTATTTTTTAAGTTTAGTGTGTAAATCATTAATGAAAAAAGAAAATTAAATTGATCTGACGATAATCATAGCTATGAATGGTTTAGGTTTAGAATCATAGTTACCGTTCATTTTTATGAAGAGGAAGTTGATAAAATTACATGGCTATAATTATTGAATGATATCTGATTTTTTTATGAATGATTTACACATTGAAAACCTAAAATATGTACAAAGTAGATCATCGAGGTGGAGCTCGTAATGGGCCTAGAGCAGGACAGGAGAGAAGCTTAATATAAGCCTTCTTTTTAGACTCAGTAATATTTAGAGAATACACGAAAGAGTTGCATTAGATATTCTAATAGGTTGTCACATTATTAAGTTTGAAAATAAATCTAATTTTTGAGTTAGACTAACATTATTCTTTTAATATTGCCACCACTACCATATCATTTTAGATAGATTTTCTTTATAATAGATGACTTATCTCTAGTTCAGACATAAAATTGGATTATCAATTTCTAAATTATTCATTTTTTACAGCTATTGTGAAAATCAATTCCGCTTATATTCTAGGAGCACGTTCAACGATTTTCGTTAAAAGTAAAAATTGATCCATCCAATAATGTTGTACTAAATTGTCAATTTATATGAATTAGAGACAACTCTATCTTTTCTTTTGAAAAGGAGACAGTCGCAATGTTTGCACAACCCAATATGTAGTTCATAATTCTTAGTGACACATTGAAATTTCGCTGTCCTCATTTACTTGGTTCTCTTCATTTGTTGATTGGTACAAACTTCATCCGTATGGTGTAGAAATGCATAGCAAACAAACACTTAGGAAACCCTAAGTCAGTGTCTGTTTCTTCTGGTTTCATTGCATGATTTTGAATTATTTTAACTTTTGATTTCTGTTGAAACCTGTTGTTTTTGGAAATTTTGTCAATGTTGGTTTAAGATTATTATTTTTTTTACCGCTAAGGTTCTATATTTTAAACTGGCAAGTTTAGGAATTGTAATTTGCTTTGTAAGGGAATTACCATGTCATTGTATTCGGAAATCAGTGAAGAAGACTTTTTATTTTTACTGTAAAGCTATGTTTAAATTATAAATTTGGATATGGATTCAGAAAAAGGAAAGAAAAATGGATAATAAAAATTAGCTTATATTTATTTCATATTATCCTCTTATTTTTTCTTTTCTTTTTCTAAACCCATATTAAAATTTATAATTCAAATACAGTTTGAGAATTCCTATTTGGAGACACTTAGAAACATCAATTTTGATGGTTCACGATTGAGGTTGCCAATTGCTATACACTTCTACACGATTCTTATCCATGAAGTACATCACATTGCCCATATGGTATCATAGGCAAACTCCATCATAGATAAAGCACTACCTGTGATATATACATGTCAAATTTGAACTTTGAATTTCTCTAGTTTCAAGTTCGAGGTAAACCTCAACTACTCAAAAACCAATACAAAATCATGTTTTGTTTACAAAAATTAAGAATAGCATATATCTATATATATAGTAATATTGTCACATTGGATTGGACTCCCATATTGTAGCAGCCACCTCCAATGGTTATAGTGTCACAATGGTAATGCCAAAGCCAAACTTTGGCATTCTTGTTAAAATGTGATAATTTTATACTATTAATCGAATAGTACAAACCTTATTTCTCCTTTCTTTATTACAAAAAATAAAATATAAATGTCATTTTTTTTTCATCAGCAAAAAAATATCTTTATTGATTAAGAATCGAGGTAAAATCTTACATTAAACATCTATAAAAAGGAAAGGAAAAGGAATCATCCTATAAGTATCAACACATAAATCAAAGATCCCAATTAAATTGGCACCAATGATACTGAAAATCATCTGCAGCACAATTCCACTGGTTAAAGAGAATTCAACCAAAACAAAGATCAACACCACCACCACCACCACTGCCCTGAACAACCCAGTGGTAGAAAGAAGAACAGAAAAAGCACCTAAGCACAACACCACCTTAAACAGGGCAGCCACCTATGGAATTAAGGTTGTACACCAGGTTATTTAGGCCTTGCTTGGGAATATATTATTTTAGTAATTTTTTTTACTTTTTACAAAAAGATGTGCAAAAAAATAGAGAGAGTGATGTAATAACTTATAATGGCTTTTTGACTTTTTAGCTAAAATGTATAATTGACAAACGAGACCTTATTGAGAATGCCAGGTTTTGCATTTTGTACTTAGCCCACAATGCCAATCTTATCTTCACCAGATCCACGAGTTCTTCCCTGTTGAAACTGATGCCTTGAAACTTTATTTCATTCCTATCTTTCCACACTGACCACATGACAGCTTCCACATCTTCTCATGGACATGTTTGAACTTAAAACCATTGCACCAATGAAGCAGCTCAAATATATATGTCATTTGTGAACCTTATTATGGGTGATGGAGAGGAGAGTTTGTCAAATCTTAGCATTTTACCAAATCTTAGCACGCAATTGGAGTCACTCTCAGCCCACTACAAGAAAAAGCAGAATTGGCGACTAAAAATAAAATTTTCGTCGCTGAAAGTAGCAGAATTGGTGACTAAAATGGAATTAGTAGCCAAAAGTGAAGACTTTTGGCGACTTAAACAGTTTAGTAGCCAAATGTATAGTTATTGGCGACTAAAAATCAGTTTAGTCGCCGATTATATGGGTTTTAGCGACTAAAAAAATTTTAGTAGCCAAAAGTGAAGGTTTTTGGTGACTAAAAAAATTTAGTAGCCAAAAGTATAGGTTTTGGCGACTAAAAAATAGTTTGGTTGCCAAAAGTGGAGGTTTTTGGCGACTAAAATTCAGTTAGTCGCCAAAAGTGGAGGTTTTAGGCGGGAATTAATTATTTTAGCGACTAAAAAAATAATTAGTAGACAAAAGTATAGAATTGGTTTAGTTGCCAAAAGTGGTCTCATATTTTTTTTAGTAAATAATTTATTTTTTACATAAATTATATTGAATAAAAATAATTATGTTTATATATATAGTTTTATATTAATACGGGTCAATATACTATATAAATAATATATGTTGTATATATAATTATGTGGTGTTATAGAGGCATAGTGGAGACAGTGTGTTGTTTAAGGTTTAGTATGTGGGAGGTTGGTGATTCAAATCTCAGCGGAAGAAAAGTTTTTATTTTTTTTTCCACGGAATGAGCTTTGGCGACTAAAATTATTGATCGCTTGATTGCTAAAAGTGTTTCTTTTGGCGACTAAAAGGTTTGGTCGGCGATTCATTGACTATTGGCGACTAAAAGATTAGTCGGTAAATGTATAATTTTAAAAAGTGTAATTGACTATTGGCGACCAAAACTTTGGTCGCTAAAGACCTATTTTTTGCCGACTAAAACTTTTTTAGTCGCCAATACCTCCGGCAATCGTGTGTTCGCGACAAAACCGGCGACTAAAAAATTTAGTTGGGAAAACTAAAAAGTCGACTTTTGGCGATTAAAAATGGACTTTTGGTGACTAAAAATTTAATCGCCAAATGTACTTTTTCTTGTAGTGGCCTTTCCATAAAATAATTAGAGTGTTGCCAATTTTTTTTATTATTTATTTATTCATTTTTGCGGGTAAGTAAGTAATTTACAACCAAAATTGGTTTGTTTTTGAGAAACATCTTTCAGAATTTTAGTTTTTGAAAAAATGGAAACTAATTTGATAAAAATAAATATAAAAAAATATTTTTAAATTTTTAAAAATTATTTCTAACCTCTCAAAATATAAAATTATATGAAAATAATAATTATTTTCAATATTTTTATTTCTTTCAAAAAAAAAATCTAAAACATATTTATAAAAATCAAACCAAAGACGAAAATAGTGAAGTTCAACTCACATCCCCTAGGGAGCACAAGCACAATCAAATGACCACCTACTCCCATTCAGGGACAACAATAACCTAGCCTACATAAGAAATAAAAACATTTCACAAAACTTTAAAGCACGTTTGGTAGGTACGATAGAATAGGTTAGAAATATTCATTTTAACTTCGTATTTTTTTCCCCTTATTTAGTACACCTTATCTAAGTGGGAATAGTCATTCCTGTTAGATTTTTGTAATTGGCAATTCCGTTTGACAAAATTCTTTTCAGTTGTAATTTTATTCGTGCTTTTGTTTCAGTGTAATTATGAATGTTTATGTGCAAATTTAATCCGAATTGTGTACAGAGGAGTTTGTGATCATGATTCTTTCATGTTTGCCACTTCGATGACTATATATGAGTTCAGGACAGTGCCCAGGCGGGGTCGAGGGACAACCCCCAAAACAAAATGTAAAAATAAAGTCGAAATTGTTTGACCGCTCGAGTGGTCATTTGTGTGCTTGAGTGGAGAAAATGATCACCTAGTATTTTTGCAAAGTGTCTGAACTTCTAGGAAACAAGTTTTCTACTTGAGCAGTGAATGTTGTGCTCGAACGGCCAGCCTATTTGTTTTGCACTGCCTTTCCTCATACCGCTCGTGCGGTCTTCATAATCTAGTTTACTATAAAGTGCGCTATATGCTCGTTTTCGGGATTGAGTTATCCAGATTTTCAAAGAGGAAAAAAAACAAAGTGTTTTATATTGGAGGATACTTTATGAGTGTTTCATTGATGATTTAAAAGTAATCAATGGATCTATGTACTTTATATCAATATCATCAAAGGATTTGTTCATTTTCTTTTATTCACAAAAGAGAGTTAATTTTTAGTGGATTTAGAGAAATTTGGACTTGAAACTTTAATGGATTTCATAGTGGCTCATCATCATGGATTCGACGTTAGTGTTGTGGATTCAACGTTTGGCAAGATAATTCCATGGTGAAGACGGTGGTAGAAGAGGCACATCGGGATCAGTTCAATTTAGGCGTAGATTTGTTAGGTAATTGAGGATACATATATAATTCATTTTTGTCTTCTTAGTGGATTGTTTTGTGGTTTTAACTTGTGATTTTTTTTATCACAATTGGAGGCACTCCAATTGTGTTTTTTTTACGTTAAATCGTTGTGTCAATTTGTCTTTTATTGTTTAATTGAAATAATTATTTATTGTTTAAAAATTGAAACATAATCACAAATTAATATCTCGAGGATTTCAAATTTTTCAATTCTGTTAGAATGGCTATTCCAACAAAATATGAAAATGCATATTCCTTTCTTCAATTTAAGGGATGGCTATTCCATTGCATTATAGAATTACCATAAATTATTATTATTATTATTATTATTAGCACTTAAAAAAAATATTATCATTTAGATACCATCATTCCATTCTCCTACCATCCATTCCACCATCCTACCACCATCGCCATCGCCATCGCCACTACTACCGCCACCCTATTGCCACCATTACCGTCACCACGGTCGCTGCCACAACTATCACACTACCACCATACTACCACCACCGTACTATCGATGTCCCCAATACTACCACTACCATTACTTCCACAACCACTACCACCACATCTACAATCATAAAACCATGACTATCACTATCGTTAAAACCACTACCTTAATTACTACCACTGCTTCCACTACCGCCACTGCTTTTGCCTCCACGACCACTACCTTACCACTAGTACTACCATCTTCATAAACATCACACCGCTACCACCGTACTATCAATGTCTTCACTACTACCACCACTACTAATGCACAATAGCCTACCATCATCCTACTATCATTTCTATCACCAACACAGATGTCGCCACCGTCACCGCCGCCGCCGCCGCTGCGGCCACCACCACCATCGCAACTCACACCATTACTTCCAGAACTATCAACATTATTGTGATCTATATAAATTTTTGATTTATTTGTTACTAGCTTTTTAAAAAAAAAATTAAATAATAAAAATGTATTCATTCGATGAGTTTAATAAACATAACCAAATATAAGAATGAGAATTATTCTATTATTCCTATATCATTTTGTGTTGGCAATCAAACAATGAAATAGAAACGAACATTTCATTCTATTCAACCTTATATTTCATTCTCACTCTTATATTCTAAACCTAATTCAAACAACTTTTTATCTTTTAATTTTCAGGTTATGGAGGTTTTTTTTTTTTTTTTTTTTTTTTTTTTTTTTTTTTTTTGGGGGGGGGGGGGGGTTTATTTTTAAGCGTTTTCTTTTATTTTCCTTCTCAGCAGCCTCCTATTATTGGGGATAAAAATCTGCTCCAATGTCACATCCCGAAAATTAACACAAATAGATCCATCAACTTCCCATTTACATTATCTTGTTTCTAAATTAACCCATCCAATGCTTACTATATATGTAAGGAATATAACGCCTCAACATAGACAACATCATCAATTTAACATGTGTATTCATTAAAGATCAAGAGATTTACAAAAATATTCCACATGCAAGTATATGTTCAACATTTCTATAATATGAATTTATAACATATGGCACAATAAATTAAGTATAAATTAACACCCTCAATAGTTACAAATTTCAAGGCTTAAGCCTAGTTACACAAAAGTGGTTTTCGAACCCATACATATAAAACTCTTGGCTTGTCAAAAATAATTACAACAAAATAAAAGAGCCTTATGCTCTCAAAATATATTCCACATCTCTAACTCAATGAGATCACAACATAATTTCCTGCACAAAAATCCATATAGTGAGCACAAAGCTCAGTAGGAAAATCTTAACAAAGTATATACATTTTATACAATATTTTAAGATGAATACATATTCCATACCATGTTCAAAAATATATATCTCTATCTTTTGAAACTTTTGTGCACAATGAAATTTTGAGAGTTCAACAATTCAATAATTTCAATGTAGTTCAAAGGAGTGGTAAATACGACTCAGATAATCTCTAGGTTAGTATTTGTAAGTAGGCATCACAATCACTACCAATCCCTACTTTACTGGTTGCTAACCGGAAGGCACGTGGTACTTCCTCCCCGCGTGTTTTTCGATTTTTCACCATAGATACTCAAGTCAACTTAACCAATACCAACTACACTCCCTATCGGACTTACCAACTTATTTACCCCAAAAACAAATCAATATAATTTTGTTTCACAAAATAATTTCCTTTCTCAAAGCAATACTCTTCCAATGTTTAGACACCCCATTTTTGACCGTCCTCAAGACTTGGACGTCACCGTTGGAACACTCGGTGATTATCCATGTTTGTGTTCGTTTGGAGTTCCCGGAGTTCTCGGCCGCGCGCGCCTTGCCTCAGGACCTCCGAACTCGACCGTTTGTGTTTGGTTTTGCACCAAACACTTGTGTTTTGCCTTGGAGGGGCAGGGAATGCTTTGTGAGGCATCCCTACACACCACCGGCTGGGGCTAGAGGCCACCGGCTGGCTAGAGTTGTCATCGGCACTTTATTGTGCCGATCGGCACTCTTTTGTGCCGACCGGCACTAAATTTTGTCAAAATGACATTTTCTGCCGGCCGGACACTGTGCACTTGCTTTCTGAGATATTTTCAGATAGCTGTGTGCAATTGTCTTCCCCTCCATACACGTGTATGGAAGGATGGGCTTGCTTAGTGGCTAAGCTTGTAAGCTTTTGGCCTATAAGAGGGAAAGCTCTTCCCTTTGCTCAAGGGTTGGCTTCTTGAGAGACTTAACCATTGTTAGAGAGAGCCAAGGTCTGGTTTTAGGTTAGAATAGATATATCTATCTTATCTCTCTCTTTTCTTGCTTATTTAGTACACTAGGTGTTTTGGTCATACTATTGCCCATCAACACCTAGTGTTTCACCTTCCTTCGGTTCTTAAGGGTCCAGAGGTTTATTTTGGAAGCTTTGGAGCTGGTTTGGTGCTCAAGGAAGTCAATACATCATCTTTGTTGAAGAGGCTTCAAGGGTAAGACACTAACCCTCTTTTTACCCCATTCTTGCACCTTCCTTTTGCTTGCTTTAAAACAGTTTTTGGGCTTAGTGTTTGGCACAAAAAAGTTCTGTTTTTTAACCCTCTTTGTTGTATATTAAGAGTGTTTTGTGGTTTGGGGAAGTTTGACCACCCTTAGGCCTTGAAAAGGCCTCATTTTGTGCTATTTTGGAGAGATCCGAGATTTTGGTGATAGGATCTCTTCACCACTGAAATCTTGAGGGATTTCAGTGGTGAAGAGCATGCCTTGAAGTCTCCAAAAGGGGAGGGCCACCCCCTCTCCTTAATGTCCTTGAAAAGGGCATGTTTTGGTTCCTTAAGGAGCACCATGCTTGAGTGTGTGTTGAGCATGATTGACTTGTTTTCCATGCTTATATTGCCATGTTATAACATGATTTCAAGTTGGTTTTAGTACTCTTTGCATGATTTGCATAGTTACTTTGTAATGCCTTAACATTGCCTTAACATGACTAGCTTGTTAGCCTTAGTTTCTAACATGTTTTAGACTTGTGTTTGTGAAGCTTGTGTACTTATTTTGCCATGATTTAACTCTGTCCACAGCCATTTGGGTCGATCCCATCATGCATTATGTAGCTCCTTTGCATTTGGCTTGTTGGCCTTGAGAGTATGAGTGTATAGCATGCCATGCTTACTTCATTTTTGATAGTTTGGAACCATATAGCATGTTATTTCAGACTTTTTGGTGTGCTTGTATGCATGCTTTAGTTGCTTCTTTAATGCTTTAAAAGCATGTGTTGAATGCTCCATGTTTTGGTCATGTTGCATGCCTTTGTACTTGAGCCCCTTAGATGCCATCTAGGTGCTCCTTAGGCTTTGTTTAGGTCTGCTTGTGACCTGTTTTGAGTCCCCTTAGCCTTGTGAGGCTTGGTGGACTTGGCCTTGGTTTAAGCCTTCATGGCTTGTTTCAAGACTTGGGCCATTTGTTGTATATTTGGCTTGCTTCATTGCATGTTTTGGCATCATGCTTAACATGGATTTCAGAGCTTTTCATGCATGCTATTAGCCCATGTTTGTGTCTCTTAAGTGTGCATGAGAGTTGACTTTGTATGCCTAAGTCTTAAGCCTTAACACTTGCATGTGTGTGTGTGCATTTGGTCTCATTTTCTAGGCACTTTGGCCACTGTTTTGAGCCTTGTTAGAGCTGCCCAATTCATGTGTAAGTCCATCTCATTGCTTAGTTTGCATACTTGCCTTGTACGCCTACTTGTATGCTTACATAAGTGCCTCACATTGTCCATATGGCATAGTAGATAACATGCTTAGGGCCTTGTTGCATTGGCATGCATGTTGGGCCTCTTGAAGTGAAGTATGATGGAGGTTTGGCACCTTTATTTGCTTGTTTGCATTGCATGCATTTGACATTGAAGTTGCATTCTTGGTCCTTTGGGCCATCACGCATAGAAATGCGCGATTGGTGGTCCGAGGATCGAGGCACATGCCCCATTGAGCCATCAACATGATGTGGGATGTGTTTGGTGCATACATGCTTTGAATTGCCATGCCATACACTGCTTGTCCTCTGCTGCTGTCAAATTGCAGGTTCTGCAGCAATTTTTGGCCGACCGGCACTGTTAAGTGCCGACCGGCAAAGAATTACTGGCCGATAGCATAATTTGTGGCCGGTGGTCATTTCCCTTGGCCGGTGGCCATTCCCCTTAGCCGGTGGTGTTCCACAGCACTCAGAGAAGCAATCCTGGGACTTTGGCAATTTTCAGAGGAGTATGGCAGTATAAACAGAGGCATACTTGCATGGTAGTGCGATTCCGAGCGAGTCCCGGGCGCGCGCTGCAGTTAGCCCTCATCCCGAGGCATTTAATGCTTAATTAGATTAATTATTTAATTTAATTAATTTAGTTGATTTGTAATATTTAATTAGCTAGTTTAGTTAATTATTTATTCGGTCTGTATTATTATTTGGTCCCTCCGAGCGAGGGCAAAAATGTAATAAGTGTGCGTGAGTGGGTGTATGTCTTCCAACCCCCATTTCTTTCTTCCCTTTTATTTACCTGCTTACAATGGTAGATCAGGGCATTTTAAATTAGCATACCTTATGCTATGCATGTGTGCATACATGCATTTGTTTACATGCACCGGGCTCGGTACATCATACAAACTGCATCGTACTTTTGATTTCCGAATTGAATACATGCTACTTGAAGCATTTCATATGCCATCTTTAGGGTTAGCCGAGCCTACTCTAAATTACATCTATGCCTGTGTTGCATTAGCCACTTAACATGAACTAGGTCATGCATGTTTGCTAACCAGTTTCTTGTTTTGGCGCGGAGTACGATGTAAGTATTTTACGCTTTAGCATACCACATGCGTGTGAATGTTTACCATGATAGTATGTCTACCATGTGGCTAAGTGCTTATGTGATAAACTGTTTGAATGCCTGTGGGTGAAGGTTGGACTGCCTGAGTTGGAACAACTCGTTGAAATCCGTATTTTAGCCTACTTGCGAGTAGCAAAATCTAACATGTTTTTCGAGGCAAAACGGATATGCAATGTTTATTTCCAAGTTAGGCAATCTAGTCTATACTTTTGTGTTGTGCGCATCACATAGTAATTCTAGGTTAATAACCGGAATAAGAACGCATAAAGTTTTCAAAAACGGATATCATGTTTAGTAAAGGCCGGTCTTCGGACCGGGCAAAAGGGGGTGCTCATAGCTGACCTTCCCCGATCGTACCCAAGCTCCCGAGCCAAGACCACTTTGGTGATGACGGACATGTGGCCTTCGGCACCGAGTCAGGGTTTCCTAAATTTCCCAATTAAAAAATATTTAGGTGGCGACTCTGTAATCTGGCAAAGCAGTCCATGTTTGGCACTACTTTTTCAAAAATCTGTTTTCTCAAACGATTTGCCGGATTTGGACTCTTTGGTTCAGATTTAGAACCGCGACACAAAAGGGAGTCCGAACTGTAGCCGAGGTCCCTCGCGGGCTTGTTACAGTTTCTGGCGACTCTGCTGGGGAGTTTAGAGAGCTTGACTCGAACTCGTGATATCCTGTTTTGATTTCATTTATGTGTTTCTTTGCATTGCATGTGCATTGGTGCGCCTAGGACACCGTGTTGGCCATCTGCTATTCCTGAGCGGTTTGCTGGAGGCTTGTCTTGTCAAGGCATGTCCATAAGGCTGACCGGTTGCGGGCTCTGCCAGTATGGGAACACAAACCCCAGTTTTACCGGGGCACCCTTTTGGACCATTCGACCTAGTGCATATTCGAAATCCATAGTGACCATCCCAAACTAGGACAGGTTGCTTACCCGATATAGGTTGTTTGAAACCGCTGCGTGCATAGTGAAACCCTAGTTCCTGACAAAATAGGACAGGGAAACCCTACCCCAACATAGGGGTGTATTGGCTCTCATTTTACATGCTATGTGCTTTTAGAGTGTATCTCTACAGGGAATGCATATACCAGTTTGCGAGTCTGGGTATCCGGCCTGAGGGCACCAGTATCAGTGTTGTTATGGATCAGCTATATCTACGGGTATCAGATTCAGATTTGGGATAGTGACTTCGGGGAACAGTGTTCAGTAGTAGAGTGCAGTTGTTTGACTACACCCGTGTTTGATCTGTTTGGGGCTGAAATGCTGCTTGTTTTCCGTTTCAGTTCAGAGATTCAGAGAGTTAAGTCAGAACAGCTAGTGTCTTCTCCTCGCTGAGGCAGGACCGAACATAATGCAGAACTCAGAAGAGATTGTGGTCATGACGGCCGCGCTGAGTCAAGGAACCACCCCACAAGATGAGGCTACTGTTGACATGCCGCACCCGCCTAGGTCGCCCGCTGCACACCCAATCTGGACCCCTCAATTCTATCAGGCTCGCGAGCCCACTACATTCGAGTTAATGGGAATGATAGGCGATCTCCAGAGGTCCGTGGCGGATCTCGCTTACGGAATGTCAACCCCGCCACCGGTTGCACCATATGCCGGAAATTTCGGACTCCAAGAGCCCCCGCTGCTGGGGCGGATTGTGATCGAGCTCAATCAGTCGGAAATGACCTCCACCCACAACAGTGATGTACCAGTACCAACCCAAACCTCTCATCAGGCTGAGGCCGGAGACGAAGATAAAGTGAAGGTCGAGGCCGACCCTATTGAACAACTGCTGTGGGCAGTCCAGGCTTTGAAGGCCGGAGGAATGAGCAAACAACAGATATCCGCGATTGTAACCAAAATTGTGGATGATGTTTTCCCCACTCCGCCTGAGGGCAATTCTAGTCAATCAGAAAATCGAGACAGGCCCCGCCATGCCAGAATAGTTCCTCTCGCTCCCAATCCTGCACCAGGAAAGGATCAGAAATCCAGGTCCGCGCCTGCCGACCCGTTCGCCAGTGCGTCAAGCAAGAACATTCAGAATTCCAAATACCAGCCCCGGGGGCATAGGGCCTTTCATGCTCTCTACATGCCACTGTCTAGGGCACTTCTCATTTTGGCCAAAAAGGGGCATCTTACGCCTTTGGAGCCGCGACCTCTACCAAGGAATCTCCCGGCAGGCCATGACGCTACACAATACTGTGCGTACCATCAGCAGACCGGTCACGCCACTGATAATTGCTTCCGCCTCCGTCATGAGGTACAGGATTTGATTGATAACAAGGTCATCCTTCCGCCTACCTCGGCCAAATCAGTCACTACAGAGTTCTTGGATTGTGAGGACACAGACACCGAGGGCACCGATACTGCTAGTATATAATTGGGATTCAACTGCCTGCGGGCAATATCGGGTACATTTTTGGATATGGCATTTGGCGCGCATTTTTGAGCACCCGCCGACGCTAGTTTTGTAAAACCTGACTTGGGTGTTGAGTCAGTCTTTTGTTTTGTCTTGAGTCTGTCTCATTGTTTTGAGTCAGTCCTTTTGTTTAAGGGTTTGTCTAATTGTAATGAGTCAGTCCCTCTTTTGTATAAGAATACCAGGTGACTTCGGGGTTGTCACCTCAAGCACCATTTTACTACTTCTTTTTGCTTTCTGGGTCCCCCTCCGCTGTGGAGCTAGTTTACACCTGGGGAAATCTGAATGAAACAGCTGTGACTACCATGTTTCCATATTTATTGATCATGTTGGGCTAAGTTACGCCAGAAAATTCGAATGGGGTGACAGTGCATTCCACCTGCTCTCCTGTGCCTTGAGGCCATTGTATTGACCTAAGTTTTTCAAAACCCTTTTGAACACTACGGCGAAAACAAAGAGGGAGGAATTCCTCGGGATTTACAAAACTTTGATTATTTGAGAGAAAGAGAGGCGTGCTAAGCCCTTAATGATTAAGATCATGCTTGTTAGTGTGAGTACTGAGAAGGACCCTAGCTTTGATCCAGGTTGGTTCCACACTATCTTCGGCACGAGCAATTCGTCGCCTTCTTAAAAACTTTCAAAAACAAAATATTTTGCGCAGTCTGGCGAAGACCTGTGTGGAATCGCTCTCGAGATTGCGCAGCTCAGGATCGCTCTCAGCCTCGAGACTCGACCCCCCCCCCATTTTCAAACCTTGGACCAGCATCCAGAATGTTCAAAAGTTAGCTATCAATGCGACGCCTGTGTGGCCCAATTCAAAGCAGCCCTCAAGCAAGAGGCATCAAAACCCGATCAGGAAGATCAGCTCCCACTAAGCAAAGCTCGAGAAGTAGCCATGGTGGATCTTTCTGCGAATCAACACAATGGCTGTTCTCCTGAATACGGAGAGGCTTCAATCTCGAAACCATTTGGCATGGGTTTGCTACACTTTTTACCCTTTGAGAGGCTCGCTGGGCCGAAAACCCGGAAGGGCGGCCCAGGCAAAAGTTAGAGCAAAGCAAAAAAGAAAAGGAAAAAAAAAAGAAAAATACAAAAGAAGCAAAAAAAAAAAGAAAATACAAAAGAGAAAAGACAATGCAAAAGAAAAGAAAAAGAATGAAAAAAAAAAAAAGAGAAAAGAATATAGCTCGCAAGGTTGAAAACCCGCATTGGGCACCTTGGCAAAAGTTAGAGCCTAAACAGTGAAGGTTAAAATACCCGAGTGTACCTTAACCGGAACTACGTAAGGCTTGATTCCCATGTTTGGGATACGTAGGCAACTTCATCTTGAAGTCCAGCCCCCAACGCTTCCATAGCGTCTCAGGCCATGTCATGGTTTTTGATCACTTTTGCCCTCTCCGAATCCAATGTCTCGATTGTAGCAATCCGGAACTACGTGAGTAACTTCCTTTTGAAGCCAAACCACCAACACCTTCCAGGTGACTGTGTCCACATATTGATTCAAACCGTCTTCGACTCCTCCGCGTCCGAGGGTCTGATAGTCATCAACAAAGACTGGCTTACAACATGCCGCGGCACCATCTAAACAAGGGGCAACTTTCCGTTGCCATGCATTGCAATAAGCTGCCCTGAGTTACCGTTCAAACCAGGGGCAACTTTCCGTTGCCTTCCCCCCCTTTTTAAGCCAGGGGCAATTTTTTCCATTACCCCCGATCCGAGGTTGCGCATCTCGAGGGTAAGTTCCGCGCTCGTTGAGCATTGATTGTCTGCAAAAATAGTTTTTGAAAATTTTTACTGAGGTTGACTTATTTTCTCGAAAACTGTTTCGCTTTCAAAATTGGACCATGTTTGGACCCAAAAAAGGAAAATTTTCAGTGCTTACAGCCTGACTCGCATGATTTTCAAATCAAAAATCGAATAAGTGTATTAATCTAACTCTCATTTTGGTCAGAACTGTTTTAGAAAACACAACAAAAAATGGTTAAAATGATGAACCAGGGGCACAGTTGAGCCAGGTATCCTGTCTTCCCCCCACCGTCAACACGCATTTGCCAGAAAGACGCTCTATCTGCCAGAAGGAGTGGTTGTAAGCTAGCTATATCGGGCGTGAACCCGCGACTTCCTATTCATCTGTCATTCACCCTGGGGAGGGATGCAAAAATGAGAGATTGAAGAATAGAGAGGAGTAAGTTGAGAGAAAAATGAGAAAAGGGTTTTTAAGAGAAAAACCGAGCCCGAGGGCCGAGTGATGCGAGTATCACAAATCAGAAAGGGTGGGAGGTATACCCGGAGGAATTGGCTCCTTGAAATTTGAGGTCTCTTCTTTTAAACACGTCTGTGTGTCGTGTCTTTTGATTTGTCAGTCTCAATTTTAGCTTTGAGTCTTTTCTGAGTGTGTCTCGTTGTGCTTAGGTCGTGTGCCTTTTACTTTCTGTACTTGAGTTCTCCGGTGGTGTCCAGTTGTAGGCTCGATACCCAAGTTAAAAAAAAACCTCTCTTTACCTCAAAATCGTCTGTGCTCAGAATGCCGTGCCTTTCTCTACATCCGTGCAAAGTAAGAGAAGGAAGGGAAAAATTGGGAACATCTGAATGTGTTTCAACTGCAACCGTGTCAGTTTTGTGATCTGTCTCATCAGATTGGGGCTATCTGTTCAGAGTTTGCTGTGTGCAGAATGAACCAAATACTGAGTTGTGCGCTAAATGCAGATCAATCCCCAGTAGATTAGTCCTCAACAGAGTATGGGCTGTATGTTCGGATTGAGTAGTGGTTTGTATGAGCTGTTTTGCTGTTTAGTTGGTTGGTTATTTGATTATCACAATGCAAGTGTTCAATTGTCAGATAACAGATCAATATCATTTACATTTAAGGTGTAATATGATGCAATGCAGTGCGAAGTACGAAATATGCAGATATAGACAAATGTAACACTTTTTCAGACAAAAGTTTGTCCCATTTTATATCGTCTTTCCAAAATACATAATTTGAGAAAAGCAAAAACCTGCCTGCGGCAGTACATAGTACTCTATCTACCAAAAAGAGAAAAGTACAAGAAAAGAAATAAAGAAAAGAAGCAGCAAAATCATCATCATCAGCAGTAGGCCCCATGCCTAAGGGTCAGTCCTCGCCCTCTTCCTAGGCAGAAGCACAAAGGCGTCGTCGGAGCCGTCACTGTCGGATCCCGAGCCCGAGCTATCCCCGGCCTCCTCCGCAAATGACTCAGTCCCCGCCTCCGACTCCCCATCTCCTGGAACTGGAGCTCGTGAGCTGCTCCCCACGTGACCACGTCCCCCTCTGGTACGAGGGAATATCCTGCCATCCCGAGTAGAAACGGAAGGCCCAGCTGGAACGGTGTCACCCACTGGAGGGATCGGGAAAGGAGGCTGAAAATACAAAGAACAAACACATCAGAAAGCCGTGAGCAGTTTATCAATGCAGAATGCAGTGTATGAGTACAGTGTGTGAAAGCCGTGAGCAGTTTATCAATGCAGAATGCAGTGTATGAGTACAGTGTGCGAATGCCGTGAGCAGTTTATCAGTACAGAATGCAGTGTATGAGTACAGTGTGTGAAAGCCGTGAGCCGTTTATCAGTATAGAATGCCGTGTGTGAGTACAGTGTGCGAATGCCGTGAGCAGTTTATCAATGCAGAATGCAGTGTATGAGTACAATGTATGAAAGCCGTGAGCAGTTTATCAGATTTTTGTGCAGTGTAGCAGATTGTGCGAAATAGAGTATGATTCGAGACTGTGGTTAGTAGAACATACCGGCAGGCTGTAGACGGCCAAGGCGTCGAGAGTCCGCTGCAGCATCCCCAGCAGGGAGGCATTCAACTCCACAGACTGACGGGTATACTCGGAGGAAGCCTGCAAAAGTATTAAATACATCAGTATTCTGTGGGATATCTGAATAAACTGAAATGAAATAACAATGCAAGATGCAGAAATAAAGTAATACATACCGGAGGCAAATCGGGAATGCCGGCCAACTCGTGACCAGCCGGAGGAGGAGCAAAAGGGATCTGGTAGGTCTCCCCACTTTGCCCCCTATAAGTCAACATAGTAGGTAGAGCGGGCCAGCCCGTCCCTCGTCCCCTCTGCACTCCCCTCCTGCCGCGAGCTCGAGCCCTCTGTGACGGCCCCGCTCCTGCTCCTGTCTCTGCCCGGGCCGCTGGCGCCGCAGGTCTCGCTGGATCAGCTCGGGAGCCCCTGCTCAGAGGCCGCATGATGAAGGTCCGGACGTACTCTGAATAGTCGCCCTCGCCCCTGTCAGCGTCAATGTCCACGGCCCAGCCAAGGGTGTAGTCCTCCATCTGCTGGAAGCTGTACCCCTCAGTCTCCCTCATGCGCTCGGGAGGATGGATTGGAACTATCTGCTCCGGAAATCCTAGGGTCTGGCGTATGAAACGCTCACCCAGGTACCAGGCCCGACAGACTGGGCCCTCCAGGAGAATCCGGTAGCGCGAGGTCTCGATGGCGCCGGCATACCGATCTCGTATCACCGCTGGTAGTGGAGCCCATGGCTGCCAGGTGACCTGAAATGAAATACGGTTGATTATCTACTGATACAGAAATGTACGCATGAACGCGAAGCTTAAAACGAACTGTAAGTAAAACATACCTCGGTGGGGGTGATGGTGTCGAAGAAACGGCGGAAGAAGCTAAAAGTGTCCCGGGGCCTCCGGACACATCGCCCGTCGTAGCGGCGAGAGAAGGGGACGACCAGAGGGGTCTCCATCTCCGGCACTGGCTCTAGTCTGGGGAAGTAGGCGTACACCCACAGCTGCAAAACAGACGTCAGTATGACTATCAGAAAAGCAGAATACAGAATAAAGCAGAAATAGCAGAGCCGTGTGTTGTGCAGTGTATTGAGCAGAGTGTACAGTGTGAACAGTGTACAGTCAGTATAAAGCAGAAGTATGTGTGTGCCGTGTGTACAGTATACAGTCAGTATAAAGTAGAAATATGTGTGTGCCGTGTGTACAGTGTACAGTAATTGTAAAGCAGACAACAGTTTATGCAGTGTAAAGAGTACAGAAAGTACAGAACAGAAATGTAAAGCAGAGGAGAAGACATACCTCCCAGGCTCGCCAGTAGCCTCCTAGCAGCTGTCCGCTGCACGAGAGACTGAGCTCATATAACCGTAAAGGGTGGCCAGAGCCGCGCCCCCCCCAGTCATACTGCACAATCCTCTCGACGTCCACCAAAGCGCTGAGCAGGCAGAGGGGCACTGTGTTCGCCCGGTCGGCAAACAGGGTGGTCCCCAGCAAAAACATGAGAAAGCCGCGTGCATATCTCTCAGCGGCCTCCTGGGTCATCGGAGCTGCGTCCACCAGCATGGTCCGCACTCGAAATTGCACCTCGAACCAGGAGTAGCGGACGAACCCTGGACGAACAAGTGGCGGCGCCTCGCCGAGTAAGTAAACCTGAGCGGCAATCCACTCGTCCATATCTGTATCAAAGGGGATCGGATCACCCCCCACCTCGATGCCGGTGAGCATCGAGAAGTCATAAGGGGTCATCGTCATGTCCCTGGTCGCTGATAAATGAAAAGAATCGGTGGTGTCCCACCACCTCTCTGCCAGAGCGGCAAGAAGAGGTCTGCAAGCAAAGAGCCTGGAGAGTCCCCTGCAGAAGGTACCGAAGCCGGCCCGATCCACAATGCGGCTAACGGCGTCAGGCAGCTCGGCGTACCAATCGCGAGCGGTAACGTTCCCATACCCGCGGAGAGTATGGGAGTCTCCCTGTAGTCAAGAAATTGCAAAGCCATATGAAGATATGCAGTCGGTACAAATCTGGTATGCGTGCAGATTTTTAAAATTCAAACAGAAACCGGGTACCGGTGTGCTTACAGTAAACTACAAACGCGTGGTGCGTCAGTGTGTTTTAAATGCTCCAGTGTAAACTTGGTGCATGTGTGCATATTTTTCAGATTCAAGTAAATGTCAGGTTTCAGTGTACTGAGGTGGACTACAGCCTGTGATGTATCAGTGTGTTTGTGAGGGTTAGCATACAGATACGGTGCATGTGTGCACATTTTTCAGATTCAAGCAGATCTCGGGTTTCAGCGTACCAGTGGGTAGGCTACGGTCTGTGATATGTCAGTGCTCCTATGAGGACCAGTGTAAACATAGCGTGTGTGCGTGTTTTTCAACGTTCAAATAGAAGCCAGGTCTCGGTATGTTTCAGTGAACTACAACGTGTGATGTGTCTGCGTGTTGGTGTAGTTTTGTGCAAATCTAGCATGCGTGCGAGTTTTCAGATTCAAATAAGCGCCGGGTGTCGGCGAATTGACAGTGCAATGTGTGCCGCGTGTTTGGGTGATTCAGGCTAGTACAGTGTGTGTGCATGTGCGTTGGTACATCACAGATGATAGTTATGAATTTGTCTACAATTAACTACAGCACAGTGCATCAGAACTAAACAAGTAATGGGTTCAGTTAGCTACGGCAGTTGACAGGAAATCCTACATTATAGAAAATAAAGCAAAGATAAGGGTGTTACCTCGAAAGTGGCAGAGGACAAATGAGTGGCCGGCTCGCGCAGCAGAAGCTCTGGGTCCAAAACTCTGTCAAAGTCGCGGAAGTGGCGGAGTCCGTCTGGCGGAAGCACGTGGATGGCCGGCTGGTAAGTCGCCGGGTCGAATGGGCGCTCGCTCAGTGGCAGGAGCTCGACCCCGGGATCCATCTCGTGATCCGGGGGAGTCCCGACATGTGGAACATCATCGGCCATAGCGGTGGAGATGAGAAAAATAGCCGGAAGAAGAAAAATGGGCCGGAATGCGAAAAGTCAACTGGGAAGTCAACCCCGAGAGGGTCGGAAATGGCCGGGAAGGCCGGGAGACGAAAATACACGGGAATGTGGAGAATATCAAGGGGAACAAGTCCCGAAAAGGTGGAAAGGGCGAAAAGTGCACCGAAACGAAGATTTGTTCGGTTGAAAATGTCCGAAACGCGAAGAATATCGCGAATCCGACGAGAAAATGGGCGTGAAACGCGAAGAAATCGGCGAAAAATCAAAGGAAAAACATCTAGAGAGAGAGAGGAAGATTTTCGGCGGAGGCAAAGTGAAGAAAATAGGGTTTCAAGCCCTATTTTAAAAGGCCCGTAGTGAAATGGCAAAACTGCCCCCGATCAGGCATTTTCTGCCGGTCGGCACCTTTTTGTGCCGGTCGGCACTTTTTTGTGCCGATAGATGAGTTTATGCAGCCGGTGGTAGCCGGTGACCACCCCACCCAACCGGTGGTGTTCCCAAGGCCCTGTTTAGGCAAGTTGAGGAGTTTTGGGTCTTCATAGCCCAAGAAAGTACAATAAAATGCATCCCCGATGCTCAACCGGCCTCCGTTTTGACTTCGGACCGTCTCTACTGTGCGTGACGCTCAAATTCAAGCGAGGACTGTATCCTTTTGTACCCTTTTATCTTTTACGAGATTCAAAAGTTGCCCCGTGTGCGTCACGTGCATCCATCACATTGTCCGGCGCATCGTATCGCGCCATCTTGCACGTCCCTTGCAACTTGCACCGTTTTGCATTGTCGTATGGCCTGCGTGTCATACTCTCTCATCTTGCATTCCATTTTGATCCACGTGAGGTGTACTACTTCACGTGTTTCATTTTGCATTCCATTTTGATCCACGTGAGGTGTACTACCTCACGTGCTTCATTTCGCATTCCATTTTGATCCACGTGGGGTGTACTACCTCACGTGCTTCATTTTGCATTTCATTTTGAGTCACGTGGGGTGTACTACCTCACGTGCTTCATTTTGCATTCCATTTTGAGTCACGTGAGGTGTACTACCTCACGTGCTTCATTTCGCATTTCATTTTGATTCACGTGGGGTGTACTACCTCACGTGCTTCATTTTGCATTTCACCTTGAGTCACGTGAGGTGTACTACCTCACGTACTTTGTTTTGCATTTCATTCTCCATCCAATGAGGTACGCGTGCTTCATGTGCATTTCATTTTGCCAGCGGGTCCGGCGGGACCGAAAATACGCACGGTCCGGCGGGACCAAAAACACGCGCGGTCCAGGAGACCTTAAATCCTTGGGAGGTGCAAGACCTTCGGTGCATTAAGGTGCACCTCGTTACATTCATTTCGCAGTTCATCGCATTTCGAGGTACGCGTGCCTCGTTTTGCATTTCATTTTCCATCAAATGAGGTATGTGTGCCTCATTTCGCATTTCATCGCATTTCGAGGTACGCGTGCCTCGTTTTGCATTTCACTTTCCACCAATGAGGTATGCGCGCCTCATCATGGTTCATTTCATTCCCATTTGCATTGTTCTGCACCCCTTGTGGCACGCATGTCACATTCGCATGGTTGCCCCATACCGGTCTGGCGAGACCTTAAACACGTACGGTCTAGGAGACCTTAAATCCTTCGAAGGTGCAAGACCTTTATGCATTGTCATGTATCATCATCTCGGCAGCCGCGCATTGCCGCGCATTCTCAATTCATGCAATGCCCCATCCAGGTCTGGCGAGACCTTAAACACGCACGGTCTAAGAGACCTTAAATCCTTAGGAGGTGCAAGACCTTCGGTGCATTAAAGTTGTCCCTCATTGCATTCGGCATACATTTTATCGCGCCGTTTGGAGTACCCCCATTGCACTTCATTTTCCATCCTTTGAGGCACGCGTACCTCATTGCACTCCATCTTCCATCTTTTGAAACACGCACGGTCTAGGAGACCTTAAATCCTCGGGAGGTGCAAAACCTTCGGTGCATTAAGGTGCACCTCATTGCATTTTGCATGTATTCCATAACGTTGTTTCGCGCATCTCATCGTTGCCCCCCGGTCTGGCGAGACCTTAAACACGCACGGTCTAGGAGACCTTAAGTCCTTTGAAGGTACAATTCCTTCGGTGTTTGTCGTGCTCGAACGACTTTTGGTGGTCTGGTAAAGCCACCCGTCTGTGTTTGCGGTGAGTTCCTAGGAGACCAATGGGGACGGTGAAAACTAGAGTTTAAACGGCTTATGCCTAGAACGCAAAGGTTCGGAATTTCCGAGACTAAAGTCTGGTTTAAATACCCAGGGGGTGTACCCTCGGCTTGAAATCTGTATGGAAGCCCCATAGGTTGAGGCGGTGTGTTTACGCCTCAATTCTAGATACTGGACCAACCTAGTATATCGCCCCGTTGGTAGAATAGGGAAAACTGCAATCGCAGCCATTGCATCATATTGCATTTCATGCATCATTAATATTGCATATGTCATGCATTTCAAAAAACACAAAAACACAAAAAAACACATGCATTTCATGCATCATCAGTACTATTGCATTTGTCATGCATTACAAAATTCAAAAACACAAAAAAGAACATGCATTTGTCATGCATATCATTGTAGTATAGTGCATATGTCATGCATTTTCTGTAGATATCCATTTCCATTGCATTATAGTTGCATGCATTTCACTGCATCGTCTTCCATCTATGGCTTGCGCCTTTCCTTGTTGAGCTTGGTCTGGTATGTGCCTATACTTTTCACGTCGAAGCACAGTTCTGTATGCAGAAGTTCTGTGCTAGACATGGCTTGTATGCGTACATTCCCTTCCTAGGCAAGACTGGGTTTGGCCCGCGTGCCATATCCATTGTATCTATTCCATCGCATGCATTCCACTGCATCATCTCCCATCCATGGCTTGCGCCTTTCCTTGTTGAGCTTGGTCTGGTATGTGCCTATACTTCTCATGTTAAAGCATAGTTCTGTTCGTGTATCGCACCTACTCCACGTTGGTATGTTGGTTTGAGGTTGCGGCCCCTTTTCTGTGTTAGACATGGCTTGTACATGTGCATGCCTTTCCTAGGCGAGATACGGTTTGGCCCGCGTGCCATATCCATTGTATCCATTTCCATTACATTGTAGTGTAGTCATTGCATCCGGCATTAGGATCATTATTCTCACCCCAGCGGGTCGTTTCCCCACTTATGTCATTCCACCCAATACTTGTTCTTGTGTCCGTGCGAAGTACTCATAGATCAGACATCGTTCTATGGGAGACGGACTTGTCACCTCCATCAATCTATTTGACATTTGTGTGGTTTCAAACCGCTCCGGTTTGAATCATGATTCAATTGCCCTGCATGTAGTTTGCCTTGCATATAGTTTCGATTGCATTGCACTATCATTTGCATTATTCATACATTTTGTATATATTGCATATCATCTTGCATTCATTGCATACAACATGCATATTGCTAACAATATTATACCTGTTAAGCTTACTTTCTTTGCAGGCACGATATTGTATGTACGGCTCATTTGAGGCCGGCACGACCGGACGAGCCGCACAGGTATTGTATCCTCCGCGTGAGACGTTTTGAGAATTGCATAATTCTCTTACATCCTTTCTGCATTGTAGTGTAGATTGGTGCATGTTAGCTTATAACTGTCGCATGTGTGCTTCATTACAGCTTTCTTTGCATGATCATAAGTTATGCCCGGCTTCTTGCATTTTCAGTTGCATTTTGCCCCTGCCTTCGGGCGCATATCTTACTTGTTTTGCATGATTGTCTAAGTCTTCGGCCTTGTCAAAAATGGGTCGTCTCTGGGCTTTGACATTCACTCCCGTCATTCTTATGACTTCCGAGTTCTGTCAAAGAGGGGCAACTGTAGACACCCCATTTTTGACCGTCCTCAAGACTTGGACGTCACCGTTGGAACACTTGGTGATTATCCATGTTTGTGTTCGTTTGGAGTTCCCGGAGTTCTCGGCCGCGCGCGCCTTGCCTCAGGACCTCCGAACTCGACCGTTTGTGTTTGGTTTTGCACCAAACACTTGTGTTTTGCCTTGGAGGGGCAGGGAATGCTTTGTGAGGCATCCCTACACACCACCGGCTGGGGCTAGAGGCCACTGGCTGGCTAGAGTTGTCATCGGCACTTTATTGTGCCGATCGGCACTCTTTTGTGCCGACCGGCACTAAATTTTGTCAAAATGACATTTTCTGCCGGCCGGACACTGTGCACTTGCTTTCTGAGATATTTTCAGATAGCTGTGTGCAATTGTCTTCCCCTCCATACACGTGTATGGAAGGATGGGCTTGCTTAGTGGCTAAGCTTGTAAGCTTTTGGCCTATAAGAGGGAAAGCTCTTCCCTTTGCTCAAGGGTTGGCTTCTTGAGAGACTTAACCATTGTTAGAGAGAGCCAAGGTCTGGTTTTAGGTTAGAATAGATATATCTATCTTATCTCTCTCTTTTCTTGCTTATTTAGTACACTAGGTGTTTTGGTCATACTATTGCCCATCAACACCTAGTGTTTCACCTTCCTTCGGTTCTTAAGGGTCCAGAGGTTTATTTTGGAAGCTTTGGAGCTGGTTTGGTGCTCAAGGAAGTCAATACATCATCTTTGTTGAAGAGGCTTCAAGGGTAAGACACTAACCCTCTTTTTACCCCATTCTTGCACCTTCCTTTTGCTTGCTTTAAAACAGTTTTTGGGCTTAGTGTTTGGCACAAAAAAGTTCTGTTTTTTAACCCTCTTTGTTGTATATTAAGAGTGTTTTGTGGTTTGGGGAAGTTTGACCACCCTTAGGCCTTGAAAAGGCCTCATTTTGTGCTATTTTGGAGAGATCCGAGATTTTGGTGATAGGATCTCTTCACCACTGAAATCTTGAGGGATTTCAGTGGTGAAGAGCATGCCTTGAAGTCTCCAAAAGGGGAGGGCCACCCCCTCTCCTTAATGTCCTTGAAAAGGGCATGTTTTGGTTCCTTAAGGAGCACCATGCTTGAGTGTGTGTTGAGCATGATTGACTTGTTTTCCATGCTTATATTGCCATGTTATAACATGATTTCAAGTTGGTTTTAGTACTCTTTGCATGATTTGCATAGTTACTTTGTAATGCCTTAACATTGCCTTAACATGACTAGCTTGTTAGCCTTAGTTTCTAACATGTTTTAGACTTGTGTTTGTGAAGCTTGTGTACTTATTTTGCCATGATTTAACTCTGTCCACAGCCATTTGGGTCGATCCCATCATGCATTATGTAGCTCCTTTGCATTTGGCTTGTTGGCCTTGAGAGTATGAGTGTATAGCATGCCATGCTTACTTCATTTTTGATAGTTTGGAACCATATAGCATGTTATTTCAGACTTTTTGGTGTGCTTGTATGCATGCTTTAGTTGCTTCTTTAATGCTTTAAAAGCATGTGTTGAATGCTCCATGTTTTGGTCATGTTGCATGCCTTTGTACTTGAGCCCCTTAGATGCCATCTAGGTGCTCCTTAGGCTTTGTTTAGGTCTGCTTGTGACCTGTTTTGAGTCCCCTTAGCCTTGTGAGGCTTGGTGGACTTGGCCTTGGTTTAAGCCTTCATGGCTTGTTTCAAGACTTGGGCCATTTGTTGTATATTTGGCTTGCTTCATTGCATGTTTTGGCATCATGCTTAACATGGATTTCAGAGCTTTTCATGCATGCTATTAGCCCATGTTTGTGTCTCTTAAGTGTGCATGAGAGTTGACTTTGTATGCCTAAGTCTTAAGCCTTAACACTTGCATGTGTGTGTGTGCATTTGGTCTCATTTTCTAGGCACTTTGGCCACTGTTTTGAGCCTTGTTAGAGCTGCCCAATTCATGTGTAAGTCCATCTCATTGCTTAGTTTGCATACTTGCCTTGTACGCCTACTTGTATGCTTACATAAGTGCCTCACATTGTCCATATGGCATAGTAGATAACATGCTTAGGGCCTTGTTGCATTGGCATGCATGTTGGGCCTCTTGAAGTGAAGTATGATGGAGGTTTGGCACCTTTATTTGCTTGTTTGCATTGCATGCATTTGACATTGAAGTTGCATTCTTGGTCCTTTGGGCCATCACGCATAGAAATGCGCGATTGGTGGTCCGAGGATCGAGGCACATGCCCCATTGAGCCATCAACATGATGTGGGATGTGTTTGGTGCATACATGCTTTGAATTGCCATGCCATACACTGCTTGTCCTCTGCTGCTGTCAAATTGCAGGTTCTGCAGCAATTTTTGGCCGACCGGCACTGTTAAGTGCCGACCGGCAAAGAATTACTGGCCGATAGCATAATTTGTGGCCGGTGGTCATTTCCCTTGGCCGGTGGCCATTCCCCTTAGCCGATGGTGTTCCACAGCACTCAGAGAAGCAATCCTGGGACTTTGGAAATTTTCAGAGGAGTATGGCAGTATAAACAGAGGCATACTTGCATGGTAGTGCGATTCCGAGCGAGTCCCGGGCGCGCGCTGCAGTTAGCCCTCATCCCGAGGCATTTAATGCTTAATTAGATTAATTATTTAATTTAATTGATTTAGTTGATTTGTAATATTTAATTAGCTAGTTTAGTTAATTATTTATTCGGTCTGTATTATTATTTGGTCCCTCCGAACGAGGGCAAAAAATGTAATAAGTGTGTGTGAGTGGGTGTATGTCTTCCAACCCCCATTTCTTTCTTCCCTTTTATTTACCTGCTTACAATGGTAGATCAGGGCATTTTAAATTAGCATACCTTATGCTATGCATGTGTGCATACATGCATTTGTTTACATGCACCGGGCTCGGTACATCATACAAACTGCATCGTACTTTTGATTTCCGAATTGAATACATGCTACTTGAAGCATTTCATATGCCATCTTTAGGGTTAGCCGAGCCTACTCTAAATTACATCTATGCCTGTGTTGCATTAGCCACTTAACATGAACTAGGTCATGCATGTTTGCTAACCAGTTTCTTGTTTTGGCGCGGAGTACGATGTAAGTATTTTACGCTTTAGCATACCACATGCGTGTGAATGTTTACCATGATAGTATGTCTACCATGTGGCTAAGTGCTTATGTGATAAACTGTTTGAATGCCTGTGGGTGAAGGTTGGACTGCCTGAGTTGGAACAACTCGTTGAAATCCGTATTTTAGCCTACTTGCGAGTAGCAAAATCTAACACGTTTTTCGAGGCAAAACGGATATGCAATGTTTATTTCCAAGTTAGGCAATCTAGTCTATACTTTTGTGTTGTGCGCATCACATAGTAATTCTAGGTTAATAACCGGAATAAGAACGCATAAAGTTTTCAAAAAAGGATATCATGTTTAGTAGAGGCCGGTCTTCAGACCGGGCGAAAGGGGGTGCTCATAGCTGACCTTCCCCGATCGTACCCAAGCTCCCGAGCCAAGACCACTTTGGTGATGACGGACATGTGGCCTTCGGCACCGAGTCAGGGTTTCCTAAATTTCCCAATTAAAAAATATTTAGGTGGCGACTCTGTAATCTGGCAAAGCAGTCCATGTTTGGCACTACTTTTTCACAAATCTGTTTTCTCAAACGATTTGCTGGATTTGGACTCTTTGGTTCAGATTTAGAACCGCGACACAAAAGGGAGTCCGAACTGTAGCCGAGGTCCCTCGCGGGCTTGTTACACAATGTAAGATTCAAAATCAATTGCATCAATGATAAAATGGAATGATGATGCAAATGTCCAATGCAATAACAAAGTTCCGTTTAATAATCTCAACAATTCCAATTTGAAAGGTGATGATAATGAAATAAAATGTCAATGCAATCTATTTCTATATCAATGCCTTGAAATTTCTCAATTCAGCTACACAATCCTCCGTTGTGATAAAATTACATATCTCTTATCAATATAACATCATAATATATATTTCCAAGACATAATATAACAATATCAACATTCACGTATTCTCCACATGTTAAGCATCATTTTCTAAACTTGGTTTTGCAAGACAAACCAACGATAAGTTTTAAAATCAACTATTCTTATTTCTTCCATGAAATTCCGTTATTTGATACAACTATAGAAGTTTCTCCACCATATACCTCAAATTTTTCTCAAAATTCCCAAATTTGTAATGCCCCAAAATAAATATGATAAATTCATCTCATAAACGAAAATCAAGTTGAAACAAAGTACTTTCATTCATCAGAGTTAACATACAAAAGGTGACACATGCGATATACATTTATAAATAGGTCATCTTGAATTTACAGCATGTGTTACAGATAGCAAAAAGTAATGAAAGCTAAACAAATATTCATATGCCCTAAAGGCTTACATCTTTCCAAGTCACTGCTTAGTTACAACAAAAATGAGTCCAACTCAATATAATTAAGTCCTTGGCTATACAAAGTAAATACAATAAAAAAGAAACTCTTGCTCCTAATTTCCTCAAACTACTGTCTTGGCGGAGGTATATCTCCAACACCTGAAAATGGTTTTCTTAAATAGGGTGAGCCAAAGCCTAGTATAAACAATTTAACACAATATATAAATCTTAACAAAGATATAAGTATGAGATGCACATTCAATGCCCATGATAAAAATCATTTATAACTCTTTTGCAAAACCATATCATGCTAAGCTTTATATCACAATTCATGTTATTTCAATTCATTTTATCTTATTTCAAGATTCATTCATCGTTTTATCTCATTTCATGAGTCATTCACCAATTCATTCAGACAACCAAACTGATGGTACAACTCAATGGATTTCTAACCAACACAACTATCATATAAACACTTTCATTTGCCATTTTACGAATATTTCGTCTTCGGGAACTGGCATCTATGTATACATACGATTTTTGGGACTTTCACCCTGGACACACATGCCAACTTAATTCAATGGAGTCCATCCCCTTTCTTCTCTTAAACATGGAGTACATCTCCTTTCTCCTCTCAAACATCATACATTTACAATGTATTAAAATATAGTCGTATTCAATGATTACGGATAAGAGATTAGTTTCAATTCACCTAATCCTCATGCAATTTCTACAACAATCGTAGCTATCCTCCACTGATAGCCCAAAATAGATATTTTTAAACAGATATACATTCTTGAAGACAAATAAATTATTCAAATTTCCATAGATGAGAGGTAATACAAACCCAACTCCATCATTTATATAAATATCATTCAATTTCATATTTCTAATGCCAATTTCATGTTTTTATACAAAATGACTATTTGAGACAATTAAGGCAAAATTCTTTTTTCTTATGAAATCTACATCGGGTATCAAAATCAATGAATTTATCATAACACAACCTCACATCTACTCCCATAACCAATTTTAACACATACATTTGAAAACCTCTCTTTTGATTTTAAACCAAAATCCTAGATTTGTTCAAAACCATCCCAATACTCCAATATTTCTTACACATTAATAAATAACTAAGTTAAAACTCATAGAATAGTGTAGAAAGTCCCTACCTGAAAGTTAGAAGTCGACCAAAGCAAGAAGAAAACTTCAAAGATGCTCAAACGCAATTCTATTCGGATGAAAACTTAGGCCTTGAGATGCTTTACCTTTTCAACAAAAGCACACGGGTAGAGAACCCAATGGATCTAGGTGAAAATGTAGAGAGAGAGAGAGAGAGAGAGAGAGAGAGAGAGAGAGAGAGAGAGAGACTCTAGATCTAGGGTTTTGAGAGAAAAATATGTGAAAAAGTGATATAAAAAGGTGCTGCTGCGAACCGATATACGCAAAGTCTGCTTGCCCGCAAGAAGTGACGCTCGAGCATCAAACACAACAAATTGTTCCGCTCGAGCGTAAAAAGTGACTCTTGAGCGTAATACACTCCCAGTAGTTTTGTAGACAACAGACCAACGCTCGAGCGCAAGAAGGGCCGCTCGAGCTAAACCCGCTTGAGCACGGAAAAAACTGCCCGAGTGTAGAATTCACTCTCCTAGTAGTTTTGCAGACCTACAAAAGTACTGAGAGTTTTCAAAACCTGCTCAAGCGGAGGAGCAAAATCCTAGGCAACAACTGTTTAAAAACTAAGCAACCAACCTATTCCAAACACAACCACAACAATCCAAATGCCAAATTTAAGGAAATATATGGGAAGCAAGACATAAACAATACGTACTTGTGAAACTCAAGTCCGGAATACAAAATGAGTTGGGTCTAAACCAGAATCGCTATACTAGGGTTTCCACCAAAACAAGATTTTTGTTCCATTTTTGAAAAGATTTTTCCAAAACAACTCCTACACATTAGAACATAACTCATATTCTCAAAAGTTTTGGAAAAATTAGAGAAGTTGCACTCATACAATCATCTAGGATTCAACAACCCAAAATCATGATCCAAACATAATGAAATACTCAAAACATGCATAAAATTGTAAAAACATATATGTAACTCAAAGATTTTGCCTACCTTAAGCTTGGGAGATGCAGAGGAAGAAAATCCTAGAACTCAAGGTTGACAAAAACTCGATCCAATCGGCTATAAACGTAGCCTTCGCCGGCCTCTTCGATTTGGTGTAAAAAGCCCCCTCAAACTCTTAAAGATTTGAGGTAAATCTTAGAGAGAAGTTGGATTTGGGTAGAGAGAAGGGGGAGAAAAGATGAGTAGAGAGAGAGAGAGAGAGAGAGAGAGGAGTGAAAAATCTGTATAAACACATTTTTGGCATCAGTTTTGAGGAAAAGAGTACGAACTTCAAGACAAACGTGTCGAAATCTGCACAAGCAGTTTCAATTCTGTACGAGCAAAAATTTTTGCCTCACGGGCAGTTTGCTTTAGAGAGCTGTCTAGAAAAATCTACTAAAATCCGCTTGAACAGGACCCAAAATCCGCTTGAATGTTTTTCTGCCCGGAAAACTGTGAAAAACCTGAAACACTCTCTGAGGATTTGCTCCAGTGGTTCCCAATTCTGCATGAGCGATTTTACCCAAAAAACCCCGAGTTTTATTTTGTATTCCGAAATAAGTTCCAATGCCAAAAACTCAAAATTTTCAACTTATGAAAAGTAACGAGAGGTTAAGTAAGAGTAGAAAAGAAACCTCAACGACTCGATACGGTAAACAAAACACTGAAGTAATACACACTACTCTACTACACAATACTATACAAGTCCAAGGCCCGGGACATCACATCCACCATCTCACTTGGATATGGACTCCTTTTATCATTTATTTGTGGGTAAATTATATATTTTTTCTTTTTATGTTATTTGAGTTCTTATATTTTTAATTGACTTAAATTTAACTGTTAATTTTAAATTTTGTGTCAGTTTGATCTAATTGACAATTCCATTAGGTTTTTTTTTTTTTTACAGAAAATGATTACTGAGTTAGTTAAGATTAACTCACAAAATTGATCGAGTTTACAATTTTGTCTCTAAAAATATGATGCATGTCGCATGTCGCTTATCTGCGCATTTTCATAAAATAATGGTAACATTTATAATTAATTGGATCAAATTGAGACGATAAAAAGAATTTAAAGTCAAAATCGAACCAATTAAAATTAGAAGAATCAAAATGATACAAAAGTCAAAATATAGCGACTACTGGTGTAATTTTGCCTTTATTTTTGGAGAATCATTAAGAACATTCCTTTGACTTGGTAACGTTTGATTATTACCTGATTCATTTAAGAGTTTTTGTTGTTAATAGATTTGGATATTGAATTCAAAAAGCACTTTGTGAAGAGAAATAAAAATAGAAGGAAATAGAAATCAATTTTATTTTTTCACTTTTCTCTTTAGATCCAAATTCAACCTATGTATAACTAATTTTATTCTGAAAAGTATTTCAATGTATGGTGCAAATGAATTTGATATGAAATGTACTATACCTAAAATGAATAATCCATATTTTTGTTTAGAATTATGGGGTAATAAATATTTTCTACAAAAATTTTATATTTACATTTATTATTATTATTATTATTATTATTATTATTATTATAATATTTTTTTACCCAATCACACACTAAAATGACATGAAAGTAGACAACTTGTAAATAAAGTGCATCTTGACCATAATGGATTTTTAAGTTTTGTATATTATTATGTTGTTGTTGTTGTTGTTGTTGTTGTTGTTTTTTTTTTTTTTTTTTTTTTTTTTTTTCATTCCCCTTTCTGTTGAGGTTAATATGATATTATCTGTATGCAACTTTATCGTCTGGAAAAAGGAAAATTATTTAATGATATTGGAACATATATAGGCACTGTTTCAACTTCTGATTTCTTGATTCAAACCGTAAAACTCACAATTTTTATGTTAATTCTTATGCAAAATTTTAAAGATAATAATACAAATATGACAAATTAAATAGTGTAAAATATTGCTCTAAAATTATCAAATAACTTTTCTTAAGAATAGAAGTTATAATTAAGGATGGCTTTTTTTGGTACATGAATCAAGCCACATGACGTCTAAAGGAGTCAAACTGTATGAAATAGATGTATCTATAGCTATACCTCAATTATAGGTAACCCCAATTAATTCGAACAAAAACTTGTTCAATTGAATTTATGTCATATCATCTTCTCAGTTGGTTTAGTTTTGTTCTTATATATAAAGTTTGTTTTAATTTTTTTTTTTTTTTTTTGGCATGAGTCATAAATTTAAATTTGAAATTTTTGAAGCAATTATGTTAAACTTTAATCTTTTTTATGTAGAAGGGTAACAATAATTTAAAATATAATATTACTCATAACTATGTATCTATCAATCTGTTCGTGAGTTGATGTATCTATTATTGTTGCCCACTATCGATGGTGGCTTTTAGGAATTATTATTATTATTATTATTATTATTATTATTATTATTTTTCTGGCAGCGGTAAACAATAATTGATAGTAGTGTGTGAGAATACAAATAAAAAAAATTATAAGAATAAAAATTGAAATTTTTTAAACAATGATTTGTATTTTCATCAATATTTTATTAACCATGCCCTTATAATCGAAATAAATCAATCATTAGACCTAATATTATATACACATATAAAAATATATATTTTTTCCCTTTTTTTTCCCTACACATAAGATATATCATTAATAATTTTTTGGGGTGAATAATCACTAATAATAGTAGAATGTCTTATAACACATTATTTGAGATGCCTCACACGACACATATGACTCAAATATGCAATATATGTAATAGGGTAAGGTTTTCTCTAGTTGGCAGATATGGTTGGGCCTTTGTAGACCCACTATGAAACCCATTTCAATAATTTGTAATGTTGATATTGTAGGGTCTCTCAATTAGATTATGTTTATGAAAATTTTAGTTGAATAATCAAGTCATAAATGATTTATTTTAAAAAATACACTTTTTATCCATTTGCTATTGTCTAGGGGTAAGTGGGGTCCGGTTTGAATTAGTTTGGAATGAAATCAAAAAACTAATTCATAGTCTATGATTCCACAAAAATTGGAACCAAACTAAACCATTAAAATCTTAGAACCAATCGAACCAAATCATTTAAACACGGTTTGGTTTTGTTTGAAACCACGAATCACATAATCTGTTCACAAGAAAAGTTATATAACATTTTTCAAAAAATTTAACTTGTCATTAATTTTAAAAGTAATAATAACATGCCCATCAAACAACTACTCTCATATTATTTATTAGCTAAACAAACATTGTTCAACATTACTTTGTCATGATTTTTCAAAACATAAACTTTCAAAATATAAACATGCATATTATTCTACTATTAACTTAAAAAATATAATATCTAGCAAATAAACATATATGGTTTAAGTTATATAGTCCGATTCGGTTCAAATTCAAAATTATGGAAAAAAATTCAGAACCAATCCGTTGCGATTGGTTCTCCAATTTTTCAAACCAAGACCAAATCACAAATTTAAAAAATAAATCAAATCTATCGATTTGATCTGGACCGATTCAATTTATAAATTTTTCGATTTCCTTATTTAACCCTACTATTATCTCCACAGAACCTAACAAAACCAACAACTCATGCTGTCACGAACTAAAGAGGGGCCTCGCCCCATGCAACAATACATCACGGCAAATTATACCCAAATATAATATTTAAATAATTATTCTAGCATTACTCACTATATATGCATATATATTTGTGTTGGAGAAATTTAATAATACACATTTTAACATGTCTCAGTTATGATGCTTATTATCTTTTGTTATGATTTATTGTGATATTAATTATGATTATTTATAATTATTATTTTGATTATGATCGAAAAAGTATTTATTTATACCTTATGTAGTGATTGGTTATAACTCATTATTTTTACTTTAGTTATGATTAAAAATATTTTAATTATGATATTTGTGATAATCAATGCCATAAATATCATAATTTATATATGGTATATAACGTTTTTAGGGTCTATCGGTTTTCATTGTTTATATTGGTCCTCTATCAGAATATATTAGGGGGAATTACCATTCAGAGTGGGTTTTGAAAAATTATTACACAATGGTAGAAAATTTTATGATTTTAATTATTAATATTTATAATCTTTACAATTTCTTATTTTTTATTTTTTTATTTTTCCTGATTATTCCCTGATATATTATACCAGATCCAAAAAGGAAAAGGCAAAGTGGGACATTATACAAATTAGGATTGGGCAAAACATCAATCCCTAAAATTGAATGTCCAAATCAATTTGTCACAAAATGGATGGTTTTCATGGTCTAAATGGATGGATGCAGATTTATTTATCCAATCTGTCTATGTTTAGACAGACAGCGGATGAGAGTTTACTCGACTCAATTTGATTTGCCAACACTCTAAAGAAAATAATATTATACTTTGTTTGTTAAAAAAAGAACATTATATTTAATAATTATATTTTGCTATTCATGAAATATGAAAAATTGTGTCTTTATTTTTATTATAAAAAAATAATTAAAAATTTTGGACAAAATGGAAAAGAATTATTGAAAACTAGTTTAAAAAAAAAAGCTCAAAATAACAAAGTCCAACAGTCAAACCGATCTGTTTCCACCACTAACCCATACAACCCACTCAATCCGCCACTGCTAACTAACTAGATGGATAAGAATTATAGTTTTTTTTTAATCCGCTTAAGTTCGGATGGATGGAGAATAAAAGACCACCCGACCCAACCGCGATTCGTGAGGACGCATAATATAAATGCATATTTTTTAGGGGGATGTTTTTCTTTTTGTTTCTATTTATTTTTGTCATCCGTGTTGAATTTGGTAATTTAAGGTTTTTCAGAATTTGTTTGAGAATTGAATTTTTTTTAGTGATTTTTAATTAATTTTTTTTTAAGAAAAGACATAAAAAAAAAATAGAGAGAATCAATGAATTTTTTTAATAATTTTTAAAATTTTTTTTGACTAATTTAATCACTTTCCAATCAAGAACCTGTGTGCTTTTGCTACACAGAGTATAGTATACACACTAAACTTTGGCTTTTTATTTTTCTAGCACTAGCAAACTTTAGAATCACGAAAATACTATTCATTTTAGACATCCAATAATCACAATAACATGATAGTATTTTTATGAGTGAATTATACTAATGGTTCTTATAATATGGGGCATGTGTCACTTTGATTCATGAATTTTTAATTATGATACATTTTTTTTTTTTGATCAACAAAGAAAAATTTCATTAACAGCATGAAATTAAAAATACAGGAAGATGACATGCATCGAGAGAGATTCGGAAAGTACAAATTACCCTTACTACTGCTACAAATTATGATACATTTAATCTTATATTTTGAATTTCGTTTCAAATAAAGACAATTAAAGATATCATTTCCTTTACAAACTGAAAATACTCCATTTTAAGAGTAAAGTTGTTAGTTTGATAAAATATAAACTACTTTGACAAAAATAAAAGTCAAAAAGGTATTTTTAAATTTTAAAAATTATTTCTACTCACTAAAGATAAAATTAGATAAAAATGGTAAATCTTTTATATTTTTATATTTTTACTTTTTTACCAAAATAATTTTTAGTATATGTTTGGATGATGATCATGTAATGAGTGGTTGTTTTTATAAATATTTTTGGATGGTTATCATCTAATAGATGGTTATTTTTGTTCTTAACAAACATATATTTTTAGATGGTTGGATGGTTATTAGCCCTTTAATCTGTAATCAATATATTTAATATATGAAATATTTTTAGTTTTGAATTTTTTGATTTAATGGATTGGTTTAATAATAACATCAAAGTTATCGTCATATTTGATATTTGAGAAAATAGAAACTAATTTAACGAAAATAAATATAAAAAAATTATTTCCACCCTCTCAAAAGATAAAAATGATGTGTCAATTTAAAGTCAATTGTATCACAATTAAAAAATCAAGAATCAAAGTAATACGAATTTCAAATTGCAAGAACTGTTAGTAATTGACCTATTTTTATTTTATTTTTGTAAATAAAAGATATTTTGTTAGGTTTTTTAATTTTAAAGTTACAGGGTCACAAATACA
The DNA here is from genome assembly GCA_022316695.1 of Camellia oleifera. Taxonomy (NCBI): domain Eukaryota; kingdom Viridiplantae; phylum Streptophyta; class Magnoliopsida; order Ericales; family Theaceae; genus Camellia; species Camellia oleifera. The sequence continues at coordinate 194,193,543 of CM039311.1, forward strand.
CACATTACCATTTGTAATTTTTTTGTATACAACTTTGGTTACATATCATTGCCTTTATAAATTTTTATTATTGAAAAATAAAAATTAATATTTTATTGAGAGTAATAAAAGGTAGTAGAAGGGAGGAAGGAAAGCGCAAAGCAAAAATGGATTTTGCTAACGAACAATTTTAGGATTCTCAATAACAAGCATAAAATATCAAAATATTTATAACCTTAATGAATTTTTTACGTATTTCAAAATATTTTTGTATATTTTCATATACATTTTATAATAAAAAAAAGTAAAAAAAATTCAGTGGTAACTATAAAAAAATTTATGAATTCATAAAAAAATATAATATTTTAATTATTGAAATTTATAAATTTTATCACTGATTTAATTTTTTTTTCTAAGTTTATACTGTTTATATTGTGCTGTTGTTTTTGGAAAAAAAAAAACAAAAATTACAAAGGTAGCGTTTGGTAACGTTTACGTTTTTTATTTATGTTTACAAAAATTTTATAAATTGATTTTTATTTATTTTTAGAAAAACATAAATTACAAACGCGTTTGGTTTGAACAAAATATTTAAAAATTTTTGAAAACATGAACTAAAAAATATGTTTGTTCGGGCCTAAAATATTTATATTTATATTTATTATTTATGACAATGGGATCACACACATTATAATTGAAAAAAAATAATTAAAAAAAATAATTGAAAAAAAATTTAATTGTGAAAAAAATTAATTTTAAAAAAATTATTTGAAAAAAAATTAAAAAAATTAATTGATAAAAAATTTTAATTGGGAAAAAAAATATTTGAAAAAAATAATTGAAAAAAAAATTATTTGAAAAAAATAATTAATTGAAAAAAAAAATTTTGAAAACTGAAAATGTAAACTCATTTTTTGAGTTTATGTTTTTTTCTCAAATTTATAAACTGAGACAATCATTTATAAACCAAAAAAATTATCAAACAAATTTTTATGACAATTTTTAAAATTTTTATAAACATAAATTAAAAAATAAAAACGAAATAGTTACCAAACTGATACAACTATCAATAATAATTAACTTTTGCTTTTGAAAAGGGCTTTGGTTCAAGGGAGAGATATCACATCAGTGATGTGTTAAAAAATAATTATAAATCAATAAAAAAATTATAAATTTGTTTTGTTTTGTTTTGTTTTTTTTTTCTTCCTCTAACATCACTGAGATGTTGGTTTAAGCTCTTAACACAACTCAAAGACAGAACTTGAAACTAATTTTAGAGTTATTTCACATCGGTATGTTAGGTACAATAAAGACTAATGACATTGGCAACTAAAAAGTCCTTAAATGCTTGTTGTGATAAAAAAGAGAAATTTTTTAGAAAGGGTACTTTGTCTCCGGTACACAAAGTAGATCGAACGCTGTTGTTAGATCCATAAGATCTATCACGGATCCTATTTCAATGATTCGAACTGTTCAATATGTTGAACTCGTTGAGTACTTTATCTTTATAAAAAATCATGTTAATCGAATATCGATAACTACTTGATCATATCAGATTTTTATCAATAATTTATTTTGAAAATTATATTTATCATTGATAGAAATCTGATCCAATCAAGCAGTTATCAATATCTGATCAATGTGATTTTTAACAGAAATAAAATAATTGATGAGTTCTACACATTGATAGTTTGAATTATCTAAACGAGACCTGTGGTGAGCCTCACAGACCCAATAACACGCTCCAGTCCGATTACGGATTAGAAAGAAGTCTAGCCCTTTTAGAAATTATAATGATTTGACAAATAATTTGTAATATTGTTCTTTTAAAAGCAGTGTTAAATTTTTTTTTTGTTAGAGTCAAAAAAAAAAAAATTTACATAAAATATATTAAAATATGTAAATATAGTAATAAAAATATATAAAATTGTTGTTGAAGTTACAAATATTTTGACTTTTGTAGTTTTATTGACAATTCTCAAATTTGTCATTGACAGGCCCCAAACACAGAATCCTTAGTCAAGTTTCTACTACTAGAGCATATACAATCCATTCTAACAGAAATCATTTTTTATTTTTGCCCACAAAAATAGAAGATCCTTCAACATCTAATGGTGCATGTGCCTACTCAGAAGAGTACCAATGTTTATAAATAGGAGGATTTGGTAATAGAGCTCTCAGTGTTTAATTTGTTTTTTAAAAGGATAAAAATTATATAGATTCTTTCAAAATTCTTTAATATTTTAAAACTTATTTATTTTACTATACTACCCTCATATATATATATATATGGAGTTTTTTTAAGTGTGCAAGTGCACACCATGTGCCACTTACACAAAAGGTGTAAGTGTAAGGTGTAAAGTGTACGTGGGTTGCATATGGTGTGCAACCTCAAAAAATGTGTAAGTGTAAGTGTAAGGTTTAATTTTTCACAAAAGGTGTAAGTGTAAGGTATAAGTGTAAGGTATAAGGTGTAAGGTGTAAGTTGCACACCATAACCAAACCCTAAAAATAAGCTCTCTTGTAAAGTCATCCTTATAATATATTTCAGAGTAAAATTTTACTTTGAATTTACTCTGAATCAGAGTAAAATTTATTATGATTCAAAATAAAATTTTATATCATTAAAGCACATATATTGCCTTAGAGGTAAAATTTTACTCTCATTCTATCAAACAAAAACAGAGGACATACCAGAGAAAAACATAGAGAAATAGAGAGATAGAGAGAGCACATATATTGCCTTAGATTTAGTACAAACCAAAGTAAAATTTTACTATCTGAAAAATAAAGCATGATGAGGAGACCAAGAGAAAAAGAAGGAGAGAATATAGATTTGAGATGATATATCTCAAATCTGACGTCATCAATCTCAAATCTAAAGTCTTGGACACTAAGGATGACGATGGTGGCATCGAATGGCGCTGGTGGTTGAGATGCTAGTGGTGAAACAGTGGTGGCGGTGGTCGTGGTGACGAACATCATCGATGGTTGAGATGGTGTTGGTGGGGACGACAGAAGTGGTGGAAACGATGGTAATCATGGTAGTCGTGGTAGTAGAGATGGTGATGGTGGTGCCGGTATAGATGGTGGTGGTGGTGGAGTGAGCTCATAGAAACAGATAGAGGAGAAAGATAGAGAGTGTGTGTAGGGGTAAATTTGTCATACAAAATATAAATCTGAAAATTTTTGTCCTTTATATAAGACTTTATAATTATGAGGGGGTTTTGAAAGTATAATTTTTTTTTAGTCCTTTTAACAAGAAAATGAAGGTAAGAGGGGTTTATGGCCAAATTTCCCTTATAAATACTCTGCGATTTAAAGTATGTTATTTGTATTATTTCATAATATTTTGTATTAGGGGTAAAATAATAATTTTGGCGCCCGAAGGCAATTAGGTCATTTTGACACTTAGGCCAACATAATAATTCGGTAATAGGATAAATGGTATCTATTCCAACCATTGTTTGCATTCATTAGTTTTTACAATGATGGAAAAGTTTTGTTGTAGGCATCTCATTCACTTGTTACAGAGAATAGAGAGAAGCTAGGGTATTTTTTTAAATATTAATTTCTTATTACACTATTATCTAAGGTTAGGTTCCTATGATGTTCCGAGTCATTTTAAAGTATTTTGAATATATACAGCATTTTGAAATGTCTGTTTTTTTTAATTGCCCTATCATTGTTGAAACATTTGGAACTCGTGTTGTTACCTATTCATTTTCTTGTGGTTGTTCGTGTGTATATTCTAGTGTGTTCCGAGATATCTTTGGCATCTTGGGGTGTTAGAGTGAATCTGAGAATGGTGAGGATGTTTTAAGAGTGTTTTGTCTCACTTTTAAGTTGAGATCGCTCGAGTGGTCCTTTTGTCGCTTGAATGGTAACGTCAATCATCCAGTATTTTGTTCTACAGTTTGAACTTCTAGGAGCTTGTATTTTTTTCTTGAGCGAAGGTCTCGTCACTTGAGCGGTCTTTTGCAGAGAAGAGAGAGATTTTGGGAGTTCGGATTGTTCGCTCAAGCGCAGGTTTGGTCGCTCGAGTGATCTGTCAAAAGTTTGCTCCGAAAAATCGTGTCCAATCACTTAAAAGTTGGACCCTTACGCACTTTTTCTCACTTTTTACCTCTCTCTCTCTCTCTCTCTCTACAATTACTCTCACTCTCATTTCTCTCATCTCTCTCTAAGAAACCCTCTAACCACCTCATTACTTCTTTGATGTCGCCATATTCATTGAGATTTTTACCCTAGTGCTTTCTTTAATTTTGGAGAGCTCATCAAGAGCAAAATTTTGTACGGTGGAGATCAAGTTTTGACGCCTTTGGTTTTGGAGTTTTTCTCTCATCTTTATTCTTAATCTTGCGGTAGGAAGTTCCTTTGAGTTATATATATGATTTTAGCATGTCTTGTCCATTTTACTATAATTTCAAGTTTGGGTTTTGAGTTGTAAAATTTTGAATCTAGGAAATGTTAGAGAAAGTATTTCTTTCTTGTGATTTTGGTCCAAGATAGATCATTTTGTGAATTATGAACCATTTGGGAATGTTTGCAAGAAGATATTTTGAAAATGAAGGGAAAATCCCTCCTTTGATCAGACCGTAGGTTTTGGGGGCAAATTAGGAAAATGTAAAATTTGCGAAATATTCATAAAATTGTTGCTAAATCCTTTGAGAAATTGAGGAAATCTTCCTCATGTTGTTGTGTTGTTGAGAAATTAAGGTAACATGTTGTGCATTTGTCTAGAATATGAAAGAGAAAATAAATGTTGAGTGTGAATATGAAAGAATGTCATATGTCACATGGATGTAGATTTGATATAAATTTTTGGAGTATGAACACATATAGATATTGAATCTCTTATCTTTTTTCTTTGAGCAAACGTTGGGAATTGTGGAGAAATTGTGCATATCAGAACTAAATCATTGCATTTCAATTCATACATGGTTTTCGAAATATGATTTAACTATGGTTATGTCTTGAAAATGGTTATGTTGTTCGAGAAAAACAATTATTACTATTGTATTGTTTTGAGGTAAATACGGTGGGAAATTTGATTAGGGATGTAGTTCGAGAATTAAGTTGGCCTGAGTGTCATTGGTATAAAACCAGAGACGCATGTATGGGTGCCTAAGCCCTCCAGTTAGGAGCCAGTAAGGTAGGATTTGTTAGTGCAAGATATGCCTACTTGCAGACACTAGTCCTGGGGATTTACTTGAGTCATATTTACCACCTCATTTTAAATTTTGGATTTATTAAAATGATTAAGTAATTCTTTTAAAGATCATGGCAACATATATTATTTTTTTCTCTTCAAGAAAGGCTTATAATATTATGGCATGGTATAACATTGCATACACATGTATATGACAGACTGCTTAAACATATATACTTTGTGAAGTTACTCCTACTGGGTTTTTTGCTCACCCCTAGTGGATTTGTGCAGGAAAGGATGTGGTGATCCCACCTAGCAGAGGGCGTGGAAAGTCTTTTGGGAGGAAGAGCTTTTTTATTTGTGATTATTTTTTCAAGCCAAAAGCTTTAATTGTATGGGTTAGTTAACCCATTTTGTGTAACCAATCCTGAGTCTTGAAACTTGTTGCCCTTGAGGCATTTCCTTGTTATTATTATTTTTTATGGGTGTATGGTCGCACATGCTATAGATTCAACTTAAGAGGGTTTGAATGTGTAATGCATGTGGATCTCTTTTGTAAAATCTTTTACCAGAAAGAAATATGAATTTAGAGATATGATTTACCATATTAGAATTGTCATTGGATGAAGTATTTGGTTGTTTGATTTATGTCTTTTATTTAGGGATGTTACAACTTGGTATCAGAGTTACCGGGTTTGAATACTTGGTGTTTGGAGGAAGTGGTTTTACCACAATGGGTTCATTTTGCTAAATTAGGAGACACTTCATGTTTTAATCATTATGTGATAACATGGTTACTTCACTAGATGAGTATGGGATTGAACTTTTAGGATGTTGTTTGTGCCTATTAAACTTCTTGAAGTCTCATTAGAAATGCACATGATCAATACTCATTCTAATGGGAATTCTCAATATTTTGTGGGGTAAATATTATCTTGAATGAGTAATCCGTATGTGTTTACGTGACGATGTGCTTACGTGGAGTGAAACTAAGTGTTATGTGAATTAAATGCTTATTAATTATCGTGATAGGATGCGTGAGTTTCAGTTGCAAGCACATGTGTGACTATGCGCTAAATTGTTCATTTTTGTCCTTATTTAGGATGTCAGGATGAGGTTAAACTCGCGGTGGTAGAGGTGGAAGGCGGGGTAGGACTCACCTAGGAGTTCATGAGGTTCTGGTGCAAGAGGAAGGGTTCGACCAAGCTAATATAGCCAAGTAAGCGGCCCAAGCTATCATGGCTGAGCAAGTAGGACAAGCGAGAGTCTCGGAGCAAGAGGGTCAAGCTGCTATGAAGGCCTTAACCAGAGAGATAGCAAAGGCTTTGAGAGAGTCTATGAACATCTAGCGGGCAGAGAACCAAGCCTGAGAGAATGCTATAGAGACTAGAGCTACTTTTCTTACTCGAGAGTTTTTGCGGGTTAAGTCGAACGAGTTTCACGGTGGCCAGAAACCCAAGAAGGTGGATGAATGGTTGAAGCAAATATTGAAGACATTTGAAATGCTTCACATTGAGGATGGTGAGCTTAGGATGACCCTAGCAAGTTACTATTTGAAGGGGGATGTGGGCCAATGGTAGAAATATGCCAAAGGCAAAATTAGGCCGACGTGTGAAGCTTTTGTTGTTACTTTCCAAGATAAGTACCTACCTCCCACTGCTAGGGAGAGACTGAGGCAAGAGTTTCTAGATCTCAAATAACTAAACACAACAGTGGTCGAATTTGAAGCGACCTTTACCAGTTTGTCTCGGTTTGCTTCGGAATTAGTGGCAACGGAGGAACGCTGTTGCATTGAATTTTAGAAGAAACTTATAACCAAGATTTTGTTTAAGGTGGTCGAAAAAATGATCTGAAACTATGATCGACTTGTGGAGGCAGCGACACACATGGAGATTATTGTGCAAGCCAAAGAAGAAAGGATTAGGGGTTCAAGATCTAGAGGGCATGAGTCACAGGGAGACTTTAGGTCCAGTAAGAAGCATTAAGGCTCTGCTTCATCACAGTCTTAGTCATAACAGACCAGATCCACATTTCTTTTGCCTAGTGCTAGGTCGGGAAAGAATACTCAAGGAAGAGTTACTTATTTTAAGTGTGGCCAAACGGGCCACAAGGCCAATGCTTGTCCACAGAAGGGATGAGGACATTAGATGTTACCACTACTACCATCTAGTCGATCCTTTAACCAGTCCCAGAGTCGGGGACAAAGACCTATATATTTCTAGTGTGGTCAACTCGGGCACAGGAAGAGAATGTGTCCACAATTAGGAGGTGTGTCTGGCGTATCAAAGTCAAGACAAACTCAGAGTTGTCAACAGACTCATTCACTCCAAACCTCACGAGCTATTCAAGGAGCCACCTCTGCTCAATTAGTGCAGTAGGCCTATGTTTTGAGAGAGGAGCAAAGTTGACCAAAGGCCTTAGGGGCATGTGTATGCAGTTACAGTGCCAGAATAGTTACCAAGATCCTCGGTTATGAGAGGTAATTTTGTTGTGTTCAATTGCATGGCTAGAGTGTTGATTGATATGAGTACGTCGCATTCATTTATATTTACTGCTTTTGTTTCTGCTTTGGGATTAAAGATTAATCAGCTAGAATCTCTTTTATGGGTTGAGTCACCGGTTGGGGGTAGGGTGGCATTGGGATGGGTGTGTCGCTCTTGCGAGATTGAGGTCACAAATCACCAACTCTATTTTGATTTTATTGCCTTAGACATGCACACTTTTGATGTTATATTGGATATGGATTGGCTGTCACATTTTCAGACCACGATAGAAATTTTAGCGACACCAAGTGTTTGTATGCATACCCACCGGGGATTGTTTTATTTCTTTTGTAACCGGGGTGATAGTTCAATGCTGCCGTTATATGACCTTAAGGGTCTAGGAGGACTTAATTTTCTTTTTGCCTTTTCTTTGGCCAATAAGGTTAGCATGATCCATAGCGACTTGCTAAGGGTAGTTTGTGAATACCCGGATATTTTTCTTGAAGATCTCACCGGTTTGCCACTCCACCGAGAAATTGAATTCTCCATTGACTTAGTGCCCGGCACAGCACCAATTTCCATGGGACCATATAGATTTGCATCTGTCGAATTGCATGAGTTGAAGATCTAACCCCAAGAACTTTTAGATAAGGGCTTTATTCGCTTTAGTACATCGCCTTGGAGTGCATCAACCTTCTTTGTACAAAAGAAGGATGGGTCGTTGCGGTTGTGTATTGATTATTGCAAGTTTAATCGAGTCATTGTTAAGAATAAGTATCCTCTATCCAAAATAGATGACTTATTTGACCAACTTAAGGGATCCCGTTACTTTTTGAAGATAAACTTGAGATTGAGGTATCATCAGTTAAGGGTTAAGGAGGAAGATATCCAGAAAATGACCTTTTGTACGCGTTATGGCCATTATGAGTTTCTTGTTATGCCATTCGGGTTGAGTAATGCACCCACTTTGTTCATGGACTTGATGAATCGAGTCTTCTGGGAGTTCTTAGATCGATTCGTAGTCGTTTTTGTGGATGATATTTCGATTTATTCGCTCTCCGAGGAGGAACACAAGAAATATTTGCGGATAGTACTTGATTTTCTTAGAGTGCACAAGTTGTTTGCAAAATTTGAGAAGTGTGAGTTTTGGCTAACAGATGTGAAGTTTTTGAGGCATGTGGTGTTGGGAGAAGGGGTAACCATTGATTCCTCCAAGATAGATGTTGTATAGGATTAAGAACAGCCTAAGAACGCTTTTGAAATTCGAAGTTTCTTAAGGTTAACAGGGTATTACCTCCGTTTTGTGAGGAACTTCTCTAGATTAGCTACATCGTTAACTAGGTTGACCAGAAAGGGTATCAAATATGTATGGAACAAGGTTTGTGAGAAGTCATTTCAAGAACTTAAGACTAAGTTGACTACTGCTCCAGTTTTGATAATTTCAAAAGGGGGTCTGGGTTATACCGTGTATCATGATATGTCCCGGGATAGGATGGATTGTATGTTGATGCAAGAGGGGAAGGTTGTAGCTTATGGGTTACGACAATTAAAAACTCATGAGAAGAATTACCCCACTTATAAGTTAGAACTAGCAGCAGTAATCTTTACTTTGAAGATCTGAAGACATTATTTGTACAATGAGAAGTTTGATGTCTATTCAGACCACAAAAGCTTGAACTACTTACTCTCTCAAAAAAATTTGAATTTGCTTATGGGAGACTACGATTTTGAATTGCACTGTCATCTATGGAAGCCAATGTTATGGCCAATGCCCTTAGTCGGAAGTCTATAAGTATTGTGGCGAGTGTAGCCATTCGAGAATGGGTTATGTTGGGTAAAATTGGCGAGTATAACTTGCATCTTGGCAATTCTAGTGAGGGTGCTACTTTGTTTACTTTAATTGCACCATCCACCTTGATTAGCAAAGTCATAGGAGCACAACAGGATGACAGTGTGGTGGAGATAGTCTGTGAGAAAATCTCCAACTAGAAGCAAGAGAAGGGTTTGAACATCCACTTGGATTTGAGTGTGAGGTATTTAGATCGTTTGTTCGTGCCAGAGTCTTGTAGAGAAGATGTACTCCAAGAATTCCATCACTCACACCTTGCGGTACATCCGAGATGCACCAAAATGTACCATGATCTTTTTCGTCAGTTTTGGTGGAGGGGTACAAAGCAGGACTAAGTTGACTTTTAGCACAACCTATCATGCTCAAACCAATGAGTAATCTGAATGTACTATATAAATTTTGAAAGATATGCTTAGAGCTTGTGTCCTAGATTTGAAAGGGTCATAGGAGAGACACCTATCGTTGATTGAGTTTTCCTATAACAATAGTTATCAAGCAAGTATCGGGATGGTATCGTTTGAGGCCTTGTATGGTTGGCCCTGCAGATCACCAGTTTGTTGGACCGAAGTAGGTGATACACCAATGTTGGGCACAGAACTAATCCGAGAGATGACCAAGAAAGTTGATCTCATCCAAAAGAGATTGGTTACGACTTAAAGCCGATAGAAAAGTTATGCGGATAAAAGGAGGCAACCTCTATCCTTTGAGATTGGTGATCATGTTTTTCTTAAAATCTCACCAAGACAGGGTTTAATAAGGTTTGGGATGAGTGGAAAACTATCTTCAAGGTTTATTGGGCTTTTCGAGATTTTAAAGCGAATTGGTGAAGTAGCATATCGTTTAGCCTTACCGCTATAGCTTTCCAGGGTCCATAACGTGTTTTACGCTTCTATGCTTAGAAAGTGTGAACCCGACTGTAGCACCTGACTTTCTTCATGCGCCCGCCTTTCGGAGAGGCGCGGATTGGTCCCACAGTTCGGACTCCTGTCACGGTTCTGAATCTAATCTCACAAAGTGCAATGTGAGACTGATAAACACCAAAGAGTCCAAATCTGGCAATTGAATTTGAAAAATTGATTTGAATCAAAAAGTGCCAAACATGGACTGCTTTGCCAGATTACAGAGTCGCCACCTAAATATTTTGTTTTTGGGAAATTTAGGAAATCCTGACTCCTGCCAAAGGCCACGTGTCCGTCATCACCAAAGTTGCCTCGGCTCAGGAACTTGGGTACGAGAGGGGAAGGTCATGACATGAGCACCCCCGCTCGCCTGATCAAAGATCGGCCTCTACTAAGTATGATATGTTGTTTTATAAACACATGTGTTCTTATTCCAGTTATTAGCTAACTTTACTATGTGATGCACACAGCATACAAGTATAGACCAAAATCGCAAGAATTGGAACAAATCAACTCATGTTTATTTTCGAAAATGGTTTGAAAGTGCCACTCTCAAGTAGGCTAAAGTGCGGATTTGCCACCCTCAAGTGGGCTTAAAACATGATTTGCCACTTCGCAAAGTGGGCTTAAAATTCATATTTTGAATTGTCCCAATTCAAGCAACAAAGCCTTCATCCATAGGCATTCATGCAGTTAAGCAAATAAGCACATAGCCTCATGGTAAGCATGCTAAACATAGCAACACTCACAGTCATGTAAGTATGCTAAAGTGTAAAACTTATAGTGTACTCCAAGCCAAAACAAAAAACTAGTTAGAAACAATGCACGATCCTAACTATGTAGAATGGCTAATGCAACACATGCAATAATGCAACTAAATAGGCTCGGCTATCTAAGATAGCATATGAATGCAACAATTTGATACACTTTTTCAAAGAAGTATTGAAATACAATGCAGTTTAATGATGCGCCGAGCCTCGGTGCATGCAAGACAAATGAATGATGTACACATGCAAGCATAAGGTATGCTAAATGAAATATGATCCCTAATCTAACCATCGAAAGCGGATAAATAAAAGGGAGAAAGACGTGGGGTTGGAAGACATGCACACACACACACGCACACTTATTACAACACTGTGCCCTCTTGAAGGAGGGTCCGAATGAATAAGGACTAGGCTAATCTAAGCTAAGCTACTTATTACAAACCAACTAATTAACTATACTAGCTAATTAATTAATTATTACAAACCAAATGAAATAACTAATTACACAAACTAGCTAAAATATTACAACACTCGAAAAATCAGTTATGCTAACTAATTAAAGCGATAAAGTGGCCTCGCGGGTGAGGGAGACATGCATGCTCGGTTGGCGTCCGCTCGGAAATCCATTACTTTGCTGTCAATTGCCTCTATTTGCACGTGCCTCAGTTTCTGAACATCGAACCAACCTCCACATTGTTTCTGCTCCAAAACAAGATCATTTCTACAAAAAAAAAAAAAATGGACTGGTGGCCGGTTGACCATAAAAAGTGGCTGCCGGCCACCTCAACTGGCCGATCGGCTAGTGAAAGTGGCCGGTTGGCTACCTCAAGTGGCCGGTCGGCCATCTACTTTTCCAGGCTTCTGGTTTTGTTGCAATAGAGAACAACAGAAGCACAACAATGTATTTGCAAGGAAATGTGTGTATTGTCACACTCCTCATCATTTCTCAAGCTCAAAGGAGTGTGGCGCTCGGCTTTCAAGCCACCAACCAAGAATCTCAATGCATGATGGCCCAAAAACCAAGCTTGTACAAGTTTAGTGAATACGCACATAAGACTCAAAGTGCCTCCCCCCTATCATGCATGATCAAGGGTGATTGAGACCAAGAAATGCAAGACGTTTCATCACTATGAGTATGAAATGTCCCACATTTCTTGTGTTTGGATTAACGTCCGATCCAAACACATGCAATGCAACACAAATGCTTATCTTATTCATGTTTTACTTGTCTACTTTCTTGTTTACACATTTTAGATTACCGATTAGTCCATTAACCGGTTAAGTCCAATGTGAAAAGTCCACTAATTGGAAAGATGGTCTAAGCCACAAGTGCCTTGAGCATGAAAGAGGTTTCATGTTGTTGGTTAGTAGAAATCCTCAAGGGAGGATTAAAACCATTAGACATTCGAACCTCAATTCCATATTCAAGCCATCAAGGGGCTTAAGACTACTTTCAAAGCGAATGAAAGATTGAAACAATGGAGTGTAATGACATATATTTCAGCACTAAAATAATATGCAAAGTGACTCAAAATCATGCAAACAACTCATGTAATGCACGTTTAAAGGCTTAACTCATTAAGATAATGAAAGGGGTTGTACCATAACCTTACAACACAAGTCTCAAAGGGCCAAACCAACTCAAAATAAAGTTAAAGCATGCCAAAACAAAGGTTAAATCATGCTGAGTTTGAAGCTTGAAAGGCAAGAAAACCATGCTCACAAATTGGCTAATAAGCAAGACATAAGGCACAACTCTCAAAAGCATTTAAAGAGTGATATATGTGACAGCTTGACAGAGGAATATGCTCTAAAATCACATGCTAAATGATACCATATCATGCAAATAACTCAAATAAAGCATGCTAAGAGCCTTAAAACACAAAGCTAGTAAGGACCGCTTACACTGTAGCTATACAAAGCGAAGCACATGTGACCAAGAACACTTGAAAAAGATTTAAAGCATGCTAAATCATAGCCAAAAACATGCTAGAGTCTAGCTAACACAAGCTAGAACGATAGGCCAAATCATCAAGCACACTAGGCTAGTAAACAAGATTGCACTACAAGTGTAAGAAGCAAACAAGAGGTGCTTCAACCAGCCAAAAATAGAGTTATAACATGTTTAAATAAGTCCAAAAACATGCTTGAACTAGGCTACAAAAAGGTAGAAAAGCATGCTCAAATACTAGGCTATCTACACATGTAAAGAAGACACAAGGAGGGAAGGCTACCCCCTCCTATTTGGGACTTTAAAACCAACTTTCTACCACTAAAATTCCCTTGGAATTCAGTGGTTAAAAGGCCAAAACAAGATTGTTTTAAAGGCTTTAAAAGATGGCACAAAGCTTAGCCAACAAGCTACAAAAGAGGGTGGACCATCCCTAACTCCAAGAGGGTATCAAACTATCATTTTTAACACTTAACAATAGAGGTTTTTGTAGTTGACAACTAGGCCAAAACAACATGCAAAGGCAGCCCAAACTAGTGTACAAAAACAAGCTTAAAAGGGGTAAATGCCTTACCCTTGAAGCATAGCAACAAACAAGCAACTTCTGAGCCAAAACCAGCCTTCAAAAGCCCAAACAAGACCTTCAAGCACCTTAGCAACAAGGTAGTCTAAGTTGGCCAAGAGATTGTGTATAAAAATGTAAAGAAAGCTCACTTTCAAGCACAATATATATATATATAGAGCGTTCTAGATAGAGAGTAAAATTTTGCTTCCCAAAATTTCAGACCCTTCAAAAAGGGGAGGCACCTCCCCTTATATAGGAATACAAGCATAAAGCTTGTATTCATTCCTTCATACACATGTATGGAGGATGAGCCTCAGTGCTTAGTACCTGGCTCAAAAGATCTGAAAATATCTAAAAAATGAGAAAATTGGCCGTCGGCCACTTTAGGTGGCCCAAAAATAAGGCCAAAACCCAGAGTGTTAAGAGGCCCAAAGACAAGGCACTCAGCCGAGAACTTTGGACACTCAAAATGAGCGCAAACATGCACAATCATCGCGCGCACAAATGATGTCGTCTGAGTCTTGAGGTCTTTCAAAAATGGGGTGTCTATTTCATATGTCCTTGATTGGTTTGATTTGGAGGTAGATAAGGATGTCTCATACGAAGAGCAACCGGTTCAAATTTTAGATGCCCGAGAACAAGTGTTGAGAGGCAAGACCATACCCTCAGTGAAGGTATTGTGGAGACACCACAGAGTCAAGGAGGAAACTGGGACCAAGAGGCGAAAGTTTGCTCCAAATATCTAGATTTGTTTAATGATGTTTAGTTGATTAAGATTGTTGTGTACTTAAATGTTGTTGTGAAATTTAGGTATGGCATTACTAAGTACTAATTATTAAATTCCTTGTGATTGTGAAAAACGAAGATTTTGTGAAATAAACGAAGTTAATGAAATCCTGAATCATTTAAAATTGTATTAAATGATCATTGTTAATCAAAATCAAAATCTTGCTACTTGGGATTGTTGGGTTGGAACTTATTCTTGTTGAAAAGATTGGTTTAATTTCAAGGATGAAATTTCCTAAGGTGGGGAGGTTGTGACGTTCCAAGTCCTTTTAAAGCATTTTGAAAATATGTAGCATTTTGAAATTTCTGTCTTCTTTAATTGCCCTATCATTGTTGAAACATTTGGAACTCGTGTTGTCACCTATTCGTTTCCTTATGGTTGTTCGTGTGTTATTCTAGTGTGTTTCGAGATATCTTTTGGCATCTTGGGGTGTTAGAGTGAATCCGAGAATAGTGGGAATGTTTTAATAGTGTTTTGTCTCACTTCTAAGTTGAGACCGCTCGAGCGGTCCTTTCGTCGCTCGAGCGGTAATGTTGAAATCCAGTATTTTGTTCTACAGTCTGAACCTTCAGGAGCATATACTTTTCGCTCAAGGGAAGGTCTCGTCACTCAAGCGGTCTTTTGTAGAGAGGAGAGAGATTCTGGGAGTTTCGTTTGTTCGTTCAAGCGCAAGTTTGGTCACTCTAGTGGTCTGTCCTCAGTCTGCTTCGAAAAAATGTGTCTAATCACATAAAAGTTAGACCCTTATACACTTTTTCTCACTTTTCACTTCACTTACTCTCTTTTTTCCTCTTTCTCTCTCTCTCTCTCTCTACAATTACTCTCAGTCTCATTTCTCTCGTTTCTCTCTAAGAAACCCTCTAACCACCTCATTACTTCTTTGATTCCTCCATATTCATTGAGATTTTAACCCTAGTGCTTTCTTTAATTTTGGAGAGCTCATCAACAGTAACATTTTCTACGGGGGAGATCAAGTTTTGACGCCTTTCATTTTAGAGATTTTCTCTCATCTTTATTCCTAATCTTAAGGTAAGGAGTTCCTTTGAGTTATATATATGATTTTAGCATGTCTTGTCCATTTTATTATAATTTCAAGTTTGGGTTTTGAGTTTTAAAATTTTGAATCTAGAAAATGTTAGAGAAAATATTTCTTTCTTATGATTTTGGTCCAAGATAGATTATTTTGTGAACTATGAACCGTTTGGGAATGTTTGCAAGAATATATTTTGAAAATGAAGGAAAAACCCCTCTTTTGATCAAACCTTAGGTTTTGGGGCAAATTGAAAAAAAAAAAAGTGAAATTTGTGAAATATCCATGAAATTGTTGATAAATCCTTTGAGAAATTGAGGATGCTGGAAATTGGGTCGGGTACTAGACTTGGATTTGGGTGCCCATATGGCATGACCCATGGCCCATTCAAATTGCCCATGTAATTTGAATTTGATTTCTTGATTATTGTATTTGTTAGGATTACCCACTATCTATCTACATCTATCCTATCCTTAGGAGATATGGATAAATGGGTAGATATTTGGTCTATATATTAGATACGATATATGGGATGTTGGGATGAATAAAATAACGAGTGATTTTTCCCATACTCTCTCTCTCTCTAACACTCTCCCATTAGAATAACAATACAACATTTGCTCTGTGAATAGAGTGGGTGATACTTATACTGTGGTACCACTTCATTGCTGGTTGTTCTTAGTTCATGGTTGGGAAGCACGTGATTTACGTACAAGGTTCTTCGTTTCGAATTCTATCACATAATGTATGGTTTGAATCCTTTTACCTGCTGCGTTATCTGTATCTTACATTGGTATCAGAGCCTTAAAAGAGTATTTTCATGCTTGTTTTTTGTGCATTAAAATATGTATATAATTATATATATATACATGATATATGCATGAAAAATTAATATTTTTTCAAACTTTCTCTGATCAACTTGAAATTTACATATGTTGTAGTACATTTCATGTAGAACATATCTACAAAGTTTCATGAAAATCCAATGGTTAGATTGCAAGAAAAAATGAAGATCCATTTTATATTTTTGAAACTTTGTTTGCATGATGGTTTTACATGCTTTAATTTCAGTTTACAAATCTTACATATTTAGAATCCTTGTTTCGAGACCTTTGAAACCATATATTATTTATTTGATTTGGACTTACGGTTGATGAGAACAATCAAACTCTAATTTGGGTTCGTTTTGATTTTTTGATGGCTTAAGAAAGAAGATGAAGTGTAGAGTTTTTGAACTTCCACTTTCATTAGAGAGAGAGCGTGATACATTCCATTATTTGTGTTTATTAAATGTCATTTTTGAGACTACCATTGTTTTTATTTTGGAAAATGGAGTCTGGCAGTACTAAAATTGGACCAGAAAACACCTTGGAAAGCGACGCGTGAGCAGCACGCACCACGCGTCACCCGTTACCTGCACGTGCCAGGCACACGTCGTCCGCGCTTCATACGCGCGCGCCTTACGCCTTGGGCCCTGCCCACACGCATGCCAAGCCGCGCTACGCCGAGTCGCCGCTCACCGTTTTTTGCGCCAGTTTGACTGGCTTGGCTGCTGGAATTAAGGCTTTGTTTGTTTGTTTTAAAAATCCAGAATTGCTTTAAACAGTCATAAGTAATTCGTTATACCTTTGTTTTATGCGTGATTGGTACGGTTAGACTCAAAATTACATTTTTTGTTATCTATTGTAAAATTTTCAAAATTTTATGAAAATAAAAGATATTTTTCTTGAAATAATAATCCATTATTTGTGCTTTAAAATGCTTCTGGTGTTGTATGACTAAGTTTCTGGGGCTAAAATTTTTACTGTAGACTATTGTAATAGTTTACTATTTACTGGTATGATTATTGCATTTTTCCAGATTCTAGAATATTATTTTTGATTTTGTGTGTCTATTAATTATTTAAAATTCTAGAAAAATTCCAGAAGTGATGGCATAATCTGAATATTAAACACAACATATTATTGTTTTTTGCTTAGAGTTTGTAATATGTTGTGATTAGAATAGCATGATTAGTTTTCTTCTATTATTAAATGAAATATAGCATGAGTTGATTGTAAATTTACATTAAAATGCTATTGTATGGAATTAATATTTTATGCTTTAGACATGCCATAGTTAGTGGGAGGTTGTTCGGTTAAGAGAAATCTTTGAAGATTTACTCCTGAAAACTAATGTTTTGTGCATGAATTAAATTAAATTTTAGATAATTGTCATTTGTGACGCAAGAGATGATTACGAGCATAGTGGATTTTCGATCTTGCGACTTGTGTAATATTGTAATTATTTATTTAAATTTTTGTGGCAAAATAATATTGTAATATGCTAATCAAATTAATCCCAATGCGCATTTCTCTCTCTCTCTCTCTCTCTCTCTCTCTCTCTCTCTCTCTTTCTCTCTCTCTAAATTGACTTAGCTTATGGAAGTTAATTTAGTTGACCTACACTTAGTAGAGATGTTCAGGTGTGAACAATGTAAGCCTATTCTTTAGATGAGTAAAAAGTCTTTGAGACTTTAGGTCAGACCTTAATTGAGCCAAAGTAAGGAAACGTGACTCAAAGTCGCCGTGGTTTTGTTGCCTTGCTTGGCGCAATAAAAATTGATGTGTGCGCTATGGTTAGCAGCATGCTAATTAGTTTTGATTGGCGAGTTTGGAGTTGTGAAATGAGTAAGCCCTTAATAGATTTAGATACGATCTTGACTATTGAGCTGCGTGGATTGATTTTTGTAATTTGACTTGTAATAATGTTGCATCATTGGATGAAGCAACATTCAAGAGTCACGTCATCCAAGAAATGTGAGCTTAAATGAGTTATTCATTAAGTGTAAGATGAGTAGCCAGAATAAGCAGCGTTTTGCTCTCTACCCAACTGATGGGAGCGGATGAAGCAAAATTTTATGCATTATAATAGTGTGCGTTGAAGAATCACTTGAAGTTAAAAGATTAGCGCTTAGAAGCTGCAAAATCTATTAACACTAAGTGAAAAGATTAGTACCTAGTGGCTGTAAAATCTATTAGCATTGCCAACTTGTCTAAGTCTGGACACTTATTGTTTTCACACTTGAGTGTGAGACAGGAGAAGGTGCTTCTTTGTATGATTCCTTAGCTAGGCTAACGCTTTTGAATGACATTTACTACTAAGCGCAAAAGTTGCAGCATAGCAATGAAAAAGGTCAAGGCCGACAAGGTTGTTATGACTCTAAGAATTTGACGCATTGCTCGTGAGAGCATTATGTTGAATTAGACTCTTTAGCCTAATTTGTGCTTAAGTTACTTCAAGAGCTGTCATGGATTGATAGCTTATTCTCTCCTTTTTGTGGATAGTAGAATTAATTGCAACTAACTATGAAGTGAAAACAGAGATAGCAAGAGGAGTATCATCATGTTTCAACTAGATGCAGTGAAGTGTATGGAGAATAAAATTAACTTGAAGGTGCAGGGGATTAGCACTTGCAAGTTAAATTTGCGACTTAGGCGCACTTGATATCTCCATGACATCTTTTTATGATCTAGTGAACATGAATTAGTCATGAGTCATTACCTAGTTAGGCCTAAACCTTTACACATGTCTTTGAGAACTTGCACATTAGAATGATTAGAATTAGTTTATGACATTGGTCATGAACTGGTGGCTTATTATACTTAATCACATTAATGAGAAGATGACTTGGATGGTTTAAGTAGGCCTTCTTAGGCCCACTCGCTTGTGACATCTTGCTCTCGTGTGAATGTGTAATTTTGTTCGCAATGGTTGCGTACAAGTATGTAGAAAAGCTATAGAAGGGCATCTGTATTGGCACATTTGGTCCACTATGTTTTTTGTGACTAGATATGTGTAAGGGTATGATAGCTAGCCCCAATCTCGACACATTTACAGATTACGATACATATCTTAGTCAAGACTATTTGATGTCCCATAAGTCAAAAGTTTTGAGATAATTTTTGACATTGCACATATGAGGTCGAGATCAATTAGATAAAAGCTTTTGTGTATTTTTTTAGTTTTGACAAAGGTGGTGAGTATATATTTGAGTTGTTTTTTAGAAAGCTCTATGAAGAGAAATGGATGCTTAGAAAATTGATTATTCCTAGTACTCAACAACACAATGGTGTAGTGGGGATAAGGAATTAAGTATTGTTATGTTAGGTGAATGATGGCGCAATATGTTTCCCAATTGGGAATTAGACTTTAGTTTTTGCCTATGTCCCTAACTAAGTGCCCTCCATATCAGGTTTTACACTCTATTTGAGTAATGGGTTAGCGGAGAGCCTTCTATGGGCAATCTGTAACCATCAAGCAGCTTATCTTTATTTTACTTGTCATAAGATTGCGAAGTTAAGACCTAGAGTTCTATGACGCATTATTGTGTGATGTCTTGTAAATGCTTAGAGTCATGTGGCACATTATTGTATGTAGCCATGTAAACCCTTCGGGTCATGTGCTTATAGGTAAGCAGCTTTATGGGAGTGTAACTAAGTCACATAAAGTTTTCTTAGTAAATGTGACGTGAATAGAGTTTTGGAACTCTATAAGATAGAGAATTCTAAGTATAGCGCTTTATGTAGCCTAGTTGAGAATGGAAAGAAATTTCCAATATCCTAGGGACAGTGAGAGCAATGTGCCTACTAGTGGATTACTTCATTAAAGAAGAATACTCTACATTCTTAGTTGCATGGTAGCGAATGTGAAAATTTTTCACGTCATCACTGGGTGATTGAGAGGGAAACATTCATGATTGCTCTGTAAGATAATAAAGAGCCTAGGATAATGCCAAAGGCTCTCTAGTCCCCTACTTTTAAAAAAGTGGATCAATGTTGTGCAGTTTAAGTCAAAATCTTTGAGGATTAACCATTTCTAGGATTTGGTTGACTTTCCATTATGACGCGAAACAGTTCTAAAGTTATACACGATTTGGATAGTCTCTTTTTGAGGCATAAGGCTTGCTAGATACTGAAAAGTCGCAACATTGAAGAAGATGTAGACCATGAGAAGGCTTCCTCCTGGGGAGTGAGGTTACTTCAATTTAGGCTATGATTGACATAAGTTCGAAACTTTGATTTGTGGACGTTGTGACCCAACTTCTCATTAGAGAATTGGATAAGTAGATCCGTACGGATTTATCTTATGCTTTTATGGTGAAAAGATAGGAACGCAAAAAGATTGCTAGTTCTAATAAATCTTTTACGGCCTAAAACAGTTATCCAAATAGTGGTTCTTAGATTTTGTTGAGCCATGATAAGCCAACGATGATCGATGAAGACCACTAAGGCATGATCAATGGTCCAAAAAGAAGTTTTTCCTTACTTAGTCATTATGGGCCAGAAATGTATACGGTTGTGGCCACCTAGGGTTGGCAGTCCTCTGTTTTAGAGATAACGGACATGGGTGATGTAATTTATATGCTTGTATGTAAGATCCTTAAAGATTGTTTTGGGAGAATTCTTGGGTTGTCTTTGATGACTTACATAAGAAATATCCTAGAATAATTCTAGATACAAAATTGCAAACACATTAACTTACCCATCGGTAAAAGCTAGAGCCTTAGCTATTGAGTGAATCCTTGGATTGTCTGTAGGAGAAACAAATGACCTATATTCCTTGTTTGTCTTTCTTTCTTTCTTTTCTTTTTTTTTTCTTTTTTTTTTTTTTTTTTTTTTTTGGGAGAGGGGGGAGCCTGAAGTACACCATGTGGGCATATTCGACATGTTGAGTGTTATCTTTGGTAAATAGTCAACTGAATAGTTTAGAACTTGACCTTGCTCATTAGACTTTGGATAGGATGCTTTACTGGTAGTGTATATATTTGCCTTTTGTAAGATTCAATGTGTGCTTGTTAGGCGCATCTTGAATGAGCGCAAATTGGTCACCAAAATATATTTAGAGAGGTAATTGTGCAAGTGGTAGTGATCTTGAACCACTTCATGTGAGGCGCACATGGTGGATTCCGTTGTATATGCTTATCGCAAGAGGTGCTGATAAGGCTTACGTTTGGAATCTAGAATTGCACAAACTGTGGTTGTGTTTTTCCTATCAATCACTTATTTTTGTGAGATTATGGGATGTTGATACTATTATGGTTTGTGTCATAATGATTAGCAGATGATGATGTCAGCAGGCAAGAATGACTATGTATGTCGCCTTGGTTACAACCAAGATGAGGTCATGTTAAAAACCAAACATGGATAGTAATACCCATTTTCCATGTTGTGCCTGTTATGATTAGCCATAAATGAGATCTCATTTGGCACCTGGAAGGCGAGCAAATAGAGAATTTGGGTTAGGTGCTAGAAAGCGACTAGACCAAAATTTGTACGGTATATCGAGTATGACGTCACTCTTTAGAAGAGTTACTCCATCGTAGCATGTATTCATACTACATGTGCTTGGTGACCGAGTAATGAGGTGAGAGAATGAATCCCTGTTTCCTCACCGTGTGAGTTTTACGTGTCATTATTGATATGACTTTCACTTATGTACCATTTTGTGACTTTTGACTATGTTATAATGTAAGGGGTTGATGTTCTGCTACTTTGGTATGTTGGTTACGGTCATGTATGATTTGGACTTAAGGGACATCACTTGGAAAGCGGTCAATCCTAAACTAAATGACATAAGGGCAAAGAGAAGATCATGTAGTATTACACCATTGTTGTATATTTATTACTAGCAACTCACATTGCTCTATATGAGAGGCGGATTAACTGTGAATATATTGCAAGAATTGAGAGGGTCAAACATGCTCTTTTGAGGGTTTAGAGATGTTTTTTGGACCGGTGTAATTAGATGGGTATGGGTATATGAGACACTATTTCTATTCTTTTGGGGTTGATGTCTCTATGCTGGCTCATTTTGAGTTTCTAGTATAGAGCTCCCACATGCAGGTGTTCTCGATGGTCACACGGTTCATTGGCTAGTATGGGATTGTTCAATATTTGGAGAGATTGAGATAGAGATGTGGCAGTGTCATGCCAACTCATGTGCTAGTGAGAGATGTTGGAAATTGGGTTGGGTATTGGACTCGGATTTGAGAGCTCATGTGGCATGACCCATGGCCCATTCAAATTACCCATGTAATTTGAATTTGATTTCTAGATTATCTTATTTGTTAAGATAACCCACTATCTATCTATATTTATCCTATCCTTAGGAGATATGGATAGATGGTTAGCTATTTGGTCTATATATCAGATACGATATATAGGATGTGGGGATGAATAAAATAACAAATGATTTTTCCCATACTCTCTCTCTCTAACTCTCTCCCATTAGAATAACGATACAGCCTTTGCACTGTGAATAGAGTGGGTGATACTCATACTGTGGTACCACTTCATTGCTAGGTGTTCTTAGTTCGTGGTTGTGAAGCACGTGATTTACCCACAAGGTTCTTCGTTTTGGATTCTATCACATAAGGTATGGTTTGAATCCTTTTACCCGTTGCATTATCTGTATTTTACAGAGAACATCTTCATCATGTTGTTGTGTTGTTGAGAAATTAAGGTAACATGTTGTGCATTTGTCTAGAATATGAAAGTGGAAATGAATGTTGATTGTGAATATGAGAGAATGTCATATGTCACATGGATGTAGAATTGATATAAATTCTTAGAGTATCAACACATATAGATATTGAATATCTTATCTTTGTTCTCTGAGCAAACGTTGGGAATTGTGGAGAAATTGTGCATATTGGAACTAAATCATTGCATTTTAATTCATTCATATACATGGTTTTCGAAATATGATTTCACTATGGTTATGTCTTGAAAATGGTTATGTTGTTTGAGAAAAAACAATTGCTACTGTTTATTGTTTTGAGGTAAATACAGTGGGAAATTCGATTAGGGGGTGTTGTTCGAGAATTAAGTTGGCTTGAGTGTCCTTGGTGTAAGACCAGAAACACGTGTGTGTCGGTGCTTAAGCCCTCTGGTTAGGAGCCGGTAAGGTAGGATTTGGTAGTGCATGATACGCCTACTCGCAGACACTAGCCCTGCGGATTTACCTGAGTCGTATTTACCACCTCGTTTTAAATTTTGGATTTATTGAGATGATTAAGTAATTCTTTTAAAGATCATGGCAACATATATTATTTTTTTTCTTGAAGCAAGGTTTAATATGTTGTGGCATGGTAAGACATTGTATACACACACACACACATATATATATGACAGACTGCTTAAACATATATACTTTGTGAACTCCTATTGGGTTTTGTGCTCACCCCTAGTGGATTTGTGTAGGAAAGGATGTGGTGATCCCGCCTAGCTGAAGGCGTGGAAAGTCTTTTAGGAGGAAGAGCTCTTTTCTTTTGTGATTATTTTGTTAAGGCAAGGGCTTTTATTGTATGGGTTAGTTAACCCTTTTGTGTAATTAGGCCTAAGCCTTGGACTTGAAGCCCTTGAGGCATTTCCTTCTTGTTATTTTATTTATTTATTTATTTTTTTTATGGTTGTATGGTCGCACATGCTATAGATTCAACTTAAGAGGGTTTGAATGTGTAATGCATGTGAATCTGTTTTGTAAATCTATTACCAGAAAGAAATATTAATTTAGAGATCTGATTTACCATATTGGACTTGTCATTGGATGGAGTATTCGATTGTTTGATTTATGTCTTTTATTTGAGGATGTTACAATTCTTTTCAAATTTAAATTTAAATTTAAGAAGATTTGAGAGATTGATGGACTTATCGTTGTAATAATTCAAATTATTCATTTTGGAGGGACCTTCATATATATCATCTATGAAAAAAGTTAAGTGGATTCGATAATTATAATCTTTTTATTTTATTGTATTTGATTAAAAAAAAAAAAAAAAAAAAAAGATAATCAATTTTACAAAATATACTTGTGATCTATTTTTCAAAGACATGTTATAAAAAAAAAAAATTATGTTTATTGGATCAGTTTAATTTTTTTTTAATGAATAATATGTATTGAGTGCCCTACAAAATGAATGGTTCAAATAATTAAAAGGCGACCTATATGTGCTTGACAAGCCCCTCAACTTCTGAACTGGAGAAGTCTTAACTCTACGCATTGTAACACTTTATATTAGGAACAACGTATTGTACAAAGTTGGTGTAACGAGAAAATTATTAACTATAAATAAAATAAAATTAAAAAAACAATTAAATTGTCAAAATTATAGATGAATAATTATAAGTGATACCATTTTAAAAATTAAAAATTAAAATTAAAATAATTAAAATTAGGGTTTCATTTGTTACTAGAATCAAACCTATGGGTTTTTTAGTTTCCTCAAAGTTCTTTCTAATGGTAAGTCAAATTCCTTGTCAAAAAAATGCAAAGTGAAATCACGTGTTAAATTTGACTTGAAGTTTGCTAAAATTACTTTTTTTCCCCCTATAATTTAATTTAAGTTTTACTTTGGTTCTTATTATTTTAATTTAAATAATTTAATCCCTATATTTTAAATTCAATTTCAATTTTGTCATCCTATCTAAATTTTCAAGAAATTGATAAAGTGCTCCAAAATCGCTAAATTTAATCTCCAACTTGAACGGAATTATCAAATTGAAACTTAACTTAAAGTACATGGATTGAATTGTCCAATTTGAAACAAAATGGACCAATTTGAAATTTGAATCAAATTACAAAAGTTAAAATTTTAATTTACCTTTATTTTTATTATATCAATACAACTAAATCATGATCACATTAGATTTTTGCAGAAATAGATCTTACCCAGAAATTGATATGAGAATTATTTGCGTCAAAATAGTATGTAAACTACTAAAGTGGTACGGTAAAAAATTATTCTTGATATTATTTTCGGTACATCAAAAAATTATGACAAGATTATTTTAACTTTTATCGGAGTTGCCCTCACATCACATGCACCTAATGACTTTTTTAAGGGATGAGGTATTAGAGCCTCCGATTTAATAAATTTTGAGTAAAATTATTATTAAAAACTACCTTTGTATTTTAATTAATATATTTTTTATGTATACAATTCTTTATTTTATAATTCATTTGGAGGTTCTAGTATAGGTGTTCAAATTATTCAGTAAACCGAAGAAACGAACCAAACCAACCTCTTCGAGTTGATTTGGGTTATTTTTTAGTGTATTGGTTTGGTTTTTCGTATTCCAATCATCAAACCAATAGGATTGGATTAGTTTTTAACTTAGGTTTTATCTAAATTAAACCAGCCTGAGAATTGAACCCCCCTCCCCCCCCTCCCCTCTCTCTCTCTATATATATATACAGATATTTTAAAATTTAATTTATATTGACATGCTAATTAGATTATTAATTGCATGGATTTAATTTCATGTAATAATTTCTATTTACAAAAATCATTAGGTGAACAAATGACGTACTAGAAGTTTGAATTTGATTTTGTAGTTCATTTAATTTATATTGACTGTATTAATGAATTTCATTTGTATTGGTTATGTTTAAACTTAAAATAGCAAAATATTAAATATTGCTATTTGTTTGTATTATGTTTAAATGTTTAAAATTTGTTTATTTTAATTATTTATTATTAATTGATTTCGTATATATTTATATATAGTTGAATTGTGGTTCTAATTTGAAGCAATCCAAGCTACATTAAGTTGGATTGGGTTGAGTAGGATTAGTTTGGTTCTGAG
Organism: Camellia oleifera; assembly: GCA_022316695.1. Taxonomy (NCBI): domain Eukaryota; kingdom Viridiplantae; phylum Streptophyta; class Magnoliopsida; order Ericales; family Theaceae; genus Camellia; species Camellia oleifera. The sequence goes on from CM039311.1 coordinate 194,219,633, forward strand.
TCTAAAGCCTCATAACCTATTAAAATTGAATTAATTTTAAATTTAGGTTTTGTTTGTCAACTATATATTTTAACAAAAAAAATTAAAAAGTCACTATAAGTTATCACATCACCCTATTTACTTTTTTGTATATCTTTTCATAAACAATTAAAAAATTATTAATATGACATATTTCTAAACAAGGCCTTAATATCATACCAAATCAAACTGACCAATGAAGACTCCTAACTCTATCATTTTTTTTTTTTCACTAGATCACAATAAAAGTCATTATCCACATGTAAGGTTGTTTTAGAAAGATGATTAAAAATTTATTTTTTTAATTTTTTTAAACTTTTTTTTTAAAAAAAATATAAAAAATATAAGAAATATGTTACTCAAAATAAGTTAAAAGCTAGAAAATGACTTTTAGCAATCTTCCCAAAATAGCCGGTGGGCAAAAAAGTGAATCAAGGATGGTCACTTTAAAAAGCATATTGAGTGGTACCGCAATTTTATGTGATAACATGAGTTGATAAAAAAATTTAAATATATTAAAAAAAATATTTATAGTGACTTTTTAAGCAGGTTATTTTAATATTTTTTTTTATTTTTTATGAAAAGATATGTAAAAAAATAAAAAGAGTTATATGACAATTTATAATAATTTTTAAACTTTTAATTAAAATATTTAAATCCCAAACAAGACCTAAGTGATCAATTTTTATTTTTCAATACCTTAAAAATATTGTGGTGTTTCTTGCAAATTAACATTGCTCATTACACCAATAATGAAATTTTTTTTTTTAGTCTATGATCAGACTGGAGGGTACGGTTGAGCTTGTAAGGGCCCATCGCGGGTTCCGTTTCGATAATCTGAACCGTCAATGTGTAGGACTCATTGAGTACTATATACTTGTAAAAAATCACATTGATCGGATATCGACAACTACATGATCAAATCAATTTTGAATTAAAAAAAAAAATGGACAGTGAAAAAATAAACGGTTGATAGAAATCTGATCCGATGAGATAGTTATCGATATCTGATCAGCATGATTTTTTACAGACGTATAGTACTCGACGAGTTCTACACATTAAACGGTTCGGATTATCGAAACGGGAACTCATGGTGGGCCCCTATGAACCTAACAGTACCCTCTAGTCCAATTATCACTACAAGAATTTTCACTTTTGGCGACTAAATTTTTAGTCGCCAAAAGTCATATTTTAGTCGCCAATACTCTTTAGCGACTAAATTTTTTGGTCGGGAAATTAGTAGCCAAAGAGTAGTCGGGAAATATAATTGCCGACTAAACCAAATTTAGTCGCCAAATGTATACATTTGGCGACTAAATATTTAGTCGCCAATAGGTTTGAAAATTAATTAAATAAATATATGGACCGGAGAGCAGCCCAATCCTTATTTTTTAATCAAATTTGTTTTAAAAAACAATCTGATTGAGCAACAACAAAAAAAAGTTTATAATAATAAACGGTAGGTTTGTCTCCAATATTGTTGGCCCTGTGGAACCCGTCATGGATCATATTTCGATAATCCGAATTGTTTAATGTGTAGAGTACGTCGAGTACTTTATTTTTGTAAAAAATTACGTTGATCGGATAAGCTTCTTGATCGGATCAGATTTTTGTCAACAATTTATTTTGAAAATTATATTTACCATTGACAGAAATTTGATCCGTTTAAACAGCTATGATATCTAATCAGCATGATTTTTTACAGAAATAAAGTACTCAATAAATTTTATACATAAACGATTCGAATCATTAAAACAGTATCTACAGTAAACCCCCCACAAAGTTAATAACACACTTCAATTCATTCTCTACCTGAATAAAAGCCTGGCCTAATAATAAAATCCGACAAAACACAAACATGTCCACTGCTATTCCCAGCCTCAGTTAATTCTTAGGAAATCCTTATTGGTCTCTATTCAAAGAGAAATGCTATATATCCCAAATATTATACAAAATATTCTACCAAATCTCTCATATGGAGTAGGACTCGCACAAATTCACATGTGCGGGGTCCCTCACCCATGTGAGAGGTTTGATAGAATATTTGATAGAATATTTGAAATCCCTAGCATAACTCCTATTCAAAACCATAGTCTTCCCTTCATAAATGGTACAGCTCTTACATAACCCTACCATTTTCTGTCCGACAAAACACGAACATGTCCACTACCATTCCCAGCCTCAGTTAATTCTGAAGAAATCCTTATTGGTCTCTATTCAAAACCATAGTCTTCCCTTCATAAATGCTATAGCTCTTACCTAAACCCTGCCATTTTCCCATCTCTCTCTCTCTCTCTCTCTCTCTCTCTCTCTCTCTCTCTCTCTATCTCGTTTCAAATTTCAAAATAGCAAAATACAATAGCTCTAAGGCCTTTTGTGAACATCCCAATTAAGAGTATTTTTACTTAAATTTTTAAAATTTAATATGTTAATTTTTTTTATAAAAAAATTAAGTAGTAAATTAGAATTTGTCAAATTGAAATGAAAGTTCTCCATCTAATATGTTAAATTTATTATATTATTATTTTTTAAATTTAAACTCTTATTTTTAGGATTGTAAATCTGGCTCAGCTCAGCCCATGTCGAGCCTAGTGGGCTCCTGCCAAAAATCGGGCCAGGCCGGGCCAAGTCAAGTTAGTTCACGGGCCAAAAAATTAGGCCTAAGGGTATTCGGGCCTTGGGTAAGCCAGTGGGCTAGGCTTGGGCCTGGCCTCAGGCTTGGGTTGGCCTGACCAATTTTTTTTGTTCTTTTAAATTTTTTTTTCCACCAAAAGTTTATTATTTTTCACTAAAAAAGACATTGGGCTTTGGGTAGGCAGGCCGGGCCTTGAGTGGGCCTTAAATGGGCTGATGAGCCCGCGAGCTTCAAAATGATGGCCCAGGCCTAAGGGCTCAGGCTGGGCTCGGACCCAAATGAACCTAAACGCACTGGGCCCACCCCGGGCCGTGGGCGGGCTTCAGGTTGCCCATAGGTTGCTGGCCATTTTTACACTCTTACTTATTTTACATAGAAACGCTTTTATTTCAAAAAGAGATATGAAACATGAACATGTCAAAATTGGTATTATGGAGTGATACTAAATTCCTCATTAGTTTTTGACATACTGGATGGAGTTGATACTTGATGTCAAAATATGGCCATTGGAGTGCCACATCATATTCGAAGTATCAAGTAGAGGTTTTCTTATTGGCTTATACTACTAAAAAAAGTACTTTTTGCGACCGTCACATGCTGTCGCAAAAAATAGAAATACAATTGCAATTTTTTGTTTTTGTTTTTGTGACGGCCCATATGATGTCAAATGGAGGATGCAAATATGGGGGTGGTAAATACTTTTTGTGACGGCAAAGTAACCTACTTATTGCGTCTGTTGTTTTACCATCGCAAAAAAAAAAAAAAAAAAAAATGCTTACTATGTTTTAGCGACCATCTTGTTATCGTTGCAAATAGTCTTCAATGACATTTGTCACAAATAATAATCTATTATAAAAATTATATATGCATTTGTTCCAACAAAAATATCAATCGCAAGCACTTAACAAATTAATTTAAACATGTAATAAAAACATTAACATGTATTCTCATATATATATATATATATATCCATGAAAGTTAGCAACACTAGATACATCTCATAATGGGTAAAAAAAAATTTCACTGCAACAATTTATCTATACGTTGCAACTAAAACAAATCTAAAAAAGAAAAATCAGATATCAAAAGTTTGGAGACTTAACAACCTTATCAACACACAATGTTTAGATTGTCCTACAACTTTAGGGTTGCTGGTTCCAAATTCAGTTGCTAATTTTAGATTATTAGGTATCCAAAACGTGAGAACTGAGGATGCAGCAACAAACATAGCCCAACGAGTTGCCGCCTTTAGGCAAGAAGCAATGCCAATGTGGCTGTCTCAGCTTGCCGTCTACGTATCAATTATGGAGTTCGAACAGGCACCTATGGGCATTGCATTTGATTGCCTCCTATAGAGTTTCATAATAAAAAGTATCATTAAGTCACAATTTTATTTCAATATCCATAACTTACATGTACTTTGGCAAGTTCCCCCCAAAAATCAATCTACAAGATCACAAAAAGCAGGTATTATCATGCAATTACCAGCCACATCATCTGTGCATGAAAAATGGCATAGAGAGAAAGAGAGAAACGATGCCACTCGTTCTTTTTTTATTCATATATATATATATATATATTTTTAATTATAGGTCCTTGTGAATATTGACTTGATATTGCATAAGAACATCATACCCTACTCTAAGCATTAAAATCACAATCCAATTTCATTGAAAGCAAGTTTTAATTAATCAAATCACATAAATCTCACAACTCATAATGAAATTACGAACAACAATTTCATAAGAAACAAAGGCTGCAATAAAAGAAATATAAGCTTTGTCATCCTCCTCTCCTATGGGTTTTGCAATACCAATACAAAACTAGATATTGAGAAAATTTTCAAATTCTAAAATATCAATAATAGTAGTAACCAATTCAAACTAATGTTACCCTTACAAACAAATATTGACAAAAATAAAAATTGATGAGGAAATGTCATTGGATTCATTCCAGATGATGGTGCAATAATCAGTCTCATCACTTCTAGAAAGAGGGACTGAAAGCCTTTTCATGTCCTTGTCAACACCCTAAAGCAAGCTCACCTCCTTTTGGATCAAGAGAGTCCCAAAATATAAAAATAAGAACTAAGATAACAAGAATTCTATTGCATGAACATTGAACAGGCCACAACAATTATGTAAAATAAGAAAAAAATTACTCACAATACATGAGAGTATTTGGTTAGGAGGGTGCCACAATAGACTTATTTATTTTGTTGATCAGTGGTTACCTGTCCTGCTCCAAAACCCAAAAGCATAAGCTTAACAATTTTAAATTTCTCAAAGTCAAAACCCAAAAGCATAAGCATAGCAAACTATTCAATCATATATTAGAAATGCTACATTAACTGGCTAAGTAAAGCTTAACTTGCTAATAAAAGGGAAGGGATTAACTATTCAAGCTTATTTGGTTGCTTTTTGAGTGATACCGCCCCAGGAGTTGATCAAAAGACAGTGGAAAGAACCAAAACACTCTTAGAAACGCCTTCAATATCATCACCATTACAGGATAAATAATAATAAAAAATTTCCATTTGGTAGTAGTGAATGTATAAAAATATATAAAGGCACAATGAATTTATCTTAATGTTTGTTTTTCATTTCACAATTCATGGTTCTTAAAAAATTGAAATGAGGAGAAAACATATAATGCTATAATGCTCTGTTCAATGGTTCTCATTCCACTCAAAATTACTCCTTCAATTGTGTTTAATTTCAAACAAAAACAAGGGCCAAACTTTTTTTTTCCTTACAAAATTGGAAAGAGATGCTTTAAAATTAGTTTAGGTTTAATAGAATTCTAAAAATTCATCATTTGTATATAACTACGACAGAGCATGAGTAGTACCCTGAGCAACACTCAAAGTAAAATAGACGTTAAGAAAACTAATCCTGATTAATCCTTCTATAATTAGGCACTTGAGATTCCATCACGCAATCTATGAAGTGAATCCATGAATTTTATCAAAAAATTAACCATTCTTCAAAGAAAGAACCTTTCAACAATTTTATATTCATATCATGTGATGGCCGGGTACGTAAACCGTCCTGCCTTCTTTTTTGCGTGTTGGGTTCAACACTTTTTGAAATCTATCTCTTGATTTTCGTCTCTTTTAACTTCGATTCTGAGTCCCACTTGTTTCGGGAGGTTTAAAGTTGAATCCGAGGGGGGTGGGAGGGTGTTACACTTAAGCTGGAATTTCCTGGGCTGAGGGCTGAGCTACATGTGCGGGGCCGTAGGCCGCATGTACGGGAATCTGGGAAAATTCTGGGCTGCACATTGTGTTATATGCAGGTGCGGCAGCAAGTGCGTGAAGCAGGCTTCGCACGTGTGGGGACAAGTGTTGCACCTGTGGGATGGGCTGGATCAGAGAACTCTATTTTTTTTCCCTCTCTTTTGGCTGAGTGTGTATCACTTTTAACCCTTTCTTTTCACTCTAAAAACACTTTTGCTCTCCCTTCTCTCTAAGAAATCTCATCAAACACCAAGAACCTTTGATTTCTTGCAATCCATTGAGTTTTGATCCATCATTTTTCACAAATCTTGGAAAGCAAAGCAAGAACTTCACTTTGTAAGACGGAGATCGAATTTCTACAACATTTGATTCTAGGGTTTCATCAAATCTCTTCATCAAAACTTAAGGTAGGGACTTCTTTAAATTAAATATACATGTTTTTCAAGGTTGATGTTGATTTAAGGGTTTTCTTGAAGTTATTATGTTGGTTTTGATTTTGGCTTAAGAATGTAGAGATTTTAAAAGAGGGCTTCAATATCTCAAATCTTTTTAGTTAAATCCTTGAGGGTTCCACTTTCATTGTGTGAGAGATGATGTTTGATGTGTGTGTGTGTGTTCTTTTAAAAGGTGAGGAGATACCTCATCTTAGTCAAAGACCCAAATTTATGGATTTTGTTTTTGAAATGGGTTGGGGGTCAATGATATTAACCAATTTGTTATTATGCCACAAAAGAAATAATGCATTGCATGGAATGTGTGAAACATGGGGAAGGAAATTTATAGTTAAAATTGTAGACAAAGTTATGAGATGGCAAATTGTCGATTAAATATGAAATATGGAAGTATTTAATTGTGATGAAATTAGGTGGGATTTAAGGGTATCATGTTTGACAATGTTGAAAGGGGAATGGAAAGTTTAATTATGATGAATTATCGTTGAGAGAGTTGACGATGGAGAAACGTTATGTAGTGACGATGATTATTGCATGGTATATTCATTAATTGATTATCTCAACATCATTATTGAGTTTTAGTATATATTGTATTGGCATTGCTATCATTACATTGATGCAAGTTGTGAATTTAGATTTGAAAATATTTTTCGTTGAGAAAGAAATGCTATGAAGCGAAATTATAGAAATGTTTTTGGGATAAATATGTTGGTAAGTCCGGGTAGGAGGTGTAGATGGAAATGATTAAGTTGGCATGAGTGTTCGGGGTGAAAGACCGAAAACACGTGCAGAGGATGAACCACTTCCCTTCCGGTTAACAACCGGTAAAGTGGGGTTTTTGGTAGTGCTAGTTAAGCCTACTTGCAGATACCAACCTAGGGACTACTTGAGTCGTATTTACCGCCCTATTGAATAAAATTATAAATTTCGGAATTGTTGAGATTTCAAGTTATTGTTGAACATGGTGACTTTTTAAAAAGGCATGAAAATGAAATCCCTTTTTAATTGGCATTGCATGGCATCTGCGTTTAATATTGGAACTCTTGCATAACTATATATACTTTGTTAAGGATTCTCTACTGGGCTTTATGCTCACCCCCACGGGATTTTGATGCAGGAAAAGATATGGTGATCCAGCTGAGTTAAGGGCGTGGACATATTTTGTGGAGAGTAAATGACTATTTTTGTTGTGATTTATTTTGCTAACCAAGGGCTATTCATATATGGGTTCGAGAGGCCATTTTTGTGTAACCGGGCTTAAGCATTGGAACATGTAAGCCCTCAAGGGCATTTTATTTATTTTTGGGATTTGATGTTCTACATGCTATAAATTCATGTATTTCTACATTATTGAATGTATAATTCTCATGTGGGACTTTTGTACAAACCTTATTGATTAATGAAGTAAAGGTTGGAGAATTGCTATTATTCTTTGATGGATGTTAATTGATGTACCTAATTTGTGTTGGGTTATTTTGGGGCGTTACATATCAAATTGACATTAACACTCACACTCAAAATTTATATCTATGTCAAACCTTGGAGCCAATGAAGTATTAGTCTTTTTGACAAATCCTCAAACAGCTTCTATGCACAAGTTTTGTATGCCGAGTAAGCATTGTCTGTCAAACACAAAGTAATCATTGAACATAGATATATATATCATAGAAAATTGAACACACGATGTCATAGAGAATTGCTAATAAAAAATTTCATAACTCTTATAGGTTTTTCAACTTGAATTTGATTGGTAAAATAAGTGAAGAATGACAAAGCAGAGGTAGTCGGGCAGTTTTCATCAGTTATCCTTCAATGAAACAGTATATCCGAAATGAATTTTCAATCTAAATTAATATTTATATGTTCAAGATGGTGCTTTATTCGTTTCTGCTTTGGAGATTTCAATTTTCATATTTTCCTTCCTCCTAACTAATTAGTCTCTCATTGCAGTCACAGATATGATCAATCATGATTCAACATTGTAAGTCAAGAAAGAAATAGACATACATTTCATAAAATAGAGCACAAATTTGGGAATCTGTATTCATCCATTGTGTAATTGACAAACCATAATATTAGCTAATACAAATCTATTTATTTCTACTCCAATAATCGAAATCATACAGATTAACCAACCACACTTACAATTTTGTACATAACAATGCCAACAAAGAAAGACAACAACCAGTCAAATTCTTTGTCTGGACCAACATAATAAATAGAAAAATAATTCCAAAATTCACTCATGACCTCATAGATTAATCCATAGGTGGCCTATATTTAGATAAAGACTTCCAAAGAAGAGAGAGAGATCTTGTGCAAAATAGAATCAATTTTAGCTTCAAATCCTCTATTTTGTCTAAATATCAATGAACAACGATGAAGCATTAACTTAAAAAATCAGAACTGAACAGACAAGAAAAAAATGGCTTCAAAGTGATATTATGATAGATACAGAGTAGAAATATGGATTTGATTGCTTTACTTCATAGATACACGTATATATTTATGTATAGGTAGAGAGAGAGAGAGAGAGAGAGAGAGAGAGAGAGAGAGAGAGAGAGAGAGATTGTCATGACCCAAACCCGCCCCTATAGGTTTAGCATTGTAACCAGCTAATAATCTAGGGATTACCGAAGGCCTTTGAAACAGATTAACAAAATTAAAGGGGCTGGCAGAAGCAAACATCAAATGCAATGTCGATAGAGCTGTGTAAACATACATGGGACAAGACATTTAAAATATATATGACATCATATTTACGTTCGTCTTACATCACCAATACAAATAAGTCAAAGGGACTTAGCCCTAAATATAGAGTGTACCAAAAACTGTTCAGGCAAATAGAAGAAGATAAAAGCTTAAAAACTTGTTTAGTCTTAAACAAAGGAAAATAATAGGCTTGGTTCACAAATTTGACCACTTGAAGCATTTTGGAACCTCCTCGGGAGGCATGGTAGTTGGCTTGACAGAACAAAACTCTAGGCTAGTGTGGACTCGCATTTTTCCGCGCCCCGCCTTTCAGAATGGCTTGAAAAGAAAGGCCTCACAGTTCAGACTCCCGCGGTTCTGAAACTAGTCTCACAAAGTGCAATATGAAATTGATAAACACCAAAGAGTCCAAATCCGACAAACCTTTTTTGGAAAATCGATTTTTAAATTAAATAATGTCAAAATGGGACTGCTTTGCCAAATACACGGTCGCTACATAAATATTTTTTTTAAAAAAAAAAAATTAGGAAACCCTGACTCGTGCCAAAGGCCATGTGTCTATTATCACCAAAGTTGCCTCGGCTAGGGAACTTAGGTACGAGAGGGGAAGGTCATGAATTGAGCACCCCCGCTAGCCCGATCAAAGATCGGCCTCTACCAATCATAATATGAGTTTTTATAAACATTATATGTTCTTATTCCAGTTATTAGCTAACATTACTATGTGATGCGCACAAGCAAGTATAGACTACTTTGGTCAATTTGGAACAATTCAGCTCATGTTTGTTTGCGAAAATGGTTTGAATTTGCCACCTCAAGTGGGCTTAAAGTTTACAGATTTGCCACCAAACATAGTGGGTTTAAAACATGATGATTTGCCTTTCAACAAAGTGGGCTTAAAACATACATTTATTGAATCGTTCCAATTCAAACAACAAGCCTTCATCTACAGGCATTCAAGCAGTTTAGCATTTAAACACATAGCCTTATGGAAAGCATGCTAATCATGGCAATATAGAAATCACACTCATACAAGTATGCTAAAGCGTAAAAAACTCACCGAGTACTCCAAGCCAAAACAAAAACTAGTTAGAAAGATGCATGATCCTAACTATACAAGATGTCTAATGCAACACATACAATATGCAATTAATAGGCTCGGCTACTAATGCAGCATATGAATCAATTCGAACAACATACGATTAAACACGTATTCAAATAAGATATTGAAATAACAATGCAATTTAAAAGATTCGCTAAGCCTCGGTGCATGCAATACAAGATGAATGGATACAAGCATACAATATGCTAATTGAAATATGGCCCTAATCTACCTATCAAAAGCATTAAATAAAAGGGAGAAAGACGTGGGGTTGGAAGACATACACACACGCACGCACACTTATTACAACATTACGCCCTCGCGAATGAGGGTCCGAATGAATAAGAGCTAACTAGCTATGCTAATTAAGTTAACTAATTATTACATACCGAAACTAATTAACTATTCTAGATAAGTAATTAAGTAATTACATCACATCTAATTAACTACTTAGCTAATTAATGAATTACAAGTCAATTGCAAGTAAATTAAGTAATCAACTTCTTAGCCACGGGAAGTGATGGATATGCATGCACATGCTAGATTCCACACCCGATGAGCCACTGCTTTGCTGCTGCGAGCCTCTCTTTGCACATTTGATTACTGAAAATTCTGCCAACTTCTAGAACACCTCTGCTTCATCTTACCAACACATTGTGCAAAGATCACTAATGGCCGACAAGAGGGACAAGGGGCTAGTTGGCTACCAATTGTGGTCGGTCGGATACCATTGGTGGCCGGTCAGCCACTGGTGGTGGCTGTCGGCCATTGCTGGTTCACACTTACATGCTGCAACAGAGAGCAAAACAGAGCAAAACAATGTATTCTCACATGTTGTTTGTACTGTTTTCCCTCCTTACCATCACACAAACTCAAAGAAGAGAAACTCTTGGCCCTCAAACCATCAATCAAGCAATTTCTATGCATGATGGCTAAGGGACCAAGTTTGTACAAGTTCAATAAGTGCACAAACAAGACCAAAAAAATCACCACCCTATCATGCATGATCAAGGGCTATGGTGACCTAGGAAAATGACACATTTCATCACTTTAAGTATGAAATGTCCCATTTTCCTTGTGTTCAAATTAACGTCCGATTTGAACACATGCAATGCAACACAAAGAATGCTTATCTTGCACACTTTTACTTACCAATTTTGTTTACCTATTTTAATTACCAAACCATTCATTAATCAATTTGTCCATTGGTGAGTGTCTTCTAAAGTGAAAGAAGTGCCAACCAAGGGGTAATTTAAGGCATGAGATAAGCTTCATGACGTTGGTAATGAACCCTCAAAAGAGGATTAAACCATTAAGCATGAGCCTCAACCTCAAGCTTAAACAACCCTAAGGTTGAAACAACCCTCAAAACAAATGAAAAAGTGAAGAAATGAGGGAGATTGCAGAGATTGTTTGTGCTGAAATTGAGTGATAAATGCACTAAAAAACATGCAACCGACTCTCACCAGTGCTAGTTAAGCCTTAAAATACTAAGCTAGTGAAGGAATTAACACTACAATCATTCCATGTAAGGCTTAAATGAAACAAATGACCAAAAATAGAGGCAAAATAGCCCTAATTATGGTCTAAAACATGCTGGACTTAAGCCACAAAAAGCCAAAACATTAAGCTAATGCATGGGGTTGCACTACAACTATGCAAAACAAGACTCAAACAAACTAACCAGCCCAAAACAAAGCTAAAACAGGTTATTTCAGAGACTAAAACATGCTAGACTTAAGCTAAGTTAAGCTACAAAAACATGCTAACATGTGAAGCTAACTAAGCATACAAACAAGACACGAGAAGGGGTGGCTAACCCCTTCAAATTTGAACCTCAAAATAAGTTTTTGCCACTAAAAAGCCTCTGAAATTCAGTGGTTAAAAGGCCCAAAAAAGTTGGTTTAAAAAATGATAAACAAAGGCTCAAAAGCTATACAAGCAAAGAGACGAGAAGGGTAAACCACCCCTTAGCTAAAAATGGCCTCAAACCACCATTTTTAGGTCATAAAAATAGAGCTTTTTACAGTTCAAAACCAGGCCAAAAATAGTCCAAAAACATTAGAAAAAGATAGTGAAGCAAGTAAGTAAAACAAGCTATCTAAGCAAAAGTTATACCTCTTGAAGGCAAGGCACAATTCAGGCAACAAAGCAAGCCATAACCACCTTCTAGAGCTCAAAAAGGTTCCCAAGTAACCTCATCCCAAAGATAAGCAACTTTGGTTAAGGGTTGATAGGCAAACTTGAAGTGTATCAACACTTGTATGCACAAAAGTTCAAGAGAGAGAGAGAATTGTAGAGAGAGAGACTCCCAAAATCTTTCCAACCTTGAAAACAATAGAGAAGGCCCTCTATGTATAGAAAAATGTGAGCTCAGGTTGAAAATATCCATATAGGATAGCTGGAGCAGTGTGGAACAGCTGGAGGAAAAATATCTGTATAAAAATTGCCTTTTGACACCAGTGGTCGACTGACAACCACTGGTGGCCGACAAAAGTCACCCTTGGACGACACATGGCTGACAAAATCCATTCATGGCCAACACATGGCCATCAAAGCCCATCCATGGCTAGCAAACTCCACCACTGGCCGGCCAGAAAAATCTACTCTTCAGGTCCAACTTCAAATGGGCATATGTCCTTCGTCCGGACTCCTTTGCAGGTCATTCTTGAGTCTAAATTGAAGCCCCGGAAGTCTTATTTCGAATGGTGGTAGCCTCGCATAAAAATTCCAAGTGTGTAAAAAGATATGCCTATTTTAGTGAAAACTGCTCAGTTTCGATCATAACCGGATTTATGCTTAACTTCTCCTCAGCTAGTTTTCTTCCCTCCCCTCCTATTTTCTTTAACTCCAAACCCCTAAATAAGGTGTTTTGAAAGATTTTTCGAAGAGTTCACCTCTCTTTCATTTATTTCTACTTTGTCCTTGCTCGATTTACCGAAAAACGCAATATTTAACGAAATGCGAGCCTCGGAACATCGTAGAAACTTTGGCAAAAATATTTTGAAAGAGAGGGTTTTAAGGTCTAAAATAATTTTGGTCAAAATAGTTTTGGTCCAAAAAGGGGTGTAAGGTTGGGATTTGATACTCTCCTTGCTGAAGAAATCGAACCTTTGCATAACATAGCCTTCATCCTCGAGTAATCAACCTGAGGCGCCTAATTCTTAAGGGCAGTTAAAGATGGGGTGTCTACAGTTGCCCCTCTTTGACAAAGCTCGAAGTCATGAAATGACGTGAGTGAATGTCAAAGCCCAGAGACAATCCATTTTGACAAGGTCGTAAGACTTAGGTAAACAAACAAAATGCAGATACAGTTGGCTGAACCCGAGGGTTGCCTACTTATCCCTTTACAAGGAATCAAACTAGCGTACTTCAGGGGCAGAATGTAAAATGATACACAATATAACAAAACAATGTAAATGATGTACAATGCAATGCAATAATATAATTAAACCATGAGCAGTGCTAAACAACACAAATACCATAAAGGGATGGAGCTGTAACATCAAACTACGTTTGACAGAACTATGTGTTTCGTAAAAAGTATTCAAGTAATTGGGTGGGATGATATAAGTGAGGAATGATTTGCTACGAAAAGATCGTGATCCTAAATGCTGAATGCAACAAGACAAACCACGATGCAATGGATACAGTGAATAAGGCGTAAGCCGAACCACATTTTACCTAGAAAAGGTATGGGCACAAAACAGATTACATCTAACATAGAAAATATGTCGAAACCCTCAGACCACAATTCCTGTGGAATAGGCACGTACACATGCAGAGCTATGTTTTAACGTGAAAAGTATGGGCACATGCCAGACTAAGCTTAACATGGAAATGATGCAGACTATAAAATGGTATGATGCAATAGATGTATGCAATAACTTCTATATGCAATAGAAGTGATAGATGTGATGTAATAGATAATAAATGCGATATAGCAGTTAGGAAGTGAAAGTAGCCTGCAGGGGCAATCGGTGATGACTCACCTTATGCTGTTGGGGATCTTCCACTCCTTCTTGGTTGCACTTCCAAACCACAAGTACTACTTTCCTCCCTGACTATGTTTGTAACTTTCTCTATTCTCCAATAGGGTGACAAACTAGGTTGGTTCAGTATCCAGAATTAAGGCGCGTACAAGCCACCTCAACCTATGGGGCTACCATACAAATTTCAAGCCGAGGATACACCCCTGGGTATTTAAAACTGACTTTAGTCTCGGAAATCCCGAACCATTGCATTATAGGCCTTGGCCATTCGAACTCTAGTTTGTATCGTCTTAGTTGATCTCCTAAAAACTCATCGTAAACACAGACAGGTGGCTATACCAGACCACCGAAAGTCGTTCGAGCATGACAAACACCAAAGGAATTGCACCTTTAAAGGATTTAAGGTCTCCTAGACCAGTGAGTGCACAAGATAGTGCGATGCACAAGAGAGTGCGAATCAAGATGCATGAGTTAAGGTCTCTTAGAGCGAGAGTACACAAGAGAGTACGAGTGAAGATGCAGGACTTAAGGTCTCCTAGACCGAGAGTGCGCAAGAGAGTGCGAGTGAAGATGCAGGATTTAAGGTCTCCTAGACCGAGAGTGCACAAGAGAGTGCGATTTAGGTGCACAAGATAGTGCAAGTGCAAGTGTAAGTGCACAAAATAGTGCGATGAAATGCACCAAATAATGCAAGTAAGATGCACAAAATAGTGCGAGTGTAAGTGCACAAAATAGTGCAAGTAAGATGCACAACATAGTGAGATGAAATGCACAAACTAGTGCAAGTAAGATTCACACACAAAAAAAAAAAAAGTGCAATGAAATGCACAAAATAGTGCGATGAAATGCACAAGACAGTGTGATGTGAGATAAAATTGTGCAATAGATGCATTGAGTGAGATTATTGTTCAATAGATGCACAAAATGAGATTATTATGCGATAGATGCACAGAATGAATAAATGAACAAGGCTTACAAATCAATACAGTGACAACGCATGTTCCATGCAAGATAAACAACCAATGCATGATGTTAATTGAAAACATGTTCTATGCAAGAGACAAGAGCATATTCTATGCAACACTGAAAGGATGTTCTATGCATAAAACAAGAACATATTCTATGAAACATTAAAAGCATATTCTATGTATGAACCATAAACGATGCGAGGCACACATGCAACATAAGTGTATATGAAAGTGTACATTCTACGCAATAGAAGAGAACAAAATATGTAATTTTGATAGCAAGACAGATCAAACAAAAAATGTTGTTCGGTGACAACCTCCGATTTACCCCTCGGAGACTTTGCAACATGCTCAAAAAATGATACATCCTATTCATATTGGCAAGGGGTAACATCTGCATGCCGCTTTGATTTCCATTCTGACTTGAAACAGGCTTGAACTCGGGGTCGAAGGACACTCATACTCCAGACAAATGGCGAGGCCGGAGAAAGTGCACCTGGAATGCAGTCTCAGAATTTGCTAAAGTTGAAACAAACTCAGATGCTTTGATTTTCCCTCTTTCCTTTAGCTTTGCAGTCCAAAACCTATATAGCTTCAGATAGGTCTTGGTTCTATTGCTCTCACTCTTGATCGGGGGTGGACCTTGCACTTTATGAAATAAAGAATCCTGTTTTGCACATATATTGAGAATGGCACGGCACTCTGAACACAAAACGATTTATTTTTTTGAAATTAAAATTGAGAAAGAGTTCTTGACCAGGTATTGAGCCTACGAATGACCATAGTCAAAACGACTCAACAAAGGGAAAACAAAGTAAAACAACACATTTATTGATACTCAAAACAACTCAAACAAGAATCGAAACAAACAAAAACAACAAACACAACACTCAGATATGTTCCAATGACGAGAGACCTCTCGGTTCATGGGGAGCCTACTCTTCCAGGTATTGTTTCCCACCCTTTCTTATTTGTGATTCTCACATCACTTTGGCACTCAATCTCTTTTTCTCTGAAAAGCCTTTTTCTCACTTTTTCTCCCAACGCATATCTCTCTATTCTTTAATCTCTCTTATTTTATCCTTTCCCTGAGTGGTTGATGGATAAGCAAGAAGTTGTGGGCTCTTGCCCTTAGCATTCTGCTAGATTCTCCTTCTTTCACTCACAACTCATGAACTTTCCCACAGAGGGGTTGTGGAGTGACTAGATGTACAGCAGATCTACAACTGACATCGATTGACAATGCCCTTGTGTAGACACCCCATTTTTGACCGACCTTAAGACTCATACGTCACCGATTGAGCGCTTGGTGATGTTGCATATCGTGCTCGTCCAGAGGTTTCAGAGTCTCGGCCATGAGCCTTGCCTCCAGACTTTCGGGCTTTTTTGTGCCTTGCCTCGGTTTGCGAACCAGGCTCGGTTTTCCCTGTTTCTTTTCCTAGAGGGAGGGAGAGGTCTCGTAGACCATCTCTCAGTGGCCGTGGGCTACATTTCATGGCCGTAGGCCATTTTGCCCATTTCGGAGCCCGGTTCCCGGTTTTCGGAGTCGTCAGGCCGAGTGCCTCGGTTCGGGACCGCCTAACCACCTCCGTTTGCTCCGGTTTTTGGCATACATCTTATTTACTCCCTTTTGAGGGACACTGAGGTCTGAGAGACCGACTTCGTGGTCGAACACCACTCCCGGTGCCTAACGGTCGGTTTTCGGGGCCTCGGACTGCACGTTTCGGCACCCGAACCTTCATTTCGCATTGGTTTTCGTTCATTTTTGGCAGGGACCTCTGTTTCATCACTAGGAAGGTCGTAGAAGGGTGGGAGGCCAGTAATTGTTCCAGCAACCAGTTATATCCCATCATCGCCCTTCGATGCCCGTTTTTCTCACTTCAAAGCCAATGTTGACCACCCTTGGACCATTTTCTTGCACTCTAAACCCCATATTTGTGATGTACACACCTGGGAGGCCACTAATATGTGGTGGTCGGCCAGTAATTCCATTTGACCCTTTTGAACCCCTTTGAAAAGTGGGTTGTTCTCTCTCCTGGTTCACAGTTGCCAATTTTCAACCACAGGGCTGTGTTAAGGACACATGGGAGGCCACTAATTTGTGGTGGCCGGCCACTAATATTCATTGGCCCTTTTGACCCTTGGCCGGCCGGCCATGGGAAGGGCTGGCCGGCCACCTCTAAGTCCAATAACCAGCCGGCCAGCTTCCTTACACCTGGCACATCACAGAAATGTACTTTTTTTCCCCCCAGATTATGTATCCGGGGGGGCAATTTTTGGAGGGAAACTTGGAGTGGTTTCCCTCCCTTTTTTCCCCCACTTTCTTCCCCTTTTTGCCTACATATATAGCAGCTCCAGCCCCTTGCAAAGGGTTGAAAAAATTTGCCTTCAAGCCTTGTATGCATAGCTCCCCTATCTCTATACCTCTAAGCTTCAAACAACCAAGTTCTTACACCATTTCTTCACCACCACCTAGCATCACACCACCACCTCCATTCCAGCCATTTGGAGCTGTCTTCTAGAGTTGAGGAGCTCCCAAACTTGGTCCAAGAAGTTGCCAAAGATTGGTCTACAAGGGTGAGTTACTATTTCTCTCTTTTAAGCTTTTTTTTTTTTTTTGCATTATTTCTTAACTCTTCTTTCATATACTTTTGAGCTCCGGCCATAACTGAAAGTGGCATTTTTTTGAGCTCTACTTCATCTTTCATTAAGGGCCTCTCACTGTTTGAGGCCCCCATTTGGCACTTACTTCATTATCCCTCTTATATGCCATTTTCTTGCATGTTATTTTTGGCCTATATTTAAACTGTTTTGAGGCATGTTATAAACTGTGAAGTAGCTTATTTTGAGCTCTTATTTAACATTGTTGAAGAGATCATCACTGTTTGGGGCCTCCATATATCACTTGCCATTGTATCCATCTTTTGGCCCCATTTTTGCATGATTCATTAGCCCTCTGTGCTTCTGTTTTTGGGCCTTGGTCCGAACTAAAAATGGCCTTTTTTTGACCCCCTATCCATGTTTCATTTAGGGTCTGTTGCTGTTTGGAGCATCATTTGCATACTTTGTGTTGTAGCCTCTCTTTTAGGCCATATCTTGCATTGCATTTTGGGCATAGTTTTACACTGTTTTAGGCTCGGCCATTAACTATAAAAAGTCATGTTTTGGGCCCCTCTTCAACATTGTTGAAGGGCCCTTACCTTTTTTGGACCAGAATACATCAGTTGCTTCTTTATCCCCATTTTGGCCCTTATTTTGCATAGCATTTTGAGCATACTTGTATCTGTTTTTGGGGTTATCCATAAACTGTAAAGCATCATATTTTTGGCCCCTCTTCAATATTGTAGAAGGCCGCTTCCCTGTTAAGGGACAGCAGCTTGCACTTGCTTCTTTATCTTGCTTTTAGGGCCATTTTTGCATGCTAATTTAGCCTCATTTGTGCCCACTTTTTGGCCTTGATTTAAACTGTAAATATGCTTTTTTTGGGGCTTCCTTGCTTCTGTATTTACATCTCATTTTCAAATTATGCATGCATTGTATAGCTATAGGCCATTTCATGCGCCAAAATTCATGTTTCGGGACTCGTTCCATGCATCGGGTACCATTTTGCCATGTTTTGAGACTGTTTTGCATCTCATTTTGCCTCTGAAATTTGCATACTAGTATGCCATTTTTCATGTTTTGCCATGCCTTGTTAGAGTGTCATTCCGTGCCGTAGGTTCGGTCCTCGGTTTGCGTGCACGCGTGCATGCATCTCGAGTGTCTCATTTTCATCTGATGGTCTCCTATGTGAGTGTGGCTGAGGTCCACTCATATTGGTGTAAGTCCATTATGCATTGTGTATAACATTTCATTCCATAGCGTTGTGTATGCTAGGATTGTATGTTAGTGCATTGTGTATGCCATGTTACCTCGTGCATCGTGTATGCCATTTCATAGCATGTTGCATGTTAGGATGTATCTTAGTTGCATTTCATGCATATCATGCATATTGCATTGTGTTCGGGATAGGAGTTAGCCCGAGCACGGGAAACGAGGTACGTTTCGTACTCCGAGTGACGGAACGTGTCTCAATTCCCCAGTCACCGACACTCCGGATTATCCATGATGGAGTTAGGTTTTAGTTAAGTTTTCATGTGCATTCATTCCATATTGAATTGTGCAATCCGACTCCTCGGCCATCATGCATCGATATGCGTGATTGGTGGCACGAGGATCGAGGCATGCATACATTTGTGAAAATACATTGCCATGCCCCTTTCCTGCTCTCTGTTGCAGCAAATCAAGAATCAGCAGTCTTCCGAGGCTTGGCGCGCTTTCCAAAAACCATTGCAAAACAGAGGCTAATTGGGGCATCATTGTAGATTTCCGCGCGAAGGCAACCTGGACATGCATCATTCATCATTTGAAGAAGAGTCAAGACAGTCCTTGGCTTGCATGCCGGTTTATTCTTTTCTTAGTTAATTTGTTAATTAATTAGGAATTTGTATATATTTTGGACTGTATTATTTATTTGGACTGTACTATTCAGGACTGTACTATTTATTCGGACCCTCTGTGCGATGGCATAATTGTAATAAGTGTGCGTGTGTGTGATGTATGTCTTCCAACCCCACGTCTTTCTTCCCTTTTATTTACCCGCTTATGATGGTTAGATTAGGGCATGTTTCAATTAGCATACAGTATGATAGCATGTTTGCATTCATTCATCTGTTTTGCATGCACCGGGCTTGGTGCATCATACTAACTGCATTTGTATTTCAATTCTAAGTTGAATACGTGTTAGCTGTTACATCTCATATGCCATGTTTAGAATAGCCGAGCCTGCTATAGTTTGCATCTTTGCATGTGTTGCATTAGGCATTTCTGTATACTTAGAATCATGCATGGATTTCTAATCAGTTTCTGTTTTGGCTTGGTGTACTCGGTGAGTTTTATGCTTTAGCATCCTTGCATGCGTGTGAGTGACTGCCATGAATAGCATGCTTACCATGAGGCTATGTGCTTATGTGATATACCTGCTTGGATGCCTGTGGGTGGAGGTTAGGTTATTTGGATTGGAAAAATTCATCAAATGTTTGTTTTAAGCCCACTAGACAGTGGTAAAATCATGTTTTCTAAGCCCACCCGAGGGTGGCAAAATCCGCATTTTAAGCCTACCTGCGGTTAGCACCATCAAACAATTTTCAAAGAAACAAACATGAAATGTTTTGTTCCAATTCAGGCAACTCAGTCTATACTTGTGTGCTGTGTGCATCACAAAGTAACCTAGGCTAATAACCGGAATAAGAACACACAATGTTTTCAAAAATAGATATCATGGTTAGTAGAGGCCGGTCTTTGACTGCGCAAGCGGGGGTGCTCACGAAGTGACCTTCCCCAATCGTACCCAAGTTCCCGAGCGGAGGCAACTTGGGTGATGACGGACACGTGGCCTTAGGCAACGAGTCAGGGTTTCCAAAATTTTCCAAAATAAAATATTTAGGTGGCGACTCTGTATCTGGCAAAGCAGTCCATGTTTGGCACTTCTTTCAAAAATCTGTTTCTCAAAACGATTTGCCGGATTTGGACTCTTTGGTTCAAGATTAATAACTGTAACACAAATCGAGTCCGAGCTGTAGCGAGGTCCCCCCACGGGCCTGTCTACAGTTTCTGGCGACTCCACTGGGGATTTAGACAACTTGATTCGAACTCATGATATCTAGTTTTGACTACACTTGTGTGGTTCTTTGCATTGCATTTGCATTGGTGCGCCTAGGACACAGTGTTTTCCATATGCCATTCCCGAACGATTTTCCGGAGGCTTGTCTTGTCAAGGCATGACCATAAGGCTGATCGGCTGTGGGCTCTGACAGCATGGGAACACAAACCCCGGTTTTACCGAGGCACCCTCTTTGACCATTCGAACAAGTGCATATCGAAATCCGTAGTGGCCATTCCAAACTAAGACAAGTTGCTTACCCGATATAGGTTGTTTGAAACCGCTGCGTACGTAGTGAAACCCTAGCTCCTGACACAATAGGACAAGGATACCCTACCCCAAAGTAGGGGTGTTTTGGCTCTCACTTATCTGTTATGTGCTTTAGAGCGTGTCTCTACAGGAATGCATGTATCAGTTTGCAAGTTTGGGCATCAGGCCTGCGGGCATCAGTCAGTATTTGAGAATCAGTTATCTGCGGGTATCCGATTCAGTCTTTGGGGAACAGTGATTCAGGGACAATAATTAGTATTTGGAGACAGTTTATTTTCACCTTGTCAACCGTGTGTTGTATGGCCGACTGTGTGTTGTGTATTTACTTTAAGCTGTCATGCTCTTCATTTATCTGGTTATTTATTTCCTTTTCGCTTTATTTATCTTTTGCTAGGGCAGTTTTAGCACCATTGCTTCCAACCCTGTAGATATTTCCCAAGCACTTTGGACACGAGGTCGCCGACTCAATCGATTTGAGGATCTGGTTGACGGACATCCAGTGTTCTATTCTTTACCCCCCGTTGTCAGGAGAAAGCCAAAGAAGCACAGTGTGTCAGAACAGAGGTTGCCAGAACAGTGGGCTACTCTGTCAGAGGATAATAGGATTGAGGTCCCAATTGTTGCTATCGAGATAGATCTACCGGTCAGTCAGATGGATCAGCAAAATACGTCAGGGGTAGAAGCCCTAATGCGCCAAATGCAGGAGAGCATGAGACAGATGCAAGAGGACACTGCCCGCCAAGCAGAGTTCTCTAAGCAACAAGCTGCAATCATGGCCCAGCAAGCTGAGCTAATCACTAGACTGCAACAGCAGAATGTGGCATCTGCTTCACATCAGGTTCCTCCTCCACCAGGACCCCCATTACCCGAGCAAGCTCCTACTGTTCAGAATGCTCTGCCAAACACCCAGAACACCATGCCAATTGTCCAGAATATCCAAGAGGATACAAACCTTCCAACGGGGCTAGCTCCGCCCCCGCTTCCACCTCAACTGTCCAAGACTCATACACCCAATCACCCGGACTCTCCCTTTGAGCTCGAAATGGACCATACAGCTCTAAAAATGAGTAAGCTTGAGAAGCTTTTTAAGAAATCACAAGGGGTGAAGGCCATTCCGGACATCGAGGATGGATACACCGACGTGGCCGTGACATTGCCTGATAGGTTCAAGATGCCACAAATTGACCGTTTCGACGGGTTCGGGGACCTCATGGTCCATCTTCGGCTATTCTCAAACATCCTGCGACCAATGGGCTTAACCCGACCACAAAAGCTTTCTCTGTTCGGCCGAACTTTGTCGGGTGTGGCCGTCATCTGGTACGCGAAGTTGGAAGACGAGGTCAAAAGAAGTTGGGATGAGATGGTTGAGGCCTTTGTTGCACAGTACTCGTACAATACACAGATCGAGATTACAACTCGTGATCTCGAAACGACGAGGCAGGAACCCAAGGAGACTTTCTCAGACTTCGTAACTCGTTGGAGGGCAAAGGCATCAATGATGACTTTGAAGCCTACAGACAAAGATCAAATCAGGATGATTGTGCGCAGTCTCCAATCGAAATTGATGCAGAAGATGATCGTACTCCCCTTTCCCACCTTCTCAGATTTACACGAGATGGGGGTACAGATCGAGGATGCCATAAAACAAGGTCTGATTGACCAGGATAAGGAGCAACCTAGAAGAACTTTCAACCATAACAATAACGCAGGCCCGAGTGGCGCTGCAACTGCACGAGCTTCAGAGGTGAGCATGGTCACCACCACTCCCCCTCCCCTAAGACCCACGACAGCCACGCCTTTCTCTGGCACATCTGGAAGCAATACCCAAAACACTAAATATCAACCCAGAGGCCAAAGAACCTTCACACCCCTATATATACCCCTGTCCAAAGCTCTGGGGGTATTAATCAGGAAGAAGCATTTGATGCCCCTAGAGCCGAGGCCACTACCAAATCCACTCCCTCCCTCCCACGACCCGGCAAAATACTGCGCGTATCACCAACAGCACGGTCATGACACCGACCGTTGTTTCAGATTGCGTCATGAGATCCAGGATCTTATTGACAAGCAGGTGATCGCGCCTCCCGAAAAACCCAATCTCACGACAAATCCTCTCCTACCACATAACCAAGCCCCTCCTCCCAACAGAATCAACTTCATCCAAATTGGGGTCGTGTCTTACGATCCTAGTGTCTATATCACCCCATCCCACCTACCTAAGCCGAAGGTGATCCTTCCTGTCTGCACTGACTTGTGCATGATGGACATCTCCACAACCCAATCTGAGCCAGTGATGGTGACCACCGAAGATGGGACAAGGCAGATTTCAGAGGAAAGTGGGGTTGCTAAGTCTGAGATTGAACAGTCTGGGAATCTTGCTAAAGGAGTCTATGATCCAAGTGAATACATCCAGTCAGTGGGTCGGTCTGAGCTGAGTGTGGGGCCGCCAGAAAGAGTAGAATTATGTGTAATACAGGGGGACAGATTTGAATGGGGAATGGATGATCTAACAGCAGTAGGAGAGGACCTTGCCAACCTCCAATTTTTCAGTGACCAAGAATCAGGGGATGCGGCAATCAACTGGTTTGAATATGAGGAGTCGGCAGAAGTTACCGGATGCTTAGATGATCAACCAGACGTCGTAGAATTTCAACCAGAACAGGGCCCGGCAGGGGCAAGAGTATCAGTGGTGGCCGGAAAGGCCGAGAGTCAGAATACACTGCCGGAGAGCGCCGGCACTAAGAATTTCGCTCAAAACTTGGGGATTGTAAATGCAGGGAGTATTGAACCACCAACTATACTGACGCAGTTGGAACAACAAAGATTTGAGGATTCCGAGAGAATCAAAAAAGCTAAGGCCCATGTGGGGGTCAAGAGTGTTGTGTGCACGGGAACAGAAAATGCTGCGGGCATGAGGACTGAAGGTGCTGCGGGTACGAGCATACCGGAGTCGGGCAGGTGTCTGTCGGTTGCCGACGGAATGTGGTGGGAAGACGATGACTTATGTCTTGCCCACACAGATGAGGATTGGGGAAGTAACCAACCAAATGATACTTGGTATATTGACGAGGTCGCTCATATGACGAGAAGTGGACGGTACTTCAAGCCCCAGCACTTAGACCAACCTGAGGCGTCTGGAAAAGACAAAGAAGCTGAGAAACAGAAGGAGAAACAGATTGAAGAAGAAGCTGTGCTCAAGCAATTGAAGAAGATACAAGCAGACATCTCCATCTGGGGACTGCTTATGACGTCGCGAGTACACAGACAGGCTGTCCTATCTGCTATGGACAAGGCCAAACTCTCTATAGATACTACACCAGAGCAGCTGGTTGGGCTGGTCTTTCCGGGAGGAGGTTCCCCGGCATTAACCTTTTCAGACAAAGAATTACCGCCTGAGGGCACAAATCATAACAAACCCCTCTATGTTTCCGTGGAATGTAGAGACAAGTGGATACCGGTGGTACTTGTTGATACCGGGTGCGCCATCAATGTCTACCCAGCCAGAACAGCATATGCAATCGGGTTGAAGCCCGCGGACTTCGTGCCGACTACTCAGGTGATCAGGGCATATGATAATACCAGCAGGGAAGTGATGGGGACTGTCAAAATTCAGACGCAGGTTGGTCCGGGACAACATAACATTGAATTTCATGTCTTGGATGTTCCCGTAACCTTCAATCTACTCTTGGGGCGGCCGTGGTTGCACCAAGTAAAGGCAGTCTTTTCCACTTTACATTAGATGTTGAAATACCCTCACGAGAAGGGTGTGGCTATTTTCTTCAGGAATTCATCAATCCATCCGCCGCCAGAGGTGTCCACACCTGTCTTGGAAATCGAGCAAGGCACAGAGGATGTGTTCTTATCAGGGTTTACTTTGGCTGAGGCCTGGGTGGTGCAGAATATCATGGCTGTGAATGAGGGAGTGTACGTCAGTGCTCAATCTGTCTACCTTATGAACAAGCTACAACATATCCCCGGGATGGGATTAGGAAGGAGCGGCCGGAAAGGCGTTGCAGCATTGGCCGATGTGCCACACAAGCCTCATACCTTTGGCTTGGGTTATTTGCCCACCAGAGAGGACTGGGTGAGGAAGGGAAAAGAAATGGCTGGAAGAGCTAGAGCAAAGCAGGCTGGGAAGCCTTTTGAGTTAATGCATAGGCCCATTCAGGGTACCCTGATCGGACGTTTCGTTCGGGAGGGGGAAGACTTTTCATTTTGCGGCTTCCCAGAGCCATGGCTAAACGCGGAGAAGAAGAAGTGCCAGGTTTCGAGATCTTCTTCGACCTGCAACTATCCAGGGATGACGTTGCCACAGAGCAGACAGACCCATCAGCTGAGGTTGAGCAGTGTAAGGCAGTGGATCCTGAGGGCGCAGAATTTGAAATGGGGGTAGCACTGGCATGTCTACTTTTTGATCCTCCGATCGACCATAAGTGCTTGGGGGATAACTTCGCGGTTTCCATGATTGGGGATGAAACGGTTGTGGGCCTACCAGCAGCTATCTTGGATGCATCTATCGCACCCTCTCTCACTTGGCAATACGAGGAGGGATTTTTGTCCAGTAGCACCGGGTCAGGTAGTGAGTCGGAATCTGATTCCACTGAGTCTTGTGAGTCGGAATTAGGTTCCAGCTCGACTGAGTCTGAATCTGGTAATCCTGGGGATGATAACCCGGATACCACAGTCCTGTCTAGGTCGTCTTTTTCCTTTTCATTTGAGTCTGTTGTAAATGAATCGGGCGATTTGGATGAACTTAATGAGAATCAAGTAACTGTGGTTTCTGAGTACTTTTCTGTGCCCTTGATTTATTGCATTAATTTAGACTTTCAAAACTTTGATGAAAACGACGAGG
The DNA here is from genome assembly GCA_022316695.1 of Camellia oleifera. Classification (NCBI taxonomy): domain Eukaryota; kingdom Viridiplantae; phylum Streptophyta; class Magnoliopsida; order Ericales; family Theaceae; genus Camellia; species Camellia oleifera. The sequence continues at coordinate 194,245,573 of CM039311.1, forward strand.
ACAAAGTTCCTCCGGTTTTACAACGTTTAATTGAGCAAGAGCAAGAGAGATTTGTCAAACCTCTAATGGATGAAATCACTACCGTGAACATTGGTACTGAGGAGGACCCGCGGCTGGTCCAGATCGGGTCCACGTTGTCTTCGGAGGAATGCGAGCGCTTAGTCGTTTTATTAAAAGATTTCAAAGATGTTTTCGCGTGGTCCTACGAAGACATGCCTAGAATCGATCCTGAGATTGTACAGCATCGGATCCCTCTTGACCCCGAGGCCTGACCTGTCAAACAGAAACTCAGAAGGATCCGCCCGGACTGGGCTCTCAAGATTAAGGAAGAGGTCACCAAGCAAATCGACGCAGGCTTCCTGCTGGTATCAGAATATCCGACTTGGTTGGCCAACATTGTTCCGGTGCCGAAGAAGGATGGCAGGATCCGGGTATGTGTGGATTTTCGGGATTTGAACAGAGCTAGTCCGAAGAACGACTTTCCTCTACTGCACATCGATGAGTTGGTGGATTTCACAGCAGGGCACGCTTTGCTCTCATTCATGGATGGCTTCTCAGGTTACAACCAGATAGTGATGGCGCCAGAAAATCGGGAAAAGACTGCATTCACCACCCCGTGGGGGACGTACTGCTATAGAGTCATGCCATTTGGGTTGAAGAACGCTGGAGCTACTTATCAACGGGCCGCGACCACGATATTACACGACATGATCTACAAAGAGGTTGAGGTGTACGTGGACGACATGATTGTCAAATCCAAAGAAAGAGAGGGCCGCTACACCGCCTTGCACAAGTTTTTTCAAAGGATCAGGGAATTCCGGTTACGGCTAAACCCTCAGAAATGTACATTCGGTGTTACAGCGGGAAAAATGCTAGGGTTTCTGATTACACAAAGGGGCATTGAGGTCGACCCTTCCAAAATCAAGGCCATCTTAGAAATGCCACCACCAATGACTGAAAAGGAGGTGCGAGGCTTTCTGGGTAAAGTGCAATTCATAAGGCGGTTTATCTCAAAATTAACCTTGACTTGTGAACCACTTTTTGGCCTCCTCAAGAAAGGAAAGAAGTTCCAATGGGACGGCCGATGTCAAGCTGCATTTGAACAGATTAAAGAATATTTACAGAACCCACCCGTATTGTCACCGCCAGAACCAGGGAAACCGTTGATTTTGTATCTGTCAGTAACTGAAACTACAATGGGCTGCATGCTTGCACAAGAATCAGAAGACAAGGTGGAGAAAGCCATCTACTACTTAAACAAAAAGAGGCTAGAGTACGAAACCTGTTACACTCCGCTGGAAAAGGCATGCTTAGCCTTGGTATGGGCTACCAGGAAGCTGCGGCACTACCTGTTAGCTCACTTTGTAATGTTGGTTTCACTACTTGATCCCATCAAATATCTTTTCGAGAAACCAGCACTTACGGGTAGGCTAGCTCGTTGGTTGCTGTTGCTCTCCGAATTTGATCTAAAGTATGTAACACGCAAGTCGGTCAAAGGCAGAGCAGTGGCAGAATTTTTAGCCGACCATCCAGTGGAAGGGAGTGAAGCAGTCAAGTATTTATTCCCAGATGAGGCCATTTTGCATATTGACGATGAAACTTGGACGATGTACTTTGACGGAGCGTCAAATCAATACGGGAATTGGATAGGGGTGTTGCTGATAGCACTTGACAATTCCCGTATCCCTCCAGCCTTCAAACTCCGATTCAAAGTCTCGAACAACGAAGCAGAATACGAGGCGTGTATTGCTGGTTTAGAAGCAGCCCTGGAACTAGGGGCAAGACGGTTGGACGTCATTGGGGACTCGAACCTTGTTGTGTCTCAAGCTAAAGGAGACTGGAAAGTAAAAGTGGAAGAGATGATGATGTATCACCAGACCTTGGACTTGCTGATTCCTCGGTTTGAGAAGCTAAGTTTTACTCATCTACTAAGAGAGAACAACAGGTTCGCAGATTCTTTAGCAACTCTATCTTCTATGATAGACATCCCGTGTGGAGTCCGGATGTGTCCAGTCATCATCGACCAGAAATTTGTACCTGTCTACGAGTCGATTGCCGCTATAGATGAAGTTCAGGACGAAAACCCCTGGTATTACGGCATCTGGAACTTCTTGGAGAAAGAAGTATACCCGCTAGGGGTAAATGCCAAAGACAAAAGGGCAATCAGGAGAATGGCAGTTCAGTTCATCATCTGCGGGGGTAAACTGTATAAAAGGGGTCATCTGGGAATGCATAAACTGTGCGTTGATGCCGAAGAGTCAAAGCGTCTGATGGAAGCCATCTACGGGGGAGAATGCGGTACACACATGAATGGGGTAATGTTGGCACGGAAGATCCTCAGACAGGGTTATTACTAGTCCATCATGGAGGAGGATTGTATCGGTTTTGTCAGGCGATGCCACAAATGTCAGATTCATGCAAATCGCATGAACGTTCCGCCGTCTAAGCTGTACAACATGACTTCGCCATGGCCGTTTTCAGTCTGGGGAATTGATGTAATCGGAGTGGCCACGCCAAAGGGGTCGAATGGGCATGAGTTCATCTTGGTAGCGATAGATTATTTCACAAAGTGGGTTGAGGCCCAATCTTATGCGGTGTTGAAGGCTTCGCATGTTGCGAAATTTATCAGAAACAACATCATTTGTCGCTATGGGGTCCCAAACGAAATAATTTCAGACAATGGTTCCCACTTCAAAAAGGAGGTGATTGACTTGTTGGAGAAATACAATGTGGCTTTTCATAAGTCGTCTACCTATCGGCCGCAGACCAACGGAGCGGTCGAGGCCGCCAACAAGAATATCAAGCACATACTGCAAAAGATGGTGGAAACCTACAAGGACTGGCCAGATAAGCTGCCGTTCGCTCTATGGGACTACCGGACTTCAATCAGAACTTCTACTGGGGCGACCCCGTACTCATTGGTTTATGGGATGGAGGCCGTTCTGCTTATTGAGATTGAGGTCCCGTTATTACGAGTATTGGCTGAGTGCCAGATAGCCGAAGCGGATTGGCAGCAGAGCAGGTTTGAGGAACTCATGCTCTTCGATGAAAGAAGGCTGAAAGCACTGTACCATGTCCAAGGTTATCAACGCAGAATCGCCCGGGCTTTCAACAAGAAGGTTAAGTCCAGGAATTTAAAAGAAGGAGATTTAGTGCTCAAAGACAACCGAGTTCCCATCCACGACCCAAGGGGCAAGTTCAGAACCAATTGGACTGGTCCCTATATCATCAAGTCAATCTGGTCAGGTGGAGCTGTGGTTTTGATGGATCTGGATGGCTTGGAGTTCTTACAACCGATCAATATGGACAAGTTGAAGAAATATTACCCCTGAGAGGCTCGCTAGGCCGAAAACCCAAAAGGACGACCTAGGCAAAACTCAGAGCACAGAAAATTTGAAATCATAAAAACTGAGCTCGCAAGGTCAAAAACCCGCAAAGGGCGGCCTTGGCAAAAGTTAGAGCGTAAAAGGAGAGTGAAAATACCCGAGCGAACCTGAGCCTGAACTACGTAAGGCTTGATTCCCATCTTTGGGACACGTAGGCAACTTCACCTTGAAGTTCAGCTATAAACTTTTCCTCGATCAACTTTGTCCATTTTGATCATCTCAGTCATCTTTATCCATCAGCAGTCATCGCGATCTCCGGTACAGTGCTATTCAGACTAGGGGCAACTTTCCGTTGCCACACAGTGCCGCAGTATTATTCAGACTAGGGGCAACTTTTCAGTTGCTAGGATCCGGGGTTGTGCATCTCAATGACAGGTTTCAGGCGTGTCCAGTTCTGATCCATATCCAAAATAGTTTTGAAAAGTTTTAATAAAAGTTGACTTTGTTCAAATTAATCTTTTACAACTACGACCATTTTTGGACCAAAGCGGAGAATTTTCAGTACCACAACCTTCAATTTCATTGATTTCGATACGGAGTTCTCTTGCTCTTGCATACAATTGAAGTCGCTTTTTATTACACTCATAACGAAAACTTGAAAGTACTAATAAAGCAATAAGTCCGGGGCATAGTCAAGTCAGGTGTCCCTGCGCCCCCTTCTAGAGCTGGTTGAAGCCTCTGATGCCAAGCTAGGCCCAACCTGCGCTTCTTCGTTAAGCCAGTCCCAGCACTCATCAGACAACATGCAATTGAAAGTGGGAGCAGGAGCCAGGAGCTCTCTAACTCTCCACGCTGCGGCCTGCCGGGCCAGCTGTGCGCCTCGAACTGAGAATGTAGCCGAATACTCTATACCCTCTGGTGGGCAAGTTTGATCAAGACCAAACTGGCGTAGGATACGGAATGGGAAATAGAACACGCAGTGAGTCAAGCCGATCAATCAAATCCCGATCTGCTGGGACATATTGTAGCTCATTGCCGGGAGACTGAGCCAAGAACAGTGCCAAGCAATGCGATCTGCCGACAAATTGCACATCCAGTCGAACCACCATCCCTCATCAAGGGCATCGACTAGACGCTGTCGAAAGAAGTAGCCACGGGCTGAGTAGGCTGAACAAAAGTCCACAACCTGCAGTTTATCCATCAACCATACCTGGGGAGGGATGAAAAATGAGAGAATAAACAATAGAGAGATGTGCGATGAGAAAACAGTGAGACAAGGGTTTCGCGAAAAAAACCGAGCCTGAGGGCCGAGTGATGTGAGCAAACACATATGTGAGATCGGGTGGGAAATATTACCTGCAATAATAGTGGACTCCCTGCGAATCTGTTCGTTTCCCGACGGTGGAAAGCATCCAAGCCCATCAGTGTCTCGGCCAATATCATGGCAATACAGTTCTTTCCTTCTTTCAAGCCTTGAGCAACCTCAATCAGACAAACGCTGGATCCTCTAAGGCCTGAGGCAAACAGAAAATGTGATAATATGCATAAACAGAGGGCATGTCGCCGGAAGCCTTGCCAATGATGGTCGCCGCGGTCACCAGCATCGGAGAACCGGTAAATCAGGCTCGGGATATCCAACATTTCGTCGCAAATCAGGAACCGAGCATTATGCGCGGTGAGTCCACACATTCGCCCTAAGGTTTGGGCATGACCGAAATTAAGTTGAGGGAAGATCTCTTCCGAACGTTCAGACTCCATCAAAACTTGAAAATCTTCAAAAGTGGGACATACCTCTTGCCCGCCGAAGCTAAAGACATGCGTTACCGGATTCCAAAATCTCGCCGCGGTATGGAGAAAAGAAAGGTGCAGCAGAGTCCGGCTCAGTGTGAATAGTGCATTCAAGCCAAAACCTCGGAAATTCAACTTTTTCGAGCCATCTAAAGAGGAGATCCAAGATGTGAGATTTTCTACGAGAAATGCCTCCATTTTAGTGCAAAGCAGTGATGAAATGAATGAGTCCCGAAGTTGGAGCTTTTAAAGTGAGGAAAACACTATTCAAGGGGACACGTGTTGAAAAGGTGATGGTTGCCAGGATAAGTGGTCGGCCGACCACCTTTTCTAGCTAGCCGGCCACATTTCTCCCATCACCTACACAAAACTAGCTAGCCGGCCACATATCTCCCCTCACCTACACAAAACTGGCCGGCCGGCCCCAAAAGTGGCTGGCCATGCTCTGTTGTGTTCCTTCAGTCCTGTTTTACCCTCCGGGAGGAAGTTTCAAGCATTTCCGTGCATCGGGTATGTCGAAGGCCACCATTTTCCTCTGTTCCGGATGCGTTCCGTTGCTTAGATCGTCCGAAGTACACTTTATCGAGTTGTTGTTTTGCTTATCGAGTTGCAAGTTTTGTCGAGCTGTCGCATTTCGTGTTTTGAATTGTTACTCTTTGTGTAAACAATTTTTGTTTGAGTCTTGTTTATTGAGTCGTCAACATTGTTGTGTTTTGCTTATCGAGTTGTAAACTTACCGAGATTTTATTATATCTTAGTAAGTTAAGTTGTTACGTCGGTTCATTACCTGACTGGGCAAATGCACAATGCACATTTTCATTCAATCTCATTATGGTGCAAAACGATGCGATATGATGCTAAGAGTTTAAAAGTACAACACCTTTTTCAAAAGCTGTTTCATTCCATCATGCCTTACTTTGCAAACAAAGGGCACAAGTTTTACAAAAATATAAAACTGCCTAATAATGTACAATGTGCTACAACTACTAGCAAAAAGGTAAATAAAACAGGGAACTACAACATTAATGCTCTCGAGAGCGGGAATAAGAGGCCCTTCTCGTCATCTTCTGTGGAATAGCCTCTGCACCCCCATCACCGTCCGAGTCAGAGCTGTCATCCTTAGGATCCCCCTCAGCCTCGTCTCCACTCTCGGAGCCAAGACCGGAGCCCTCCTCTCTGTCAGCAGATGTCTCTGACTGACGATCTGTAACATGCTCCTCCTCATCCTCATCGGGCTCTGCCTCCATGATATGTGCCCTGCGTCCGCGAGACGATCCCTCTCCTCGAGCTCCTCAAAGAGGCCTGGATGGTCCAGCTCCTCGAGAAGGCCTAGATGGCCCAGCTCCTCGGAAAGGCCCAGATGGCCCAGCTCCTCGAAAAGACCCAGATGGTCTGCCTCCCCGAGAAGGCCCAGGTGGCCTGGCTTGTGGCTGAGCATATACTGGAGGCATCTGAAAATGAAAAATACAGATTGAATACATTAGCCAAAACATGTGTATCAGATACAGATGCAAGCAAGCTACACAGAATGGATGTACGCAGGAACAATGCATGAAAGCGGTGTGTGTCAGATGTGCTCTACATAAGTAGCCTATTAATGCAATAAAATGTTCAAGATCAGCATGCAATAAAATGTTTAAAATCAGCATGTCATCAGAAGATACAGTGCTAGAAACCTAAAGGGTACCTGGAAGCCCATGATGGACAACTGCGCCTCCCTCCGCAGAACCATCCCCTCGAGTGAGGCTACCGTCTCGAGCACCTGATCCATGTACTCAACAGGGGGCTGCAGATGCAAAGACAAGAGTATCAATAAAGGAATGAATGTTCAAATATCTGAGTGATGAATCAAAGCTGTAAAACATACCGGTGGTGACTCAGGGTCTCTGACGTAACGGTGGCCAGGTACTGGAGGCTCTATCGGGATTGGAATCGGAGCAGTAGTCCCATACTGCCACCCCATTAACTCAGTCGGCATATCTGGCCATCCAGGATGATGATAAATCGGAGGGATTGGGGGGATAAATCCGCGCCCGCCTCCGAATGTACCAGCCCTGCTGGAAGAAGGAGCGTCTGCAGCCCGAGTCGAGGCCCGACTCGAAGATGACATACTAGCAGGCCTCATCGTTGAAGTGCAGACTCCCGTCAATGGAGGCATCAGATATATGTGACGGTAAGTGGCATAATCCCCCTCCTCAAGATAAAGCAAAGCATCAGTACCCAGCATGGCATTAACAACATTCCGAGAAGAGAGCCTATCAGCAATCCGCATCTCGACTTGGGGGTGCTGAGGGAGGATCCTGAGAAATATAGCCCCATACTTGGCGCAAGAAGCGCTCCCCCAGAAACCAGGCCCTACCAACTGGCCCCTCGAATAGAATCCTGTACTGGGAGGCACCCCGCCCTCCAGCATACTGGTATCGGAGACTCTCACCGAAAGGTGCCCAGGGCTCCCATGTAATCTGCGGATAGCCAATTAATCAGAAATCAAGATGGCACAAAACAAATCAGAGATGAAAGCACAAAGAATTAAGAGTTCTGGAATACCTCCGTCGACTACACCGTGTCGAAATACTGCCGTAGAGAAAGGAGAGACTCCCGAGGTCTTGGCCGGTGCTGGCCCTCAAATGCAAGTGAGTACGGGGTAATGAAGGGCCCCTCCACCACCATCTCTGGGGCTAACGTTGGAAAGTATGCATAGACCCACAACTGTGAAAAACATTGCAGAATGTAAATGCAAAGTACTAAGGGCAAAATACAGTGTGTAAAGTTCACCGTGTGTGCAGTATACAAGTAATGAAGAGCGGAAATATAAATCAAGAGGGCAGAAAGTACCTCTAAGGTCTCCAGTAACCACCAAGTAAATCCCCCCGTCCTCGGGAGGTCGTGCTAATGTAGCAGTAAAGGGTAGCTAGGCCGGCGCCACCCCAGTCATACCGTCTGACCTGTGATAGGTCCACCAAGGCGCTCAACAGATACAACCCAACAGTATTCCCCCTGTCGGCAAACAGAGTGGTCCCGAAGAGGAATATCAAGAAACCACAGGCATACTGTGCTGCCGCCTTAGGAGTCTCGTGCTCCATTTCCTCCCTCCGAAAATGGGAGGAGAACCAAGTGTATCGGACTCTGCCCGAAGCTTTATCAACAGGTGGGCGAGTCCCCAGCAGATACATCCAAGCAGCCTCCCACTGACCCATATCCTCGTCATAAGGAATAGGCCAACCTCCCACGTCGAGGCCAGTCAACACAGCGAAGTCAAGCGGGGTCATAGTCAGGTCCCCCGTAGCAGAAAAATGAAAGGAGTTGGTGGGGTCCCACCATCTCTCCACCAAAGCTGCCATCATCGTCCTCCTGGCGGGACAGCGGGAAAGCCCAGTACAGAAAGGCCCAAACCCTGCCAAATCAATCAAATCCCGAACAGCCTCTGGGAGCTCGGCGTACCAATCTCTAGCTACGGTGGAGCCGTATCCCCGCACTGTACGAGAAGTCACCTGCATTCAGAATGAATACATGCTTCAGCATAAAATAAAATGAGCTGTGTGCAAATAGAATGAATGAGCTGTGTGCAAATGAAATGAATAGGCTGAATGCAAAATAAATTGAATGAGCTGCGTGTTCAGATTTCAAAGTTATGTTGCGTGCTAGACATCAATTTGGGTTGCGTGTTCAACTTTCAATCAGTGTGTGCCGTGTGTTCACCTTCGATTTGGGCTGTGTGTTCAGAAAATTAGTTTGGGCTGCGTGTTCAACTTTCAATCAGTGTGTGCCGTGTGTTCACCTTCGATTTGGGCTGTGTGTTCAGAAAATTAGTTTGGGCTGCGTGTTCAACTTTCAATCAGTGTGTGCCGTGTGTTCACCTTCGATTTGGGCTGTGTGTTCAGAAAATTAGTTTGGGCTGTGTATTCAACTTTCAATCAGTGTGTGCCGTGTGTTCACCTTCAATTTAGGCTGTGTATTTAGAAAATCAGTGTTTGGGTTGCGTGTTCAAATCTCAATCAGTGTGTGCCGTGTGTTCACCTTCAATTCGGACTGTGTGTTCAGAAAATTAGTGTTTGGGCTGTGTGTTCAACTTTCAATCAGTGTGTGCCGTGTGTTCACCTTCAATTTGGGCTGTGTGTTCAGAAAATTAACTTGGGCTGCGTGTTCAATTTTCAATCAGTGTGTGCCGTGTGTTCACCTTCGATTTGGGCTGTGTGTTCAGAAAATTAGCTTGGGCTGCGTGTTCAACTTTCAATCAGTGTGTGTCGTGTGTTCACCTTCGATTTCGGCTGTGTGTTCAGAAAATTAGCTTGGGCTGCGTGTTCAACTTTCAATCAGTGTGTGCCGTGTGTTCACCTTCGATTTCGGCTGTGTGTTCAGAAAATCAATTTGGACTGCGTGTTCAACTTTCAATCGGTGCGTGCCGTGTGTTCACCATCAATTTGGGCTGTGTATTCAGAAAATTAGTGCTTAGGCTGTGTGTTCAACTTTCAATTAGTGTGTGCCATGTGTTCACCTTCGATTCGGGCTGTGTGTTCAGAAAATTAACTTGGGCTGCGTGGTCAACTTTCAATCAGTGTGTGCCAAGTGTTCACCATTAATTTGGGCTGCGGGTTCAACTCTCAATCAGTGTGTGCCGTGTGTTCACCTTCAATACGAACTGTGTGTTCAGAGAATCAGTGTTTGGACTGCGTATTCAACTCTCAATCAGGATGTGCCGTGTGTTCACCTTCAATTCGGACTGTGTGTTCAGAAAATCAGTGTTTGGGCTGCGTGTTCAAATCTCAATCAGTGTGTGCCGTGTGTTCACAATCAATTTATGGGCTGAGTGTTCAGGAATTCAGATAATCGAACCGTGTATTCAGAATGTAAACAGAATGCACGAAAAATGCAGAATACATTGCAGAAAAGATAAAAATGAAGTAAATACCTCTCGTGCCTCATGAGAGAGGTGATACTCCGGCGCCCGCAGAAGCAGATCCCCGGGTGCTTGCCCGTCAAAGTCCGTGAAGTGATGGAAAACAGCTCGTGGAAGAACATGCGCTGGCGGGGCGTACCTCTCGGGTATGAAGGGTCGAACCCTCGGGGGTAGAGCCATAATATCGGGATCACCTCCGGCATCCGCAGGACCGCCACCATGAGAAAAATGACCGGCCATTTCAGAAAATCTGCAAAAGGAGCAAAAATGAGCAAAAATTGGAAAAAGTCAACAAAAGTCAACTCCCAAGAAATGAAAAAGTCAACAAAAGTCAACTCCCGAGAAAATTTTCCAAATCTTGAGATAAACTCACCTCAAGTGGCGAAAATGAGAAAAGAAACACCGAAATCAAAATTTAATCGGTTCAAAGTGCTTAAAACTGAATATTTTCGCGAAAACAACTTGCGTGGGGCGTTGGAAAATGCATATGGAGCACAGATCTGAGGGAGAAAATGGTTTGGGAAGCTAGAGGAGAAGATTTTGGAACTAATGTTATGAGCTCAAAGTGTTTGGGTGGGTGAATATAAAGAAAAGAAGGTGAAAAGACCAAAATGCCCGCGGATTTGGGCATATGGCTGGCCGGCCACCTTTTCAGGCTGGCCAGCCATCTCCTTTTTGGAAAACTGGCCGGTGGCCTCTAATGGGGAAGAAAAATGGCCGGTGGTGATCCCTAGGTGTGTCCCAAGCTCTCTGCAAATTTTGAGGAAGATTGGAGTTCCCGGGACCTGAAAAAGTTCAAGAAAAGTGCACTTTCTGTTGCGAAATCGCTCCGCCGGAACTTCAGCTTCAATTTCTGACATCTGTCTCATCATTACTCATCAAAATCAAAATGTACCCTTCGTGAACATGTTGTAACCTCTCCAGGAGGTGAACCGGAGACCGCAATCGAGTCGCCCTCGCCGAAACGCGCATTTCCTTGCTCGCCATTTTGCGACAAACACGCGTCCTGATTTGCGATTGTTCTGCTTTATTGTGTATCTAACTTGCATTCTCATGAACATACTTGCATTGTTATGCACGTTTGTTTGATATTGCCATGCCTCTGCGCTTAAGCTTGCGTTGTCACGCACGTTCCTTTCTCGCATTATGATGCATTCACCCGCCGACACCGCGTGTGTCAAGCTTTCGAAATCACCTCGGATATATGTTGTTATGTATGATTGTGCTTGTTGAGTTTCTCTCTTTTGCAGGCACGATATTGTATGTACGGTTCATTTGAAGCTGGTGCGACCAGACGAATCGTGCAGGTATCGTATCTTCTCCGTGTGAGACGCGACGAGAATTGAATAATTCTCCGCATTCCTAACTGCATGAAATGTAGTTGTTGCTTTGCATCCTTGCTTAAAACTGTGGCATCTATTTGCGAATACTTGCTTCATTACAGCTTGCTGCATTTGCATGATCATTGAGTTACCTCCGGCATTGTGCATATCCATTTGCATTTTGCCCCCCGCCTGCGGGCATATCTCTGTGTATCTTGTATGATTGTCTAAGTCTTCGGCCTTGTCAAAAATGGGTCGTCTTTGGGCTTTGACATTCACTCCCGTCACTTCTTGACTTCCGAGTTCTGTCAAAGAGGGGCAATCGTAGACATCCCATTTTTGACCGACCTTAAGACTCAGACGTCACCGATTGAGTGCTTGGTGATGTTGCATATCGTGCTCGTCCAGAGGTTTCAGAGTCTCGGCCGTGAGCCTTGCCTCCGGACTTCCGGGCTTTTCTGTGCCTTGCCTCGGTTTGCGAACCAGGCTCGGTTTTCTCCGTTTCTTTTCCCAGAGGGAGGGAGAGGTCTCATAGACCATCTCTTAGTGGCCGTGGGCCACATTTCGTGGCCGTAGGCCATTTTGCCCATTTCGGAGCCCGGTTCTCGATTTTCGGAGCCGTCAGGCCGAGTGCCTCAGTTCGGGACCGCCTAACCACCTCCGTTTGCTCCGGTTTTTTGCATACATCTTATTTACTCCCTTTTGAGGGACACTGAGGTCTGAGAGACCGACTTCGTGGTCAAACACCACTCCCGGTGCCGAACAGTCGGTTTTCGGGGCCTCGGACTGCGCGTTTCGGCCCCCGAACCTTCATTTCGCAGCGGTTTTCGTTCATTTTTGGCAGGGACCTCTGTTTCACCACCAGGAAGGTCGTAGAAGGGTAGGAGGCCAATAATTGTTCCAGCAACCAGTTATATCCCATCATCGCCCTCCGACGCCGGTTTTTCTCACTTCAAAGCCAATGTTGACCACCCTTGGACCATTTTCTTGCACTCTAAACCCCATATTTGTGATGTACACACCTGGGAGGCCACTAATATGTGGTTGCCGGCCAGTAATTCCATTTGACCCTTTTGAACCCCTTTGAAAAGTGGGTTGTTCTCTCTCTTGGTTCACAGTTGCCAATTTTCAACCACAAGGCTGTGTTAAAGACACATGGGAGGCCACTAATTTGTGGTGGCCGGCCACTAATATTCATTGGCCCTTTTGACCCTTGGTCGGCCGGCCATGGGAAGGGCCGGCCGGCCACCTCCAAGTCTAATAACCAGCCGACCAGCTTCCTTACACCTGGCACATCACAGAAATGTACTTTTTTTCCCCCCAGATTATGTATCCGGGGGGGCAATTTTTGGAGGGAAACTTGGAGTGGTTTCCCTCCCTTTTTTCCCCCACTTTCTTCCCCTTTTTGCCTACATATATAGCAGCTCCAGCCCCTTGCAAAGGGTTGAAAAAATTTGCCTTCAAGCCTTGTATGCATAGCTCCCCTATCTCTATACCTCTAAGCTTCAAACAACCAAGTTCTTACACCATTTCTTCACCACCACCTAGCATCACACCACCACCTCCATTCCAGCCATTTGGAGCTGTCTTCTAGAGTTGAGGAGCTCCCAAACTTGGTCCAAGAAGTTGCTAAAGATTGGTCTACAAGGGTGAGTTACTATTTCTCTCTTTTAAGCTTTTTTTTTTTTTTTTTTTTGCATTATTTCTTAACTCTTCTTTCATATACTTTTGAGCTCCGGCCATAACTGAAAGTGGCATTTTTTTCAGCTCTACTTCATCTTTCATTAAGGGCCTCTCACTGTTTGAGGCCCCCATTTGGCACTTACTTCATTATCCCTCTTATATGCCATTTTCTTGCATGTTATTTTTGGCCTATATGTAAACTGTTTTGAGGCATGTTATAAACTGTGAAGTAGCTTATTTTGAGCACTTTTTCAACATTGTTGAAGGGCTCATCACTGTTTGGGGCCTCCATATATCACTTGCCATTGTATCCATCTTTTGGCCCCATTTTTGCATGATTCATTAGCCCTCTGTGCTTCTATTTTTGGACCTTGGTCCGAATTGAAAATGGCTTTTTTTTGACCCGTTCTCCATGTTTCATTAAGGGTCTATTGCTGTTTGGAGCATCATTTGTATACTTTGTGTTGTAGCCTCTCTTTTAGGCCATATCTTGCATTGCATTTTGGGCATAGTTGTACACTATTTTTGGCTCGGCCATTAACTGTAAAAAGTCATTTTTGGGGCCCCTCTTCAACATTGTTGAAGGGTCATTACCTTTTTAGGACCAGCATACATCAGTTGCTTCTTTATGCCCATTTTGGCCCTTATTTTGCATAGCATTTTGAGCATACTTGTATCTATTTTTGGGGTCATCCATAAACTGTAAAGCATCATATTTTTTTCTCCTCTTCAATATTGTAGAAGGCCCCTTCCCTGTTTAGGGACAGAAGCTCGCACTTGCTTCATTATCTTGCTTTTAGGGCCATTTTTGCATGCTAATTTAGCCTCATTTGTACCTACTGTTTGGCCTTGATTTAAACTGTAAATATGCTTGTTTTGGGGCTGCCTTGATTCTTTCTTTACACCTCATTTTCAAATTATGCATGCATTGTATAGCTATAGGCCATTTCATGCGCCAAAATTCATGTTTCGGGACTCGTTCCATGCATCGGGTACCATTTTGCCAGGTTTCGGGGCTGTTTTGCATCTCATTTTGCCTCTGAAATTTGCATACTAGTATGCCATTTTTCATGTTTTGCCATGCCTTGTTAGAGTGTCATTCCGTGCCGTACGTTCGGTCCTCGGTTTGCGTGCACGCATGCACGCATCTCGAGTGTCTCATTTTCATATAATGGCCTCCTATGTGAGTGTGCCTGAGGTCCACTCATATTGGTGTAAGTCCATTATGCATTGTGTATACCATTTCATTCCATAGCGTTGTGTATGCTAGGATTGTATGTTAGTGCATTGTGTATGCCACGTTACTTCGTGCATCGTGTATGCCATTTCATAGCATGTTGCATGTTAGGATGTATCTTAGTTGCATTTCATGCATATCATGCATATTGCATTGTGTTTGGGATAGGAGTTAGCCCGAGCACGGGAAACGAGGTACGTTTCGTACTCCGAGTGACGGAACGTGTCTCAATTCCCCAGTCACCGACACTCCGGATTATCCATGATGGAGTTAGGTTTTAGTTAAGTTTTCATGTGCATTTATTCCATATTGAATTGTGCAATCTGACTCCTCGGCCATCATGCATCGATATGCGTGATTGGTGGCACGAGGATCGAGGCATGCATACATTTGTGAAAATACATTGCCATGCCCCTTTCCTGCTCTCTATTGCAGCAAATCAAGAATCAACAGTCTTCTGAGGCTTGGCGCGCTTTCCAAAAACCATTGCAAGACAGAGGCTAATTGGGACATCGTTGTGGATTTCCGCGCGAAGGCAACCCGGACATGCATCATTCATCATCTGAAGAAGAGTCAAGATAGTCCTTGGCTTGCATGCCAGTTTATTCTTTTCTTAGTTAATTTGTTAATTAATTAGCAATTTGTATATATTTTGGACTGTATTATTTATTTGGACTGTACTATTCGGGACTGTACTATTTATTCGGACCCTCTGTGCCAGGGCATAATTGTAATAAGTGTACGTGTGTGTGATGTATGTCTTCCAACCCCACGTTTTTCTTCCTTTTTATTTACCCACTTATGATGGTTAGATTAGGGCATGTTTCAATTAGCATACAATACGATAGCATGTTTGCATTCATTCATCTGTTTTGCATGCACCGGGCTTGGCGCATCATACTAACTGCATTTGTATTTCAATTCTAAGTTGAATACGTGTTAGCTGTTGCATCTCATATGCCATGTTTAGAATAGCCGAGCCTGCTATAGTTTGCATCTTTGCATGTGTTGCATTAGGCATTTCTGTATACTTAGAATCATGCATGGATTTCTAATTAGTTTCTGTTTTGGCTTGGAGTACTCAGTGAGTTTTATGCTTTAGCATCCTTGCATGCGTGTGAGTGACTGCCATGAATAGCATGCTTACCATGAGGCTATGTGCTTATGTGATATACCTGCTTGGATGCCTGTGGGTGGAGGTTGGGTTATTTGGATTGGAACAATACATCAAATGTTTGTTTTAAGCCCACTAGACAGTGGCAAAATCATGTTTTCTAAGCCCACCCGAGGGTGGCAAAATCCGCATTTTAAGCCTACCTGCAGGTAGCACCATCAAACCGTTTTCAAACAAACAAACATGAAATGTTTTGTTCCAATTCAGGCGACTCAATCTATACTTGTGTGCTGTGCGCATCACATAGTAACCTAGGCTAATAATCGGAATAAGAACATACAATGTTTTCAAAAATAGATATCATGGTTAGTAGAGGCCGGTCTTTGACCGGGCGAGCGGGGTGCTCACGAAGTGACCTTCCCCAATCGTACCCAAGTTCCCGAGCCGAGGCAACTTTGGTGATGACGGACACATGGCCTTAGGCAACGAGTCAGGGTTTCCTAAATTTCCCAAAATAAAATATTTAGGTGGCGACTCTGTATCTGGCAAAGCAGTCCATGTTTGGCACTTTTTTCAAAAATCTGTTTCTCAAAACGATTTGCCGGATTTGGATTCTTTGGTTCAAGATTAAGAACCGTAACACAAATCGAGTCCGAGCTGTAGCGAGGTCCCCCCGCGGGCCTGTCTACAGTTTCTGGCGACTCCACTGGGGATTTAGAGAACTTGATTCGAACTCATGATATCTAGTTTTGACTACACTTGTGTGGTTCTTTGCATTGCATTTGCATTGGTGCACCTAGGACACCGTGTTTGCCATATGCCATTCTCGAACGATTTGCCTGATGCTTGTCTTGTCAAGGCATGACCATAAGGCTGATCGGCTGTGGGCTCTGACAGCATGGGAACACAAACCCCGATTTTACCGGGGCACCCTCTTTGACCATTCAATCTAGTGCATATCGAAATTCGTAGTGACCATTCTAAACTAGGATAGGTTGCTTACCCGATATAGGTTGTTTGAAACCGCTGCGTGCGTAGTGAAACCCATCTCCTGACACAATAGGACAGGGAAACCCTACCCCAACATAGGGGTGTTTTGGCTCTCACTTATCTGTTATGTGCTTTAGAGCGTGTCTCTACAGGAATGCATGTATCAGTTTGCAAGTTTGGGCATCAGGCTTCCGGGCATCAGTCAGTATTTGAGAATCAGTTATCTGCGGGTATCCGATTCAGTCTTTGGGGAACAGTGATTCAGGGACAGTAATCAGTATTTGGAGACAGTTTATTTTTAGCTTGTCAACCGTGTGTTGTATGCCCGACTGTGTGTTGCGTATTTACTTTAAGCTGTCATGCTCTTCATTTATCTGGTTATTTATTTCCTTTTCGCTTTATTTATCGTTTGCTAGGGCAGTTTTAGCACCATTGCTTTCAACCCAGTGGATATTCCCCAAGCACTTTGGACACGAGGTCGCCGACTCAATCGATCTGAGGATCTGGTTGACGGACATCCAGTGTTCTATTCTTTACCCCCCGTTGTTAGAAGAAAGCCAAGGAAGCGCAGTGTGTCAGAACAGAGGTTGCCAGAACAGTGGGCTACTCCGTCAGAGGATAATAGGATTGAGGTCCCAATTGTTGCTATCGAGATAGATCTACCGGTCAGTCAGATGGATCAGCAAAATACGTCAGGGGTAGAAGCCCTAATGCGCCAAATGCAGGAGAGCATGAGACAGATGCAAGAGGACGCTGCCCGCCAAGCAGAGTTCTGTAAGCAACAAGCTGCAATCATGGCCCAGCAAGCTGAGCTAATCACTAGACTGCAACAGTAGAATGCAGCATCTGCTTCACATCAGGTTCCTCCTCCACCAGGACCCCCATTACCCGAGCAAGCTCTTACTGTTCAGAATGCTCTGCCAAACACCCAGAACACCGTGCCAAATGTCCAGAATATCCAAAAGGACACAAATCTTCCAACGGGGCTAGCTCCGCCCCCGCTTCCGCTTCAACTATCCAAGACTCATACACCCAATCACCCGGACTCTCCCTTTGAGCTCGAAATGGACCATACAGCTCTAAAACTGAGTAAGCTTGAGAAGCTTTTCAAGAAATCACAAGGAGTGAAGGCCATTCCGGACATCGAGGACGGATACACCGACGTGGCCGTGACATTGCCCGATAGGTTCAAGATGCCACAAATTGACCGTTTCGACGGGTCCGGGGACCCCATGGTCCATCTTCGGCTATTCTCAGACATCTTGTGACCAATGGGCTTAACCCGACCACAAAAGCTTTCTTTGTTCAGCCGAACTTTTTCAGGTGTGGCCGCCATCTGGTACGCGAAGTTGGAAGACGAGGTCAAAAGAAGTTGGGATGAGATAGCTGAGGCCTTTGTTGCACAGTACTCGTACAATACACAGATCGAGATTACAACTCGTGATCTCAAAACGACGAGGCAGGAACCCAATGAGACTTTCTCAGACTTCGTAACTCGTTGGAGGGAAAAGGCATCGATGATGACTTTGAGGCCTACAGACAAAGATCAAATCAGGATGATTGTGCGCAATCTCCAACCGAAATTGATGCAGAAGATGATCGTACTCCCCTTTCCCACCTTCTCAGATTTACACGATATGGGGGTACAGATCGAGGATGCCATAAAACAAGGTCTGATCGACCAGGATAAGGAGCAACCTAGAAGAAATTTCAACCGTAACAATAACACAGGCCCGAGTGGCGCTGCAACTGCACGAGCTTCAGAGGTGAGCATGGTCACCACCACTCCCCCTCCCCCAAGACCCACGACAGCCACGCCTTTCTCTGGCGCATCTGGAAGCAATACCCAAAACACCAAATATCAACCCAGAGGCCAAAGAACCTTCACACCCTTATATATGCCCCTGTCCAAAGCTCTGGGGGTATTAATCAGAAAGAAGCATTTGACGCCCCTAGTGCCGAGGCCACTACCAAATCCACTCCCTAACTCTGACGACCCGGCAAAATACTGCGCGTATCACCAACAGCACGGTCATGACACCAACCGTTGTTTCAGATTGCGTCATGAGATCCAAGATCTTACTGACAAGCAGGTGATCGCGCCTCCCAAAAAACCCAATGTCACGACAAATCCTCTCCTACCACATAACCAAGCCCTTCCTCCCAATAGAATCAACTTCATCCAAACTGGGGTGGTGTCTTACGATCCTAGTGTCTATATCACCCCATCCCACCTACCTAAGCCGGAGGTGATCCTTCCTGTCTGCATTGACTTGTGCATAATGGACATCTCCACAACCCAATCTGAGCCCGTGGTGGTGACCACCGAAGATGGGACACGGCAGATTTCAGAGGAAAGTGGGGTTGCTGAGTCTAAGATTGAATAGTCTGGGAATCTCGCTAAAGGAGTCTATGATCCAAGTGAATACATCCAGTCAGTGGGCCGGTCTGAGCTGAGTGTGGGGCTGCTAGAAAGAGAAGAATTATGTGTAATACAGGGGGACAGATTTGAACGGGGAATGGATGATCTAACAGCTGTAGGAGAGGACCTTGCCAACCTCCAGTTTTTCAGTGACCAAGAATCAGGGGATGCGGCAATCAACTGGTTTGAATATGAGGAGTCGGTAGAAGTTACCAGATGCTTAGATGATCAACCAGACGTCGTAGAATTTCAATCAGAACAGGGCCCGGCAGGGGCAAGAGTATTAGTGGTGGCCGGAAAGGCCGAGAGTTAGAATACACTGCCGGAGAGTGCCGGCACTAAGAATTTCGCTCAAAACTTGGGGATTGTAAATGCAGGGAGTATTGAACCACCAACTGTACTGACGCAGTTGGAACAACAAAGATTTGAGGATTCCGAGAGAATCAAAAAAGCTAAGGCCCATGTGGGGGTCAAGAGTGTTGTGTGCACGGGAACAGAAAATGCTGCGGGCATGAGGACTGAAGGTGCTGCGGGTATGAGCATACCGGAGTCGGGCAGGTGTCTGTCGGCTGCCGACGGAATGTGGTGGGAAGACGATGACTTATGTCTTGCCCACACAGATGAGGATTGGGGAAGTAACCAACCAAATGATACTTGGTATATTGACGAGGTCGCTCATATGACGAGAAGTGGACAAGGCCAAACTGAGGCGTCTGGAAAAGACAAAGAAGCTGAGAAACAGAAGGAGAAACAGATTGAAGAAGAAGCTGTGCTCAAGCAATTGAAGAAGATACAAGCAGACATCTCCATCTGGGGACTGCTTATGACGTCGCGAGTACACAGACAGGCTGTCCTATCTGCTATGGACAAGGCCAAACTCTCTATAGATACTACACCAGAGCAGCTGGTTGGGCTGGTCTTTCCGGGAGGAGGTTCCCCGGCATTAACCTTTTCAGACAAAGAATTACCGCCTGAGGGCACAAATCATAACAAACCCCTCTATGTTTCCATGGAATGTAGAGACAAGTGGATACCGGTGGTACTTGTTGATACCGGGTGCGCCATCAATGTCTACCCAGCCAGAACAACATATGCAATCGGGTTGAAGCCCGCGGACTTCGTGCCGACTACTCAGGTGATCAGGGCATATGATAATACCAGCAGGAAAGTGATGGGGACTGTCAAAATTCAGACGCAGGTTGGTCCGGGACAACATAACATTGAATTTCATGTCTTGGATGTTCCCGTAACCTTCAATCTACTCTTGGGGCGGCCGTGGTTGCACCAAGTAAAGGCAGTCTCTTCCACTTTACATCAGATGTTGAAATACCCTCACGGGAATGGGGTGGCTATTGTCTTCGGGAATTCATCAATCCATCTGCCGCCAGAGGTGTCCACACCTGTCTTGGAAATCGAGCATGGCACAGAGGATGTGTTCTTATCAGGGTTTACTTTGGCTGAGGCCTGGGTGGTGCAGAATATCATGGCTGTGAATGAGGGAGTGTACATCAGTGCTCAATCTGTCTACCTCATGAACAAGCTACAACATATCCTCGGGATGGGATTAGAAAGGAGCGGCCAGAAAGGCGTTGCAGCATTGGCCGAAGTGCCACACAACCCTCGTACCTTTGGCTTGGGTTATCTGCCCACCAGAGAGGACTGGGTGAGGAAGGGAAAAGAAATGGTCGGAAGAGCCAGAGCAAAGCAGGCTGGGAAGCCTTTTGAGTTAATGCATAGGCATATTCAAGGTACCCTGAACGGACATTTCGTCCGTGAGGGGAAAGACTTTCCATTTTGCGGCTTCCCAGAGCCATGGCTAAACGCGGAGAAGAAGCACGTGCCAGGTTTCGAGATCTTCTTCGACCTGCAACTATCCGGGGATGACGTTGCCATAGAGTAGACAGACCCATCAACTGAGGTTGAGCAGTGTAAGGCAGTGGATCCTGAGGGCACAGAATTTGAAATGAGGGTAGCACTGGCATGTCTACTTTTTGATCCTCCGATCGACCATAAGTGCTTGGGGGATAACTTTGCGGTTTCCATGATTGGGGATGAAACAGCTACGGGCCTACCAGCAACTATCTTGGATGCATCTATCGCACCCTCTCTCACTTGGCAATACGAGGAGGGATTTTTGTCCAGCAGAACCGGGTCAGGTAGTGAGCCGGAATCTGATTCCACTGAGTCTTGTGAGTCGGAATCAGGTTCCAGCTCGACTGAGTCTAAATCTGGTAATCCTGGGGATGATAACCCAGATACCACAGTCCTGTCTAGGTCGTCTTTTTCCTTTTCATTTGAGTCTGTTGTAAATGAATCGGGCGATTTGGATGAACTTAATGAGAATCAAGTAAGTGTGGTTTCTGAGTACTTTTCTGTGCCCTTGATTTATTGCATTAATTCAGACTTTCAAAACTTTGATGAAAACGACGAGGACGAAGTTCCTCCAGTTTTGCAACGTTTAATTGAGCAAGAGCAAGAGAGATTTGTCAAACCTCTAATGGATGAAATCACTACCGTGAACATTGGTACTGAGGAGGACCCATGGCTGGTCTAGATCGGGTCCACGTTGTCTTCGGAGGAACGCGAGCGCTTAGTCGTTTTATTAAAAGATTTCAAAGATGTTTTCGCGTGGTCCTACAAAGACATGCCTAGAATCGATCCTGAGATTGTACAGCATCGGATCCCCCTTGACCCGAGGCCCGACCTGTCAAACAGAAACTCAGAAGGATCCGCCCGGACTGGGCTCTCAAGATTAAGGAAGAGGTCACCAAGCAAATCGACACAGGCTTCCTGCTGGTATCAGAATATCCGACTTGGTTGGCCAACATTGTTCTGGTGCCAAAGAAGGATGGCAGGATCTGGGTATGTGTGGATTTCAGGGATTTGAACAGAGCTAGTCCGAAAGACGACTTTCCCCTACCGCACATCGATGAGTTGGTGGATTTCACAGCAGGGTACGCTTTGCTCTCATTCATGGATGGCTTCTCAGGTTACAACCAGATAGTGATGGCGCCAGAAAACCGGGAGAAGACTGCATTCACCACCCCGTGGGGGATGTACTGCTATAGAGTCATGCCATTTGGGTTGAAGAACGCTAGAGCTACTTATCAACAGGCCGCGACCACGATATTACACGACATGATCTACAAAGAGGTTGAGGTGTACGTGGACGACATGATTGTCAAATCCATAGAAAGAGAGGGCCACTACACCACCTTGCATAAGTTTTTTCAAAGGATCAGGGAATTCCGGTTACGGCTAAACCCTCAGAAATGTACATTCGGTGTTATAACGGGAAAAATGCTAGGGTTTCTGATTACACAAAGGGGCATCGAGGTCGACCCTTCCAAAATCAAGGCCATCTTAGAAATGCCACCACCAATGACTGAAAAGGAGGTGCGAGGCTTTCTGGGTAAAGTGCAATTCATAAGACGGTTTATCTCAAAATTAATCTTGACTTGTGAACCACTTTTTGGCCTCCTCAAGAAAGGAAAGAAGTTCCAATGGGACGGCCGATGTCAAGCTGCATTTGAACAGATTAAAGAATATTTACAGAACCCACCCGTATTGTCTCCGCCAGAACCAGGGAAACCGTTGATTTTGTATCTGTCAGTAACTGAAACTACAATGGGCTGCATGCTTGCACAAGAATCAGAAGACAAGGTGGAGAAAGCCATCTACTACCTAAGCAAGAAGATACTAGAGTACGAAACCCGTTACACTTCGCTGGAAAAGGCTTGCTTAGCCTTGGTACGGGCTACCAGGAAGCTACGGCACTACCTGTTAGCTCACTCTGTAATGTTGGTTTCACGACTTGATCTCATCAAATATCTTTTCGAGAAACCAGCACTTACGGGTAGGCCAGTTGGTTGCTGTTACTCTCCGAATTTGATCTAAAGTATGTAATACGTAAGTCGGTCAAAGGCAGAGCAGTGGCAGAATTTTTAGCCAACCATCCAGTGGAAGGGGGTTAAGCAGTCGAGTATTTATTCCCAGATGAGGCCATTTTGCATATTGACGACGAAACTTGGACGATGTACTTTGACGGAGTGTCAAATCAATACGGGTATGGGATAGGGGTGTTGCTGATAGCACCCAACAATTCCCGTATCCCTCTAGCCTTCAAACTCCGATTCAAAGTCTCGAACAACGAAGCAGAATACGAGGCGTGTATTGCTGGTCTAGAAGCAGCCCTGGAACTAGGGGCAAGACGGTTGGACGTCATTGGGGACTCGAACCTTGTTGTGTCTCAAGCTAAAGGAGACTGGAAAGTAAAAGAGGAAAAGATGATGATGTATCACCAGACCTTGGACTTGCTGATTCCTCGGTTTGAGAAGCTAAGTTTTACTCATCTACTAAGAGAGAACAACAGGTTCGCAGATTCTTTAGCAACTCTATCTTCTATGATAGACATCCCGTGTGGAGTCCGGATGCATCCAGTCATCATTGACCAGAAATTTGTACCTGCCTACGAGTCAATTGCTGCTATAGATGAAGTTCAGGACGAAAACCCCTGGTATTATGACATCTGGAACTTCTTGGAGAAAGAAGTATACCCGCCAGGGGTAAATGCCAAAGACAAAAGGGCAATCAGGAGAATGGCAGTTCAGTTCATCATCTGCGGGGGTAAACTGTATAAAAGGGGTCATCTGGGAATGCATAAACTGTGCGTTGATGCCGAAGAGTCAAAGCGTCTGATGGAAGCCATCTACGGGGGAGAATGCGGTACACACATGAATGGGGTAATGTTGGCACGGAAGATCCTCAGACAGGGTTATTACTGGTCCATCATGGAGGAGGATTGTCTCGGGTTTGTCAGGCGATGCCACAAATGTCAGATTCATGCAAATTGCATGAACATTCCGCCGTCTAAGCTATACAGCATGACTTTGCCATGACCGTTTTCAGTCTGGGGAATTGATGTAATCAGAGTGGTCACGCCAAAAGGGTCGAATGGGCATGAGTTCATCATGGTAGCGATAGATTATTTCACAAAGTGGGTTGAGGCCCAATCTTATGCGGTGTTGAAGGCTTCGCATGTTGCAAAATTTATCAGAAACAACATCATCTGTCGCTATGGGGTCCCAAACGAAATAATTTCAGACAATGGTTCCCACTTCAAAAAGGAGGTGATTGACTTGTTGGAGAAATACAATGTGGCTTTTCATAAGTCGTCTACCTATCGGCCGCAGACCAACGGAGCGGTCGAGGCCGCCAACAAGAATATCAAGCACATACTACAAAAGATGGTGGAAACCTACAGGGACTGGCCAGATAAGCTGCCGTTCGCTTTATGGGGCTACCGGACTTCAATCAAAACTTCTACTGGGGCGACCCCATACTCATTGGTTTATGAGATGGAGGCCGTTCTGCCTATTGAGATTGAGGTCCCGTCATTACGAGTATTAGCTGAGTGCCAGATAGCAGAAGCGGATTGGCAGCAGAGCAGGTTTGAGAAACTCATGCTCTTCGATGAAAGAAGGATGAAAGCACTGTACCATGTCCAAGGTTATCAACATAGAATCGCCCGGGCTTTCACCAAGAAGGTTAAGTCCAGGAATTAAAAAGAAGGAGATTTAGTGCTCAAAGACAACCGAGTTCCCATCCACGACCCAAGGGGCAAGTTCAGACTCAATTGGACTGGTCCCTACATCATCAAGTCAATCTGGTCAGGTGGAGCTGTGGTTCTGATGGATCTAGATGGCTTGGAGTTCTCACAACCGATCAATATGGACAAGTTGAAGAAATATTACCCCTGAGAGGCTCGCTAGACCGAAAACCCGAAAGGGCGACCTAGGCAAAACTCAGAGCACAGAAAATTTGAAATCATAAAAACTGAGCTCGCAAGGTCGAAAACCCGCAAAGGGCGGCCTTGGCAAAAGTTAGAGCGTAAAAGGAGAGTGAAAATACCCAAGCGAACCTGAGCCTGAACTACGTAAGGCTTGATTCCCATCTTTGGGATACGTAGGCAACTTCACCTTGAAGTTCAGCCATAAACTTTTCCCCGGTCAACTTTGTCTATTTTGATCATCTCAGTCATCTTTATCCATCAGCAGTCATCGCGATCTCCGGTACAGTGCTATTCAAACTAGGGGCAACTTTCCGTTGCCACACAGTGCCGCAGTATTATTCAGACTAGGGGCAACTTTCCAATTGCTAGGATCCGGGGTTGTGCATCTCAGTGACAGGTTTCAGGCGTGTCCAGTTCTGACTTTGTTCAAATTAATCTTTTACAACTACGACCATTTTTGGACCAAAGCGGAGAATTTTCAGTACCACAACCTTCAATTTCATTGATTTCGATACGGAGTTCTCTTGCTCTTGCATACAATTGAAGTCGTTTTTTATTACACTCATAACGAAAACTTGAAAGTACTAATAAAGCAATAAGTCCGGGGCATAGTCAAGTCAGGTGTCCCTGCGCCCCCTTCCAGAGCTGGTTGAAGCCTCTGATGCCAAGCTAGGCCCAACCTACGCTTCTTCGTTAAGCCAGTCCCAGCACTCATCAGACAACATGCAATTGAAAGTGGGAGCAGGAGCCAGGAGCTCTCTAACTCTCCACGCTGCGGCCTGCCAGACCAGCTGTGCGCCTCGAACCGAGATTGTAGCCGAATACTCTATACCCTCTGGTGGGCAAGTTTGATCAAGACCAAACTGGCATAGGATACGGAATGAGAAATAGAACACGCAGTGAGTCAAGCCGATCAATCGAATCCCGATCTGCTGGGACATATTGTAGCTCATTGCCGGGAGATTGAGCCAAGAACAATGCCAAGCAATGCGATCTGCCGACAAATTGCACATCCAGTCGAACCACCATCCCTCATCAAGGGCATCGACTAGACGTTGTCAAAAGAAGTAGCCACGGGCTGAGTAGGCTGAACAAGAGTCCACAACCTGCAGTTTATCCATCAACCATACCTGGGGAGGGATGAAAAATGAGAGAATAAAGAATAGAGAGATGTCCGATGAGAAAACAGTGAGACAAGGGTTTCGCAAAAAAAAACCGAGCCTGAGGGCCGAGTGATGTGAGCAAACACATATGTGAGATCGGGTGGGAAATATTACCTGCAATAATAGTGGACTCCCCACGAATCTGTTCGTTTCCCGACGGTGGAAAGCATCCAAGCCCATCAGTGTCTCGGCCAATATCATGGCAATACAGTTCTTTCCTTCTTTCAAGCCTTGAGCAACCTCAATCAGACAAACGCTGGATCCTCTAAGGCCTGAGGCAAACAGAAAATGTGATAATATGCATAAACAGAGGGCATGTCGCCGGAAGCCTTGCCAATGATGGTCGCCGCGGTCACCAGCATCGGAGAACCGGTAAATCAGGCTCGGGATATCCAACATTCCGTCGCAAATTAGGAACCGAGCATTATGCGCGGTGAGTCCACACATTCGCCCTAAGGTTTGGGCATGACCGAAATTAAGTTGAGGCAAGATCTCTTCCGAACATTCAAACTCCATCAAAACTTGAAAATCTTCAAAAGTGGGACATACTTCTTGCCCGCCGAAGCTAAAGACATGCGTTACCGGATTCCAAAATCTCGCCGCGGTATGGAGAAAAGAAAGGTGCAGCGGAGTCCGGCTCAGCGTGAATAGTGCATTCAAGCCAAAACCCCAGAAATTCAACTTTTCCGAGCCATCTAAAGAGGAGATCCAAGATGTGAGATTTTCTACGAGAAATGCCTCCATTTTTGTGCAAAGCAGTGATGAAATGAATGAGTCCCGAAGTTGGAGCTTTTAAAGTGAGGAAAACACTATTCAGGGGGACACGTGTCGAAAAGTTGATGGTTGCCAGGATAAGTGGCCGGCCGGCCACCTTTTCTAGCTAGCCGGCCACATTTCTCCCCTCACCTACACAAAACTAGCTGGCCGGCCACATTTCTCCCCTCACCTACACAAAACTGGCCGGCCGGCCCCCAAAAGTGGTCGGCCATGCTCTATTATGTTCCTTCAGTCCTGTTTTACCCTCCGGGAGGAAGTTTCAAGCATTTCCGTGCATCGTGTATGTCGAAGGCCTCCATTTTCCTCTGTTCCGGATGCATTCCGTTGCCCAGATCGTCCGAAGTACACTTTATCGAGTTGTTGTTTTGCTTATCGAGTTGTAAGTTTTGTCGAGCTGTCGTATATCGTGTTTTGAATTGTTACTCTTTGTGTAAACAATTTTTGTTTGAGTCTTGTTTATTGAGTCGTCAACATTGTTGTGTTTTGCTTATCGAGTTGTAAACTTGCCGAGATTTTATTATATCTTAGTAAGTTAAGTTATTACATCGGTTCATTACCTGACTGGGCAAATGCACAATGTACATTTTCATTCAATCTCATTATGGTGCAAAACGATGCGATATGATGCTAAGAGTTTAAAAGTACAACACCTTTTTCAAAAGCTGTTTCATTCCATCATGCCTTACTTTGCAAACAAAGGGCACAAGTTTTACAAAAATATAAAACTGCCTAATAATGTACAATGTGCTACAACTACTAGCAAAAAGGTAAATAAAACAGGGAACTGCAACATCAATGCTCTCGAAAGCGGGAATAAGAGGCCCTTTTCGTCCTCTTCTGCGAAATCGCCTCTGCACCCCCATCACCGTCCGAGTCAGAGCTGTCATCCTCAGGATCCCCCTCAACCTCGTCTTCACTCTCGGAGCCAAGACCGGAGCCCTCCTCTCTATCAGCAGATGTCTCTGACTGATGATCTGCAACATCCTCCTCCTCATTCTAATCGGGCTCCGCCTCTATGATATGTGCCCTGCATCCGCGAGACGATCCCTCTCCTCGAGCTCCTCGAAGAGGCCTGGATGGTCCAGCTCCTCGAGAAGGCCTGGATGGCCCAGCTCCTCGGAAAGGCCCAGATGGCCCAGCTCCTTGAAAAGACCCGGATGGTCTGCATCCCCGAGAAGGCCCAGGTGGCCTGGCTTGTGGCTGAGCATATACTGGAGGCATCTGAAAATGAAAAATACAGATTGAATACATTAGCCAAAACATGTGTAACAGATACAGATGCAAGCAAGCTACACAGAATGGATGTACGCAGGAACAATGCATGAAAGCGGTGTGTGTCAGATGTGCTCTACATAAGTAGCCTATTAATGCAATAAAATGTTCAAGATCAGCATGCAATAAAATGTTTAAAATCAGCATGTCATCAGAAGATACAGTGCTAGAAACCTAAAGGGTACCTGGAAGCCCATGATGGACAACTGCGCCTCCCTCCGCAGAACCATCCCCTCGAGTGAGGCTACCATCTCGAGCACCTGATCCATGTACTCAACAGGGGGCTGCAGATGCAAAGACAAGAGTATCAATAAAGGAATGAATGTTCAAATATCTGAGTGATGAATCAAAGCTGTAAAACATACCGGTGGTGACTCAGGGTCTCTGACGTAGCGGTGGCCAGGTACTGGAGGCTCTATCGGGATCGAAATCGGAGCAATAGTCCCATACTGCCACCCCATCAGCTCAGTCGGCATATCCGGCCATCCAGGATGATGATAAGTCGGAGGGATCGGGAGAATAAATCTGCGCCCGCCTCTGAATGTACCAGCCCTGCTGGAAGAAGGAACGTCTGCAGCCCGAGCCGAGGCCCGACTCGAAGATGGCATACTAGCAGGCCTCATCATCGAAGTGCGGACTCCCGTCAATGGAGGCATCAGATATATGTGACGGTAAGTGGCATAATTCCCCTCCTCAAGATGAAGCAAAACATCAGTACCCAGCATGGCATTAACAACATCCCGAGAAGAGAGCCTATCAGCAATCCACATCTCGACTGGGGGTACTAAGGGAGGACCATGAGAAATATAGCCCCATACCTGGCGCAAGAAGCGCTCCCCCAGAAACCAGGCCCTACCAACTGGCCCCTTGAATAGAATCCTGTACTGGGAGGCACCTCGCCCTCCAGCATACTGGTATCGGAGACTCTCACCAAAAGGTGCCCAGGGCTCCCATGTAATCTGCGGATAGCCAATTAATCAGAAATCAAGAAGGCACAAAACAAATCAGAGATGAAAGCACAAAGAATTGAGAGTTCTGAAATACCTCCGTCGACTACACCGTGTCGAAATACTGCCGTAAATAAAGGAGAGACTCCCAAGGTCTTGGCCGGTGCTGGCCCTCAAATGCAAGTGAGTACGGGGTAATGAAGGGCCCCTCCATCACCATCTCTGGGGCTAACGTTAGAAAGTATGCATAGACCCACAACTGTGGAAAACATTGCAGAATGTAAATGCAAAGTACTAAGGGCAAAATATAGTGTGTAAAGTTCGCTGTGTGTGCAGTGTACAACTAATGAAGAGCGGAAATGTAAATCAAGAGGGCAGAAAGTACCTCCCAGGCTCTCCAGTAACCACCAAGTAAATCCCCCCGTCCTCGGGAGGTCGTGCTCATGTAGCAGTAAAGGGTAGCTAGGCCGGCGCCACCCCAGTCATACCGTCTGACCTGTGATAGGTCCACCAAGGTGCTCAACAGATACAACCCAACAGTATTCCCCCTGTCGGCAAACAGAGTGGTCCCGAAGAGGAACATCAAGAAACTACGGGCATACTGTGCTGCCACCTCAGGAGTCCCGGGCTCCATTTCCTCCCTCCGAAAATGGGAGGAGAACCAAGTGTATCGGACTCTGCCCGAAGCTCTATCAATAGGTAGGCGTGCCCCCAGCAGATACATCCAAGCGGCCTCCCACTGACCCATATCCTCGTCATAAGGAATAGGCCAACCTTCCACGTCGAGGCCAGTCAACACAGCGAAGTCAAGCGAGGTCATAGTCAGGTCCCCCGTAGCAGAAAAATGAAAGGAGTTGGTGGTGTCCCACCATCTCTCCACCAAAGCTGCCATCATCGTCCTCTTGGCGGGACAGCGGGAAAGCCCAGTACAGAAAGGCCCAAACCCTGCCAAATCAACCAAATCCCGAATAGCCTCTGGGAGCTCGGCGTACCAATCTCTGGCTACGGTGGAGCCGTATCCCCGCACTGTGCGACAAGTCACCTGCATTCAGAATGAATACATGCTTCAGCATAAAATAAAATGAGCTGTGTGCAAATAGAATGAATGAGCTGTGTGCAAATGAAATGAATAGGCTGCGTGCAAAATAAAGTGAATGAGCTGCGTGTTCAGATTTCAAAGTTTAAGCTGCGTGCTAGACATCAATTTAGGCTGTGTGTTCAACTTTTAATCAGTGTGTGCCGTGTGTTCACCTTCGATTTGGGCTGTGTGTTCAGAAAATTAGTTTGGGCTGTGTGTTCAACTTTCAATCAGTGTGTGCCGTGTGTTCACCTTCGATTTGGGCTGTGTGTTCAGAAAATTAGTTTGGGCTGCGTGTTCAACTTTTAATCAGTGTGTGCCGTGTGTTCACCTTCAATTTGGGCTGTGTGTTCAGAAAATCAGTGTTTGGGCTGCGTGTTCAAATCTCAATCAGTGTGTGCCGTGTGTTCACCTTCAATTCGGACTGTGTGTTCAGAAAATCCATGTTTGGGCTGCGTGTTTAACTTTCAATCAGTGTGTGCCGTGTGTTCACCTTCAATTTGGGCTGTGTGTTCAGAAAATTAGCTTGGGCTGCGTGTTCAATTTTCAATCAGTGTGTGTCGTGTGTTCACAATCGTTTTGGGCTGTGTGTTCAGAAAATTAGCTTGGGCTGCGTGTTCAACTTTCAATCAGTGTGTGCCGTGTGTTCACCTTCGATTTGGGCTGTGTGTTCAGAAAATTAGCTTGGGCTGCGTGTTCAACTTTCAATCAGTGTGTGCCGTGTGTTCACCTTCGATTTCGGCTGTGTGTTCAGAAAATCAATTTGGGCTGCGTGTTCAACTTTCAATCAGTGCGTGCCGTGTGTTCACTATCAATTTGGGCTGTGTGTTCAGAAAATTAGTGCTTGGGCTGCGTGTTCAACTTTCAATCAGTGTGTGCCGTGTGTTCACCTTCGATTCGGGCTATGTGTTCAGAAAATTAACTTGGGCTGCGTGTTCAACTTTCAATCAGTGTGTGCCGAGTGTTCACCATCAATTTGGGCTGTGGGTTCAACTCTCAATCAGTGTGTGTCGTGTGTTCACCTTCAATACGAACTGTGTGTTTAGAGAATCAGTGTTTAGATTGCGTGTTCAACTCTCAATCAGGATGTGCCGTGTGTTCACCTTCAATTCGGACCGTGTATTCAGAAAATCAGTGTTTGGGCTGCGTGTTCAAATCTCAATCAGTGTGTGCCGTGTGTTCACAATCAATTTATGGGCTGAGTGTTTAGGAATTCAGATAATCGAACCGTGTATTCAGAATGTAAACAGAATCCACGAAAATGCAGAATACGTTGTAGAAAAGATAAAAATGAAGTAAATACCTCTCGTGCCTCATGAGAGAGGTGATACTCCGGCTCCTGCAAAAGCAGATCCTCGGGTGCTCGCCCGTCAAAGTCCGTGAAGTGATGGAAAACAGCTCGTGGAAGAACATGCGCTGGCCGGGCATACCTCTTGGGTATGAAAGGTCGAACCCTCAGAGGTAGAGCCATAATATCAGGATCACCTCCGGCATCCGCAGGACCACCACCATGAGGAAAATGACCGGCCATTTCAGAAAATCTGCAAAAGGAGCAAAAATTGGAAAAAGTCAACAAAAGTCAACTCCCGGGAAATGAAAAAGTCAACAAAAGTCAACTCCCAAGAAAATTTTCCAAATGTTGGGATAAACTCACCTCAAGTGGCAAAAATGAGAAAAGAAGCACCAAAATCAAAATTTAATCGGTTCAAAGTGCTGAAAACTGAATGTTTTTGCGAAAACTTGCATGGGGCGTTGGAAAACGCATATGGAGCACAGATTTGAGGGAGAAAATGGTTTGGGAAGCTAGAGAAGAAGATTTCAGAACTAATGTTATGAGCTCAAAGTGTTTGGGTGAGTGAATATAAAGAAAAGAATGTGAAAAGACCAAAATGCCCGCGGATTTGGGCATATGGCCGGCCGGCCACCTTTTCAGGCTGGCCGGCCATCTCCTTTTTGGAAAACTGGCCGATGGCCTCTAATGGGGAAGAAAACTGGCCGGTGGTGATCCCTAGGTGGGTCCCAAGCTCTTTGCAAATTTTGAGGAAGATTGGAGTTCCCGGACCTGAAAAAGTTCAAGAAAAGTGCACTTTCTGTCGCGAAATCGCTCCACCGGAACTTCAGCTTCAATTTCTGACATGTGTCTCATCATTACTCATCAAAATCAAAATGTACCCTTCGTGAACATGTTGTAACCTCTCCGGGAGGTGAACCGAAGACCGCAATCGACTCGCCCTCACCGAAGCGCGCACTTCCTTGCCCGCCATTTTGCGACAAACACGCGTCCTGATTTGCGATTGTTCTGCATTATTGTGCATCTAACTTGCATTCTCATGAACATACTTGCATTGTTATGCACGTTTGTTTGATATTGCCATGCCTCTGCGCTTAAGCTTGCGTTGTCACGCACGTTCCTTTCTCGCATTATGATGCATTCACCCGCCGACACCGCGTGTGTCAAGCTTTCAAAATCACCTCGGATATATGTTGTTATGTATGATTGTGCTTGTTGAGTTTCTCTCTTTTGCAGGCACGATATTGTATGTACGGTTTATTTGAAGCTGGTGCGACCAGACGAATCGTGCAGGTATCGTATCTTCTCCGTGTGAGACGCGACGAGAATTGAATAATTCTCCGCATTCTTAACTGCATGAAATGTAGTTGTTGCTTTGCATCCTTGCTTAAAACTGTGGCATCTATTTGCGAATACTTGCTTCATTACAGCTTGCTGCATTTGCATGATCATTGAGTTACCTCCGGCATTGTGCATATCCATTTGCATTTTGCCCCCCGCCTGCGGGCACGCCTGCGGGTATATCTCTGTGTATCTTGTATGATTGTCTAAGTCTTCGGCCTTGTCAAAAATGGGTTGTCTTTGGGCTTTGACATTCACTCCCGTGACTTTTTGACTTCCGAGTTCTGTCAAAGAGGGGCAACTGTAGGCACTCCATTTTTGACTGACCTTAAGACTCAGATGTCACCGATTGACTGCTTGGTGATGTTGCATATCGTGCTCGTCCAGAGGTTTCAGAGTCTCGGCCGTGAGCCTTGCCTCCGGACTTCCGGGCTTTTCTGTGCCTTGCCTCGGTTTGCGAACCAGGCTCGGTTTTCTCTATTTCTTTTCCCAGAGGGAGGGAGGTCTCGTAGACCATCTCTCAGTGGCCGTGGGCCACATTTCGTGGCCGTAGGCTATTTTGCCCATTTCGCCCATTTCGGAGCCCGGTTCCCGATTTTCGGAGCTGTCAGGCCGAGTGCCTCGGTTCGGGACCGCCTAACCACCTCCATTTGCTCCGATTTTTGGCATACATCTTATTTACTCCCTTTTGAGGGACACTAAGGTCCGAGAGACTGACTTCGTGGTCGAACACCACTCCTGGTGCCTAACAGTCGGTTTTCAGGGCCTCAGACTGCGCGTTTCGACCCCCGAACATTCATTTCGTATCGATTTTCGTTCATTTTTGGCAGGGACCTCTGTTTCATCACCAGGAAGGTCGTAGAAGGGTGGGAGGCCTGTAATTGTTCCAGCAACCAGTTATATCCCATCATCGCCCTCCGATGCCCGTTTTTCTCACTTCAAAGCCAATGTTGACCACCCTTGGACCATTTTCTTGCACTCTAAACCCCATATTTGTGATGTACACACCTGGGAGGCCACCAATATGTGGTGGCCGGCCAGTAATTCCATTTGACCCTTTTGAACCCCTTTGAAAAGTGGGTTGTTCTCTCTCTTGGTTCACAGTTGCCAATTTTCAACCACAGGGCTGTGTTAAAGACACATGGGAGGCCACCAATTTGTGGTGGCCGGCCACTAATATTCATTGGCCCTTTTGACCCTTGGCCGGCTGGCCATGGGAAGGGCCAGCCGGCCACCTCCAAGTCCAATAACCAGCCGGCCAGCTTCCTTACACCTGGCACATCACAGAAATGTACTTTTTTTCCCCCCAGATTCTGTATCCGGTGGGGCAATTTTTGGAGGGAAACTTGGAGTGGTTTCCCTCCATTTTTTCCCCCTCTTTCTCCCCCTTTTTGCCTACATATACAGCAGCTCCAGCCCCTTGCGAAGGGTTGAAAAATTTTGCCTTCAAGCCTTGTATGCATAGCTCCCCTATCTCTATACCTCAAAGCTTCAAACACCCAAGTTCTTACACCATTTCTTCACCACCACCTAGCATCACACCACCACCTCCATTTCAGCCATTTGGAGCTGTCTTCCAAAGCTGAGGAGCATCCAAACTTGGTCCAAGAAGTTGCTAAAGATTGGTCTACAATGGTGAGTTACTATTTCCCTCTTTTGAGCTTTTTTTTTTTGCATTATTTCTTAACTCTTCTTGCTTATACTTTTGAGCTCTGGCCATAACTGAAAGTGGTATTTTTTTGAGCTCTACTTCATCTTTCATTAAGGGCCTCTCACTGTTTGAGGCCCCCATTTGGCACTTACTTCATTATCCCTCTTATATGCCATTTTCTTGCATGTTATTTTTGGCCTATATGTAAACTGTTTTGAGGCATGTTATAACCTATGAAGTAGCTTATTTTGAGCCCTTCTTCAACATTGTTGAAGGGCTCATCACTGTTTGGGGCCTCCATATATCACTTGCCATTGTATCCATCTTTTGGCCCCATTTTTGCATGATTTATTAGCCCTCTGTGCTTCTGTTTTTGGACCTTGGTCTGAACTGAAAATGGCCTTGTTTTGACCCCCCTCTCCATGTTTCATTAAGGGTCTATTGTTGTTTAGAGCATCATTTGTATACTTTGTGTTGTAGCCTCTCTTTTAGGCCATATCTTGCATTGCATT
Source organism: Camellia oleifera (assembly GCA_022316695.1). Classification (NCBI taxonomy): domain Eukaryota; kingdom Viridiplantae; phylum Streptophyta; class Magnoliopsida; order Ericales; family Theaceae; genus Camellia; species Camellia oleifera. The sequence goes on from CM039311.1 coordinate 194,280,175, forward strand.
TTGGGCATAGTTGTACACTGTTTTAGGCTCAGCCATTAACTGTAAAAAGTCATTTTTTGGGCTCCTCTTCAACATTGTTGAAGGACCCTTACCTGTTTGGGACCAGCATACATCAGTTGCTTCTTTATCCCCATTTCGGCCCTTATTTTGCATAGCATTTTGAGCATACTTGTATTTGTTTTTGGGGTTAGCCATAAACTGTAAAGCATCATATTTTTGGCCCCTCTTCAATATTGTAGAAGGCCTCTTCCCTGTTTAGGGACAGAAGCTTGCACTTGCTTCATTATCTTGCTTTTAGGGCCATTTTTGCATGCTAATTTAGCCTCATTTGTGCCCACTGTTTGGCCTTGATTTAAACTGTAAATATGCTTGTTTTGGGGCTTCCTTGCTTCTGTCTTTACACCTCATTTTCAAATTATGCATGCATTGTATAGCTATAGGCCATTTCATGCGCCAAAATTCATGTTTCGGGACTCGTTCCATGCATCGGCTACCATTTTGCCATGTTTCGGGGCTGTTTTGCATCTCATTTTGCCTCTGACATTTGCATACTAGTATGCCATTTTTCATGTTTTGCCATGCCTTGTTAGAGTGGCATTTCGTGCCGTAGGTTCGGTCCTCGGTTTGCGTGCACGCGTGCACGCATCTCGAGTGTCTTATTTTCATCTGATGGCCTCCTATGTGAGTGTGGCTGAGGTCCACTCATATTGGTGTAAGTCCATTATGCATTGTGTATACCATTTCATTCCATAGCGTTGTGTATGCTAGGATTGTATGTTAGTGCATTGTGTATGCCATGTTACCTCGTGCATCGTGTATGCCATTTCATAGCATGTTCCATGTTAGGATGTATCTTAGTTGCATTTCATGCATATCATGCATATTGCATTGTGTTCGGGATAGGAGTTAGCCCGAGCACGGGAAACGAGGTACGTTTCGTACTCCGAGTGACGGAACGTGTCTCAATTCCCTAGTCACCGACACTCCAGATTATCCATGATGGAGTTAGGTTTTAGTTAAGTTTTCATGTGCATTCATTCCATATTGAATTGTGCAATCCGACTCCTCGGCCATCATGCATCGATATGCGTGATTGGTGGCACGAGAATCGAGACATGCATACATTTGTGAAAATACATTGCCATGCCCCTTTCCTGCTCTCTGTTGCAGCAAATCAAGAATCAGCAGTCTTCCGAGGCTTGGCGCGCTTTCCAAAAACCATTACAAAACAGAGGCTAATTGGGGCATCGTTGTGGATTTCCGCGCGAAGGCAACCCGGACATGCATCATTCATCATCTGAAGAAGAGTCAACACAGTCCCTGGCTTGCATGCCAGTTTATTCTTGTCTTAGTTAATTTGTTAATTAATTAGGAATTTGTATATATTTTGGACCGTATTATTTATTTGGGCTGTACTATTCGGGACTGTACTATTTATTCGGACCCTCTGTGCGATGGCATAATTGTAATAAGTGTGCGTGTGTGTGATGTATGTCTTCCAACCCCACGTCTTTCTTCCATTTTATTTACCCGCTTATGATGGTTAGATTAGGGCATGTTTCAATTAGCATACAGTATGATAGCATGTTTGCATTCATTCATTTGTTTTGCATGCACCGGGCTTGGCGCATTATACTAACTGCATTTGTATTTCAATTCTAAGTTGAATACGTGTTAGCTGTTGCATTTCATATGCCATGTTTAGAATAGCCGAGCCTGCTATAGTTTGCATCTTTGCATGTGTTGCATTAGGCATTTCTGTATACTTAGAATCATGCATGGATTTCTAATCAGTTTCTGTTTTGGCTTGGAGTACTCGGTGAGTTTTATGCTTTAGCATCTTTGCATGCGTGTGAGTGACTGCCATGAATAGCATGCTTACCATGAGGCTATGTGCTTATGTGATATACCTGCTTGGATGCCTGTGGGTGGAGGTTGGGTTATTTGGATTGGAACAATACATCAAATGTTTGTTTTAAGCCCACTAGACAGTGGCAAAATCATGTTTTCTAAGCCCACCCGAGGGTGGCAAAATCCGCATTTTAAGCCTACCTGCAGGTAGCACCATCAAACCGTTTTCAAACAAACAAACATGAAATGTTTTGTTCCAATTCAGGCGACTCAATCTATACTTGTGTGCTGTGCGCATCACATAGTAACCTAGGCTAATAATCGGAATAAGAACATACAATGTTTTCAAAAATAGATATCATGGTTAGTAGAGGCCGGTCTTTGACCGGGCGAGCGGGGTGCTCACGAAGTGACCTTCCCCAATCGTACCCAAGTTCCCGAGCCGAGGCAACTTTGGTGATGACGGACACGTGGCCTTAGGCAACGAGTCAGGGTTTCCTAAATTTCCCAAAATAAAATATTTAGGTGGCGACTCTGTATCTGGCAAAGTAGTCCATGTTTGGCACTTCTTTCAAAAATCTATTTCTCAAAACGATTTGTCAGATTTGGACTCTTTGGTTCAAGATTAAGAACCGTAACACAAATCGAGTCTGAGCTGTAGCGAGGTCCCCCCACGGGCCTGTCTACACCTTGGCTTAACTTGATTGAGATGAACTACAACATGTCCCACCGGCCAGTTATACAATTGATTGGTTTCATACATTGCGTTTTCCACGTCCCCATTCTGGGTCAGATACCAATTTGAGCACGGTCATCCAGATGAGGGAACTGAATATCCCTCTCTATTTTCAATTCGTGCTTCACACTTGGCTTGATACCTCACTATTTGGAGGATGAGAAAGCTTTTGGCCCTCTACTGTTAGCTTCAGTTGCACCCTTTCTGGCGAGTACATTTATAATAGGGAACAGACAAAAAACGTGACTCAACTGTGCCCCTAGTTCACATTTTGACCTTCTTTTTTTTTTTTTTTTTTGGCTTTCTACTAAAACAACTTTGACCAACATGAGAGTTAGATTAACATGCTTATTCAACTTTTTGCTTTGAAATCATGTAAGTTTAGGCTATGAGCATTGAAAATTTTCCTTTTTTGAGTCCAAGAAATGGTCCAGTTTTGGAAAAATAGAATAATTTTTGAAAAAATTAGTTAACCTCATTAAAAATCCTCCAAACTGTTTTTGCAAATGGCCACTGCTCGACCAACACGGAATCACTCTCGAGATGCACAATCTCAGATCTGAACTTGATTTGTCTCGCAGTTGAATCTTCTAAAAGAATAGAATAATCAATTTGAAAAAAGATGAGCATGAAGATGAGGCAATTTGCACATGGATAAGATAGCCGAGTTGAACAAAGATGAGCCAATCAACATGGATGAGCCAAGCAGGTTAAAAATGATTGGGGCCGAACTTCAGGATAAAGTTGCCTACGTATCCCAAAGATGGGAATCAGGCTGTACGTAGTTCCGGGGGGTTAAGGTTCGCTCAGGTGTTGACACTCTCCTTTTGTGCTCTAACTTTTGCCAAGGCTGCCCTTTTGGGTTTTCAGCCTTGCGAGCTTTTTTTTTTTTTTTTTTCATTTTCCTTTATTCTTCTTTTTTTTTTTTTTCTTTTTTTCTCTTTTTTTTTTAAAGTTTTTCTCCATTTCCATTTTTTTTCATTTTTGTTCTTTTGTTCTTTTTTTCTTTTTCATTTGCTCTAACTTTTACCTAGGTCGCCCTTTCGGGTTTTCGGCCCAGCGAGCCTTTCAAGATAGAAAATTTTAACTTGTCCATGTTGATCGATTTTAGATCTCAAAGCCATCTGAATCCAGGAGAATGGCTGTTGTTCGCTGATGATGTAGGAGCTCATCCAATCGGGTCTGAATTTGCCCCTCGTGTTGTGGATAGGAACTCGATTATTCTTCAATCAAAAATTTTCTTCTATCAAATTTTGGGATTTGGCTTTCTCACCGATCTCCATTGGCTTAAGAAATGATCCAGTTTTGAATCTTCGAGCACATCTAACATTTTTGCCCCTAGTTCAAGGGCTACTTCTGATCTAACTTTGCAAGCTTTCTATGATCACATTTGACCTTTTTGCCCCTAATTCAAGAGTTGCTTCCAATCCGGCCATACAAGCCTTATATTGTGATTGATCATTGAACAATTTGAACCAAAATTTAAAAGCAAAGGGGTTGAGTCTTGAGGCATGAGAGCGATCCTATACTGCACAATCTCAAGATCAATTCCACGCATGTCTTCGTAGGACCACGCAAAACATTTTTTGAAATCTTTTACTAAAGCGACTAGTCACTCATGCTCCTCTGAAGACAATGTAGAACCAATCTGGATCAAGCTAGGATCCTTTTCAGTACTCACATTAACAAACATGATCTTATTCATTAAGGGCTTAGTATGCCTCTTTTTCTTTCAATTGATCAAATTTTTGCAAATTCTGAGGAATTTTTCCCTCTTTGTTTTCATCATAGTGTTAGAAAATCTTTGAAAAATTTAGGTCAATGTAATGATTTCAAGGCACAGAAAAGTAGGTGAAAATCTCTGTCATTTCATTCAGATCTTCTGGCACAACAGGCTTACTGACAGAAACAGATGCAAAAGAAAGAGTGTAAAAGACAAACACAAAACAAATAGAGAAGTGATGTTCGAGTTAACACCCCCGAAACCACCAACCTCCCACACAACAAGACTGACTTAACTGACTCAGTACAAAATAACTAACTCAATACCCAAGTCTGGAAGTAAAATAAACAATATTTGCAAATTGCTCAAAACAGTGTATGCCATCCACCATATCTGAAGTAAAACTGAGCGCCATCAGCAGGTGGTTCATCCCTTGATCACATAGTCACATTATCCCCCGCCTCCCCAGTTCATTGATCCAATACCGATAGACTTTGCAAGACCTAGTGCGATGATGACCTTGTTGTCAATCAGATCTTGTATTTCATGGCGAAGACAAAAACAACTGTCAGTGTCATGACCGGTTTGTTGATGGAAGGCACAGTACTTGGCAGCATTATGCTTGGCTGGAAGGGGATCCAGGAGAGGCCGAGGGTCCAGGGGTTTGAGATGGCCTTGTCCTATGAGGATTCAGATAGCTTTAGATAAGGTCATGTAAAGTGGGGTGAAGACCCTCTGGTCTCAGGCCTAATGGTTTGAGGTTTGTGAAGTTGTGTTGGATGTATCGGCAAAGGGGTTAGCAGATGCTGACTGGGTTTAATGATCTCTTCCGAGTGTAGGATTGGAGCTAAAAGGGGCGTTTCTGGTGCGACATCCCTTTTCCTGGCTTGCTCCTTGATTCAGAATGCTCTCATCCTGAGTGGTAAAAGTGTCATCCACAATCTTTGCAACAACTGCGAGCACTTGCTGTTTGTTCATTCCTTCAGCCTTCAAAGCCTCAACAGCCCACTAAAGATGTTCATAGGGACCGATACTTGCCTCGACCTTGTTCTTGCCATTTGCCTCCACTTTGCAAAGGGATTGGGTCGCTATATCAGAGCGGAGCCTAGTTGTTGTCAACATACCACCACCCAGACTTGAGATGGCTTCAGGTTGACCCTTTTCAATTATAGTTCGCCCCAAGATTGGGGAGCCTTTTGCTGTGAAATTTCTGGCATGTGATGTGGTCGATGATGGAACCAAAACCCAAAGGCTAAATCTGCCACAGTTTTCTGTAAATCTTCAATCATGCTCATTAGCCCAGAAGTAGTGCATTCATGGGTTTGAGATGATTGGGGTTCGAGCACATCCATCATGCACAAGTCCGTGCTTTCTGGAATGAACACCTTAGGCTTGGCTAAATGAGTTGGGGTGATGTATACGCTGGGATTGTAGGTAAAAAGTAGTGTATGGATTAGGTTAAGGTATGGATGAGGTGCTTGGTCATTGGGGTCTTGAGGTGGAGCTATCATCTGGTTGTCGATGAGATTCTAGACCTCATGATGAAGGTCGTAGCAACGATCAATGCCATGACTACGCTGTTGCACAGTATTTGGTGGGGTTATGTCTGGCAGGGAGTGGGTCAACCAGAGGTTGAGGATCAAGGGCTTTGAGATACCCTCTTTTCATCAGGACTTTTAGTGCGCTGGTTAGGCTCATATAGAGGGGGGTAAAAGTTCTTCCTTGAGCTCGGGTTAGGCCAGCTGTTTATGGGTTGGTATTGGCAAAAGTTTTGGCAGTTTTAGGATTGGTGGTGATGACATTGATTTCAGTAGGTTTGGGAATAGTGCTACAGCCAGCATTGGTACTCCTTGAAAACACCCTCTTTGTTGGTTTGCATGTTTTGGGAATAATCTCCTTATTGAATGCACTCTCAATCTAAACCCCTAATTCATGCAAATTTTTGAAAGTGAATAGTGGAGCAACTATTAACCTCGGCAACATATCAAGCTCAAGGTTCTGCACCACTATCTGCACTTGGTCCCTCTCAGAAGGTCGATCTGTCATCTGTACTGCCTTTGCTCTCCACATTGCAACAAATTCCACAAAAAGTTCTCTAGGATTCTGGTGGATTGCTTCAAGGTTTTGAGTGGTTATTTCAATTTGGGTATTATAAGAATACTGATTAACAAAGGCCTTAGCCAATTCTTCCCAATTCTACTTTACTGTATCCTTCAACTTGGTGTACTAAGTGGCCGATTTCAGGACGTCCAAGAAAGACGGATATGTACCATAGGATATCCAGACCCGTCGAAACAGTTAATGTGCGGCATTTTGAATCTGTTTGAAAGCCTTACGACTGCCTCGGTGTACCCATCCTCAATGTCGAGAATGGAGTTAAGGACCTGTGCCTTTTTGAATTGCTTCTCAAGGTTCGCAATTTTTACCAAGGTCAGATTGAGATTATTAGTATCAAGCGGATAAAGCCTCTCATTAGATTGCACCAGGGGTCTAAAAGCTTGAGCTTGAGCTTGAGCCAACCCTTCTTGGGGATCCGGACCATGAAAATCTTTAGCTGGCAGAAGTGGGTCAAAGTTCGGCTGGAGTCCCGAGACTGGATGTGTAGTAGGTGCCTCGAATGGGCATTGCATTTCAGCATTGATCTCATCCTACATGACGATTCCCTGGTTTAATGTCATTATCATGGCCACAACTTCTTTTGGACTTTGTGCCATCAAGGGTCTGCTGAGTTGAACAAAGGTGATCTAACTGGTGGCTATCGGATCAGTTAAACCAGTGAGCCCTGTCTGGCCCTTCTTTGCCCTATCACCAGCGAAAGAAACACTAGTTGCCCTTGAACTAAATCTCCGACCCGACAAAGTCTATCGACACAAGTCCAGAGTACTTGGGGGATATTGGAGCCTTCTAAAGCTATGGTTCTAGGACTACCTTGCAAAAAAGAAAACAGACAGCATCTCAGCCCAATTTCACTAGAACGGATATGACCACAGCTGAGTGACTGTACTCTCTACTGAATTCTGCCCCCCAAAATATATACTAACTTGTCAACTGATATGCACATCTCTGTACAGTTTCACTGTAAAGCATATACTAGTTAAATGAGAGCCAAAACACCCCTATGAGGGGATAAGGTTACCATATCCTAGTTTCGTCAGGAGCTAGGGTTTTATTATACATAACAAGTGGCTTCACACAATCCCGCATTTGGAACAATCTCTATGGTTTCCGATATGCAACTAGGTCACTTGGTCAAAAAGGGTACCTCAGCAAGACTACCTAATATACATCTCACACCTAACACCGAGAAGTGAAAAGAGGATCAAATGGTACAGTGGCAATCCAGATCCAAAGGTTGTGTTCCCATCATGGCAGAGCCCGTAATCGGTCAACCTTTTGTCAAGCTTTTTCAAAAAAATCTCTGGCAAACCATTCAGGAATAGCAGATGGCAAACATTGTGACTTAAGCACACCGATGCAAATGCAAATGCAAATGCAAATGCAAAGAAACACATAAGTATAGATAAAATATCATATCATGAGTTCGAGTCAAGTTCTCTAAGTCTCCAGCAGAATCGCCAAAAACTATGGACTGGCCTTTTTCCGCGCCCCGCCTTTCGGAAAGGGTTGAAAAGAAAGGCCTCAAAGTTCAGACTTTCGCGGTTCTGAATCTAGTCTCTCAAAGTGCAATGTAAAACTGATAAACACCAAAGAGTCCAAATCTGGCAAACTTTTTTTGGAAAATCGATTTTTAAATCAAATAATGCTAAAACTGGACGACTTTGCCAGATATAGAGTCGCTATCTAAATATTTTGTTTGTGGGGAAATTTAGGAAACCTTGACTCGTGCCAAAGGCCACATGTCCGTCATCACCAAAGTTGCCTCGGCTCGGAAACTTAGATATGAGAGGGGAAGGTCATGAATTGAGCACCCCTGCTCACCCGATCAAAGATCGGCCTCTACTATGCATGATATGAGTTTTTATAAACATTATGTGTTCTTATTCCGGTTATTAGCTAACATTACAATGTGATGCGCACAAGCAAGTATAGACTAGTTTGGTCAATTTGGAACAATTCAACTCATGTTTGTTTGCGAAAATGGTTTGAATTTGCCACCTCAAGTGGACTTAAAGTTTGTGGGTTTGCCACCAAACATAGTGAGCTTAAAACATGATGATTTGTCATTCAACAAAGTGGGCTTAAAACGTACATTTGTTGAATCGTTCCAATTCAAACAACAAACCTTCATCCATAGGCATTCAAGCAGTTTAGCATTTAAGCACATAGCCTCATGGCAAGCATGCTAATCATGGCAATATGGCAATCACACTCATGCAAGTATGCTAAAGCGTAAAAAACTCATCGAGTACTCCGAGCCAAAACAGAAACTAGTTAGAAAGATGCATGGTCCTAATTATACAAGATGTTTAATGCAACACATGCAATGTGTAATTAATAGACTCGGCTACTAATGTGGCATATGAATCGATTCGAACAACATGCGATTAAACACGTATTCAAATAAGATATTGAAATAATAATGCAGTTTGAATCATGCGCCGAGCCTCGGTACATGTAATACAAGATGAATGGATGCAAGTATGCGATATGCTAATTGACACATGGCCCTAATCTAACCATCAAAAGCGATTAAATAAAATAGAGAAAGACGTGGAGTTGGAAGACATACACACACACGCACACTTATTACAACATTACGCCCTCGCGAAGGAGGGTTCGAATGAATAAGAGCTAACTAGCTATGCTAATTAAGCTAACTAATTATTACATACCGAAACTAATTAACTATTCTAGTTAAGTAATTAAGTAATTGCATCACATCTAATTAACTACTTAGCTAATTAATGGATTACAAGTCAATTGCAAGTAAACTAAGTAATCAACTTCTTAGCCCCGGGAAGTGATGGATATGCATGCACATGCTCGATTCCACACCCGAAGAGCCACTACTTTGTTGTTGCAAGCCTCTCTTTGCACATTTGATCACTAAAAATTCTGCCAACTTCTAGAACACCTCTGCTTCATCTTACCAACACATTGTGAAAAAATCACTGATGGTCGACAAGAGGGAGAAAGGGCCGGTCGGCTACCATTGGTGGCCGATAGGCCATTGGTGGTGGCTGTCAGCCACTGCTGGTTCACACTTGCATGCTGTAACAGAGAGAAAAACAAAGCAAAACAGTGTATTCGCACAGGTTGTTTGTACTGTTTACCCTCCTTATCATCACACAAGCTTAAAGAAGAGAAACTCTTGGCTCTCAAACCACCAATCAAACAATTTCTATGCATGATGGCTAAGGGACCAAGTTTGTACAAGTTCAATAAATACACAAACAAGACCAAAAAGACCACCACCTTATCATGCATGATCAAGGGCAATGGAGACCTAGGAAAATGACACATTTCATCACTTTGAGTATGAAATGTCTCATTTTCCTTGTGTTCAAATTAATGTCCTGTTTGAACACATGCAATGCACCGTAAAGAATGCTTATCTTGCACACTTTTACTTGCCAATTTTGTTTACTCATTTTAATTACCAAACCATTCATTAATCAATTTGTCCATTGGTGAGTGTCTTCTAAAGTGAAAGAAGTGTTAACCAAGAGGTAGTTTAAGGCATGAGAGAAGCTTTATGCCGTTGGTAATGAACCCTCAAAAGAGGATTAAACCATTAAGCATGAGCCTCAATCTCAAGCTTAAACAACCCTAAGGTTGAAACAACCCTCAAAACAAATGAAAAAGTGAAGAAATGAGGGAGATTGCAGTGATTGTTTGTGCTGAAATTGAGTGATAAATGCACTAAAAAACATGCAACCGACTCTCACCAGTGCTAGTTAAGCCGTAAGATACTAAGCTAGTGAAGGAATTAACAATACGATCATGCCATGCAAGGCTCAAATGAAACAAATGACCAAAAACAGAGGCAAAACAACCCTAATTATGGTCTAAAACATGCTGGACTTTAGCCACGAAAAGCCAAAACATTAAGTTGAAGCATAGGGTTGCACTACAACTATGCAAAACAAGACTCAAACAAATTAACTAGTCCAAAAAAGAGCTAAAACAGGTTATTTCAGAGGCTAAAACATACTGGACTTGAGCTAAGTTAAATAGATGAAATTTTCTGGGGATGTTTTGGATTTTCTTCAAACTCTTCCATGACATCCAAAAATTGCAGAAAAAGAAATTGGGAAACAATAAAAAACATACCAATAAATTTGTTTATTTAGAAAACTAGTAGCAATTTTACTTTGATTATTTTAATTATAGCAACTACAAAAAAGAAAAAAGAAAAGGAAATGGTTATTAGAATTTTGTGAGTTTCTTTCACAATTTTTTGGATATACATCTTGTCATAGTAACCTCAATATTTTCTTCATTTATAATTGGTTTTCCAACCTATTTTTGTAATTGTACTCAAACATTAAGGAACTAGAGGCAATCTCAAACTCACAATAATGTTCATCCTTTCTTTCAACATAAACTTCTCTCTCTTTCTTTCATATTAATTTTCATGCTTTCAAAATTAATGGCACATGGTCATATGATACATTTATATGTCTACACGATTCTTCAACCTTTCTTAGTTGAATTAAATAAATTAGTATCCTTTTTTTTTTTACTACCGATTCATAATTTTAGTAAAGTTGATCCATCTTTGAGGTGACTTGGCTCTCTTGGAAGATGTTAAAATTGTGAATGCAATATTCTTCTGACGAGCTTAATGGATGCTAAGAGGCATCAAGTGCGTGTATTTTGCACCCTTAGTGCATGCAATATTCAGATTGGCGGTGTCCAATATTGAGTGAGCATTACAACATTTCCTGACATGTTGAGCACTTTTTTGGGATAATTGTTATGGTCTGAAGGCTGCATAATTTATTTGTACATTGTCAACGTTATACACACTGAAGCAGAAAAATATTAATATAGCTATTGTTGTTTCGTATTTACTATTTTATTTATTTTTATTTTTTTTGCAGTAGCTTCTTCGAAAAACTATAAAGTATATGCCTGGTTGGAATTGTCATGGCCTTGAGTTGAAAGGCAAGTATTTCTTTATATAATGTTCTTTTGGTAGTGTTGCCATCTAATTTAAACTCTCATGGTATTATGATCTGTTGACAATGATGCTTCCAATTAGCTGCAAACAGTGAAGTTTATTGACATATTGCCTATAGCGGGCTATCTTGAAAGTTGGAGGCTTTATGTTATTTTACTGTAATCAAATGTGATCACTTGTAGTAAGATTCATTGCCTATCATGATGTATTTGTATTTTTTTTTTTTCAATGTTTAGTAAGATAAAAAGTCACCTTTACAATTGTTGCTTGAACGATATTTGATTTGTGATGGTTGGATTGCTAATTTGTGAGTGTTGGAAGCTCAAAGGTTGATGGAGATCAAGGAAGACAAGAGCTTCACATAAGAGTATTTATTTAAAAGTTCAAATTTATTTTAAGATTTAAAAAAAAAAAATTTAATTTAGGCTTTCACTTATTTTTTTCCTTTTATGGGAAAAGCCTATATATAGGGCTCACTGGTTTAGTGTAATGAATTATCAAAACTTTTGGCAGTATTAAGAACTAAGTTTTCTCCATACCTCTCTTTTTCTCGCTTTCTTGGCATAATCTATCTCCCTATCTTTTTTCCTTTTACTTTCTATTTAAGATTTGATTGTCATTTTGAGTTATTTTAGTGTTGCAGTCGTTGGAGCACTATGTTAGAAAGGAGCTCACATCAGTGAAATTGAGAGCAAAGGCACATTCATGTTTGTGAAAACCACCATTAAGACACAAATGGCTTCATTTGAGGTTGGTTGCTTGAATTGCTGGTATCCATTATAAAACATCAAAGTAATCTTTAACATATGGCCTCTGTAGTCTTTGTAAAGCTAATAATTGTTCTTAGTGTATACTCATTTTTCACCAAAAAAATTCCTTTTTGCTTGCATATCACTGCTAATTTTTAGTTTAGGGGATGCTTGAATATTAAGCATATATGTTCAATTTTTTTAGCGATTTAGAGTATGGGGAGACTGGGATCATCTTTATCTGACTCTTGATCCAAATTATGAGACTGCTCAGGTACCTTGTACGACTTTTTGAAAAGTTTCTTTTCTGTGGATTCTCGACATTAAATTTAAGTTGTGAAGTTTCTGTGGCAATGTAGTGTTATAAATCTGTAGGATGAACTATAACTCTCTGAGTTGCCATTAATTCTGGGATTTTATTAATGTTTCTGATTGTTATCACTCTTTAGGACATACATACCACACTTGAAGAGACACCACTATATAGTTGCAGATGAAAGAGTGTTTCTATCTTTTTCATGCTGATGTTATAATTTGTTAAGTTGCTTAATTGTTGTTTCTTCTGTACCCTTTCCTTTACTGGATTGAGGAGTTTGGTGAGATGGCCCTTCAAGGGTATATAGAGGCAGAAAACCAGTTCACTGGAGGTCCTCATCACGAACTGCTCTTGCAGAGGCTGAGTTAGAGGTAATATGGACCATTTTAAGTTCTTGTTTCTCTTCCATTGAACTACTTGTAAAATATCTTACAATTATAACCGTTGTTATTGTGATAATTGATACAATTTGGGTGTGTTATGTGGCTAACAGTTACTAGAAAGGGTGGGATTGACACTAATTTAAACTACACCCTTTCTAGTTGTTAAAACAGTGCTAATCTGAGTGTAGAAATAAATAGGAAAGGGGTTTCTCATATTTTCAAAACTTGGTAGTATGAGGTGGATGAATCAGTTAATTGGATCCGGTTGAGGAGCAAACTTCTTCAGTGTCCTATCATTCATATTCTCATATATCGTGTTCAGATAGACAATAAGAGGTAGAAAAGGTTTTTAAGTTTATTAAAAAATGATAGTTGGTTTATCATCACTTTAATTGGAGAGGCTAACAGAAGATGAGTGAAAACTTTATGCACGAATACTACTAGTCCCATCTCTTCAACCTTCGCACGAGGCAATTTTTGTTTCGAATGCGGGTTCTTTGATGTCACTACATGACAATGTAGAGACCCAACACTCACAGCCTCTTGATGTCGATGTAGAGGCACTGAGGGAGGTAGCCCCCTCAATCTAGTTTCAGTAAGATATTAAAGTTACTTATATTAGGGAACATTTTGTTGAGGGTTGAGTGAACGTTGCACTAAATTCTCTAAATGTTTTCTTTTATCTTGTTGTGAGTTGATGGGTTTTACCTTATTTATTGCTTTGGTTTTTGTTAACGGTTGAGTGACAATAGACCTATATATTGGTTAAAGCAATGTTTTAAAAACCAGACTGGTGAGCAAACTGGAAAAAAAAAAAAAAAAAACATTTTGTGAACAAGTAATTTCATTTTTGAGATTGGTTTTAAAAAATATGGTTTCATTTGGGATGTGCTGGCCTGAAATGCAATATTAAAGTGAAAGACTTAGTAATTCTACGTTTGTCATGCTGTAGAAAATTGAAGATCATGATTCAAACTTAGTCTTAGGAAATTAAGCTTTTAACTATGTCAATTTAGTTAGGAACTTGAATGGATTTGAGTTTATAGAGCACATGTTATTAAATTTTCAGAACTAGCTAAAACATATTATTTTGCTACCAGTGAGGTGTATATTTGCTACTGCCAATAAATGGAGTGTGTTTAGTTGTTGCTGATGAATAGAATGTATGCTAGTTCAAGGGATGGCAGCTTAGGGGATGTACATTGGTTTTGTTCCTTCCTATGTTTATTTGTATAGTTGTTTTATTATGTTTTTGGTTGGTTGCTCACCAACTGGGTATGATGCTTGCATAATAGTGGACCACCTTTGATTTCAATTTCCAAGTGTCATTGAACCATTTTATATGACAATAAAAGTCATCATGTTGCTTGATTGTTTTCAACATTGGCAGATTCATATGTGTTCATTTCATATGATTCACTTGCCCTCAGTTAGATCAGCTGTTTTTTTTGTGATTTAGGACAGATAAAAGTCCAATATTAAAAAAATTCATTTTTGCTAAATTGGTTTATAAAATAAAATTATTTATATATTAGTTTAGATGTAATTGATAATATATTAATGTTTTCCTTTTTCATTTTCTTTGTAGATTGGTTTTTGATGACATTAGGAAGCATATTTGCAAAATAAGATCAAGTGTTGATATTTTTTGTGGACTAATACTTAGTTTTACTTGTAAATCAAGATCAAGTGTTATTTTTTTTTTTTTTTGTTGATTGATACTTAGTTCATTTTGAGATTTGCTGTGATAGTGTATTTGTTATACTTAATGAATTATTATTAAATTTGTTTGATGGATATATTTTGATTTATAATATAAATTGGTTATTGAATTGTTTTGTGGAGTGGTGTATAACAGTTAGTGGATTTGTTAGTATATTTGAAGGCTATTATGATATGAGCATGGATATTTGTGAAATAATAATTTAAATTAAATTGTAAAATATGGAACAATAAGTTTTGTGACAAAATTTATTGCAGTTTATATATGAAAAGTTTTGTTGATTTTGTTGTTTGGTGACTAAAAATTTCGTCATGTATACATCTTTTTGCCACGAAATATATTTCGTCACCCATGTCTAATTTTTGGACATGAAAAGTCTTGTCAACTTTACATCTTACTGTGATGAAATTATTTCCTCACCAATGATTAATATGTGACAAATTTATTCATCAACTAAAGTTTTATATACGATACTGAATAATTATTTGGTGACGAAAATGAAGATTTTTTGCGATAAAATGTTGTCTTATTGGTGACAAAATTTCGTCACTAAAGTAATTTTATTGATGACGAAATTATTTTTCGTCACAGTCATTTTTAGTGACAAACATTCAATGACGAAACCAGTGATGAAAATATTTCCTCACAAATATATATAGTGACGAAATTAACTCTTTGGAGACAAAAAAAAAAAAAAAAAAATCATCATTCAAAACCTAATTTGTTGTAGTGAGCTACTTACCTTATATCACATATATATAGTATGATTATCTTAAGCTAAATAGGCTAGGCTAGGCTAGGCTTAGTTAATTAGAATCAATTTAATTAGTTTATTCTAATTATTTGAATTCGAATTAGAATTTAATTAAACTTACCATAAAATTCTCAAAATTCAAAATAACACATAGACTCAATCAACTTCATGTTCAGATGCCGATAAAACCTTCAATTCGCACAGACAGATATTTCTACGTCAGACAGATATAAGCACAAATAATACAATATATATGCAATTAATTTAGAATTTCCGCTTAATTACTTATTAAGCATTCTTAATCAAGGATTATAAGCTAATCACAGGTCGAGGTTATTACAGAGATTAAGGAAGATAGAGATTGAGAGAGAGAGAGAGAGAGAGAGAGAGAGAAAAATAGAGTGATTTATACTGCTGGAGATCCCAAACAACAATGGCGAGCGAAAGAGCGAGAGAACAATGCTATACAGGTTTGTGATGCTTGAGAGAGAGAGAGAGAGAGAGAGAGAGAGAACGATTAATGTTTGAATTTTTCTAGAACTAGGGCAAATATGAGGAAAACAGGTAAAAGGGTCAAATAAATATATAAAAAAAAGGAATAAATTGGTTATTCGACTGGTAATCAAATGGTTGCAAATTATATAGTAGCAAAATGTCATTTTTCTAGTAGTGTTATTTCTATCGCATCACCTAAAATAACTAAAAAGGGTAAAATAAATTATACCCAAAATAACTCTGAAATGGATTTGTGTTCAAATATCAAAAAAATAAGAAAAAGACATATAAGTTTTATGTACCAAATATGAATTGATTTTCTTTAATTCATTTAAGTTCAAACGGATAATGAATAAAATGAGAGGTACTCAATCCAACTTAATCCGCGAACACTCCTAATACTGGAGATGAGTTCTTGCTTCATGTGCTAAGTACGAAATGTTGAAAGAGACACACATGGAGACCAAAATATTGATTGGTTATGAGATTTTGGTTTTATTTACAAAGGAATTAATGTTCCATACTTGGAATCTAAACGTAACATAAAAAAAAAAAGGTTTCGCAGCCTGTGTTTTGTGTGTGTGAATAAGAGACAAAGACTGATCACCGCAATTATAGCCGACCTGTAAGATTATGATCTCAATATCAATACACAATAATCATGAATAATATTATTGAAGTGCATGTTAATGAAATTGAAGGGAAGCCCCTTATAATGTCCCTGTTATGGAGTACATAGTGGACATAATTTGTCCTCATTTCTACTGTTTTGAAAACATATTCTCATCCCATGTGCTTGGTTCTGTTGCCTTCCTAACTAGTGGGTTAAACTAATGTCAAAATTTTAGAGTGAAGGGAGATAGTGTGTGATGCTCGAATGAACCAAAAATACAAGAAAAGTAGGGATAATATTGAGAGAAAATATTTTTTTTTGAAAATTTATTACTCAAAATCAATTGATCAAAATCTTAAAGGCTTATAACTTAATTTATTGTTGTCAGATTTTGTTTGTTGTTCTTTTTTTATTTTGAGTTGACTTGGCTTTTGCATTAATAATCTCTATAGTTTGGGACTTGTATCACTTTGGACTTCTAACTTTTTAATTATGACACATTTGACTCTAAATTTTGAATCTTGTTCTAAATAAGGACAATTGAAAATACCATTACTTAATTTCAAGGGTAAAATCATCAATTTAATAAAATATAAACTAATTTGACAAAAATAAATGCTAAAAAAATATTTTTGAATTTTTAAAAATTATTTATACCCACTAAAGACAAAATTATATAAAATTGATAAATCTCTTAGACATTTATTTATTTATTTATTTTACTAAATTGATTTTTATTATATATTTGGATGATAATCATATAATGGGTTGTTATTTTTATTTTCATTAAATTAATTTCTATTTTTCTAAAAGTCAAATATGACTACAACTTTGATATCATTATTAAATTAATCCATTAAATTAAAAAATTCAAAACTAAAAATATTTCATATATTAAATATATCGATTACATGATTATCATCTAAACATATAATAAAAATTAATCAGATAAAAAAAATAGATAAATGTCTAAAAGATTTATTAATTTTACATAATTTTATCTTTGGTTGGTAGAAATAATTTTTAAAAATTTAAAAATATTTTTTTGATATTTATTTTTGTCAAATTATTTTATATTTTGTCAAATTGACAATTTTACCCTTAAAATTAAGCATAGGTATTTTCAATTGTCCTTATTTGAAACAAAATTCAAAATTCAGAATCAAATATATCATAATTAAAAAGTCAGAGATCAAAATAACACGACCCCAAAACTATAGGAATTGTTGGTGTAATTCACCCGATGTATTTCTAAAGCATTGATGTTTCTTGCCGAAAACTCTTTTATTGATGTTTTTTCTATTGTACAACTTGTGCTATATTGTTTCATCAATAAATTTTCATTTGTTGATAAATAAATAAAAAAAGAAAAAGCCACAATCCATGTTTCAAATCGAGCTGAGATTAAATAAAATTAAAAAAAAAAAAAAAGAAAAAGAAGATATATAGATCCAAATTTGAGATAAAGTAAAAGATGATTCTTAAAAATAAAAAATAAAAGGGGATTTATTTAGACATTCAAATTAAGTATTTAAAATATTTTTAAATATAATAAATTTTTTATTTTGGAAATTTAAATGGTGAAATTCGCTCAAAATTCAGCACAAGTCACCGCAAAAGAGTGAGTTCAACTGTTTATTTATTTCATAAACTTACTTCCAATCACCACTATAAGACAAAAAGAAAGAAGGGATTATGTAGAATGCAGTAGTGATTCAAGATTTTTAGAAGTTTCAAGCTAATTCTGGTTTGGTAAATCATTTGGGTTAAATAATCACAAAAAGATAAAAAAAAAAAAAAAAAAAAAAAAAAAAAAAAAAAAAAAAAATTACAAAATCACAATAAAGTTACAAAATTATCACACTGACCCATATACAAACAAAAAGTCAAAAAAGCATCATTTCCAAGTAAAGGGCAATTTTGTCATTTTAATTTCAAAAAGTCAAAAAAACCAAACAAAAAAACCAAACAAATAAAAAAAATTCCAAACTAAAAAAATCAAAAAATCTCAAAAAACCAACTAAAAATGTCATTATCAAATGACCCTAAATGTCAAAATGAAACATTATCAAAGTTAAGTCATTGAAAAATTTAAGCCTTCAATAATATAATTTTTTTTAAAAAATGTTTTTTATATAAACTTTAAATAACAACTTGAATAGCCTAATAATTGAACTACTTCTAGATTACCCATCGGTGGCATACAGGCAAAACACTATGAGATCCCACTATGAAGTTGAAGTTGATGGACCACAATTACAAATCCATATGTACCTTCTCTACCTTTACCACTGGGTTATCTTGAATTTTTTTTTTTTTTTTGTCAATCTGGCAACCGCCAATCAAGCTTAGCATCTCATGTAAGCATTGATTGCTTAACGTATCATAAGTGTTGGGCCTTGATGATATATGGAAATTATTCTAGAATCAACATCAACAATGGATCCCATTGCCCCAACTGCCCCAATTTTTTTTCTTATTTATTTTGTTTTGTTTTTTTAGCATTTCACTAAATTTCAGCATATATATATATATATTGTATTTATTGATTTATTTGTTTTTAGATTTTCCATAAATATTTTACTTTATAAGTGAATCTAAAAAATTAAAATTAAAATTA
This sequence comes from Camellia oleifera, assembly GCA_022316695.1. Classification (NCBI taxonomy): domain Eukaryota; kingdom Viridiplantae; phylum Streptophyta; class Magnoliopsida; order Ericales; family Theaceae; genus Camellia; species Camellia oleifera. The sequence goes on from CM039311.1 coordinate 194,299,225, forward strand.
AAATTAACTAAAATATGAAAAAGTTCATCAAATACAACCCAACACAAAAATAATAATAATAATAATAATAATAATAATAATAATAATAATAATAATAATAAATAATAAGAAAAAAACTCAAAAATTATATTTGAAAACTCAAAACCAAATGCTACCAATTGAGAATTCTGAACAAAACTATTCTTTTCGCTAATTAAAAAAAAGGTAAGAGCTAGTCTTTCCTATAATCATAATTTTTTATTTATTTATTGTGTTTCTCTCAGAAAAAAATAAATAAATAAACAAAACAAAACAAGAAGTGTGTTTTCTAAAATAGATTATCAATTTTTTTAGAGACAAACTCGATAAAATAAAAAATAAAAATTACGATCGATTTAATTCTTTTTTTCAAAAAATAAATAAGTAAACAAAACAAAACGAGAAGTGTGTTTTCTAAAATAGATTATCAATTTTTTTAGAGACAAACTCAATAAAATAAAAAATAAAAAATTACAATCAATTTCATTTTTTTTTTCAAAAGCAACAAAAGGCTTTACAAAACCTGTGATGAGTCACATGAACCTAGATAGTACTGTCCAATTTAGATTATAGATTGGCGAGAAACTTACCCCTAATTGAATATCGCAATGAAACATATGTACCTTTAATTTGATAATCTATTAGTCTCACCACCACTACAATAATTCATATTCAAACACTTCAAATATAAAAAATATCATTAACTTAGACCATCACTTATATATAAAATACAATATTTGTATATAGTAAGATAACTCCAAGATATATATATATATATATATAGATCTCCTGAAGATCTTATAAGCTCCTTCGAGGCATCAACTCTTCACATGTACATGTTGATATATCAGTTAGAACTCCGAATTGGGACATTATTACCATTGGAAGAGTTATGAATGTGATTGTACCAAAAAAAATCAATTATCAAAGATAAGATGTCTCCTTTCAAACTCAACAGTTCCAAGTTGTACGGCTTATAGATGTATCTTAGGATAATCATTGTATTATATAAAATTAAATTAAATTAAATGATGGTTCAATGCACCAAAGGATATACAAATCTAAGGAGATTGGAAAAGATTAATGATTAGTAACTTGAATTTGAATTTGTTCAGATTTTCTGAATTTATATATGATAGTTGATCGCGAGTTCGGATAATCAATTGAACAATCGATGTAATACTTATTTATTGTGATAGTTATCCTTATCGATCTTAATTATCATCTTATTATTGAATGACCAGTTGAACGATCAATAAATAAAAATTCAAATGATTCAAACAAATTCAAATTTAAGTTACCAATCACATTGATTTGAAAAGAAAAAAAATAGATACATTATCATATTGCATGTTTAGTCTAGTCAAGATGGTTTGTCTCGATTATCATCTTGTACTAACATTAGAAAAGTAAGTGCCTGATTTCAACTCCTATTTCGCCTAGGTGATGACGGACAGATGAAGACCAAAAGCGTGATTGGACCCAGGAATATGTGGCTTTTTACACAGCACTTGCCAATTGGCCTTACCAAAAACAAAATTAATTAAAAAAAGAAGTGTATATATAGCCTTTACTTGTATTTATGTAATAAAAATGTGTAGGTATATCATTTATTATATTTAAAAAAATAAATAAATCGATACATCAAAAAAATTTTGAACAATATTCAAATAGTATATAAAAATCCTTTAAAATTTTTGTACTTTTTTCTATATCATATAAAACAATATTAATATACCTGTACAGGCTTATTAGTAGGTTGTTTTGGAAATAGCTTGTAAGTTGATTTTTTACGTATTATGAAAAGACGTGCAAAATAAAAGAAATGTAACGTGATTCAAATAAGTCAATAATTTAATAAACAACTCATAAGTCATGTTTCCAAATGAGTTTTACAGAAGAGAAAAATTTATACGATTCTCATTTAAATGGATATCTAAAAAAAAATGAGTCATGTTATCCAAATGAGAAATTTCCATCCTTGCAGTCTCATCTTTTCCTTTCCTCTCTTCCATTCATGAGACGCCATCACATACCACCACCTTCATCCCTACCCTCCTACTCTCCTTTTCAACCACCACTAAAGATCACCACCGCCCCTAATCAACGCCAATGTCTCCTTCCTCACACCCTCACACTTGGTTTCTGTATATTAACTCGAGAAGTTGAGGAAGAGAAGATGTGAAGGTTAGTGGTGGTAATGGTGGTGGTAATTGTTGGGGATATAGGGAAAGAAACGATAATTGGTTTTGGTTGTTGAAAAAAAGAGAAAACATCAATGGTTATTAGTAGGGGTGTAAATTTGGCTCGACCCAACCTGGCCCACCCAAGCCTGGGCTTAAGTTAGCCCATATCGGGTCGCACGGGCTTCAACCAAAATTTGGGCAGCGTTGGGCTGGGCCGACCCGTGGGCCAAAAAATTAGGCCCAGGTCCAAAGGATATTTGAGTCTTGAGAGGGCCAGCGAGGTAAGTTAGCGAGCCTGAACATTTTTTTCAATTTTTTTTTCCTTTTTTTTTTTTTACCAAAAATGACACCAGGCTAGGCTGAACTGAGTTTGAAAATGACGATCTAGGCCCAAGGTCCCAGATTGGGCTCGGGGCTGGGCCTACCCCGAGCCTAGGGCAAGTTTCGAGCCGCCCACAAGCCACGAGCAATTTTTACACTCCTAGTTATCAGAAGTTGCTTGGAGAAACTAGAGAGGGAAAGGAGAGGTAGATAAAAAATAATGGATAGTGTACATTCCACACCACTCACAAACTAACTGATATGGTCTATTTTCACTGATTATTTATACATCTTACATTTATAGGACATGTGTGAAACTTAAACTCATTAGAAAAAGATGATTAATGGGTTTGAGTAGTATTACAAATTTACCTTTATTAACCAAAAAATTATTTAGAATTATTATTTTGTGATTCAAATTTATTCTACATATGAATCCCACTCTACACAAATTTAATCTCCACTACACAGCTACACATTCAAATAAATTTAAGTGAATAAGTCTGGAATCATAAACTTTTCCAGTAGGTTTTGACATGAAGATTATTATTACATGAGTTAAATATTTATCTCACACATTTTGCCCTTTTAGTGATATTATAGAATACTAATATTTTTTTTCAAAGTCAATTCAATCTCGATAAATATGTATGACTTTAATTGAAGCAATTAAATTCACCAATATTACTCGGAATTGTGAACCCATTTTGGAACTAAAAATTAATTTTCATATATAATAATATTTGTGTTGGTATTATTATTATTATTATTATTATTATTATTATTATTATTATCATTTAATTTTTGTAAATTTGTGTGGGTGAATGTCATGGAATTTTTTTGATGGGCCGACAAGGGGCTCCAATGATGCCACTAATGTAGGTGACAACCTTTGATTCCCCACTGATCTTTGCAGGTATCTGTCCCTCTCTCCCTCTCATTACCCTCCCATCCCATCTCTTCTTCACTTCATTTCTAGTTATTTATTTTGTGGTTTGCATTAACACTAAATCATTGAACCTCACGAAATTCCAACACAAACCCTCCTCTCCCCTCACTACTTTATATCTCATCTCTTGTCTTCTCAATTCCTTTCAAAGAGTACTTTGATTAGTTTGTTATCAACTCTCTCGGAAACTCTAGCCTCTTAAAAAACAATCAAAATTTTAAATGAAAGGTGTAGATTTAAACTTCTAGTCAGGACACATCTGTAGATTTAAAATTCTGAATATTTTTCTCTATTATTATTATTTTTTTTAAGTATATGGTATTATTGTTCTATTTAACCTCCTCCCCACCAACCTAGCTTTACAATTATATATATCACTCATCTCAGTTGCATTAAACCTATCTCTTCCTCTACAGTTCCTTGATTGAAACTTTTAAAAACACCATCTAAACACCTTGATTTTTGTTTCATATTCCTTTTTTATTTTTTCTTTCTTTTAGCCATGAGTTTCCAACCAAACACATCTCTTAATCTTAGTTTACCCAATGGTAATGATCTCAACTTGGACCTTGTTCTTGATAGGTCTTCTTCTTCTTCTTCATCCCCACTTAGCCCAGTCGCTCCTCGAGTTTTCTCTTGCAACTATTGCCAGAGAAGGTTTTACAGTTCACAAGCCCTTGGAGGACACCAAAATGCTCATAAGCTTGAAAGAACCCTAGCCAAGAAAAGCAGGGATCTGAGTTCAGCTGTTCGACCACACACAGGATGGAATGATAGGTCCGGTTCCAGTTCGACTGCTTCGAGCCACGCTCAACGGTTGCAGCCACCACACATGGCCGGACTTGAGCATCAAGGTCACCAAGCAAGGTTTCCGGGCGAAATGAACTATCATGGTAGGAGAGAGATGAATTACGGTTCTAGAGAAGGTGAAATTGTTCAAGAGGAGTTTAGTCAACTTGACTTGTCCCTGAGGCTTTGAATAATTCTTACCATTTTAGATGCTATTTTCAATTTTTTTTGGTTAACTTTCAAGTTTCAATTTCTTGTGAAAAGGTATTTGAATTGGAAAATGAAGAGTAAAATAATGGAATTGAAAATTTAAGAAGGTATCAATATTGACGATACGGGTCAAATGGGTCAAATATTGATCAATATATTGATGAATAAAAGTGTTAGAGGTTCAAAATACTAATATCTAATGGCTAATAATCGATATTTAAAATCATGGTGACCTTACAAGAAGTGGTCATTGATAGTATGCATGTATGTATTGATCATTGATAATTTAATGAGCTAAGTATCATTCTCATTCTTTCCAAACCCATTTGCATTCTAGTTGACACAATGTGAGCATGATGGAAAAAAAAAAAAAAACCTAGATACAAGGCACAAACAAAAATCTGGTCATTGATATAACTTCAGATTCTTATGGACGATAGTATTTAGCTGGTCATTGATATAACTTGTGTTGCTTTCAGTTGAGTATTGTCCCCTCTAGTCAGAACTTTTGTGTAAGAAATATTATTTATTGCAAGTCTTTTGAATTCATTTTTATTCTCTTTCCCACATTTATACATTTCTATTTGTGTGTAGAGCCATAGATGGTTATTATTCTTGCCATATGGCTTTTCCATTCTCTATATCTGGTATTACAATTTTCAGAACAACCATAATGACTAGAGTGACTATATTGATTTTTAACACTTTTAGTTTCTTAGAGTGTGTTTGGTAACGTTTACGTTTTCAGTTTATATTTACAAAAATTTTATAAACTGATTTTCGTTTATTTTTTGTTTATTTTTAGAAAAACAAAAACTACAAACGCGTTTGGTAATTGACAAAATGTTTAAAAAAAATTTAAAATATAAAAAAGAGTGAGAAATGGCAAGTGGCGGCGGAAGACGGTGGTGGCAAGTGGTGACGGTGGGTGGTAGGTAGCTGGTGGTGGTAGGTGGCGGCGGGTGGGTGGGTGGTGGTGGTGGTGGGTGGGTGACGGTGCCAGGTGGCGGGTGGTAGCGAGTGGGTGGTGGTGGTGGTGGTGGTGGTGGTGGTGGGTGGGTGACGGTGGCAGGTAGTGGGTGGTAGCGAGTGGGTGGCGGTGGCAGGTGGTGGGTGGCGGATGACGGGTGGTGGTGGTGGTGGTGGTGGTGGTGGGTGGGTGGGTGGGTAACGGTGGTGGGTAGTGGTGGTGGTGAGTGGTGGTGGCAGGTAGGTGGCGGATGGCGGGTAGATAGTGGGTGGGTGGGTGACAGTTGCGGGTGGTGAGTGGTGGTGGCGACGGGTGGTAGGTGGTGGTGGCAGGTAGGTGGCGAAAGGCGGGTGGTGGTGGTGGTGGTGGTGGTTGGTGGGTGGGTGGGGGGGTGACGGTGGCGGGTAGTAGGTAGTAGCAAGTGAGTGCTGGTGGTGCTGGTGGCGGCGGGTGCTGGTGGCAAGTGAGTGGTGAATGGCGGCTGGCGGTGGTGGGTGGGTGGGTGGCGGTGGCGGGTGGTAGATGGTAGCGAGTGGGTGGTGGTGGGTGGTGGGTGGTGATGGCAGGTGGGTGGCGGGTAGTGGGTGATGGTGGTGGTAGTGGTGGGGGGTAGGTGGGTGACGGTGGCGGGTGGTAGATGGTAGCGAGTGGTAGGTGGTAGCGAGTAGGTGGTGGGTGGTGGAGACAGGTGGGTGGCGAGTAAGTGGTGGTGGTGGGTGGCTGGTAGTGGTGGGGGGTGGGTGGTAGGTGGCTGGTGGTAGTGGGTGGCTGGTGGTGGCAAGTGGGTGGTGAGTGGTGGTGGCAAGTAGGTGGCCGGTGGTAATAGCGGGCAGTGGATGGTAGTGGCAGGTGGCGGGTCGATAGTGGGTGGTAGTGGTGACGGTGGTGGTGGCGGTGGCGGCGAGGGGTGGGTGGTGGTGGTAAGTGGGTGGCGAGTGGTGGTGGTAGGTGGTGGTGGGAGGTGGGTGATAGGTGGTGGTGGCGGAAGACGGTGGTGGAAAATGGTGGCGGGTGGTAACTAGTGTTGGATGGTAAAAAAAAAAAAAAAAAAAATTGAAAACTCAAAATGGAAACACATTTTTTGTGTTTTCATTTTTTTGTCAAATTTATAAACTAAGACCACTGATTTATAAATCAAAAATTTTACCAAACATGTTTTTATTTGAGTTTTTAAAATTTTTGTAAATATAAACAGAAAACTAAAAACGTAAGTGTTACCAAACGACACCTTAGCATTTTGATATTTAAGTTATCTATTTAAATTCAAAAGTTAAAATTATTACATAATGGTACTGCAAAAAATTTATATGAATCTTGAAGTTCTTTTGAACATGACATGCATTTTTAGTGATATTAATGATTTAGGATTTGTTTCCAACAACATTTTAAGTTTTGGAAAAGCACTATAAACAGAAGAAAAAATAAAAGAATAAAACTCTAATTAGTTTACTAAATACTGAATAATATTTTTAGATCAGCAAAAGGAAAACTTTTTGATGGATGAGAACATACAAAGTATGAAAATGCATCAATACCGGGGGGGGGAGTGCAAAGAGTATCACGGAACACCAACTCAATCCCAATTAGGTTGGCACCGAGGAGGGAATTCTATCATGTGCTAGCACTAGCCTCAGACGTTGGGTAGTGCTAGCATATGCCTTTGTAAGCTAGAAAAATTGTCGAATTAATCATCTTCGTGCACCTCATAATCACTCTTACTTTTCCTTGCTGAAAAGTTTGTAGGTTGTTAATGTCCTCTTCGAATTAAACTACCAACCCCCAATGATTACCAATATTTCTAAAGGTTGTAATACTCCAAAGATTAATTGGAATGCCAAAGCAACACCTTTCTTGCTCTATAAATTGACCTTTCCCCCATTCTTCAACTGAATCACACCAATTCTTACCCCACCTTCGTATCCTTTCCTTTCATTCCTTCATATGTTGTACTAAGTTGAAGGTTAGCAGTACTACTCTACCTCACCCCTCTCTTGCAACCACATCCTTCATCCCTCTATAACACAATTTTGCTCTGAAATCCTTAAAAAATAAAAAGCTACTCAATTTCACTACTAAGCTTTCATAAAGCCATCCATTTCCTTCCTCATAAGCTTTTATCATCACCTTCTCACTCTCACTGGCTCCTCCTCTTACTAATGCCTATGCATATGACTTCTTGACTCTACTACCCTGCCTTTGCTGCATTTGAAACTACTGTTTCATCATCATCCATTCTTCGCATCTGTTCATTACCATTTGCTCCATTTGACCAGGTTTTTGAGGTTTTTGAAACACTGCTCTTTTAACCTTCAATGCCTTGTTATCGCTCCATAATCCATCTGCCTTCTGGATCTCCATTTCTGCAGCCACCTCGCAATCATATCTTACAAATGCAAATCTAGACCTTGACACTTTTCTTTTCTTTCCTAGAATGAACACATCATTGACTATGCCAAACTTGCTAAATAGATTAAATAATCCTTTTGGATCCATGGATTCTGGGATGTTATCCACAAATATAGTAACCAACATTGCCTTCTTGCGATATCCATGCTAATTTCCCATTTTTCTCCTTCTGATCAACGGATTCTAACCTCTTCTCTCCATATCACTTATCCTCTCAAAACCACTATTTATCTCTCTTCTATGAATTGATTAATTGTAACCCTAAATACTGAATAATATTAAAAGGCTATATATATTTTCTAAATGCATACATCGCTTATTGAATAATTGACAATACTTGCAATAGTTTCTTGTGAACAAAATTTTCAAAATTAGTATTGATAAACCCTACCTAAGAAGATTGACTCTATCATAAAAAATTAAAAATAAATAAGTAAATTAGCAATATTATAAGGTTTTGGTTTGAGATATTGCCCGTGACCTAAAATGGTTTGCCCATAGTTTGTAGTTCCTAAGAGCTAACATCACAATATGAATTTTATTTTATGTCAAGGTTTATTGGTGTAGTAGAAAAGCAACAAACATAGAGATCATTTAAGCTCAACACTCGAGTTGAAGTTCCAAGATCTCCGTCCCTACATTTCCCCAATGAAGAAAAAACAAAATAGAGAGAGAGAGAGATGTTTGGCCTCTTTTTTATTTTTTTTATTTTCTAGCTCACTAGAGTTGGTTTAGAGTTCAAAATTTAGGGGGATGTATCATTGTTGATATATTATTATGATCCACTACCAACAAATATATACTTTTTATACATTTTTTGTTTGGATATGGTAATTTTTAGAGAGTTGAGCGAAGTACCCTAAATACAATTTTAGGCCAGTTTAAGGACCAAAAAGGAATTTCCATCCTCTATTTTGACAAGCCATATTTTAGAGAAATTCTATTTCCATACACCAGTGCATACATTTAATAAAATATTATTTTAATAATAATTGTTTCCTAAAGTAAAATTATTATAATGGATATCAAAGCATACTCACAATGTTATATTAAATTTTCTTTCTATACACATCTTTTTTAAAAAAATAAATAAATAAATAAAAATCTCAGTACACATTTTTCAGAAAAAAATAAAATAAAATAAAACAAAACAAAACAAAACTCTACATTTGATGAGTATCATAGTGTTCCTCTTCACACAAATCTGAAGATCCAATCCAAATACTCTGCCTATCGGTTCCAATTCTCATTTTTTCTTTGACCAATCATTCACAGATTCAACCATTTCTCAATCAAATCACTGCTACAAGTTGATCTGTGTATTAAATTTTGTTCTTTCCTTGTCATTATTTGCTTTGTATGTTGATGCTTGATGATCATTCTTCCCACTAAACTTTCTTTAAAGTCCATTAAACTCCTTGCTTCCTTGATAGCTCGAGATCATTCACTTTCTCCCTCCTAAATTTGTTCAGTGACCGAAACTACAATCCAGCCTTTAACCCTTTCCATGTCAAAGCAAAGCAAAGCCTTGATCGTGCAATCTAGCCTTTACATTGAGGAATCTTTTCCGTTCTTAAAATTTTAGTACGGCATATTTGATACTGCCCTTGTTCCCCCATTTTTAATGGCCACTATCATGTGTTTTGGAAGCCTAATTAACTTGAAAGTTTTCTATTTAGCTATTTAACTGTTATTTCTATCTCAAAAATTGTTGTCTTTTGGTTAAACTATAGAGGAGGGAAAAAAAAAAGTTCTTATTGGAATACCAACAAGTTGTGCCCTCTTCTTATGTTCAATGATGTTTGATGTGGTTCTTTCTTTTGCAGAATGTGTGATACTCATGGTCCAAAGCAAATCATAACAAGAAAAAAGCAAAAATAAAATACACATATTCAACCATTTCTTGATAAAAAATAATCTACTTCTTAATTGAAGCAATCATCTAGGTAATCTCTGATTTTAAACCATCATTCATAGTTATGTTGAAATGGGTGAAGGGGGTAAAAGTGTGTGGAATAAGGGTTTAGAAGATGTGTGTACAAGGATATAAATTATGGTATAATTAGAACATCAAGTGCATGAAATGAGAAGAATAACCAAAAACTAAATTAATAAGTGTGAACACTAAGAAATAATGTACATTGAGATAAGTCGATGCGCGGAAATAGAATTTTCCATTATTTTGGGAGAGGGGGAGAGAGGGAAATATCCTTACAAAATCTTAGTGTATGATTGTAAGATTCATGATATATATTCAATTGTGTTTCAATATAATGTCTATATCTAATATATATGGAAATTCTAAACCTAATCCAAAATAAGAAATAATATTCACAGAATAAACCTAAACTAATATTATTCTCACACCCTCGCTCAAACTCAAGGTGTTTGGGCAAAAAACACTGAGAGTTTGCCAAGAAGAAACTGAAACCGAGCAGTGGTGTGAGTCTTGGTAAAGAAGTCAGCAAGCTGCAGAGCCGAAGAGACGAAAGGAAGCGAGATAGAGTCAGACTGCAGATACTGACGAACAAAGTGACAATCAATCTCAATGTGCTTGGTCCGCTCATGGAGGACAGTGTTATGTGCAATCTGAATAGCACTGCGGTTGTCACAATAGAGGGAGGCCAGAGATGACTGAAGGACACCCAACTCAGTCAAGAGACAACGAAACCAAACAATCTCAGTAGTGGCATGAGCCATAGCACGGTACTCAGCCTTGGCAGTGGAACGCGCAACAATAGTCTATTTATTTGCCTTCCAAGAGATCAAGGAATCACCAAAAAACATGCAGAAGCCAGAAGTGGACTTGCGATCAGTGACATCACTTGCCCAATCAGAATCAACATAAGCCACCAAGTTCAAAGAAGAAGTAGAAGATAACAATAAATCCTGAAATATAGTACCCCGGAGATAGCGAAGAATCCAAACCAAAGCAGCCCAATAGGTAAAGTGAGGAGCAAAGACAAACTGGCTAACCACATTAATAACATAAGCAAAATAAGGACGAGTAACCGTCAGATAGACTAAGCACTTCACGAGCTCACGATATAAAGTAGGATCATCCAGAAGAACACCATCAGTGGTGTTGAGCTTTACATTAAGTTCAATAGAGGTATCAGAAATCTTAGTGTCAATAAGACTAACACGATGAAAAACCTCATTGGCATACTTGGCCTAAGATAGAAAGTAGTCCTTGGGAGAAGAAGCTATCTTAATACCAAGAAAATATTGCAATGGGCCTAGATCCTTCATTTCAAAGGTGCAGAAAAGATGCTACTTGACCTCACATAGAGCAGAAGAGTCAGAACCAATGATGATCATAGCATCCACATACAGTAATAATGCAACAAAGCTAGTACAAGTGTGAAGAAGAAATAAAGCAAAATCTTGGGCACAAGGATAAAACCCAAGCTCAATAACAACAGTCTGAAAGCAATCATACCAAGCATGATAAGACTGCTTCAAACCATACAGAGCACACCGAAGCCGACAAACCTGTCCACGGAAATGGTGAAGGCCAATAGGAGGATACATGTAAACCTCCTCAGTGAGATGACCATTAAGAAAACCATTCTTAACATCTATTTGATGAAAAGGCCAAGAACGAATAGCAACGACAGAGATCAAAGTACGGACATTAGTCATCTTGGTAACATGAGCAAAGGTCTCCTCATAATCAATACCATACTCTTGTAAGAAACCTTTGGCAACCAGACGAGCTTTGTAACAATTAAGAGAACCATCAGAATGAGTCTTGACTTTGTAGACTCATTTGCAACCAACCAGATTCTTACCAGCAAGCAAAGGAACCAACTCCCAAGTACTAGTTTTCTGTAAAGCAGACAATTCATTCTTCATAGCTTGAATCCAATAAAGATCTTGATAGGCCTCTTTGTAAGACTGAGGTTCTGAAAAAGAGTGAATAGCAGACAAAAAAGTACGATAGAAAACAGAAAAACATGTATTAGACTAACCAAACTTGTTTGGAGGATAACGCGCTCAAGTAGGATATCAATGTGCAGTAGGATCAGAGTCGTCAAAAGCAGGAGGATCAGTAGCAGAGGTAGAGACAATCAGTGGAAGAGAAGCCTTGCGACGAGAATAAACTAACAACGGAGGATGAGAAGAAACCGAAGGAGAAGCAGCTAGAGGTGAAGCAGGAGGACAAGATGAAACAAGCTTAAGGGGAACTGTGGATATGTACTCATCAGACGGGACATCAGAAGGAAACGAATCAATATGAACCAAATCCTTTGTAGAAACTGGGGCAGTAAGAGGAGGAAGCTGAAAATAAGGTAGATGTTCGAGAAAGGCAACATGGCGAGAGACAAAAAGACAACGAGAAATAGGGTCATAATAATGATAACCTTTCTGAGTGAGACTATAACCTAAAAAGATACATAAGACAGACTGGGCACGAAGTTTGGTCCTATCTTTACGGGGTAAAAGGACAAAACAAGCAAACCCAAACACACGAATGAGAGATTAATTGGGAAGTTAAGAAAGCAGAGCCTCATAAAGAGACCGACCAGAAAGAAGGGGGTAGGCATACGGTTGAAAAGAAAAGCAGCAGTAAGAACTACCTCACCCCAAAACGAAGCCGGAACGAAGGCAAAGAGAATGACAGACCTAACTGTCTTAACGAGATGACGGTGTTTATGTTTAGCTCAACCATTTTGGGCAGGTGTATCAATACAAGACGTTTGGTGAATGGTACCCAATTTGCCCAAATAGTCACAGAATTTAGTTTTAAAGTATTCCCCGCCCAAGTCAGACCTCAACAATTTAGCAGTAGACCCAAACTACGTAGTGACCATAGAGTGGAAAGTATGGTATATCTGGTAGAAGTCAGACTTATAGGTCATAAGATAAACCCAACTGTAACGAGTGCAGTCATCAACAAATGACATATAATAGGCAGAACCCCCTTTGGTGAGAACATGAGAAGGGCTTCAAATATCAGTATGAACTAAAGAAAACGGTGTATCAAATATATAAGTACTTGTACGAAAAGGTGAGGTTTTCATTTTGGCAAGTTTACACCCCCGACATTCAGTAAGTTCACTCGGAAAAACTTTGCCCAATATACATGACTAAGCTAAAGACCATAAATGGTCAACAGATAAGTGCCCTAACCTAGAATGCCAAAAGTAGAAAGGACTAGACAGAGAATCTAACTGAAAAGAGGAACAAGTAGTATGAGAAGTCATCATAGGCAAGTGCAAGCTCTCCATCACATAGAGGTCTTCAACTCTAAGGCTAGTCCCAATCTATTGCTTGGACATTCGATCATGTACAGAACAGATAAAAGAAGAAAAAATAACATCAGGACCGGAGGTATCAAGCTGATTGATAGATAATAAACTGACAGATAACTGAGGAATATAATAGACAGATGGAATAGAGACAATAACCATAGCAGACGGTAAGATAGTCCTAACAGATATAACAGACATACCGGACCTATTAGCGGCATTAACAGTAATAGGAGAGTGAGTACAATTTTGAAGTAAGAAGAGATGGGAAGTCATATGATGAAAGGCAGCAGAGTCAAAAATCCAGACAGACGAAGAGATACCTGAAGAAGTCTTAAGCAAACCTGAACGAAGAAAGGAAACAATGAAGGCAGATAGAAATGGTTGTAAAATAGACAGTGTATGCTGAAACTGACTAATCTGAGCACTCAAAGAAGCCAAGTCAGGATCAACAGCTGGAACAGATACAGTGAAATCGATGGGAGCCTAAAAATTACTCAAAGAAAAAGGACAAAACTGGATCTAAGACTGCTGAGAAACCGAGCCAGACAAACATCCCTTCTTGGGACAGTGGTATTTCCAATGACCCCACTAATGACAGAAGACACACTCATCTGATGCCAATGGCTCTTTTTGGGCTTTGCAGAAGGCTGAACCTGATGGGTATCTAACATCGTAATGAGCCAAAACAAAATAGATAACTGATGGAGCAAAATGTAATAAACAAAGATTGGATAGGCCAAATTGTAATAAGCCAAACAAATATGACCAAACCAGCCAACCACGAAGCAGAAGATTACTCCAGATGAGAGAGAGAGAGAGCAGACTTCACGAAAGAGAGTGTGAGAAACGAGAGCTTTCGCTATCGCGATCACGATCAGGCCCAGAAGCTGATAGTGCAATTTTAGCGAGAACACGTGATTTTGAACCAGAGCCTTACGAAAATGAGTCGAATCTAGAAGAACCAGTGATGTCACGAACCAAAGAGAGAACCGGGGATGTCGCGAAACAAAGAGAGAAGTGGGAGTCGACGAAGGCAAAGAGAGAGAGAGATGTGAACAAAAGATCACATTCGACTTTGACTTTCAGATTCAAAGCCGAAGTTGGAGAGTAGAAGCTAATGGAGAACCAGATGGGACGTCGAATCAACTTCGAACCAGTCAACGACTTCAAGCCAAATGAATATCTAGACGGAGAGACCAGATTTTGCGAAACCCTAGCCACCACGAGATCAACGATCATGTTGCTCTGATACCATGTAAGATTCTTGAAAGTTTTTCTGTATATTCAATTGTGTTTCAAAGATCGTGTTGCTCTGATACCATGTAAGATTCTTGAAAGCTTTTCTGTATATTCAATTGTGTTTCAATACAATGTATACATCTGATATATATAGCAATTCTAAACTTAATCCTAAATAGAAAACAATAGACCTAATCCAAGATAGGAAACAATATTTACAGAATAAATCTAAACTAAACCTAAACTAATATTATTCTCACAATGATCATACAACATAAGAACAAAGTTTATATACATAAAATGCTTTGTTTTTAGATTTTATATTATCTCAAAACTTAATAACTTTTGATGTCATCTTAGTTTTTTGTAAGATTTGTATCTTTGAATCCTTTTGTCCAGATTTACAAAATAAGAGACTAATGATAAATATAAAATTTAAAAAACAAGGAAATGAGATTTTCACTGAGTTTTCTATTCTTTACAGTGAAATTTCTCTAACCAAAAGTTAAATCAGTGAAATTTATCTGTCATTGATAAGAAAAACACCTTTTACTGGACCTCGCCTATTATGAGCTTATATTATGTGAGAGGAGGTATTACTTATTTTTCCTAATTTTTATGCATCTTACTAAAAGTAAGGCTAAATTAATTTTTTTTTCCTCAATTTTTACACAAAATTTCAATATCAACCAACTTTTATTTACACCCTCATAATCAAACCAATATAGTCCAACCCGTATAATCTGACCATTAATAGAGGATTATCTCGTGTCGTCTGGCCCAAAAAACATTAAAAAAAAAAAAAAGTTCCATTAATATAGGAACAAGAATGTCTTTATTGATTTGATGATATATATCCAAATTCGTATTCTTATAGATACTGAATTTTCACAACGATAACACATTCCACACATAGTACAATTCAAGAAAGATTGGAATAGGATGCTAAATCTTGGCTTAGATTTCCTCCACCCAAAGCATCCTTCTTTTGTCAATATGCCAGTAGTTCAAATGCTAACGTTCTTTACCAACACCCCCCCCCCCCCCCCCCAAAAAAAAAAAAAAAAAAAAAACTAATGTTCTTCTTTGATTACATAATTTATTAATATTAAAAAAAATGCTAACGTTCTTTATCAAATCCCCCCCCCCCCCCCCCCCAAAAAAAAAAAAAAAAAAAAGCTAATGTTCTTCTTTGATTAATCTTACATAATTTTATTAATATAAAAATAAAAAAATAAAAAAAAAAATAAAAAAAAAACTCATAAAAATTGAAGGGTAAGTTGCATTTTGCCCTGTTTCGCTATTTTGACACTTGGGTCCTTGAATTTTTTTCCCTACTTTAGCTATTTATGTTTTAAGTTTCTCACTACAACAACTAACTTATGTTCAAAATTAAATAGAAAATGATAGATTGACATCGACGTGGTATTAAGATATTTTATTACACCTCTGACAAAAACTGAAACCCCAAATCACATGTCATGTGATAGTTAATGTAGCATTTTTTTGTCTAATTTTGAAAAAAAAATTAACTTTAAGAGTAAATTAGAAAAAATTTGAAACATGAAGTATTAAAATGGAGAAAAAAAAAACTTTAAGGTCAAAGTGAAAAAATGATCAAACATAAAAAAGACAAAATGTAATTTATCCAAAATGGATATAAAATAACCCTTCAAAGCTGAGTACATTAATATGAATCATTGTTTGGTAACTGTTAAAAAAGTGACTTTTTTTTTAAAAAAAATTTGTTTTTTGTGATTTTTCTTTTTAAATTTGTGTCTTTTTTTATTTTTATAATTCAAGAATTTAAAGAGTACAAAAAAAAAATCATAAAAATAAAAATAATAACCATTTTTTTAGCCCTTTCATTTTAGTGAACTTTTAAATATATATTTAAAAGTTTATGTTCTTTTAATCCAATAAAATTTAAAAGACATAACAATTCCACTATTTTTAAAAAGGTTTATTAAGGACAAAAATAAAAATAAAAAAAGCAGTTGTCAAGCCTTCCATAATGAAGAGACTGTTAGAATGGTGGTACAAGGATACTACACCCCAAAAAAAAAAAAAAAAGGAAGAAGAAGAAAAGAAAAAGAGAGAGAGAATAAATACACACGTTTTGTGAGAATTTAACATGTCATTTTGAAGTTTGACATCATTGAATTTAAAGTCCCTTTGCAACTTCTATCAATAATGCATTTGAATGTCTGCATGTTGGATGTAAAGACATATCCTGTGTTTTATTCTCTTCAGAATCATTTTTAGTTTAACTGTGATTTAAATAAATAGTTCACGGTCCGAATGAGATGGAAATGATTTGGGTTTCCAGATGGTGGGCTGTTCATTCTCGTTGTGAATCTGCAAACAAACCCTTAAGAAAGACTCTCGGACGATCTAGTTAAAATTATACTGGAGGAAGATGTTAATTGAGAATTAGTTTAAGGGTTCTTTTATAATTAACCCTATAAAATTATGGTTTGGATTTTTTGGATTAAGTTTTTTAAAAACTGAATTTTTTGATTTTCATATTTTTTTTTTAATGAATATTTTTAAAATTTTAAGCATGTTTTTACCTTTTTAGATACATATAAGTAAGATGTATCTAAAAAAGTAAAAAAAATTGTGAAAAAATATTTTAAAAAATTAATAAATACAAAAAAAATACAAAAAATGTATTGAATTCTCGTATTTTTTTTATTTATATTTTTTGGTATTTAGTGAATTTTTAAAATGTTTTTTTTCACAAATTTTTTACTTTTTATGTATATTTATGTTAGGTATGTCTAAAAAGTAAAAACAATTACTTAAAATATTAAAAAAAAATTAGTAAAAATAAAAAAATACAGAGAAGAAAGTAAAATTTTCTGAAAAGTATTTTTAGAAAAATGGAACTAAACAATGATATTAAGGGCTGGTTTGGCAACCTTCCACAAAAGTCAAAAAGTCAAAAAGTTATCAAAAAAGTTAAAAAGTTATTACTATTCACCAAAAAAAAATTTTATAAAAATAATATATAAATATTCATTCAAATCAACTTTTCGGCCACTGACGTGATGTGCCTCAAACTAAATTGGATGATTAAGTTTGGCCCGTTAGGGCCCACCATGGGTCCCATTTTGATAATCTGAACTGTCAATATGTAGAACTCGTCTAGCACTATATGCTTGTAAAAAATCACGTCTATCGGATATCGCTAACTACATGATCAAATCAGTATTGTATAAAAATGGATGGTGTTATAATTAACAGTTAACATGATCAGATAGCTATCGATATCCAATCAATGTGATTTTTACAAACATATAGTACTCGACGAGTTCTACACATTGAACGGTTCCGATTAGAAAAACGGGACCCGTGGTGGGCCCCCACCGCCAAACAACACCATCCAATCAAAGCTCGAGAATGAGACAATAATTTCTCATCTACTCCACCAGCCCATTCCTCTGCCAGTTCGTACGGCCTCCTACACAATCTTCCCCTACACACTTCTTTATACAATTTTTTAATACACTTTTTTTCATAAAAAGTTAAAAAGTTAATCTAAATATCCATATTTTTTTCCTTAACTTTTTAGTTCAAAGGGTGATGTTGTGGTACATTTGGATGTACCATACATCAATTATGAAAATATGTGATTTTATATTATAACTAATATCATATAGATCATAACCATTATCATATTAACTTATAACTTAATTATATTTAGTTATTCGTACATACCATATTATTTCATAACTACCACATAACTAAATTATTTTAATAATTTCAGTATAGCCGGTTACCAAAAAGAGTGTAAAGAAAATCAAAGAAGTCCAGGGGTCCTAATATCACATATCTCATAACCATTAGTCACATATTTCATAATCAACATATTTTTTTCATAACCAACATCACATATCTCATAACCACTAGTCACATATCTCATAACTAACACCATTTTGCTTATAATCACACCACTTTGTTCAGAACTAATATCATATATCTGATAACTATTGATCACATATCTCATAACTATTACCCACATGAATCATAACCACATCTTATAACCAACCAATTTGAGTCATAACCAACATCACACATCTCATAATCACTAGTCATATATCTCATAACTAACAACCCTTTTGCTCATAACTACACCACTTCGATCATAATCAATATCTCATATCTTATAACCACTAACACATATAGTATAACCAAACACCCTTTGACCCTACTTTGCTCATAACCAAAATCACATATCTTATAATCACTAATCAAATATCTCATAACCATTACCCACATATCTCATAACCAACATCACATATATCATAACTACTAATCACATATCTCATAACCACACCATTTTGATCATAACCAACATTACATATCTCATAACCAAACACCCTTTAACTTATAACTACACCACTCTGCTCATAATCAAAAATCACATATCTAATAATCACTAATCATATATCTCATAACCTTTACCCACTTATGTCATAATCACATCTCATAACCAACACCATTTGCCTCATAACCAATATCACATATATCATAACCACTAATCACATTACTCACATATAGGGGTGTAAATTTGGCCCACGGGCTCGCGACACACCCCAAGTACAGAAATTACTCTCTCTCTCTCTCTCTCTCTCTCTCTCTCTCTCTCTCTCTCTCTCTTGTTTGGGCTAAAGAAAGGGTCTAGGGATTTGTCAAAAATAATTAATGAGGGAATTTTGATTTTAACAAAATTTGGATGTTTATTCCAAATTTTGGGAGAACATGGGGCCGAAATTATGTAATAATCATTATAAAAAACAAAATTAAAACATTTATGAATAGAGTCTTATAATAAAATAAATTATTAATTTATAATTTTGTCAATTTATACTTCAATTTTTTTTATTTTTAATATAAATCCTTCATCTATTTTTATTAAGTAAAATTAATAAATAAATAAAAAACTATTTCACTCATCACACTATTAATTGGAGTAATAAAAATATTTAAAATTTTAGAAATCACAAATATCATAATCAAGTCACAAAGTTTTGTAATATAAAACACAAAATACAGAACGCCATCACTAATTGACGTAACAAAATTGTTTAAAATTATTTAAAAAAAATCACAAATGTCGTAACTAATTCCCAAAATTTCGTATTATTAACCAAAAATTATGTAACTATCCACAAATTGGTGAAATAAAAACATCTAAAAAATTTTAAAACTAGAAATGTCATAACCAACTCACAAAATTTAATAGTATCAACTACAAAATGCATAATCGCACCACTAATTGCCATAATAAAAATAATCAAGATTTTTACAAATCACAAATGTTATAACGAGCCCAAAAAATTTCATAACATCAATCACAAAATGCGTAACAACGCAACTAATTGATGTAGCAAAAATATCCAAATTTTTTATAAACCACAAATATTGTAAAGTAACAAAGTTTCATAACAACTATCATAAAATGACTAAACAAATCACTAAAAATCTTAGAATCACCAATCGGGATCTCTCATAATACAGAGAAAACAAAATGTAATGATAATTATTAAATAATTTAATCAACGACTTAAAACCATAGAACAGAAAATGAGAGTTAGAGAATATTAGCTAGTAGAGCGAGAGGAAAGGGAATATGAGAAAGAGAGACTGAATGGACTTATTGCCTGTGAAAATGACGTCAAAGGTGCTGTCGTTTCTGATAAGAAATATTGGAGATATCTACAATGACAGTAAAGAATGAGAGAGATGCTTGAAGAATGAAAAGGACTGAAATAGCAGAACAAAACAACAAAATGTGTAATATTCAGTTTTCAACAGTTCTATAACACATGTACAAATTGATGATAACAAAACCTTTCAAATCATAACTACGGCCAAAGATTTGTGTATGTATGACATATTAATGTGAAAGAGCTAGAGTTTCGAGATAGATGCATTTACTAGATAAAGAAATATCACCAGAATGAATAGTGTTGAAATAGACAAAGAGAGTAGTGACAAGTTCAAGGATGTATTGTAGAGACACATGAGTAGAGAAAGGAAGAATCTAGTGAGGAAGAACTATCAACAATGGTCGTTCGATAATTTGAGCGAAATAGAAAAGTCTGGGTAAGAAATAGAGAGCTCAAGTACAACTAGAACAAATCAAGGGAAAGAAAATAGAGTAGAAAAAAAAAACGAAAAAAAGTTCGGGAAAGAAATTTAAGAGAAAATTTATTTAGTAGAACAAAATAAAATCATGTCATAGATAATTTTTTTAACATATTTTTTACTAAAATTTAGTTAAATTATATATATATATATATATGTCTATAAGTGTATATAGATATTTTAAAAAGTATATCGTTTGTATATTACTATTTCTATTATATTTAATGAAGATACTGTGACTAAAAATAAATCTGAAATAGAGATAGGTGATCAGTTGTAATTGTCACTTAGGGATAACACTTCAAAACTAATTAACAGAGTTGAGAGTTTAGAGATGATGAGAGTTTGAGAGACAGATTTGTTTGTGAGAAATAAAATGAGAGATGAGTGGTATTTATAAGACTTGGGAGGAAAGGGTTAATTTATATATATATATATATAAACAAAAATAAATAAAATTGGTTGTTGGTGGAATTAACGGTTATATGACTATTTCAATTTTTATTTTTTATTTTTTTTAAAATTTTTGACTGTTGCACTAACAGAAGGTAGGGAGCCGTTGGGGTTGGGTCGGGCCAAATGAGGAAAAAAAAAATTCGGGTCGAGCTCACGAGATGGGTCACACTCCATAACAGACCAGAGTTGGGCCGATGCTCTAGAACACATAGCCCTAAGTCTTAGGTTGGGTTTAGGCTCAGGCTCAGGCTCAAGCTTGGTTAGGCCCACCCAAGGTGCGACTGGACTTGGGGTGTGCTGCGAGTTCATGGGCCAAATTTACACCCCTATATATGGGTAGTGGTTATAAGATATGAGATTAGTGGTTATGATAGATGTGATGTTGGTTATGAGGAAAATGGTGTTGGTTATGAGATGTGGTTATGACATAAGTGGGTAAAGGTTATGAGATATATGATTAGTGATTATTAGATATGTGATTTTGGTTATGAGCAGAGTAGTGTAGTTATAAGTCAAAGGGTGTTTAGTTATGAGACATAGTGGTTATGAGATATGTAATGTTGGTTATGATCAAAGTGGTGTAGTTATGAGATATGTGATTAGTAGTTATGATATATATAATGTTGCTTATGAGATATTTGGGTAATGATTATAAAATATATGATTTTGGTTATGAGCAAAGTGGTGTCAAAGGGTGTCTGATTATGCTATTTGTGTTAGTGGTTATGAGATATAAGATATTGGTTATAATCAAAGTGGTGTGGTTATGAACAAAAAGATTGTTAATTATGAGATATGTGACTAGTGGTTATGAGATATGTGATGTTGGTTATGACTCAAATGGGTTTGTTATGAGATGTGGTTATGATTCATGTAGATAATAGTTATGAGATACGTGATATTGATTATAATCAAAGTGGTGTGGTTATGAACAAAATAGTATTAGTCATGAGATATGTGACTAGTGATTATGAGATATGTGATGTTGGTTATGAAAAAAAATGTGTTCGGTATGAGATATGTGACTAGTGGTTATGAGATATGTGATGTTGGTTATGAGTCAAAGGGATTGGCTATGAGATGTGGTTATGAGATATGTGATTATGATTATGAAATATGTGATATTAGTTATAAACAAAATGGTGTTGGTTATAAGATGTGGTTATGAAATATGTGATATTAGTTATGAACAAAATGATGTTGGTTATAGGATGTGGTTATGACTAAGTTATGATCAATTTGATTATAGTTATGAAGAAATATGATTTTGGCTCATAACTATAAAAGTTGACCTGTTTAGCAGGTCACTTTTAATTATGTGACTCAATCTTAGCCATTGATTTTCTATGTACCGTACATTTTTTAACAAAATATACTATAAACTTTCCCATCAAGCTTATATATTGTTATGACCCTTGTACAAATAGATACGTTTAAGGAAGGATTTATAGAAGCCCACTTTTTAGACTATTTAGATCTAGTGATGTGTAAAAGAAATAATTGACTGATCATGTTTGGAAAAGACATGAGAGAGAGATACCTTAAATATTTTAATGGAGTGCAACATGATTAGGTTTGAAAAATAAGTGCAACATGATTACTCTTTCAAATAACTATTTTTACCAAATTATTTGTGAATTCATCAATATAAAGCTCTTAATCTAATTTTTACATATAAATTTAAAATACTACATTGAATTAAGACCATACTCTTTTAATTATGGCTGCCAAATTAATTCGTTTCATGTCTTTAAATCCAAAGGCTACTTTAATATAACATTACTACAAAAATAGTTAAAGATCACACTTTGATAAAAATATATATATATATATATATATCTCACTTTTATTGGAAGTGTGATAAAAAAAATTAGATTGATATTTTAATCACACTTAATTTGATTGAGTGTGATAATATTTATTTTTTATGTCACTTTTCAATTAAGTGTGATTATATAGATATATATATATATATATATATTTTAATCACACATTCTAATTAAAGTGTGATTATATATACACTATTACATTTTAATCACACATTTTAAATAAGTGTGATTATATATATATATATTTTTTTAATCACACATTCTAATTAAAGTGTGATTATATATACACTACTACTTTTTAATCACACTTTTTAAATAAGTGTGATTATATATATTTTTTTTAATCACGCATTCTAATTAAAGTGTGATTATATATGCATTACTACTTTTTAATCACACTTTTTAAATAAGTGTAATTATATATATATACATATATATTTAATCACACTCCCAAATAGGTGTGGTTGTATAAAATATTCCAATTTGAATTTTATATAAAATATACAACTCCCAAATTCGCGCCTCTATTCTACTCATGAATGACAGAGGACGACAATTTCCATTCCCAACAAGATTGAATTTCACAAGCACACATGTCTCTTCTCCTTGCCTTTTGTTTCTGAAATGAAGCCCTATTTTGTTTTCTTCATCACAGCTCCGAACTACCATTGAAGTTATTCACTCAAATTTATCTTTTGAAACAAAAACCCCTTGAATGGTGAGTTCTCTGTTTTTTATGCCCCTTTTGTGTGTATATATTTACACTTCAACAAAAAAAGGTTTTTGGTGACAAAAACGCATGATGAAAAACAATTTTGTCTCAAAATATACATGTTTTAGAGATAAAAGTAAGATTTCGTCTCCAATTGTAGTATTTTTAGAGAGAAAAATCAAATTTTGTTACTAAATGCTTAAAATCAATAAAACAATAGATGACGAAAATTTTTGGGAGGCTTCGCTTGTCCTTTGCCACTTGTCCTTCTAGAACACTCTTTACATTTTTTGGGGGAGGCTTCGCTTCTTGACACCAAACCCTCTCCTGAGGCGTAATGTCGAGGGCCGATCTTTATCGGCTCTTATTGTTGGAAAAATTGCTTTGAAAAACCTTATTTTTTGCTAACTTTGAGCATTAATTAAGGTGGGACCATAGTGTTATTTTTAACAATTTTTATTGGGTTTATGTTTAATGCCACGTAGTGAATAAAACCGTGTATTTGGTTGCTCGAAACCATTTCTAGATGAATGAGAATTCAACGTGCATTTTCGGGTTTGTAGAAATGGATTTAAGTGGATTTCCTACGCATTTATGAAATGTGCTTGTCTCACATTGGAAAGGCTTAAGGTTTTGAATGAGTTTATATACCTTAGCTTGAGATACTTAGGATGGGCCCCAAGGGGTACCCAAGTTTGTAGAAGGGTGAGGTTATGGGTGAAGTAGGCTAGACCCATTGGATCCAAAACAAAAACCACATGCACGCGCTGCCGCCACCGTTCATCTGGACAGGCTGGGCGCGAGTGCTTGGTGTGAGGTTGGGTTGGGCTTGTCCAGCCCAATACTTATCTTTTTGGGCCAAAAATAATTTTTATTTTTTAATTTCAATTTCAAATTGAAAATAAATTTTGTCCAATTTTTTCCTCACCCAAACGGATCACCCAAACAGTTTTTTACCTGTTGAAATTCAAATCGTACCTGCTGAATTCAAACTGAATCTATCCAAACATATTCAAATCTATCCAGGTACTTGTAGGCACCCCATTTTTGACCAACCTCAAGACTCAGACGTCACCAATTGAGCACTCGGTGATGTTGCATATTGTGCTCGTTCTAAAGTTGCAGAATCTCGGCTGCGAGCCTCGCCTCCGGACTTCCGGGCTCTTTTGTGCTTTGCCTCGGTTTGCGAACTGGGTCTCATTTTCTCCATTTTCTCTTCCCGAAAGGAGAGAGAGGTCTCGTAGATCATCTCAGTGGCTATAGGCTACATTTCGTGGTCGTAGGCCATTTTTCCCGTTTGGAGCCCGGTTCCCGATTTTTAGAGCCGTCGGCCGTGTGCCTCGGTTCGAGACCGCTTAACCACCTCTATTTGCTCCGGTTTTTGGCACACACCTTATTTCCTTCCTTTTGAGGGACACTGTGGCTCGAGAGACCAACTTCGTGGTCAAACGGCACCTCCGGTGCTTAACAGCTTGTTTTCGAGGCCCCGGGCCGCGCGTTTTGGCCCCCGAACCTTCGTTTTACAACGATTTAGGTTCATTTTTGGTGAAGACCTTATTTTCATTGTTAGGAAGGTTGTAGAAGGGTGGGAGGCCAGCAATTGTTCTGAAGACCAGCTTTATTCCTTCATCGCTATTCATCGCCCGTTTTCTTCACTAGAAAGCTGACTTTTTCCATTCCTGGGCCACTTTTTCTGACTTTCCACCACACCATTGTGTTGTACACACCTGGGAGGCCACCAATATGGATAGGCCGGCCATTAATTCCCCCTGACCCTTTTGAACCCCTCTAAAAAGTTAATTTTTCTCTCTCCTGGTTCACTTTTTCCAGTTTTTGACCATACAGTTGTGTTGTACACACATGGGAGGCCACCTTTTTGGGGTGGCCGGCCACTAACTTTTCTTGAACCTTTTACACTTGGCCGGCCGGCCAGGGGAGGTAGCCGGCCGGCCACTTGAACCTTCTGCACCTGGCCGGCCAAACTTCTATCTCCTGGTGCATGCCAGTTGTGCCAGTTGTTTTGCACCAGACCCCTACCCGTGGGTCTGCCCTTTTGGGGGGGAAATTTGAATTTGTTTTCCCCCCTTTTGTTTCACTCCTCTCCCTCTATATAACCAGCCTCTCCCCTCCATTTCTAAGGATGAGAAACCAGCTGAGGCACGATCACACATACTCCCCCTATATCTATACTTCAACCCTCCAAACCCTAAGATTCTTGCACCATTTTCACTACAACCCATAGCACCACACCTCCACACTCCATTCCAGCAACTTGGAGGCCATTTGCAGATGTTGGAAGCTCCGAATCTCAGACCAGAAGCTGCTGGAAAGTTGTGCTACAAGGGTAAGCTCATATTCTCCTTTTTTTTACACTATTTTGTTCTATATCTTAGCCCCTTTTGCTTACATTTTTGGGCTCCGACCTAAACTGGAAAAAGTCTTATTTTGAGCTCATCTTCATGTTTGATCAAGGAATTTTTTCTGTTTGAGGCCATGTGCTGCCCCTTTCCCTTTATCTCTCTTTTAGGACTATTTCTTGCATGATATATTAGCCCTATTTTTAAGCATTTATGGGTTTCGAGCCAAACGGTAAAGTACCATATTTTGAGCCCTT
Organism: Camellia oleifera; assembly: GCA_022316695.1. Lineage (NCBI taxonomy): Eukaryota > Viridiplantae > Streptophyta > Magnoliopsida > Ericales > Theaceae > Camellia > Camellia oleifera. The sequence continues at coordinate 194,325,338 of CM039311.1, forward strand.
CTTCAACTTTTTTGAAAGGATCTTCACTGTTTGAGGCCAGATACTGCCTCTTGCTCTCTATCTCTCTTTTAGGGCCATTTTTGCATCATATTTTAGCCTTACTTGTGAGCATATTTGAGATTTTCTATAAACTGTAAAGTATCTTTTTTTGAGCCTCTCTTCAACTTTGTTGAAGGGATCTTTGCTGTTTGAGGCCTTTTACTACCCTTTTTGTTCAATCTCTCTTTTAGGACTGTTTTTGCATGGTACATTAGCCTTATTTGTGAGCCTTTTGGACCTTGACCTAAACTGAAAAAAGTCTTGTTTTGACATCATCTTCATGTTTGATTAAGGTCTATTCTCTTTTTGGGGCCATCTTCCCCCTATGCATGCTTCATCTCTCCATGATTAGGCCTATGCATTAGAACATTTGCATTGGCCATGGTTTGGCCTCTTAGACACTAAAATCCAATGGATTTTCAGTGGCTTAGGTGTATTCTTGAAGGCCAAAATCAGAGGGGGGTGACCCCCTCTCTCCTTGTTTTGCTTGATGGTCTTTTTGGCCTTCCAAAGAGGCCCTATCTTGCATGCTTTGTTGACTGGTTTCAGGGCCAATTTGCTGAGTTTTAGGGCTATCATATTTGATTTTCAGAGTTGATTTGGCTATGCTAAGTGTCCTTGATACATGTGCTTAATAACCCCTTTGTATGCCTTCTAAAAGAACCCATCATTTGTGCATGTGTTGGCTGCATTTCAGAGGTTATTTGGGCATGTTTTGGCATGTTTTATTCACTGATTTTTGCTGGTTCGATGAGTTCTCACCTGCTTCATATACATGCCATGTAAACCATATTTGCTAGTCAAAGTCGCATGCTATTTTAGTCCATCTTGCTAGCATATTTTGGCTATGCTTTGAACTAGAAATGTTCATGTTTTGAGACTGCCTTAGTTCTGTCTTTATGTTTCATGATCAAATAATGCATGCTTTGTATAGCTATAGGTCAATGCATGTGCCTAGTTTTGTGTTTCGGGACCATTCCATGCATCAGGTGCCATGTTTCCATGTTTCGGGATCATTTTGCATCACATTTCAGTGCTGGAACTTGCATGTTTGTATGCCATATTTCATGCCTTGCCATGCCTTGTTAGAGTGGCATTTGTGCCTTAGGATTGGTCCTCGGTTTGCGTGCATGTGTGCACGCATCTCGAGTGTCTCATTTTCATCTCATGGCCACTGATGTGAGTGTGGCTGAGATCCAATCATGTTGGTGTAAGTCCATTATGCATTGTGTATGCCATTTCAATTCATTGCATTGCGTGTGCTAGGTTGTATGTTAGAGCTATCGTGTATGCCGTGTTACATCGTGCATTGTGTATGCCATTTCATAGCATTGTGTATGCTAGGTTGTATATTAGTTACACAGTGCATGCCATCTCATTTGCATTGTGTTTGGGATAGGAGTTAGCCCGAGCACGGGAAACGAGGGACGTTTCGTACTTTGAGTGAGGGAACGTGTCTCAATTCCCAGTCGCCGACACTCCGGATTATCCATGATGGAGTTTAGGCCTTGTTGTGTTTTCATGTGCATTCATCCCATATTGAGTCATGCAAATTGACTCCTCGGCCATCATGCATCGAGATGCGCGATTGGTGGCACGATGATCGAGGACTACGCTCCTTGAAGAGTAGTCAAGCATACATATGTGAAAATACATTGCCATGCCCCTTTCCTGCTCTCTGTTGCATCAAATCAGAAATCGGCAATCTCTTGGGACTTCGCACAATATTCTAGGCTTAATTGTGAACAGAGGCTAATCGGGGCATCGCGATGGATTTCCGTGCCAAGCAACTCAAACATGCATCATTCATCATTCGGAACAGAGCTGAGGCAGTCCAGGGGCTTGCACGCCAATTTACTATTTTTCCTAGTTAATTTGTTAATTAATTAGGGTTTTGTATTTATTCGGACTGTACTATTCATTTGGGACTGTATGTTATTTATTCGGACCCTCCGAGCGAGGGCACAATTGTAATAAGTGTGCGTACGTGCGATGTATGTCTTCCAACCCCACGTCTTTCTCTCCTTTTTATGTACCAGCTTGTGATGGTTAGATTAGGGCATGTTTCAATTAACATACAGTATGATAGCATGTTTGCATTCATTCATCTGTTTTGCATGCACCGGGCTCGACACATCATAACTCACTACATTGTATTTCAATTCCAAGTTGAATACATGTTAGCTGTAGCATTCCATATGCCATGTTTAGAATAGCCGAGCCTATCTTAGTTGCATTCCTACATGTGTTGCATAGGCATTTCCGTATAGTTAGGATCATGCACGGATTTCTAACATAGTTTCTGTTTTGGCTTTGAGTACTCGGTAAGTTTTTACGCTTTAGCATCCTTGCATGTGTGTGAGTGATTGCCATGATAGTATGCTTACCATGAGGCTATTTGCTTATGTGATATAATTGCCTGAATGCCTGTGGGTGAAGGTTGGGTTATTTGGATTGGAACAATGCATTGACTGTGAATTTTAAGCCCATTAGATAGTGGCAAAACCATGTTTTCTAAGCCCACCCAAGGGTGGCAAAATCTGCATTTTAAGCCTACTTGCGAGTAGCAAACCATCTTTCAAAAACAAACATGAAATGTTTTGTTCCAATTCAAGTGATCCAGTCTATACTTGTATGCTGTGCGCATCACATAGTAAATCTAGGCTAATAACCAGAATAAGAATGCATAATGTTTTCAAAACTAGATATCATGGTTAGTAGAGGCCGATCTTTGATCAGGCGAGCGGGGGTGCTCACGAAGTAACCTTCCCCAATCGTACCCAAGTTCCCGAGCTGAGGCAACTTTGGTGATGACGGACACGTGGCCTTAGGCAACGAGTCAGGGTTTCCTAAATTTTCCAAAAATAAAATATTTAAGTGGTGACTCTGTATCTGGCAAAGCAGTCCATGTTTGGCACTTCTTTCAAAAAATCTGTTTTCTCAAAACGATTTGTCGAATTTGGACTATTTGGTTCAGATTGAGAACCGTGACAATTGGAGTCTTGAATTGTAGTGAGCCCAAAATGAACGGAACGGGACTCATCCCTCCTAGGGCATTCGAGGACATCTACAGTTTCTGGCGACTCCGCTGGGGATTTAGAGAGCTTGACTCGAACTCATGATATCTTGTTTTAATTACACTTATGTGTTTCTTTGCATTGCATTTGCATTGGTGCGCCTAGGACACCGTGTTTGTCATCTGCTATTCCTAAGCGGTTTGCCAGAGGCTGCGTGCCATAAGGCTTACCGGTTACGGGCTCTGCCAGTATGGGAACACAAACCCCGGTTTTACCGGGGCACCCTTTTTGACCATTCGACCTAATGCATATTCGGAATCCACAGTGACCATTCCAAACTAGGATAGGTTGCTTACCCGATATAGGTTGTTTGAAACCGCTACGTGCGTAGTGAAACCCTAGCTCTTGACAAAATAGGACAGGGAAACCCTACCCCAATATAGGGGTGTTTTGGTCCTCACTTATCTGTTATGTGCTTTTAGAGTGCGTCTCTACAGGAATGCATGTATCAGTTTGCAAAGTTTGGGCATCAGGCCTGCGGGCATCAGTCAGTGTTTGAGAATTAGTTATCTGCGGGTACCAGATTCAGTTTTGGGGACAGTGATTCAGGGATAGTGATCAGTGTTTGAGGACAGTGTGTATTCAGCTTATCGACCGTGTGTTGTTATACCCAGCTATTTGTTGTGTATTTATTTTAAGCTGTTATACTGTTCGTTTATCTGGTTATTTATTTCTATATTTCTTTATTTATCTTTTTGCTAGGGCAGTTTTAGCACAATTGCTTCCGACTCAGCAAATATTCCCCAAGCACTTTGGACAAGAGGTCGTCAGCTCAATCGATCTGAGGATCTGGTTGACGGACAGCCAGTGTTCCATTCTCTACCCCCGGTTGTCAGAAGAAGGCCGAGAAAGCGCAGTGTGTCTGAGCAGAGGTTACCAGAGCAGTGGCCTACCCTAGCAGTGAACAGTCGAGCTGAGGTCTCGGTTTCTGCCATAGAGATACACATACCAGTCAGTCAGCAGGATCAGCAGAATATGGCTGGAATGGAAGAAATGATGCGCCAACTCCAAGAGAGTATGAAGCAAATGCAGGAGGACGCTGTCCGCCAAGCAGAGTTCTCTAAACAACAGGCCACAATCATGGCCCAGTAGGCGGAGCTAATTACTCGGCTATAGCAGCAAGCCGGAGCATCAGCCTCACATCCAATTCCTCCCCCACCAGGGGTCCCAATACCCGAGCAGACACCAACTACCCAGAATGTCCTACCAAATGCCCAGAACATTTTGCCAAATGTCCATGCCGCTCAGGAGGACACAGACATCCCAACGGGGCCGGCTTCGCCTCCTCTTCCACCTTAATTATCCAAAGTACATACACCCGTCAACCACCCGGACTCTTCATTCGAGTTCGAAGTAGACCCTACAGCACTGAAATTGAGCAAGCTCGAGAAGCTATTCAAAAAATCCCAAGGGGTAAAAGCTATCCCGGATATCGAGGACGGATATACCGATGTGGCTATGACGCTACCGGATAGATTCAAAATGTCACAGATCGATCGCTTCGACGGATCTAGTGATCCCATGGTCCACCTCCGGCTATTCTCATATATATTACGGCCAATGGGCCTCACCAGACCCCAGAAGCTTTCGTTATTCGACCGGACCCTGTCGGGTGTGGCCGCTATCTGGTATGCGAAGTTGGAGGATGATGTCAAGCGAAGTTGGGATGAAATGGCCAAGGCCTTTGTTGCGCAATACTCTTACAACACCCAAATCGAGATTACAACCCGTGATCTCGAAACAACAAGGCAAGAGCCCAAAGAGAGCTTCTCGAATTTCGTAACCCGGTGGAGGGCGAAGGCCTTGATGATGACTTTAAGGCCCACTGATAAAGACCAAATCAGGATGATTGTGCGCAATCTCCAGCCAAAACTGACGCAAAAAATGATTGTACTCCCTTTCTCCACCTTTTCGGATCTGCACGAGATGGGGGTATAAATTGAAGATGCGATGAAACAAGGTCTGATTGACCAAGACAGGGAGTAACCCCGGAGAACCTTTAATCGCAACAACAATGCAGGCCTGAGTGGCTCTGCAACTGCAAGAACTTCGGAGGTAAGCATGGTCGCCACCATTCCCCCTCCCCTTCCAAGGCCCATGGCAGCCACACCCTTCTCCGGTGCATCCGGAAGCAGTACACAGACCGCCAAATACCAACCCAGAGGCTAAAGAACCTTCACTCCATTGTACATGTCCCTATCCAAGGCTCTAGGGGTCTTAATCAGAAAAGGGCATCTAAAACCCTTAGAGTCGAGGCCGTTACCAAATCCACTACCCCCCACTCACAACCCAGCCAAATACTGCGCATATCACCAGCAACATGGTCATGACACCAACCAATGTTTTAGGTTGCGTCACAAGATTCAAGATCTCGTTGACAAACATGTGATTTTTCCACCAGAAAGACCCAATGTCACAACCAACCCACTCCTTACATACAACCAAGCTCTACTTCCCAAAAGAATTAACTTTATCCAGACTGGGGTCGTGTCTTACGATCCTAGCATCTATATCACTCCTTCCCATCTACCTAAGCCGGAGGAGCTCCTTCCTGATTGCACTGACCTTTTGTGCATGATAGACATCTCCACAACCCAACCTGAGCCAATGGTGGTGGCTGTTGAAGAGAGTACATGGGAGGTTGCAGAGGAAGATGGAAATGTTAAGTCAGGGTTTGAGCAGTCTGGGAATTTTGCTGGGGAAGCCTACAATCCGAGCAACTATATTTTGTCGGCAGGCCAGTCTGAGCCAAGGGTAGAATTGCCAGAGAGAACAAAACTGTGTATGATCTAGGGGGATAGAGTTGAGCAGGGGATAGAGGATTTAACAGCTGTAGAAGAGGACTTTGCCAACCTCCAGTTCTTCAATGACCAAGAATCAGGGGATGCGGCAGTCAACTGGTTTGAGTATGAGGAATCGGCAGAGGCTACCGGATGGCTGGATGATCAACCGGATGTTGTAGAGTTCAAACAAGGCCCGGTAGGGGCGAGGGTATCAGTTGTGGCCGGAAGGGCCGGAAGTCAAAGTACGTTGCCGGAGAGCGCCGATACAAAGAATTTCGCTCAGAACGGTAGCATTGTGAATACAGAGAAAGCTGAACAACAAACTACGCTGACGCAGGTGGAACAACGGGATTCTAAGAGAATCGGGGAAGCCAAATCCCATGAGGGGACTGAAAATGCTGTGGGCACAAGGACAGAAGATGCTGTGAGCATGTGGGCTGAAAGTGCTACGAGTACAATCATGCCGGGGCCAGACAGGTGCCTTTTGAATGCCAATAGAATGTGGTGGGAAGATGATGATTTATGTCTTGCCCACACAGACAAGGATTGGGGGAGCAATCAAGCAGACGACACCTGGTATCTCGATGAGGTTAATCACATGACAAGAAGTGGGCGGTATTTCAAGCCCCCGCACCTAGACCAACCAGAAGCGTCTGGAAAGGACAAGGAAATTGAAAAGCAGAAAGAGAAGCAGATCGAAGAAGAAGCTGTATTGAAGCAGCTGAAGAAGATACAAGCAGACATCTCCATCTGGGGACTGCTTATGGCATCACGGGTACACAAACAAGCCGTCCTATCTACAATGGACAAGGCCAAACTCTCCATAGATACCACACCAGAGCAGCTAGTTGGACTAGTCTTTCCGGGAGGAGCTACCCCGATGATGACTTTCTCTGATAAGGAACTACCACCTGAGGGTGCAAACCACAATAAGCCACTCTACATCTCTGTGGAGTGTAGAAATAAATGGATACCGATGGTTCTTGTTGATACCGGATCCGCCATCAACGTCTGTCCGGCAAGAACAGCCTATGCCATCGGTTTGAAGACCGCCGACTTTGTACCAACAGCCCAGGTAATTCGGGTGTATGACAACATGAGCCGAGAAGTCATGGGGACAGTAAAGATCCAGACCAAAGTTGGGCCAGGACAGCATGAGATAGATTTCCATGTCTTGGAGGTTCCCGCAACTTTCAACCTGCTTTTGGGGCGGCCGTGGTTGCACCAGGTGAAGGCCGTCTCGTCCACTCTGCATCAGATGGTGAAATACCCCTATGGAAAGGGAGTAGCCATTGTTTTCGGGAATTCATTAATCCATCCACCTCCGGAGGTATCTCCACCAGTCCTAGAAATCGAGCACGGCATGGAGGACGTGTTTATGTCAGGGTTTACCTTAGCTGAGGCTCGGGTTGTGCAAAATATCATGGCTGTTAATGAGGGAGTATATGTCAGTGCTCAATCTGTATAACTCATGAACAAGCTACAACACATTCCCGGGATGGGATTAGGAAGGAGCGGCCGGAAGGGCGTCGCAGCATTGGCCGAAGTACCACATAACCCTCATACCTTTGGATTGGGTTATCAGCCCACCAAAGAAGACTGGATAAGAAAGGGGAAGGAAATGGCTGGAAGAGCCAAAGCGAAGAAGGCAGGGAAGCCTTTTGACTTAATACATAGGCCCATTCAGGGTACCCTAAACGGACGTTTCGTCCGGGAGGGGGAGGACTTTCCATTTTGTGGCTTCCCCGAGCCGTGGCTGAACGCGGAGAAGAAGCGCGTGCCAGGCTTTGAGATTTTCTTTGACCTACAATTATCTGGGAATGACGTTGCTGAAGAGCAGACATACCCATCAGCTGAGGTTGAGCAATGTAAGGTAGTGGATTCCGAGGGTGCTGAAATCGAAATGAGGGTAGCATTGGCTTGTCTACTTTCAGATCCTCCGATCGACCATAAGTGCTTGGGGGATAACTTTTCGGTTTCCATGATCGGGAATGAAACGGCTGTGGGCCTACCGTCAACTATTTTGGATGCATCTATCGCACCCTCTCTCACTTGGCAATATGAAGATGGATTTTTGTCCAGCAGCACCGGGTTAGGTAGTGAGCCAGAATCTGATTCCACCGAATCTTGTGAGTTAGAATCAGGTTCCAGCTTAACTGAGTCTGAGTCTGGTAATCCTGGGGATGATAACCCGGATGCCACAGTTTTATCCAGGTCATCTTTTTCTTTCTCTTTCGAGTCTGTTGTAACCGAGGAATCAGACGATTTGGGTGTGCTTAATGAGAATCAAGTAACGGTGGTTTCTGAGTACTTTGATGTGCCTTTAATTTATTGCATTAACTCAGACTTTCAAAACTTTGACGAAAACAACGAGGGTGAAATTCCTCCGGTTTTGCAACGATTAATTGAACAAGAGCAAGAGAGATTTGTTAAACCTTTAATGGATGAAATCACTACTGTGAATATTGGTACTGAGGAGGACCCGCGGCTGGTCCAGATCGAGTCCACGTTGTCTTCAGGGGAACGCGAGTGCTTAGTCGCTTTATTAAAAGATTTCAAAGATGTTTTCGCGTGGTCCTACGAAGACATGCCTGGGATCGATCCTGAGATTGTACAGCATCGGATCCCCCTTGACCCCGAGGCCCGACTTGTCAAACAAAAACTCAAGAGGATCCGCCCGGACTGGGCTCTCAAGATTAAGGAAGAGGTCACCAAGCAAATCGACGCAGGCTTCCTGCTGGTATCCGAATACCCGACTTGGTTGGCCAACATTGTTCCGGTACCGAAAAAGGATGGCAGGATTCGGGTATGCGTGGATTTCAGAGATTTGAACAGAGCCAGTCCGAAGGACGACTTTCCCTTGCTGCATATTGATAAGTTAGTGGACTTTACAGTAGGGCACGCTTTGCTTTCATTCATGGATGGCTTCTCAGGGTACAATCAGATAGTGATGGCGCCAGAAGACCGGGAAAAGATTGTAATCACCACTCCGTGGGGGACGTACTACTACAGAGTAATGCCATTTGGGCTGAAGAATGCTGGAGCTACTTATCAACGAGCCGCGACCACAATATTGCATGACATGATCCACAAAGAGGTTAAGGTGTATGTGGACGACATGATTGTCAAGTCCAAAGAAAGAGAGGGCCACTACGCCGCCTTACAAAAATTCTTTCAAAGGATCAGAGAATTCCGGTTGCGGCTGAATCCTCAGAAATGTACGTTTGGTGTTACAGCAGGGAAAATGCTGGGGTTTCTGATTACACAGAGAGGTATCGAAGTCGACCCTTCCAAAATCAAGGCCATCCTAGAAATGCCCCCACCGAGGACTGAAAAGGATGTGCGAGGCTTTCTAGGTAAAGTGCAATTCATAAGATGGTTTATCTCAAAATTAACCTTGACTTATGAACCACTTTTTGGCCTCCTAAAGAAAGGAAAGAAATTCCAATGGGATGGCTGATGCCAAGCTACTTTTGAACATATCAAGGAATACTTACAGAACCCGCCCGTGTTGTCACCACCAGAGCCGGGAAAACCGTTGATATTGTACCTTTCAGTGACTGAGACTACAATGGGCTGTATGCTCGCACAAGAATTAGAGGACAAAGTGGAGAAAGTCATCTACTATATGAGCAAGAAGATACTAGAGTATGAGACTCGCTACACATCGTTGGAGAAGGCTTGCTTAGCTTTGGTATGGGCTACCAAGAAGCTGCGGCACTACCTGTTAGCTTACTCCGTAATGTTGGTTTCATGACTCGATCCCATCAAATATCTTTTCGAGAAACCAGCATTTACGGGTAGGTTAGCTCGTTGGTTGCTGTTGCTCTCCGAATTCGATCTGAAATATGTAACACGCAAGTTAGTCAAGGGAAGAGCAGTAACGGAATTCTTAGCCGACCATCCAGTGGAAGGGGGTAAAGCAGTCGAGTACTTATTCCCAGATGAAGCCATTTTGCACATCGACGATGAAACTTGGACGATGTACTTTGACAGAGCGTCAAATCAATACGGGTATGGGATAGGGGTGTTGCTGATAACACCCGACAATTCCCGTATCCCTCTAGCCTTCAAACTCCGGTTCAAAGTCTCGAACAACGAAGCAGAATATGAGGCATGCATTGCAAGTCTAGAAGCAGCCCTGGAACTAGGGGCAAGAAGGTTAGACGTCATCGGGGACTCGAACCTTGTTGTGTCTCAAGCAAAAGGAGACTGGAAAGTCAAAGAAGAGAAAATGATGATGTATCACCAGACCTTGGATTTGTTAATTCCTCGGTTTGAGAAGCTAAACTTTACTCATCTACTAAGAGAGAACAACAGGTTCGCAGATTCTTTAGCATCTCTATCTTCCATGATAGACATCCCATTCAGAGTCCGGATGCGTCCAGTCATCATTGACCAGAAATTTATGCCAGCCTACTAGTCAATTGCTGCTATAGATGAGGCTCAGGACAAAAACCCCTGGTATTACGACATTTGGAATTTCTTAGAGAATGAAGCATACCCGCCAGGGGTAAATGCCAAGGATAAAAGGGCAATCAGAAGAATGGTCGTTCAGTTCATCATCTGTGGGGGTAAGTTGTATAAGAGAGGTCATCTGGGAATGCATAAGCTGTGTGTCAATGCCGAAGAATCGAAGCGCCTAATTGAGGCCATCCATTGAGGGGAATGCAGCGTGCATACGAACGGAGTAATGCTAGCACGGAAGATCCTCAGACAGGGTTACTACTGGTCCACCATGGAGAAGGATTGTATCGGTTTTGTTCGACGATGCCATAAATGTCAAATTCATGCAAATCGCATGAACATTCCGTCGTCGAAGCTGTACAACATGACTTCACCATGGCCATTTTCAGTCTGGGGAATTGATATGATCGGGGCTGTCACTCCGAAGGGGTCGAATGGGCATGAGTTCATCCTGGTCGCAATAGATTATTTCACGAAGTGGGCTGAGGCTCAATCTTATGCAGTGTTGAAGGCTTCACATGTTGCGAAGTTTATCAGAAACAACATCATCTGTCGCTACGGAGTCCCAAACGAGCTAATTTCAGATAACGGTTCCCACTTCAAGAAGGAAGTGATTGACTTGCTGGAAAAATACAACGTGGCTTTTCATAAGTCATCTACCTATCAGCCGCAAACCAATGGAGCGGCTAAGGCCGCCAACAAGAACATCAAACACATACTACAGAAGATGGTGGAAACCTACCGGGACTGGCCAGATAAGCTGCCGTTTGCTCTGTGGGGCTACCGGACTTCAATCAGAACTTCTACTGGGACGACTCCGTATTCATTAGTTTATGGAATGGAGGCCGTTCTACCTATTAAAATTGAGGTTCCGTCTTTGCGAGTACTGGCTGAGTGTCGAATAGCCGAAGCAGATTGGCAACAGAGCAGGTTTGAGGAACTCATGCTCTTTGATGAAAGAAGACTGAAAGCACTGTTCCATGTTCAAGGTTATCAGCGCAGAATTGCCCGGGCTTTCAACAAGAAAGTTAAGTCCAGGAATCTAAAAGAAGGAGATTTGGTGCTCAAGGACAACCGAGCTCCCATCCACGACCCAAGGGGCAAGTTCTGACCCAATTGGACTGGTCCCTACATCATTAAGTCTATCTGGTCAGGTGAAGCTGTGGTTCTGATGGATCTAGATGGCCTAGAGTTCTCACAACCGATCAATATGGACAAGTTGAAGAAATATTACCCTTGAGAGGCTCGCTGGGTCGAAAACCCGAAAGGGCGACCTAGGCAAAACTCAGAGCACAAAAAAAAATTGAAATTGTAAAAACTAAGCTCGCAAGGTTGAAAACCCGCAAAGGGTAGCCTTGGCAAAAGTTAGAGCGTAAAAGGAGAGTGAAAATACCCAAGTGAACCCGAGCTTGAACTACGTAAGGCTTGATTCCCATCTTTGGGATACGTAGGCAACTTCACCCTGAAGTTTAGCCATAAACTTTTCCCCGATCAACTTTGTCCATTTGATCATCTCAATCATCTTTGTCTATCAGCATTCATCGTGATCTTCGGTGCAGTGCTTTTCAAACTAGGGGCAACTTTCCGTTGCTGTGCAGTGCTGCGGTATTATTCAGACTAGGGGCAACTTTCCAGTTGCTATGATTCGGGGTTGTGCTTCTCAGTGACAGATCTCAGGCGTGTCCAATTCTGATCCATATCGAAAATGGTTTTGAAAAGTTTTAATAAATGTTGACTTTGTCCAAATTAATCTTTTTAAAACTTAGACCATTTCTGAACCAAAGCAGAAAATTTTCAATACCCACAACCTTCAATTTCATTGATTTCAATACAGAGTTCTCCTGCTCTCGCATACAAATTGAAGTTTGTTTTTATTACATTCATAAAGAAAACTTGAAAGTATTGGTAAAGCAATAAATTCGGGGCATAGATAAGTCAGGTGTCCCTGCGCCCCCTCCCAGAGCTGGTCGAAGCCTCTGATGCCAAGCTGGGCCCAATCTGTGCCTCTTCATTGAGCCAATCCAAGCACTCGTCAGACAAAGTGCAACTGAAAGTGGGAGCGGGGGCCAGGAGCTCTCTAGTCCTCCATGCTGTGGCATACCGGGCAAGCTGTGCGCCTCGAACTGGGAATATGGAAGGATACTCTATCCTCTCTGGCGGGCAAGTCTGATCATGACCGAATTGGCACTAGAACCAGAACGGAAAATAGAACACACAGTGAGTCAGACCAATCAACTAGATCCCAGTCTGCCGGGATATGCTATAGCACATTGCCGGGAGATTGAGCCAAGAACAGCGCCAAGCAATGCGATTTGCAGACAAATTGCACATCCAGTCAAACCACCATCCCTCATCAAGGGCATCTACTAGGCATTGTCGAAAGAAATAGCCGCGAGCTGAGTAGGCTGGGCAAGAGTCCACAACCTGCAATTTATCCATCAACCATACCTGGGGAGGGATGAAAAATGAGAAAATAAAGAATAGAGAGATGTACGATGAGAGAAAAGTAAAAAAAGGGTTTTGTGAGAAAAAACCGAGCCCGAGGGCCGAGTGATGTGAGCAATATATATGTGAGATTGGGTGGGAAACATTACCTGCAGCAGTAGCGGACTCCCTGCAAATCTGGTCGTCTCCTGGCGATAAAAAGCATCTAAGCCCATCAGTGTCTCGGCCAATGTCATGGCAATACAGCTTTTTTCTTCTTTCAAGCCTTGAGCAACTTCAATCAGACGAATGCTAGATCCACCGAAACCCAGGGCAAGCAAAAAGCGAGATAGCATGCACAAACAAAGTGCGTGTTGCCGAAAACCTTGCCAATAATGGTTGCCACGGTCACCGGCATCAAAAAAGCGATGAATCAAGCCAAGGATGTCCAGTTCCCCGTTACAGATCAGAGACCGAGCGTCATACATGGTGAGCCCACACATCCGTCCTAAAGCTTGGGCGTGGCCAAAGCGAAACTGACGCAAAATTTCTTCATAGCGTTCAGATTCCATCAAAACTTGAAAATCTTCGAAAGTTGGACATACCTCTTGCCCGCCCAAGCTAAAAACATGTGTTACTGGGTTCCAAACCTCGCCGCGGCATGAAGGAAGGGAAGGTGCAGCGGAGTACGGCTCAGCGTGAATAGTGCATTCAAGCCGAAGCCCCGGAAGTTCAACTTTTCTGAGCCATCTAGAGAGGCGATCCAGGCTGTGAGATTTTCGACGAGAAACGCCTCCATTTTTGGTGCAAAATTGAGATGAAATGAATCAACTACGAGGCTGGGACTTTTAAAGAGGATAGGGCACTATTCGGGGGACACGTGTCGAAAAACTGGTGGTTGCTGAGCTAGGTGGCCGGCCGGCCACCTTTTCTGGTAGGCCGGCCACCCCTCTCCCCTCCAATGCAAAAAGCTGGCTGGCCAACTCCCAAAGGTGGCCAGCCATGCTGCAAAGTGTGCCTTTGGTCCTGTTCTAGCCTCTAGAAGGAAGTTCCCAGCATTTCCATGCATCGGGAGTGTCGAAGGCCTCCATCTCCCTCTGTTTCGGATGCGTTCCGTCACCCAAATCGTCTGAAATGCACTTTGTTCATAGAGTTGTTGTTAAGTTTTGCTTATCGAGTTGTTGTTTTGCTTATCGAGTTGTTGCTTCGTTTGTCGAGCTGTTTTGTTTATCAAGTCTTGTTTGTCATAGCTGTCGAGCTTTGTATTTTGAGTCGCCACTCTTTGTTTAAATCAACGTTGTTGTGTCTTGCTTATCGAGTTATAAACTTGCTAAGGTTTCGTTATTTCTTAGTGAGTTAGGTTGTTTAGTTTGTTGCGTCAGTTCACTACCTGACTTGGCAAATACACAATGCACATTTCCATTCAAATCTCATTTTGGTGCAAAATAATGCGATGCGATGCTAAGAACATAAAATACAACACTTTTTCAAAAGCTGTTTCATTCCATCATGCTTCCTTTGTTACAACATTTTACAATAAGGGAACAAGTTTTACAAAAAAAATAAAACTGTCTAACAATGTACAATGTGCTACAACTACTAGTAAAAAGGTAAATAAAGCAGGGAACAACTGCATCAATGCTCTCAAGAGCAAGAATGAGAGGCCCTCTTCGTCCTCTTCTGCGGAACAGCCTCTGCACCATCATCACCGTCATCTGAGTTGGGGCTGCCATCCTCGGAACCCTCCATATCCTCCTCGCTGGGCTCCTCCTCTATGATGTGCACCCTGCGTCCGCCTCGTCCGCGAGATGACTTCCCTCTCTTAGCTCCTCAAGAAGGCCTAGATAGCCCAGCTCCTCAGGAAGGCCCAAGTGGCCCGGACTGTGGCCCATTATATATCGGAAGCATCTGAAAAGGAAGAATGCAATTTGAATACATCAGCTCAAATATGTATATCAGATACAGATACAAGAAAGCTGCATGAAGTGGGTGCATGCAGGTACAGTACGTAAGTACGGTGTGTGTCAGACGTGCTCTACACAGGCAGCCTATCAATGCAGTAAAATGTTCAAGATCAGCATGTCATCGGAAGTATGATAAATGCAAGAAAACTAAAGGGTACCTGGACACCCACGAGGGACAACTGCGCCTCTCTCCGTAGGACCATGCCCTCAAGTGAGGCTATCATCCCAAGCACTTCATCCATGTACTCCCTGGAGGGCTGTAGATACAAGCTCAAGTCATCAATGAATAAGCAAATGCCAAAATATCTTTGTGATAAACGGAAAACAGTGGAACATACCGGTGGTGAGTCAGGGTCACTGACGTATCGGTGGTCAGGCATAAGAGGCTCTATCGGGATCGGGTAGGAAGTCCCATATCGCCATCCTATCAGCTCAGTCGGCATATCTGGCCATCCAAGATGATGATGAGTCGGAGGAATCGGGAGAACCAGTCCATCCCCACCTCTAGACGTACCAGCCCTGCTGGTGGAAGGGACATCTGCAGTCCGAGCCCGACTCGATGAAGGCATACCAACAGACCTCCTCGTCGGAGTACGGACCCCTGTCAGTGGAGGCATCAAGTATGTGTGACGATAGGTCGCATACTCCTCTTGCTCCAGATGTAAGAATGCATCGGTACCCTGCATAGAACTAACGACACCCTGAGGAGAGAGCCTATCAGCGGTCCGCATGTCGTCTGGAGGCGCTGAAGGAAGGTCCTGAGTAGGGTAGCCCCATACCTGCCGCAAGAAGCGATCCCCCAAAAACCAGGCCCTACCAACTGGCCCCTCGAACAAGATCCTATACTGAGAGGCACCCCATGCTCCGGCAAACTGGAATCGGAGGTCTCTGCTTAAAGGCGCCCAGGGCTGCCACGAGATCTACGGATAACCAATGTATAAGCTAATCAAAAATTGTGAATATGCAAGATAAATCAAAGATCGGAAACATGAAGAATTGAGAGTTCTGAAATACCTCTGACGGCCGCACTGTATCAAAGTACTGCCGTAGGTAGAGGAAAGACTCTCGAGGTCTCAGCCAGTGCTGGCCCTCGAATACGAGTGAATAAGGGGTCACGAGGGGTACCTCCACTTCAAGCTCCGGAGCTAACGTGGGGAAGTACACATAGATCCATAGCTGTGGAAAACAGAACAGTAGCCACCAGAATACAGAATGCTGAGTGCAGAATGTAAATACAAAATGCTGAGAGCAAAGTGCAAGGTACAGAGTGTAAAGTGCGCCGTGTGTGCAATGTACAAGTAATGAGAAGCAGAAATGTAAATCAAGAGGGCAGAAAGTACCTCCCAGGCTCTCCAATAGCCACCGACCATGTTCCCCCGTCCGTGGGAGGTCGCGCTCATATAGCAGTAGAGAGTAGCCAGGCTGGCGCCACCCCAATCATATCGGCTGACCTGCAATAGGTCCACCAAAGCACTCAACAGATAAAGCCCGACAGTGTTCCCCCTATCGGCGAACAGAGTGGTCCCGAAAAGGAACATCAGAAATCCGCGGGTGTACTGTGCCACCTCCTCAGGAGTCTCAGGCTCCATCTCCGCCCTCCTGAAATAGGAAAAAAACCAAGTATATCGGACTCTGCCCGAAGATCTGTCAACTGGCGGGTGAGCTTCCAATAAATAGATCCAAGCGGCCTCCCACTGTCCCATGTCCTCGTCATATGGGATGGCCCAGCCTCCCACATCAAGGCCCGTCAGTACGGCGAAGTCAAATGGGGTCATAGTCATGTCCCCGGTGGCAGAGAAATGGAAGGAGTTGGTGGTGTCCCACCATCTCTCTACTAAGGCACCCATCAACGTCCTACTAGCAGGACAGCGGGAGATCCCAGCGCAAAAGGGCCCAAACCCTGCCACGTCAACCAAATCCCGGACAGCCTTCGGGAGCTTTGCGTACCACTTCCTCGTCGTGATGGAGCCATATCCTCGCGCGGTACGAGAAGTCACCTGCATTCAGAATGACCACATATATTTAGTTTCAGAATGAAATGAATAAGCTGCGTGCAAATAAAATGAATAAGCTGCGTGCAAATGAAATGTATGAGCTGCGTGCAAAATCAAATCAGATACAGAATCTGGGCTGTGTGTTCAGAAAATTCAAGGTACGAGCTGTGTGTTCGACATCAAAAGTTTGGGCTGTGTGTTCAACTCTCAATCAGTGTATGCTGTGTGTTCACCTCAACAACGAGCTGTGTGTTCGACATCAAAGTTTGGGCTGTGTGTTCAACTCTCAATCAGTGTGTGCTGTGTGTTCACCTCAACAACGAGCAGTGTGTTTGACATCAAAGTTTGGGCTGCGTGTTCAACTCTCAATCAGTGTGTGCTGTGTGTTCACCTTAACAACGAGCTGTGTGTTCGACATCAAAGTTTGGGATGCATGTTCAACTCTCAATCAGTGTGTGCTGCGTGTTCACAATCAGTTCGAGCTGTGTGTTCAACGTCAAGTGTTTGAGCTGTGTGTTCAAAATTCAAAATCAGTGGGCTGTGTGTTCAATTCTCAATCAGTGTGTGTGCTGTGTGTTCACCTCAACAAAGAGCTGTATGTTCAACATCAAGTATTTGAGCTGTGTGTTCAGATTTCAAAATCAGTGGGCTGTGTTCATCTCAAAGTGTGGGCTGTGTGTTCAATTCTCAAACAAGTGTGTGTTGTGTGCTCACAATCAGAAAAATGGGCTGTGTGTTCATCATCAAAGTTCAAGCTACGTGTTCAACGTCAATATCAAGTATTTGAGCTATGTGTTCAAATTTCAAACTCAGTGGGCTGTGTGTTCATCTCAAAGTATGGGCTGTGTGTTCAATTCTCAACAAGTGTGCGCTGCGTATTCACAATCAATATACGGGCCGCGTGTTCAGAAAGTCGGATTGTTTGAACTGTGTGTTCAAGATGCAAACGAAATACGGTGTTATAAACTAAACATTCAAAACAACTTGTGAGCTTGAGTGAGCAGATAAACATAGCGAAAGCACAAAATGCACTGAAAATGCAGAATATATTGCAGAAAATGTAAAAGTGAAGTAAATACCTCTCGTGCCTGGTAGGAGAGGTGGGACACTGGCTCCCGCAGTAGTAGATCTACAGGTGCTCGCTCATCGAAGTCAGTAAAGTGGTAGAAAACTGCCTGCGAGAGGATGTGCACCGGAGGGTCATACTTCTCGGGAATGAACAACCGAATCCTCGGGGGTAAAGCCATAATATCGGGATCATCTCCGGCACCCGGAGGACCTCCACCATGAGGGAAATGACCAGCCATCTCGAAAAATCTGCAAAAAGGAGCAAAAGCGAGCAAAATGAGCCAAAATTGGAAAAAGTCAACAAAAGTCAACCCTCGGAAATTGAAAAAGTCAACAAAAGTCAACCCCCGAGAAAATCTTCCAAATGTTGAGACAAACTTACCTCAAGTGGTGAAAATGAGAAAAGAAGCACCGAAATCAAAATTTAATCGGTTCAAAGTGACGAAAACTGAAAGATTTCGCGAAAACAACTTGCGTGGGGCGTTGGAAAACGCGTATAGAGCACAGATTTGAGAGAGAAAGTGGTCTAGGAAGGAAGAGGAGACAATTTTGGAGCTGGAGTTGTGAGGAAAAGTGCTTTGGATAAGCACATTTAAAGAAAAGAGAGCAAAAAGACCAAACTGCCCCGGATTTGGGCTAGGTGGCCGGCCGGCCACCTTTTCTGGCAGGCCAGCCATCCCACCCCCTCACCCCTGGCTGGCAGCCTCCCCCTTGGACCAAGCATGGCCGGAAACCTTCCCAACATGGTGTCCAAGGCCTCTGCAAATTTTGGTGATGATTGGAGTCCACGGCACCTATGAAAGTACAAGGAAAGTGCACTTTTCATCACGAAATCCCTCTGCAGGAACTTCAACTCTAACTTTCGATGCGTGTCTCATCGTTACTCGTCAAGAGCAAGGTGTATCCTTTTTGAATATGTTGTGACCCCTCCGAGAGGTAAACTGGAGGTCGCGATTGAGCCACCTTCGTCGAAACTTGCATTGCTTTGCTTGTTGTTTCGTTTCAAAATGTGCATTCGAGTTTACACTTATCCTGCATTGTTATGCACACCACTTGCACTGTTCTGCACGTTTCACGAGCATTTTCATACCCTTGTACTTAACTTGCATTGTCACATGCGTCGCTTCTCACATTGTGATCCACTCACCCATCAACACAGCGTTTGCCTGCATTCGATATCACACTGAATATATGTTGCTAACTATGTTGTGCTTATTGAGTTTCTTCCTTTTGCAGGCACGATATTGTATGTACGGTTCATTTGAGGCTGGTGTGAATAGACGTGCCGCACAGGTATTGTATCTTCTCCGTGTGAGACATGGCAGGAATTCGATGATTCGCTGCACTCTTCAACTGCATGAAATGTAGTATTGCTTTGCATTCTCACTTAAAAATGTTGCATCTATTGTGAATATTTGCTTCATTACAGCATGCTGCTTCGCATGATCATTGAGTTACATCCGGCTTTGTGCATACCGCTTTGCATTTTGCCCCCTGCCTGCGGGCACATCTTTTTGTTTATCTCGCCTGTTTGTCTGAGTCTTCGGCCTTGTCAAAAATGGGTCGTCTCTGGACTTTGACATTCACTCCCGTCACTTATGACTTTCAAGTTCTGTCAAAGAGGGGCAACTGTAGACACCCAATTTTTGACCGATTTCAAGACTCAGACGTCACCAATTGAGCGCTCAGTGATGTTGCATATTGTGCTCGTTCTGAAGTTGCGGAATCTCGGCTGCGAGCCTCGCCTCCGGACTTCCGGGCTCTTTTGTGCTTTGCCTCGGTTTGCGAACCAGGTCCCATATTCTCCGTTTTCTCTTCCCAAAGGGAGGGAGAGGACTCGTAGATCATCTCTCAGTGGCCGTAGGCTACATTTCGTGGTCGTAGGCCATTTTTCCCGTTTGGAGCCCGGTTCCCGGTTTTCGGAGCCGTCGGCCGTGTGCCTCGGTTTGGGACCGCTTAACCACCTCCGTTTGCTCCGGTTTTTGGCACACACCTTATTTCCTCCCTTTTGAGGGACACTGTGGCTCGAGAGACCAACTTCGTGGTCAAACGCCACCTCCGGTGCTTAACAGCTTGTTTTTGGGGCCTCGGGCCGTGCATTTTGGCCCCCGAACCTTCGTTTTACATCGGTTTAGGTTCATTTTTGGCGGAGACCTTATTTTCATTGTTAGGAAGGTTGTAGAAGGGTGGGAGGCCAGCAATTGTTTTGAAGACCAGCTCTATTCCTTCATCGCTCTTCATCGCCCGTTTTCTTAACTAGAAAGCTGACTTTTTCCATTCCCGGGGCACTTTTTCTGACTTTCCACCACACCATTGTGTTGTACACACCTGGGAGGCCACCAATATGGATAGGCCGGCCATTAATTTCCCCTGGCCCATTTGAACCCCTCTAAAAAGTTAGTTTTTCTCTCTTCTGGTTCACTTTTTCCAGTTTTTGACCATATAGCTGTGTTGCACACACATGGGAGGCCACCTTTTTGGGGTGGCCAGCCACTAACTTTTCTTGAACCTTTTGCACCTGGCCGGCCGGCCATGGAAGGTGGCCAGTTGGCCAGGGGAGGTGGCCGGCCAGCCACCTAAACCTTCTGCACCTGGCCGGCCAAACTTCTCTCTCCTGGTGCATGCCAGTTGTGCCAGCTGTTTTGCACCAGACCCCTGCCCGAGGGTCTGCCCTTTTGGGGGGAAAATTTGAATTTGTTTTCCCCCCTTTTATTTCACTCCTCTCCCTCTATATAACCAACCTCTCCCCTCCATTTCTAAGGGTGAGAAACTAGCTGAGGCACCATCACACATACTCCCCCTATATCTATACTTCAACCCTCCAAACCCTAAGATTCTTGCACCATTTGCACTACAACCCATAGCACCACACCTCCACACTCCATTCCAGAAACTTGGAGGCCATTTGCAGAGGTTGAAAGCTCAGAATCTCGGACCAGAAGCTGCTGGAAAGTTGTGTTACAAGGGTAAGCTTCTATTCTCTTTTTTTTTGCACTATTTTGTTCTATATCTTAGCCCCTTTTTCTTACATTTTTGGGCTCCGACCCGAACTGAAAACAGTCTTATTTTGAGCTTATCTTCATGTTTGATCAAGGAATTTTTTCTGTGTGAGGCCATCTGCTGCCCCTTTCCCTTTATCTCTCTTTTAGGGCTATTTCTTGCATGATATATTAGCCCTATTTGTAAGCATTTATGGGCTTTGAGAAAAACTATAAAGTGCCTTATTTTGAGCCCTTCTTCAACTTTGTTAAAGGGCTCTTCACTTTTTGAGGCCAGTTACTGCCTCTTGCTCTCTATATCTCTTTTAGGGCCATTTTTGCATCATATTTTAGCCTTACTTGTGAGCATATTTGAGATTTTCTATAAAATATAAAGTATCTTTTTTTGAGCCCCTCTTCAACTTTGTTGAAGGGGTCTTTTCTTTTTGAGGCCTTTTACTGCCCTGTTTGTTCAATATCTCTTTTAGGGCTATTTTTGCATGGTACATTAGCCTTACTTGTGAGCCTTTTTGGGCCTCGAACTAAATTGAAAAAAGTCTTTTTTTGAAATCATCTTCATGTTTGATTAAGGTCTATTCTCTGTTTTGGGCCATCTTCCCCCTATGCATGCTTCATCTCTCCATGATTAGGCCTATGCATTAGAACATTTGCATTGGCCATGGTGACGCCTCTTAGCCACTGAAATCCAATGGATTTTCAGTGGCTTAGGTGTATTCTTGAAGGCCAAAATCAGAAGGGGGTGACCCCCTCTCTCCTTGTTTTGCTTGATGGTCTTTTTGGCCTTCCAAAGAGGCCCTATCTTGCATGCTTTGTTGACTGGTTTCAGGGACAATTTGATGAGTTTTAGGGCTATCATATTTGATTTTTAGAGTTGATTTGGCTATGCTAAGTGTCCTTGATGCATGTGCTTAATAACCCCTTTGTATGCCTTCTAAAAGAACCCATCATTTGTGCATGTGTTGGCTGCATTTCAGAGATTATTTGGGCATGTTTTGGCATTTTTTATTCACTGATTTTTTCTGGTTTGATGAGTTGTCACCTGCTTCATATACATGCCATGTAAACCATATTTGCTAGTCAAAGTCGAATGCTATTTTAGTCCATCTTGCTAGTATCTTTTGGCAATGCTTTGAACTAGAAATGTTCATATTTTGGGACTGCCTTAGTTCTGTCTTTATGCTTCATGATCAAATAATGCATGCTTTGTATAGCTATAGGTCAATGCATGTGCCTAGTTTTGTGTTTCGGGACCATTCCATGCATCGGGTGCCATGTTTCCATGTTTTGGGATCATTTTGCATCACATTTCAGTGCTGGAACTTGCATGTTTGTATGCCATATTTCATGCCTTGCCATGCCTTGTTAGAGTGGCATTTGTGCCTTAGGATCGGTCTTCGATTTGCGTGCATGTGTGCACGCATCTCGAGTGTCTCATTTTCATCTCATGGCCACTGATGTGAGTGTGGCTGAGGTCCACTCATGTTGGTGTAAGTCCATTATGCATTGTGTATGCCATTTTAATTCATAGCATTGCGTATGCTAGGTTGTATGTTAGAGCATCGTGTATGTCGTGTTACATCGTGCATTGTGTATGCCATTTCATAGCATTGTGTATGCTAGGTTGTATATTAGTTGCACAGTGCATGCCATCTCATTTGCATTGTGTTTGGGATAGGAGTTAGCCCGAGCACGGGAAACGAGGGACGTTTCGTACTTTGAGTGAGGGAAAGTGTGTCAATTCCCAGTGGCCGACACTCCTGATTATCCATGATGGAGTTTAGGCCTTGTTGTGTTTTCATGTGCATTCATCCCATATTGAGTCATGCAAATCGACTCCTCGGCCATCATGCATTGAGATGCGCGATTGGTGGCACGAGGATCGAGGACTACGCTCCCCGAAGAGTAGTCAAGCATACATATGTGAAAATACATTGCTATGCCCGTTTCCTGCTCTCTATTGCATCAAATCAGAAATCGGCAATCTCTTGGGACTTCGCACAATATTCCGGGCTTAATTGTAAACAGAGGCTAATCGGGGCATCGCGATGGATTTCCGCGCCAAGCAACTCAAACATGCATCATTCATCATTCGGAACAGAGCTGAGGCAGTCCAGGGGCTTGCACGCCAATTTACTATTTTTCCTAGTTAATTTGTTAATTAATTAGGGTTTTGTATTTATTCGAACTGTACTATTCATTCATACTGTACTATTCATTTAGGACTGTATATTATTTATTCAGACCCTCCGAGCGAGGGCACAATTGTAATAAGTGTGCGTGCGTGCGATGTATGCCTTCCAACCCCACGTCTTTCTCTCCCTTTTATTTACCAGCTTATGATTGTTAGATTAGGGCATGTTTCAATTAGCATACAGTATGATAGCATGTTTGCATTCATTCATCTATTTTGCATGCACTGGGTTCGGCGTATCATAACTCACTACATTGTATTTTAATTCCAAGTTGAATACATGTTAGTTGTAGCATTCCATATGCCATGTTTAGAATAGCCGAGCCTATCTTAGTTACATTCCTGCATGTGTTGCATTAGGCATTTCCGTATAGTTAGGATCATGCATGGATTTCTAACATAGTTTCTGTTTTGGCTTTGAGTACTCGGTAAGTTTTTACGCTTTAGCATCCTTGCATGTGTGTGAGTGACTGCCATGATAGCATGCTTACCATGAGGCTATTTGCTTATGTGATATAACTGCCTGAATGCCTGTGGGTGAAGGTTGGGTTATTTGGATTGGAATAATGCATTGACTGTGAATTTTAAGCCCACTAGATAGTGGCAAAACCATGTTTTCTAAGCCCACCTGAGGGTGGCAAAATCTGCATTTTAAGCCTACTTGCGAGTAGCAAATCATCTTTCAAAAACAAACACGAAATGTTTTATTCCAATTCAGGCGATCCAGTCTATACTTGTATGTTGTGCGCATCATATAGTAAATCTAGGCTAATAACCGGAATAAGAATGCATAATGTTTTCAAAACTAGATATCATGGTTAGTAAAGGCCGATCTTTGATTGGGCGAGCGGGGGTGCTTACGAAATGACCTTCCCCAATCGTACCCAAGTTCCCGAGCCGAGGCAACTTTGGTGATGACGGACACGTGGCCTTAGGCAACGAATCAGGGTTTCCTAAATTTTTCAAAAATAAAATATTTAGGTGGCGACTATGTATCTGGCAAAGCAGTCCATGTTTGACACTTCTTTCAAAAAATTTGTTTTCTCAAAACGATTTGCCAGATTTGGACTCTTTGGTTCAGATTTAGAACCGTGACAATTGGAGTCCTGAACTGTAGTGAGCCCAAAATAAACGGAACGGGACTCATCCCTCCCAGGGCGTTCGGGGATGTCTACAGTACCTATTCAATCTGTCCAAATAGGTTTTTACCTATTCGGAATAGTCATCATTTCTACTATAAAAAGCCTTCAATTCCATCATTCTTGTATTCAATTTTTTCCCTAACAATTCCGCTCTTCTTCTCTGTGTTTCTTTGCATCTATTCTATATTTAATTTTAGGAAGGCAGAGAGAGAGTTACAACATAAATTGGTTTGCCAGACTTGACTTTGTAATGCCGCAAATTCAAGTGTTTGTCATTGCATCATGGAAAGTAGACACTGTTAAAACTCAAAGCACCGGAGCGAAGGAGAAATCTACTTTAAAGAGATTGTGTCTAACACAAGCCTCAACTTTAATTTCTGTAAGTGTTTAATTCAGAATTTAATTTATATAATTATTTTATTTTATTGTTTATTTAATTTATACATTTAATTTACACACACACACACACACACCATCGTGGGTATAACAATCTTAAAGTAGATTTCCGTTTTATTTATTTATGTGTCAGACAGACGAATTCTTTGTTTCAGGAAATTAAATATTAGTCATATACTATTTAATTTCTTAAATAGTAATAATATACTGTTTAATGATTTCTTTGATAACATAGCAGTAATATATTGTTTATCATTGGAATTTTGTTGCAAAATATTATTTTGTATATTTTGTGTATAAATTCTTTTCTGTATAAATTTGTGATTGATGCATTTTTATTTCATCAGAAATATGATAGCTAAAAGTGCTAAGATTGTTAATACTTCGACCTCCACACTTATTGTGCCAGTGATGACTCTGGTAGTATAGCGATTTCGGTTTTCCCTTTCTGTATTTATTGTATTCCTGACTTTGGTTTCGTGGTGTTGGTGGTTGTATACCTTGTTATCATCCTTTAATTCCACTTGTTTGAGTTTTAGGATGTGTTGGGCATGTTTCAAACAGATAGGTTAAGTTTTGGTCTCAAATGTTGTTGCCCAGGTTTTTAGTGTTACGCTCAAGCGGGTTATTCTGCGCTTGAGCGGAGTTTGGTTTTTGGTTGTCCGCTCGAGCGGGCCTTCTTGCGCTCGAGCGGGGTTTATACACTCCCAGTATTTCGTGCCTCTGCAAAACTTCTACAGGTGTGTTTTCTACGCTCGAGCGGGTTTCCTACGCTCAAGCGGGATTTTTGGCGCTCGAGTGGGTAATTCTTTTTCTGAAAAGTTCTGGGAGATGAAAATCTACGCTCAAGCGGACTGGTCTTTCGCGCTCGAGCGGGTGTGTTTTGTCTTTGTGTCTTGGCGCTCGACCGATCATTCTTGCACTCGAGCGGACCTAGTTTTTTGTTCTTGACGCTCAAGCGTCCTGTTCTCCGCTTGAGCGGGAGAGTCGTATATCAGTTGATAGTTAGGCTATTTTAAATCACTTTTTACTTTCCATTCTCTCTCTTACTTTTCGAAAACAGCCAGCGGAGAGCTTCTCTCTCTAAAAACTTACCTTCTCACTAGGTATTGATCTAGTAGGAGTGATCCTTCACCCTTTGGCCTTTATAAAAAGTGTGTTGATCGTCGAGGGCTTTGTTTTGATCCAAAAAGTTTGGAGTTTGGAGCACTTTGAGTTTGGTCTTCTTCTTCCTTTGAGCTCCGAATTTGAAATAGGGATTCCTACTCACTCTTATGGGTTCTGACCTAGATTTTGAGCTTTTGTATAAGTGGTTTTGGGTTTTGAAAGTTAGGGTTTCAAATGTGAAATTTTGAAAAGAGGGTTATGTTTATTTTGAACCATAAACATGTATTTGGGCTCCAAAATGAGTATATTCATGTTGTTGGTAATATTTAGACCCTTGGGGTTAATATTGAGAGATGGGGGAGAAAGCCTTAAATTGTGCATAAATTAATTGTTGTAATTAATTTGGGAAAGTTATGGGTTTGTGAAATTGAGTTGAATATAATGAAATTGGCTCATTATGAGATGGGATAGCAGAGTTGGATTTATAAATCATTCACTTTTGAAAATGCGGATAATTTATCTGTTAGTGCTTTTATTATCTGTTTAGAAATAATTGCTTTGGGCTACCAGTGAAGGGTAGTCTTGATTGTTATAGACAATGCATGATGATTAGGCAAACTAAACCTAATCAATCGAATGTGTCATAGAATATGACGGTTGAAATAATACATTAACTTTATGTATTGATTGAATATGTATATGATATATGTTTCTATACATTGTGTTGTGTGGGAGAAGATAGAGGATGTACTCCACGGTTTAGGGGAAGATAGGGGATGGACCTCTAAACCGGATTGTGTTTGGGAGAAAATAGGGGATGGACTCCGTAGATACAGCTCATATGATTATCTGTTGAAGTGTTAATGCAGCTCATATGCTTATTTGTTGAAGTGTTGATACAACTCATATGCTTATCTGTTGACGTGTTGATACAGTTAGTATGCTTATCTATTGTGAAGTGGGAAATGTTTAACATGAGTTACTAACTCATCTGAACTGTTAGGCCAGGTTATGAGCCATAGTTATGAATTGAGAATTGGATAAGAAATGGAAAATGGAATGAAACATGGACACATTTGTCATGTAATGGAAATGGTTTGTGAATTGATTTATGTGAGTCAAATATTTATCAATTGCTAATGTCTTAGTTACTGCTCATATTATGTTTAGCATATCTCTATTGGGCATTGGCTCACCCTATATGGGACATTATTTTCAGGTACAGGTAGCATGCCACCTCCAAGGACATAGCTTGGGAGGCTAGAGGCAGACAGACTGTGTTGTTATTTTGCTTTCTTTTGATGTATAACATGTAAATTCAAGCCAAGGGCTTAATATGTATTTGAGTTAGTACTCTTCTTTTTTGTAACCAAGTGTTGACTTGGAAAGCTGTAAGCCCGTAGGGCATTTGCTTTTGTTGTTAACATGTAATACTTTTGTAAGAACTACTCTGATGAATAGAAAGGTGTTTATTTCTCTTATATTATTGCACGTCTAAAATGATGAGTATTATGTATTATTCTGGGGGCGTTACAACTTGGTATCAGAGCGTACCGGGTTTGAATACTTTGGGTACGTGGGAAGTGATTAGTATCACAATGGGTTTGTCTCGCTTGTTAGAGACTTATGTGTAATGTTATGTGCTTATGTGATAACATGCTTATGTGACTACTTGGGTATGGGATTTAGTTTCTAGGATGTTGATTGGATCCTTGGGTTTTTGTGAGTCTTGTTGGAAAAGCACTTGATCAATGCTGTTTCTAACCGGAACTCTAGTAACGCCTCGGGACTATCACTATCTGAAAATGAAATTCATAAGTGCTTTTGTGTTTATGTGCTTATGTGCTTATGTGGAGTGAATTACAGTTGTCCATGCATTAGGACGCGAGTGTTATAGCTTCAACACATTTGTGAATGTGCTAATGTTCTTCATTACCTTTATTAGGATATCAGGACGAGGACGGGGAGGTAGACGTGGTAGGTGTGGTAGGCAGGAGATGCCTTTACTAGATGATATTCCGGCACAACAGGAGGGGGTTGGCCAAGCCAATGTGGCCGAGCCAGCAGGTCAGCAGGCTATGGGCGCCTTAGCCCGTGGGATAGCCGATGCTTTGAGAGAGTCTATTAGAATTCTCAGGGCTGAGAATCCAGTTCAGGCTCTGGTTCAGGCCCAGGTTGTTGATACAGGGGCTTCTTTCTTGAAGAGGGAATTCTTCCGGTCTAATCCGGACAAGTTTGTTGGGGACCCGAAAGAGCCACTTAAGGCGGATGAGTGGTTGGAATAGATAACAAAGACGTTCGAGATGCTTGGCATCGAGGATGGAGTATTGAAAGTGACCTTGGCATCTTTCCAACTTGAGGGGGATGCGGGTCAGTGGTGGAAGTACACGAAGGGTCGTATTGGTGGTATGTGGGAGGCTTTTGTAGATACTTTCTAGGAGAAATATTTATCTCCAGCTGTTAGGGAGAAGCTGAGGGGCCAGTTTTGTCAGCTTAGGCAGATAGATTTATCAGTGGCCGAGTTTGAGGCTGCTTTTACTAGCTTGTCCAGGTTTGTACCTGAACTTGTGGCGTCCGAGGAACGTCGTTGCCTCGAGTTTGAGAAGAAGATGAGGCATGGACCCAAGACGAGAGTTGGGGGTTCAATGACCCGGGATTCTGGGCGTTTGGTTGATGCTGCAGCCCATATGGAGATTATGATGCAGGAGGAGGAGGAGGGGCAGAGAGGCTCCAAAAAGAGCCAGGATAGCCAAGGTGATGGCAGGAGACAGAAGGGTTCTAACCCTCAGTAATCTTAGGGTGGTGTTGCTAGATCGACCTTTCCAGTGCTGAGTGCAGGCTCGGGGAGAGACAATCAGGGAGATATCACCTGTTTCAAGTGTGGTAAGCTGGGCCACAAGTCTTCAGTTTGCCCGCAGAAGGGAGGAGGTCAGCGAGCTGCTTCTTCTTTGGCTCGACCTCAAGGCCAGAGTCAAGACAGAGGCCAACCTTTGTCTTGCTATCAGTGTGGTCAGCCTGGGCACTTGAAGAGGTTCTGCCCACAGTTGGGTGCCACATCGGGCGCGTCTGGTTCTAGACAGACGCAGGGTTTTCAGCTAGCTCAGTCTGTGCAGGCCTCGAGGGCCAATCCAGGAGCTTCGTCATCCCAGTCTGTGCAGCAGTCTTTTGCTCCTAGAGGTCAGTAGGTGGATCAGGGGCCTACCGGGCGTGTGTATGCTGTTACCGCGCAGGACCTAGTACCGACTCCATCAGTTGTGAGAGGTACCTTTCTGTTTTGCAACTCGGTTGCTAGTGTGTTGATTGATACGGGTGCATCTCATTCGTTTGTGTCTGCTGCATTTACATCTATTTTGGGGTTGGAGTTGGCACAATTAGCATCTTCTATATGTGTTGTATCACCTGTTGGGGGTGAATTGATTTTAAAACAAGGATGTAAAGGTTATGATATAGAGGTCGCCGATCATCGGCTTCTGTTTCCTTTTGTAGTTATGCCCACGTCGGGATTTGGTGTTATTTTGGATATGGACTTGCTATTGTCATACCGAGCTGTTATTGATTGCTACCGCCAGAGGGTCACAGTATGTACCTTGCGCGGGGAGTGTTTCCAATTTCTGGGGGATCGGGTTGGTAATGTGTTGCCACCGGTGTATGATCCGCGAGGGCGGAGTGAGCTTAGTGGTCTTCTTGCTATCCTTTTGAGTAGTGAATGTGATGAGACCCACACTGTATTATCGAGAGTGGTTTGTGAGTACTCGGACGTCTTTCCCGAGGACCTTATCAGTCTGCCACCTCACCGAGAGATAGAGTTCTCTATTGATTTAGTGCCCGGCACGACGCTGATTTCTATGGCACCTTATCGTTTTGCCCCAGCCGAGTTGAATGAATTGAAGATTCAGCTCCATGAATTGCTAGATAAGGGCTTCATTCGCCCTAGTGTTTCGCCGTGGGAAGCACCGGCCCTCTTTGCTAAGAAGAAAGATAGTGCCTTGAGATTGTGTATCGATTACCGGAAGTTGAATCGAGCTACGGTCAAGAATAAGTACCCTATGCCCCATATAGATGACCTGTTTGACCAATTGAAGGGTTCCCGTTGTTTCTCTAAGATAGACTTGAGATCGAGTTACCACTAGTTGAGGGTCAGGGAGGAGGATATTCCTAAGACGGCATTCCGTACACAGTATGGCCATTATGAGTTTCTGGTGATGCCATTTGGGCTCACCAACGCACCGGCAGTTTTTATGGACTTGATGAACCGGATCTTTCAGGAATTCTTGGATCGTTTTGTAGTCATTTCGTGGACAACATTATGATTTATTCACCTTCTGAGGAGGAGCACGAGGAACACTTAAGAGTGGTGCTTGAGTTGTTTAGAGCCCATAGGTTGTATGCCAAGTTTGGGAAATGCGAGTTCTGGCTAGGAGAAGTCAAGTTATGAGGCTATGTGGTATCCGGGGAAGGAGTTTCTGTTGATACATCTAAGATTGAGGCAGTGCAAGATTGGGCACAGCCTAAGAGCGTTTTTGAGATCTGCAGTTTTCTGGGATTAGCTGGGTATTACCGCCGGTTTGTGAAGGATTTCTCCAGGCTAGCTTCGCCTTTGACTAGATTGACGCGGAAAAGGGTCAAGTTTGTATGGAGTAAGACTTGTGAAAAGTCGTTCCAGGAGTTGAAGGTTAGATTGACCACCGCTCCGGTCTTGATTATTTCGGAGAGAGGGTTTGGGTTGTGTGTTGATACAAGAGGGGAAAGTGGTAGCCTATGGTTCACGTCAGTTGAAAATACAAGAGAAGAACACATGACCTAGAACTAGCAGCCGTGATTTTTGCCTTGAAGATTTGGAGGCACTACCTTTATGGTTAGAGGTTCGAGGTATTCTCGGACCATAAAAGTTTGAAGTACCTGTTTACACAGAGGGACTTGAATTTGAGGCAGAAAAGGTGGATGGAGTTCATTGAGGACTACAATTTTGAGTTGCACTATCACCTGGGAAAGGCAAATGTTGTGGCCGATGCCCTTAGCAGAAAATCCATTAGTGATGTAGCTTGCGTAGCCATCCGGGAGTGGGAGATGTTGGGGGCACTTGGCGAGTTCGATTTGCTTTTGGGCAAATCTGTCGAGGTTGTGGCCTTGTTTTCCGTTGTTGCGCAGCCTACACTTGTGAGTTGAGTGTTAGGGGCACAGTGAGGTGACCTTAAGATAGAATCCCTCCGAGAGAAGATCTCTAGTGGGAAGGTTGAGAAGGGTTTGACGGTGTATCCCGACCTGAGTGTGAGATACCGAGACTGTTTGTTTGTGTCAGAGTCTTGCCGAGAGGAGGTACTCCGAGAGTTTCACCATTCGCGCCTTGCGGTGCATCCGGGAGGCACTAAGATGTATCAAGATTTGGGTCGCCAATTTTGGTGGCGGGGTATGAAGAAGGATGTGGCAGCTTTCGTGTCTAAGTGCCTTACTTGTCAACAAGTGAAAGCCGAGCATTAGAGGCCAGCGGGTTTGCTGCAACCCTTGCCTATTGCCGAGTAGAAGTGGAAGCATGTCACTATGGACTTCGTTGTAGGTCTTCCGAGGACTCAGCGGGGTAGTGATGCTATTTGGGTGGTTATAGACCGGTTGACTAAGTCGGTGCACTTTATCCCTATACACGTGAGAGATTCGGTAGATTTTCTGGTCGACTTGTATATTTGGGACATAGTGAGGTTGCATGGGGTCCCAGTGACGATCGTCTTAGATAGAGACCCTCGTTTTACTGCTAGATTATGGCAGAGTTTGCAGAGTGCCTTGGGCACTAAGTTGACCTTTAGTACGGCTTATCATCCTCAGACTGACGGGTAGTCCGAGCATACCATTCAGATCCTTGAGGATATACTTCGAGGTTGTGTCCTTGATTTTAGTGGGACGTGGGAGAGGCACTTGCCCTTAGTGGAGTTTACCTACAACAACAGCTTTCAGTCTAGTATCGGTATGGCACCATTTGAGGCCTTGTATGGCCGACCTTGTAGGTCTCCAGTATGTTGGGCCGAGGTGGGTGATGCACCTTTGTTGGGCCTGGAGTTGGTTAGGAAGACGACGGAGAAGATTGAGCTTATCCATAGGAGGCTTGTTACAGCCCAGAGTCGCCAAAAGAGTTATGCCGACTGTAGGAGGAGACCTTTGGCATTTGAGACGAGTGATCATGTTTTCTTGAAAATATCACCGAGGCGAGGTTTGATAAGGTTTGGAAAGAGTGGGAAGTTATCCCCTCGGTTTATCGGTCCTTTTGAGACCCTTGAGAGGATTGGGGAGGTTGCTTATCGTTTGGCTTTGCCACCGCAATTGTCCGGGGTACATGACGTATTTCATGTTAGTATGCTTCGGAAGTATGAACCGGATCCATCGCACGTGTTGGATTTGACCAACTTAGAGGTAGATGAGGATGCCTCATATGAGGAGAGACCAATTCGGGTCTTGGATAGGCGGGATCAAGTCTTGCGAGGCAAGACCATTCCCTTGGTAAAAGTTTTGTGGAAGCATCACGGAGTGGAAGAAGCCACTTGGGAACGGGAGTTAGAGGTCCGTGAAAGATATCCGGACATGTTTGTTGATGTATAATCATGTATTGAAATTATGTAATATGATGAACTTTAAGAACATTGAATGTGTCTTGAGTTGTAAAACATTGTGAATGTTTTGGTTCATGGAAATATATCATGAGCATTGAATATGATATAGAATTGTGTAATGTGGTATTGAAATTTGTGGAATTTCAGGGAATGCATTTCTATAATGCATGTTGTAGGAAATGTTGTAAATTGCCTCTTGAAAAGAGATGAGATGACCGGTAATGGGTCGAGTTGTTGAATTTCGCTTGTAATAATGTTGGGAATTGAGAAAATCTTGTTTTTTTTAAAAAAACTTGTATTTAATTTCGGGGATGAAATTCTTTAAGGGGGAAAGGTTATAGCGATTCCGGTTTTTTCTTTCTGTATTTATTGTATTCCGGACTTTGGTTCCGTGGTGTTGGTGGTTGTATACCTTGTTATCATCCTTTAATTCCACTTGTTTGAGTTTTAGGATGTGTTGGGCATGTTTCGAACAGGTAAGTTGAGTTTTGGTCTCAAATGTTGTTGCCCAGGTTTTTGGTGTTACGCTCAAGTGGGTCATTTTGCGCTCGAGCGGAGTTTGGTTTTTGGTTGTCCGCTCAAGCGGGCCTTCTTGCGCTCGAGCGGGGTTTATACACTCCCAGTATTTCGTTCCTCTGTAAAACTTCTGCAGGTGTGTTTTCTACGCTCGAGCGGGTTTCCTACGCTCGAGCGAGACTTTTGGCACTTGAGCGGGTAGTTCTTTTTCTGAAAAGTTCTGGGAGATGAAAATCTACGCTCGAGCGGACTGGTCTTTCGCACTCGAGCGGGTGTGTTTTGTCTTTGTGTCTTAGCGCTCGAGCGATCATTCTTGCGCTCAAGCGGACCTAGTTTTTTGTTCTTGATGCTCGAGCATCCTATTCTCCGCTTGAGCGGAAGAGTCGTATATCAGTTGACAGTTAGGCTATTTTAAATCACTTTTTACTTTCCATTCTCTCTCTTACTTTTCGAAAACAGCCAGTGGAGAGCTTGTCTCTCTAAAAACTTACCTTCTCTCTAGGTATTGATCTAGTATGAGTGATCCTTCACCCTTTGGCCTTTATAAAAAGTGTGTTGATCGTCGAGGGCTTCGTTTTGATCCAAAAAATTTGGGATTTGGAGCACTTTGAGTTTGGTCTTCTTCTTCCTTTAAGCTCCGAATTTGAAATAGGGATTTCTACTCACTCTTATGGGTTTTGACCTAGATTTTGAGCTTTTGTATAAGTGGTTTTGGGTTTTGAAAGTTAGGGTTTCAAATGTGAAATTTTGAAAAGAGGGTTATGTTTATTTTGAACCATAAACATGTATTTGGGCTCCAAAATGAGTATATTCATGTTGTTGGTAATATTTAGACCCTTGGGGTTAATATTGAGAGATGGGAGAGAAAGCCCTAAATTGTGCATAAATTAATTGGTATAATTAATTTGGAAAAGTTATGGGTTTGTGAAATTGAGTTGAATATAATGAAATTGGCTCATTATGAGATGGGATAGCGGAATTGGATTTATAAATCATTCACTTTTGAAAATGCAGATAATTTATCTGTTAGTGCTTTTATTATCTGTTTAGAAATAATTGCTTTGGGCTACGAGTGGAGGGTAGTCTTGATTGTTGTAGACAATGCATGATGATTAGGCAAACTAAACCTGATCAATCGAATGTGTCATAGAATATGACGGTTGAAATAATACATTAACTTTATGTATTGATTGAATGTGTATATGATCTATGTTTCTATACATTGTGTTGTGTGGAAGAAGATAGATGATGTACTCCACGGTTTAGGGGAAGATAGGGGATGGACCTCTAAACCGGATTGTGTTTGGGAGAAGATAGGAGATGGACCTCTAAACCGGATTGTGTTTGGGAGAAGATAGGGGATGGACTCCGTAGATACAGCTCATATGCTTATCTGTTGAAGTGTTGATACAGCTCATATGCTTATCTGTTGAAGTGTTGATACAGTTAGTATGCTTATCTATTGTGAAGTGGGAAATGTTTAACATGAGTTACTAACTCATCTGAACTGTTAGGCCAGGTTATGAGCCATAGTTATGAATTGAGAATTGGATAAGAAATGGAAAATGGAATGAAACATGGACACATTTGTCATGTAATGGAAATGGTTTGTGAATTGATTTATGTGAGTCAAACATTTATCAATTGCTAATGTCTTAGTTACTGCTCATATTATGTTTAGCATATCTCTACTGGGCGTTGGCTCACCCTATATGGGACATTATTTTCAGGTACAGGTAGCATGCCACCTCCAAGGACATAGCTTGGGAGGCTAGAGGCAGACAGACTGTGTTGTTATTTTGCTTTCTTTTGATGTATAACATGTAAATTCAAGCCAAGGGCTTAATATGTATTTGAGTTAGCGCTCTTCTTTTTTGTAACCAAGTGTTGACTTGGAAAGCTGTAAGCCCGTAGGGCATTTGCTTTTGTTGTTAACATGTAATACTTTTGTAAGAACTACTCCGATGAATAGAAAGGTGTTTATTTCTCTTATATCATTGCATGTCTAAAATAATGAGTATTATGTATTATTTTGGGGGCATTACAGGTAGTACTGGTAAATCATGGGGAGAAGCCAGAAAAATTCAATGAAAATAATTTTAAAAGATGACAACAAAAAATGATGGTTTATCTTACCACATGTAATTTGGCTCACTTCATCCATGAAAAAGCTCTAGCACTGAACGAAGGAGAAACTGATTGACAAGTAGTTGTCGTAGTCGATGCATGGAAACATGGTGATCTTTTGTATCGAAATTATATCCTCAATGGGTTAGACAATACACTGTACAATGTGTATAGTGTTAAAAGCACTGCTAAAGAACTGTGGGAATCTCTGGATCATAAGTATAAGATTGAGGATGCCAGTACAAAGAAATTTGTTGTCGGCCATTTTATGGCTTTTAAAATGATGGATTCCAAAACGGTTATTAGCCAAGTTCAAGATCTCCAACTAATTCTTCATGACATACATGCGGAAGTGATGGTTCTCAGTGAATCTTTCCAAGTAGCGACAATCATTGAAAAATTGCTACCATCTTGGAAAGAATTCAAGAATTATCTAAAGTATAAGCGCAAGGAGATGAAATTGGAAGAACTGATAGTGCGGTTCCAAATTGAGGAGGACAACCGTGGTTCCAACAAGAAGTCAAGAAACTATGTCATGCAGGCTAAGGTAAATGTTGTGGAACATGGACAAGGGTCAAAGTTCAACAACAAAAAGCAAAAACATGATGACAATGGTCCCAAACAAGGATCCATAAGTAAAGGGATCAACAACGAGATTAATAAAAGGTTCAAAGGCAAGTGTTTTGTGTGCAGCAAGTGTTTTGGCACTAAGAATTGTCACATTCACAAAGATAGAGGGAGTTCAAGCAAAAAGCCAGCACAAGCCAACATAGTCGAGAATTTTTATATTTCTAATAGAGTGGCATACATCAATCTTGCTATAATAGTCTCTGAAACAAATTTGGTGGGCAATCCCAAGGAGTGATGGGTGGACACTAGAGTAACCCGCCATATCTGTACAAATAAGAAGATGTTCACAACCTACAAAGTGGTGGAAAGTAGGGAACAACTTTTTATAGGAAACTCCTCCACTTCAACTGTGAAAGGACAAGGAAAGATCGTGCTGCAAATGTCCTCGAGGAAAGAACTCACTCTTAACAATGTACTCCATGTGCCAAAAATTCGTAAAAAATTGATTTTTGGGTCATTGTTGATTAAGAATGGGTTTAAATTAGTCTTTGAATCTGACATGGTTGTACTTTCCAAGAGTGGAATGTCTGTGGGGCAAAGTAATGTGAGTGATGGGCTTTTTAAGCTCAATGTAAATATTGTTGTACCAAATTTGACTATTAATAATAAGAACACATCTTCTGTTTACATTGCTGAGTTTTCTTTTTTGTGGCCTGGTAGATTAGGACATGTTAATTTTAATTCTTTGCATAGACTTGTTGCTTTAGAATGTTTACCAAACTTAGAGTTTGACCCTAATCATAAATGCGATATTTGTGTTGAGGCAAAACTCACTAAGGCATCATTTGATGAAGTAGAAAGAAGTACTGAACCTCTAAGCTTAATTCACACAGATATCTGTAATTTAAAGTTTATTCAAACTAGAGGAGGTAAAAAGTACTTTATTACTTTTATTGATGATTGCACTCGATATTGCTATGTTTACTTATTGAGAAGTAAAGATGAAGCCTTAGAAGCTTTTAAGCAATATAATCTTAAGGTTGAAAATCAATTTGGCAAAACTATTAAGTTAGTGAGGAATGACAGAAGTGGTGAGTATGATGCACCATTTGAGGAATAATGCTCTAAACATGGTATTATTCACCTAACCACTGCACCCTATTTTCCTCAGTCCAATGGAATTGCTGAGAGAAAGAATCAAACTCTTAAAGAGATGATGAATGCCATGTTGATTAGTTTAGGGTTACCTCAGAACTTGTGGAGAGAGGCAATTTTGTCTGCTAGCTTTATCCTTAACAGGGTACCCCACAAGAAACTTAATCAAACACCTTATGAATTATGGAAAGGTCGACGACCTACCTACAATCGGCCAAGGTGGTAGTCCCTAGTCGCAAAACGACTAAGATAAGACCTAAAATTGTTGATTGTGTGTTCATTGGTTATACAAATAATAGTAGTGCATACAGGTTTTTAGTTCATATATCTAAAAAGCATGATATGCATGTAAACACTATTATTAAGTCAAGGAATGCGTCGTTTTTTGAACACATTTTTTCATGTATGGAAACTGAAGAGAAATGTTCAAATAAAAGAACTTTTGATACTGCTATAAGTAGTAGTGAAGACTATAATGATAATAAAGCAGATAAACCTAGACGTAGCAAGAGGGCTAGGATCTCTAAATCATTTGATCCAGATTTTCTAACATACCTGTTAGAAAATGAGCTTGAAAACTTCAAGGAAGCAATGTCAAGTCCTGAAGCTCTGTTGTAAAGAGAAGCTATGAATAGTGAAATTGAATCAATACTGCAAAATCATACTTAGAAACTTGTGGATCTTCCACTAGGGTGTAAACCTCTTGGATATAAGTAGATAATCAAGAGAAAAATGAAAGCAGATGGTTCAATAGATAAATACAAGGCTAGGCTTGTTGTTAAGGGATACAGGCAGAAGGAAGGCTTTGATTATTTTGACACTTATTCATCAGTGACAAGAATAACACCTATTCGCATGTTAATTGCAATTGCAGCTTTGTATAATCTGGAAATACATCAAATGGATGTTAAAACAACCTTTTTGAATGGTGAGTTAAATGAAGAAATCTATTTGGAGCAACCAGACGGGTTTCAAGTTCTCAGCCAAGAGAAAAAGGTTTGTAAACTTGTCAAATCCCTTTATGGATTAAAACAAGCTCCAAAACAATGGCATGGAAAATTTGATCACGCTATACTTTCAAATAGTTTTAAAATAAACGAATGTGACAAATAGGTCTATGTTAAAAGCATAGACAAAGGCTATGTCATAGTTTGTCTTTATGTGGATGACATGCTCATTATTGGAAGCAATAAGGACATGATTAAATCCACAAAGAAAATGTTGAACAAAAAGTTTGACATGAAAGATCTAGGAGTAGCAGATGTAATTCTAGGAATAAAAATTACTAGAACATCTGAAGGATATGCTTTATCTCAGTCTCACTATGTTGAGAAGATTCTGGAGAAATTTGGAAAGCATGACGACCATCCTGCTAAAACACCTATTGACATTAGTCTTCATTTGTCAAAAATTATAGGTGCAGGCATATCACAATTAGAGTACTCTCGAATAAACGGAAGCTGATGTACTTAATGAATTGCACTAGGCCAAATATAGACTATGTTGTGAGTAAATTGAGTAGGTACACAAGTAATCCAGGGTCTGATCATTGGAAAGCGATAATTAAGGTACTTAGGTATCTAAAACATACTCAGAATTATGGCTTACATTATACCAAATATCCAGTAGTACTTGAGGGGTACAACGATCCAAATTGGATATCGGATACTAAAGACTCAAAATCCACTAGTGGATACGTCTTTACCCTGGGAGGTCTACAGTCTCTTGGAAATCTTCCAAGCAGACATGCATAACTAGGTTGACAATGGAATCTGAGTTTATCGTATTAGATAAAACAGGAGAAGAAGCAGAATGGCTTTATAATTTCTTAGAAGACATTCTAATGTGGCCTAAACCTGTGCCAGCTATATGCATTCACTGTGTTAGTGAAGCAGCAATAGGACGGGCACAAAATCATATGTATAACGGAAAGTCTTGATACATTCATCGAAGACATAATACAGTTATATAGTGATCCCGATTTTGACCCAACACTTGGGGTAGCCCAAACTTAGGTCTATAGTTTCT
Source organism: Camellia oleifera (assembly GCA_022316695.1). Taxonomy (NCBI): domain Eukaryota; kingdom Viridiplantae; phylum Streptophyta; class Magnoliopsida; order Ericales; family Theaceae; genus Camellia; species Camellia oleifera. The sequence continues at coordinate 194,363,981 of CM039311.1, forward strand.
AAAGGTTGTTCATTGTCTTTTACTCTTTATTCCTCCCTAAATTTGGTTATTTAGACTTTTGAGTATATTTGGAACAGGTTGGTTGCTTAGTTTTCAAGCCTTGTGTTGCCCAGAATTTTGGTCCTCCGCTCGAGTGGGACTTCTTGCGCTCGAGTGGGGTTTGCAAACCCTTAGTACTTTACACATCTGCAAAAATACTGATGGACTGTTTTCTACACTCGAGCGGGTGGGCGATGGAACGTCCCTTCTTGCGCTCTAGCGGTTTATCTGTTGTCTGCAAAAGTACTGAACGCATGTATTCTGCACTTGAGCGGGCCTCTTCTTGCGCTCGAGCGGAACAAAATTTTGTGTCCGATGCCCGAGTGTCAACTCTTCCACTCGAGCAGACTGTGCGTATATCAGATCGTGAAAGTGACATTTTAAATCACTTTTTCACTCTTCTATCTCTCTAAAACTTTCTAAAAACGTAGATCAAGACTCTCTCTCTCTCTCTCTCTCTCTCTCTAAAATACA